>JACCHV010000151.1:297574-1501786 GCA_018907245.1 Eupristina koningsbergeri
TTAAAAAAAAATAATGTTTGATTACAAATTTTATAAATAAATTTTAAAAAATTAAAGCTCAGAGCTTATAATAATATCTGAATTAATGGATCATGCATTAAGAAAAAATTAATTACTTTATATTTTTTATCATCATAATTTCTTGTAATATGTCAGATCGAATACTTTGATCTGTCTCAGTTAACAAAATACATATCCATCATATCATTTAAATTTAATAATTATCTTTCATGTACATTATGAAATTGAATTCATTTAAAAAAGAAAGAAAAAAAAATAAATGATTTTTTCTTGAAAAATTATTATTATATTATTATTACTGATTTATTAATTATTAATAATTTTGCAAGTACGAAAAAGTCAATATTCAAACTGAACTTAGAAATAATTTCTTAAACAAGTTATTTCATTTTTATTTTTATAATTTTTTAAATAGTCTTTATTTATATGTTTTTTTAAAAAAACACATTAAACAGTTAACAAATTTTATTTCTCCAACACGAAGAAAGCTTTTGATTTGAAAACAATTGTAAAAGTTTTTTCATAAACTCTGAAAAGTTATAATCTAATAAAAATTTAATTACATATGAAATGATAATATTAAGATTAATTATTAAAAAGTGACCTAACTATAGTGGAATGAATATTGAACATATTAATTAAAATAAATCAATTATATATTTTACGAATATGTTGATTATCTCAATATTGAATAACAATTTCATCAATATTAATAGGTTATGAATAATTATTTTCTAAATATCGTCATCGATAAATTTATTCAATAAAATTAGATTTTTCTGTCTTTTTATAAAATATTATCTAAATTTTATTTAATATACCTATATATATTGAATTTAACGAAATATTTTTAATTTATTTATAATGTGATACAACATAGAATATAAAATAAAAATTATAAAGTAATAATTATAAAATAATATTTCAAATAGATTTTAAAATTTCTATAATTGATAGTTCGTGTATAGTAACAGTGTGATATATTTTTTTTAGTTTTCTTTTTATCCTATAATTATTTATTATACATATTTATCAAATGATGTATTGACTTTGAAGAATATGTTTAAAATCTCATTACTGAATCCGTAGGTTGATGAAAATTACGAACGAAAATAAAATACTTTTTCTTATTCATATTTCTAGCTATTAATTCGGTTTTTATGTTTTTTTTATTGATTAATGTTGTAATGAAAGTATAATAGAAATGGAATAGTATAAATTCGGCCTTAATTATGCAGAGTTTAATGTAACGCTTCATGATTTGACTCTGTATCTAACTCTTTCTAATGTTGACTGATTTCATTTTTATTATTATTTTTTCTTTTAGTTTTATTTTTAATTTTATTCCTTCTCTTTAAATTAAAATTTTCGCAAGAGAAATATCCTTTGTTTAAGTTCAATTAATAATGCGTAAGTGTTATATATTGAATTATTTTATTTTCATGATTATCCATGAGTTTTTCCATGAAATATGATTTTACCATTTTGTTTTATAAAATTAATTTTATAAATTTTTCAAAAAAGATATTGATTATTAGATTTAATATAAAAATATGTATATACACACACACACATATATATATAATACATTTTTGTTAATGCGAATAGTTATTTTTAACATAGTTTCATATTACCATGCGTAACTTTACCCTTGATCTACTAAAAGGAGTATTATGGCCCTTCGGATTAGATTGGTATGGGTCGAAATAGCTTAGCAAATAAAACTAAAAGTAACAGGAAATTCATTCAACTTCAACATTTGCCATCTCATTGGTGTACAGGGGATTTACTAAATTTTTAATAACCTTGGTTCATAATGTTTTAGGTAATTTTATCTTTGTGAAATCTGATAATCTATTAAAATTTGAGTTTGAATACAACGCGATGTTTAAAAAATTATTAAATATAAGGTCATTTCTTATTTTTAGAAATACAAATGTGAGTTTTATTAAATTTAAAGACCGAAGTAAATGAGGAATTATATAAAAGAATTATAAAGTATTACTCATATATTATACAAAAATAATAACATACCAAAATTGATTATTTTTACGCAAATATAGAATAATAGTATAGAATAATTATTAACTTTTTTTTTTTTAAACAATGTTATTTGAATTGAATTTCAGAGTTTTATTCCTTATGGTTATTTTATTTAAATATCTGGCATTATCAAAAAATATATTTTATAAAAAATGAAAATACAGTTTAAAATTATATTTAATACGTAATATTTCTGTTTTTTAATATTGAATATGTACTTTTTCAATTTTTTATATACATTAATATCAAAAAGTTTCTTATAATTTTTAAGAGTTCTTATTCAAAAATTTTGCATCTCTTCAAGACAAATATTTTTAATGAAAAAAAAACGGAATCATCGAGTTTTGAAATTTACATCTTAAAATATGAAAATTATAAAAAATTTTTGTAGTTTATATATTAAATATGTAATTTTCAGTAGCATAATCGGTATATAGATTACAATTTAATGTATTACTCATTAAGTTTTTTAGTTTAATCCATTTATTCAATTATTCCAAATATTTGAAGTAACTTTTGTACTTTAAATTAAATTTATTGAGAATATTTCAATTCAATTCAAAAGCTTTATAAAATGTATATTACAATTAATGTACCACGTTACTATTCGATATAAGTACCAATGAAAATACCCCCTAGCCTTTCCCCCCTCCCCCTAAAGAAAAAATGATTTCATTTGAGAACTAGTCTAGAATAACTAATTTTGTTAAAGAAATGTTCGGTGTGTAAGTGCCGAACGCATTTACATAAATAAATGTATACGTGTTCGCATTCTCACACAAAGGGGTTATATTGTGAACATCTAGATAATGATGAGGGAAAATCCCCACCACGGTATCGAGCCCATGAACATTGTTTGAGTACGTGGCGCGTAGTTCAACGAGTGCGGGCAATTCAAATACGGTTATTAAAAAAACAAATACATTACAGACTTTTCGTCCAGAATGACAGAGTAGACTCCTCACTAACATCTAGATGTTAGTACGTTGTGCAACCCCTTTGTTTATTAATGTGCATGCAATTGTATGTTTGTATGTACATGTGTTTGTGCTTATACACATAATAGTTTTATGACCAGTGTAGCACGTGAACTTTTGATTATTGATAATATTAATTTATGTTGAATTGCAACATACATCTTGTCTTTTTTAAATTTAAATCGATAAAAAATGTGTTCGGTTAACGAAAAAATTATAATTGGTAATTTATTTAATTGGATTAAATGGAAAACTTAATTTAATCAAAAACATTAGTCTTAAAATATAAGGTTAATATAAAGTAAACATGTGTTCAAATCATTGAATCGAATATTCACCAATTTATTATCGATTTTACTAATTAATTTAATATTTTTTAAAAATAAATTACCAAGAATATTGTATTAAAATCAATCAATTTAATAACTTATTAATACTTTAATAATGAATTATTTTTGTGTCTAATATTGGTCAACATAAAAATATCTTTGAGTAACTTTTAAATTGTATAAAAATTATTAGATTATTTTTTATAAAAGAAAATATTAAAAATGCTTAGACATAAAAGTATATTATAAATATTTAAAACAATTATTATTTTAAATAATTAAAAAGCTGTAAAATGTCGGTTACAAAATTTAATTTACGGTTACAATTCTCAAATTTGTTTAATATTAAAATTATATTATTACGAAGTTATTAACAAAGTTTTAGTAAACATGTTTGCGTAACATGTCAATACAAAATGTCAAACAAATTTGAAATTTTTAAAGCATATGCTCAAACAATTTATAACACAAGGCTTATTAAATAATGCCAAGAATTAGTAATTCAGTGTCAACTTTATTCTTTTACAAATAGCTTAGTAAAATATTGCAAATTCAATTATATTTTTTTAATTTAATTATGAAAGTATATAATTTTAATTGATAATACAACATTACACTTACTTAATAAAATTATAAAAATCTACATCAAAATTTTCAAGTAAAATTTTTAAAACTAAATGACAATTGTCAATTTCAAAAAAATTTTAAATACTGAAAAAAATTAGTAAGCTAAGTATTAATACTTTTAATAATGTTTGTGTAAATGAATGTTTTATACTAACAGGTTGTTAAAATAGAATTATGATGTAAATAAATCGAAATTTAATTTGAAATTCGAGGTTTCTTAAAATTTTAACTATATTCAGAATTTTCTTTAATTATTTTTAAAAATTATAATTTTTTTTGTTTTAAATAAACAAATTTTACAATATTTATAGTATATAAAATATTTTTAATCACGTGAAAATACTAAATAAAACAAAAGAAAAATTGTTTCTTTATTATATTAATAAGATTCAGATACAGTTGTAATAATAATATCTAATAATAATATTACAACTGTATCTGAATCATTCAGTTCAAATATTTAATAAATAAACCATTAAAATATAATGAAAATAATTATATTAGATCAACCAATACTTATGCAAATAATACATAAATATTTTTGTTGCATGTTTATAAATAGTTGATATTCAAATCAAAATTTTTTACATGCTTATGAACTTATAAATTTATGATTGCTAAATTTGGTAAATTAATCAACAATAATTTATAAACAAATAACATTTACTAAATTTGATATAAAATATTTCTAAAAAATTTAAGTAATATAACTTAATCAAAATATAATATCAATTTAAAATTAAATTCAAAATATTTATTTTTAAATTACTACTTAAGCAATCAAGATCAAATAAAATTGTAAAAATCTTTTGTTATATTTCAATTTTTTATAATTTATATATTTTATCATTGAGAAATATATAAAATACTAGATTAATAAAATATTTAATAAAATATGTTTTAATAGTTACAACTTAACTCATATTTAGTATGTTTAAATTACTTTACAGATGTGAACTAAATTATATTAATCTCAATTTTAGTATTCAAATTTCAGCTCTGTCAATAGAAAAGTTATAATTAAACTATTTTTAATGTTTGTTAGTCTTTATGAATTATTTATATTATAGATAATTGAAAATTCATAATTATAATAGAGTTGTAAATTTAGTAAAGTAATTAGTAGTATTATGTATCATAACTTTTTCATCGGGTATTTCTTATCTTAATAAATAGAGATTAAAACTTAAAGGATTTCATAATTTTTCACCCTATTTTTAGCTTAATCGCATGTCTTCGATTTTTCTTTATTCATATTAATATACAAAATTAGAAATTTTCATTAAAATTGTAATTTATTCCTCATGGCGAAATATTATTATGAAATAAATTATAAATATAGTTTAAATAACTAATTAAATCGTATATATTATATCTACGTATTCGGTTATTCAATACTACTTACATACACCGTTGCTAATTTAAATTTTTAAAATTCCTCAAAATTTTTTATTTATTACCCTTAAATGTTTTAAATAAAAAAATAACGTAATATTTTTTTTTATTGAATGAATTTATTAGAAAATAAGTTATAATGTATTGTGTGAATCCAGTACTTAATAGTTTTTATTTATTAGAACTAATTTTATTAGAATTTTAAATATGCTACATTATATGATATCGATAATCCGTTCCAGCTACATTTTATTTTTATGTTAATATCAAATTTATAATTGGATTATCATATATCAATATTTAATTTAGTGATTTTATAAATGCTTTATAGGCTAAGAATTATTCGTCTAAAAATAATATGAGAAATTTTTAATTAAAGATAAAACATCTCACTCATTGTTGCAACTTATTTACATACAACATTTTGTAATACAAATTATATACATGCTTATGTCATAATATTTTATAATATTTAATTTTAATGATTTAAAAAATATTTTTGTAATTAATGTAAAAATAAAAATCTTTTAAATTTATGTTTTAATTTCATTTTTGTAGATGCTATAAATATTTTATTGAGGAAAAAATTATATTTTAGAGTTTAATATGTTTTTTAATTTTATAAAAAAATTTTTAAATTCTCTAAACTTAATTTGTTTAAGAGTTTGAATAAAAAAAAATTAATTAAACGAAAGTGAATAATTAAAAAACGCGAAGAAGTAAATAACTAAATAACTAAGAGTGACAGTTAATACAGTAAATGAATTAAACTGAATTATCGAAAAATATTTTTAATTCGGATAGTTCACTCATGAATAACAACGTCTAAAATTTATTTCAAAATAGATTAGTAATAGAAATTCAATTGATTTTCTGAATACGTATGAAAAAAATCGTAAATTTGGAGTTTTTTATTTTTAATATTTAAATTTAAACAATCATTCATAAAAAAATATTCATAAAATAAATATTTATAAACGAAGATTAAATAAATATATATTAAATATAAATTATCAAATTTTTGATAATTATAATAATTTACAAAACAATGAAGCATTTCTATAAATTAATAGAATATTGAATTAAAAAAAAATTGAATAGATTATTAAACATTATTAGTGTTGTGTATTTGGATGAATGTGTAATAAGTTTTAACGTTAGATCAATATGAGTTGACAGTTATGACACGTATTTTCTCTATTTATCCATAAATAGATGATGTATCGTATTTAATTTATCAAGTTTAGTATAGATTAAAATAAAATATGAATAATTAATTTGATTTGGATAGCTTATTAAATATTTTCAAACGAAAAACTACAAATAATATCATTAATATAGACGAATAATATATGTACTAAGATTATAGATTTAATAGTTTCACCAAATGGATTTGTGTATCATTTTTAATGACTAACATGTAAAAGGTATTTTAAAAACATATGTATTGTTTAATATTGGTTAAAATGATTTATTAAACCTAATCATAATTAATGCTATTTAAATATTAAAAACATTACTAACTCAATTCTAATTCTAACAAGATACTTAAGTACTATATTTATAAATGCAACCAATTATTTAAATAAATTTTCAAAGAATTCGTTGCATTTATAAATAAGAATACATATGAATATTAATATTAGGTCAAATAAATGCCTAGTATAACACTCTGGGAGCTCCTAAGTGTATAATTCCAAAAATATCAGCAATAGTCATCTTTAAATTTTCAGAATATAATGTTTATAATATAATAATATATTTCATTGAAATTTATTTATAATGGTTTAGATAAATATATTGTTAGAAAAAATTTTTTTATTAAATTAAATATAATTAAAAATAAAACAACATTTTTAAGATAACAAAGAGGGTAATACTTTTAAATAAATGTTCGTTATTATTATAATACTAATTTGAATAATATGAGTACTTAAGACAAAATTAATTTGCTTATTAATTTAGACTCATTAATTATTATGCTCATGAGCTTAATACATAAAGTTTACTGTTCTTAATTAATGTGACGATCTATTATAATTTTATTTTCTAATATCTGTTTGCTAACTATTGAGTAATGTATTGTATTACGTATCGAAGACTAAAATAGAACTGAAAAAAATGTATTTTTTTAATAAAATATAATTAATGTTTAGACTCATAAAGATGTAAAAAGAATATTCTATCAAAATATTGTATATAATATATTGAAAAAATTGATCGCACATATATATTTTAATAGAAAATATATACGTGAAATAAAATTGTACCAAGTTAAATTATAACGTGATAGATTTTACTTTTTTGTCATGAATTAACTTTTGTCTTTTGAATTTTTATTTGTAATTAAGCATATTTTGCAAAAAATGTTAAAATGAATATATATCGATTTAAATAAATTCTATTGAGATATTTGACATTAAGTATATACATTGCAGATTTTTGTTTTCGGAAAAAATGCAGTAATGTGTTATACATATAATAGTAAATAGAAACATTCTTACAATAATAATATTATTATTAACTATAAAATAATATGACCATATGCAATACTATATATATATCAAATCTAGTTCACGTAAATAACATAGTATTAATATTGATTACTACCGTGAGAGTTATATTCCATAAAATTATTATTAATTATCGACTTTTACAATAACGTAATTCTTTTAACTTATACATAAGAATGATATTTTGTAAATACATGTAAATAAATTTTTAAAAATTCAGTATTTACAAAATTCAGTTGACTCAGGATAATAAATTATTTAAAATTTTCAATCAAGGTATTAAAAATATATTTTATTCGTGAAGTCAATATGAAAAAGTAGTTCGGAAATTATTCATTTATTAAAAATAATCAATAAAATATCTTTAAATAGTAATCATTTAAATTTAATTATTTTTTACGAAATACTGCTCTAATTTATCAATTAACTTATTAAAACAAGAAACACTTTAAATTATTAATTTGTAATTGAAATTTAATATTAAAGATATCTTTTTTATAATAAAAATATCTGTTATGTTTTATATAAATATTTATCAAAATAAGAGATTGTGTTCTTCTTTAATTTTATTATATTTAGTTTAAAAATTATTCAATTTTAATAAATTATTACTTTATTATTTTTAAATGTCAAAAAAATTAATGAATTACTTTATACATTGATTTGAATCTTTACACTCTTGAATTTTCAATGAAATATGAATATCTACTCTTGAATATATATTTCGACTTCACAGTTATCGTGTATTTTTATTTCAAATCAATTGAAGAAATAATTTCCATTTTATTTTAAATTACTTAGGTAGATATTATTAAATGTAACAATTAATGCACAAATTAATAAAAAATAATATTTATTTATGTAACAATTATTTTCAAATAAAAATTTTAAGATTGTATGATTTTTATAATTGTAATATACCTTTCTATTAGTTTATAGCTTTTTTGCCATAATAAAAATTATTTTTAACTGATCATAAAATAAAATGTAAATAATCAATTTACAGAAATTTAATTTTAATTATTTTATTTCTGTGGTTATATATAATTTAAAAAATTTGCACTTAAAACTTGTTTGTATAATTAAAAATAAAAGTTACACAGATTAAATTGCTTCCATTATATTGCCATATGATTTTATTTTATTTAAATAATTTTTTATACTTCATAACAAACTATTACATGAATTTCTAATATTAAACGAAAGAGATAAATTTTATTATAAATTATATATTTTATTGGTATACTTTATATTTTTGTAAATTCAATTTATTATTAGTGAAGATTTACATACACAGAGAGGTAATCTTGATTATTAAATATTACAAATGTATAATATAACTTTTGAAATTTAAAGATATGTTAGGATATTTATTAATTTTACATTATAAATATTCATATATACTTTTATTTTGTTTACTTTTTATTCTGAAATTTTTTAAAATATTGTAATAATATCATATTTTTTTATTAATAATAATTTTTGAAAGTCATTAATTATTAAAAATTGTTGTATTTATGTGTAATATATTTGAAGCTGATCAAAAGTCTATATTCCAAAAAATTACGTATTTTTAATAAACTGAAAAGCACAGTATCTGTTAAATTTTATTTAAATAGAAAAAGGAAAGACGTATCTCATAAAATTATGGAAATCCTAGAAATATTTGTAGGAAGGAACTGTGGGTATAATTTTTTGATAAAAGTGGGTTCTTACTGGTAAGCTGGTGCGAACCATATTTTCTCTACCCAATGAATGTTTGCCATTTTCACGGCTCCGAGAAAAATGACGGTCGAAGTGAAAATATGCGAAGTTGCCGGTCTGGGCGGATAAAAGATCGAAGGAACCTGACGAGGAGGACAACAAATGTGTCAGGACGAGTGAAGGAAGCGAATAAACAAAAATGTGACTGAAGAAAAAGCATTAGCGTTCTTAATAGCAATAGAATCAGAATCGGAATCAGAATCAAAATCAGAATCAGCAAGAGCAACAGCAACGACCACGACAGCAGTGAAGAAGGACATGCTAGTGTCGGTCTGGAATGACGGGTCTTTGTGCTCTTGGGAGTCGGTTGGGTCCAGTTCGAGACAGAGACGAGGATCTCACCAAGAGAGCGAAGGCAATTGCAGAGGAAGAAGGAGAGAGAAGGTGGAAGATGAGCGGATGAGGGACCGTGGAAGGGGGTGGGGTGGGGTGGCAAGAGGAAAGGGGCACCGAAGAAAGAGAAAGAGAAAGGTTCGAACGTGGAGTGAATGTCAGCTTCGAAGGTCGGCTTTTGTCAAGTTCAGTCTATTTTGCTTCTCTCCCTCTCTTTGCCAATCCATCCTTCCTTCCTCCTTCTTCCCGTTCACCTTTGCTGCATTTCTTCCTCGCGGCTGCGTTCGCCACTCGATCCTTTACCGTCGGTTGATCCACGATTTTTGCACACTTTGCCTCGATCCGCAATCTCGCCTCACCGCGCCAAGATTGCAGATCGAGGCAAGTGTTTCTTTTGCAAATCCGTCCAATCGTCTGCGAAGCTCCCGTGAACTCGAGAACGAGCACCTCTTATGAAAATGTTTGAGCGAGCGAGCGAGCGAGCGAACGGCAACCGCGATCGACGCAATAGCGCGAAGGCTACCACCACCGGCCAAAACGAGCCCCACGAGTGCACACGATCAATCGGAATGAAGTTATATCGAATGATCGAGCAATCTCAAAGTCCAGTGATAAATACCGAGAGTGACGTTTACACAGGATGGAAATAATAACAAGTTGAGGAGGAGGAGGAGGAGGATCCGAGCTGCAAATGAAATCTCGAGTGTTGATCTTTGGAATGCGGCACCCTTTGCGAAGCTTCCTCGGGTCCTCCCGCGTTATACAATCGCTGCTCCGCACCCGATAACCCTTGGCTTCCCTTCGGAGGGCTTTTCCGGGGTTGGTGCGCTCGACATCCGCCGAGCAGCTACCAGGTCCAGCTCCTGCTCGTCGGTTGTCGGCCCGTGCAACGGCACGTCGACGCGCCTCCTCCTCGGGCTGGGATAATGACCAGCACAGGGACGCGGCCGGGGAAACGCGCGGATGACATTGACCGCTCGCCCGGAGCTCCGGCGTGCCCGTTGTGCGTCGTCGTGCCAGCTCGAGCCGCAGCTCCGGCTGCAGCCAGTCCACCACGCCCGACGACAATTACACGTACACACGTCCAGGATGGCCGCGAGTGCGCACTCGCGCGCGCGCACCAACCGCCAATTGCGCTGCAAGTGCACCTCGATTATGTGCATCGGTGCCTCTGCATCTTGGGCGTGGATACGCACGCGTTTTCTGTCTCTGCGCCATCAATTCCTCACTTTTCCGCCTGCTCTCCCCCTCGGCCATAAACCCAAATAATTATTACCTCTGCTTTTATTGACCGGTGGAGACGGTTTTTTGTCCATCTCTGTTTTTTCGCGCATCTCGGCTCTTATTTACTTTGAGCTCTCGGCATTCCGAACGCGAGCCTTTCAATCAACAGGATTTTCGACACAGGATACATTAGTTTTAGCAAACCAATGGAAAATGAGCTTTTTATACGATGTTTTTGTATCTTTGGAGTACTCGCTGTCCAACTGTTGTTCGATCTATTTGTCTAACGCCGACATGACACTCGAAAACTCAACTTGACAATTATTTTTAATTGTCGGTTTGTCGAAGCTACGTGGTTGATCAATTGTAGGTGTGTGTCGCATCCAAAATGTATCGTAATCAACAATAAATATCCTGTTCGACCTTTTTAACAAAAAAATGTCTCGAAGCAAAAATCAATTTTCAGCATTCGTATGGAATGGCCTTGAAAAGATTTGACAAGACGATACAATCAGCAATACATAATAAAATAATGATGCTTTTATTAAAAACACTGCTGTACATGCCTGAAACAGCAAATTAATCGTTCGGTGTAAATATTGTATTCATTTGCTCTTTGATTCAATAAATAGAAGTTGGAAAACACATTTCCTGGTCTTGAATTACCTGGTCCATAATTGCTTACAACCTATTTAGCAAGATAGCGTGATAAAAATTACACGTTACGACTTATTCCAAGAATGAAATCAAAGATTAAAAAATGTAACACTGTTTTTATTACCACTTTTGATAAATTCGCACATTCATCTTTGACACGAAATAGTATATTGGATTGAACGTTAAAAAATGGAGTGTTGGTCTTGAAAAATATGACTCTAGTGTAACAAATTTCACGGCTCAAACCAGTTTAATTAGTATAGCGTTGTCACATTCCTGACACTCGTTTAACAACGCATGTACACACCTAAATTTAAAAACCTTTGCATTGATGCCTACGTGGGTAATTGATTTTTCTCGCGCATCGAGTCTTTCCCGTGCAGTTGTTTCCGGTAATGATAATGCGGCATATCATTCACGGAGTGAGTCCTCGTCGTGCAGCCGCAAGAGCTCGTAAGCGTGCACAATGATAACGGCGTTACGTCACAGTGGAACACGTCCTTTATTGGGTAATTCGTGCTTCCTCCCGAGATACGATATTTTACACGAATGCGCGATTAATAAAATTCCGTGCAGTGATGGTTGTGGTGGTGGTGGTAGTGGTGGTGGTGGAGGGGTTCGCGGGTGAGTTATCGATCCGGAGCGAGCACAATCGTGTTTGCCAATGCCAGTGTTGGTAATCGTCACGGGGCGTTAATTCGAGTAAAAATCAGGAGTGCCGGGCGTGAAACAGCCGGCTATGCGTATTAATTAGATTGGCGGTCCAGCGACGCACATCGCACGCTGCGTCAATTGCCTCGTGGGGCCAGGTAACATTGCCCGGAGATGCGGAGATGCGGAGAGAGAGAGAGAGAGAGAGAGAGAGAGAGAGAGGCTCGTGATTACGCCGACAGCCAGTCACGCGCGTGCATTAGCCCCACGCATTACGCGGGCCCTCGGCGGGAAGCGGGCTTTCCCCGGTAGCCGGGATGGACGGCGGCGTTAGCGCGGCGAAATGGCCGTTACGGCGAGCTATCGCGCATGGGGTTGGCTCGTCCTCGCCGAGGCGAACCTCGCCGGGTTATCGGCTTATGTCACGGGCACCTATAGCCGTCGAGGGAGAGCGGGACGTAACTTCTGCTCGGCTGTCTTGGTCTACGTCCCCGTTATAAATTTATTGGTTGGCTTAGCCCTCGGGTTGTCGGCATGGTTTCCTCGTTATTAAGACCGGCGGAATTGCCGTCCGCAACTAACGCCCGGGTCTACTGGCAACCAATATACTCGGCAATTCCTTGTTATTTCGGTCACACGAGTGTTTGTCGCTTCCTAAAACTCGAAACTCCTCTATGTATTGATATTGCTTGGTGCGCGCGCGAGCGAGCGACAAATGCTACATGAAGCTTATCGCGTCAAAGGGAGTGGAGATTGAAAAGCGGTGAATTGCGGTGAAATGCGAAAAGGCACTTTGGCGTTGCGCACTTTTTAAGAAACTCCAAGTTTCATTCTCTGGCTTTAAATGCAAGGTGAAGTTGAACGAGATAAAAGACTGCAAAAGAGTGGATGAATTGTAAATCGTAAATATTTTTCCCGAAGCCGAGAGTCGTCGCGTGCTCCTCGGCAAAACGAGCATTTCGGACGAAGTAACGTCAATCACCGAACGCGATGCAATTAGTCACTGGAATCGCATGCAGATGGAAAATTTACAATGACTTGGTTATTTCCGAGCTACCGATTGCCAAGGCGGTCGTCAGCCCGATGTAGACAAGACGGTGGCCCCGCAGGGGAGGAGAGAGTCTACTTCACCAAAGGCGACAGGGCCTTTAATTTTCATAATTGGATATGGGTTTTCTTGCACCGAGTCTCAGACGTCCAAACACCGCGGACCTGTACAAGCTTGCATGCATTATCACCGATAAAACGAGAAAGAGAGGGGGGGAGAGAGAGAGAGAGAGAGAGTGAGTATGGAGGCTTCTTGTGCTCTCACGTACAGCCTGCCTCCGGCTCGTGTGCCCGCGTATTTGCGCCGACACTGTTGCACCTGCCCTTTGTACTCTTTCTTTTCTTCCTCTGCGAGTGTGCGCGTGTATGTATGTATGGACTCCGTTGGGTACGGCTGCTAGTTTTACGTGCACGTACATCAAAGGTATAAGGGCGAGTGAGTGTACAAGTATTGAACTGCCCTATTTCGGCTCCCCTGACATTCCAACGAGAGCCACTCCACTTTTGTGTTCCGACCGGCACAGTACGCTGACCTTCGCAAATTAAAGCCTTGCGATTCGTTTAATATTCTTTCCGAAAGGACAATCATTTGATCCTACACCCAATGTTGTGAATCCCGGGAATATTCCACCATGATTCTTGTCTTTCCACGCATCAATCACCTGATTACGTATTTGTACCCCTCCCCCCTCCCGCTCCCAGAGAAATTTGTAATTGCGAAATTAAATCATGAAATTAATTGCTACAATCACCTTTATTTTTGAGGATATTTATTGTTGCTTGTAACCAGTTTTATGCCCTTGTGCTTATTATTACCGACGCTGATTCACTTGGATTCTTATTTCGCGCTGATAAATCCAATCCTCTCTTCGACGTTTCCCTCTTAACACGCCGATGAAAATGAAAAAGCCATTCATCTAAGCCCGTGCAACGAGCCGGAGAGGAAGCATAAAACTATAAATAGACAAAAGTCGATATATGTGGCATATGCCATAAATTATACATTAGCTGTTAGGTATAATATAATGCAATTATGCGTTTTATGCATCTAGTCCAAATCATCGATTGCAATTCCGGAGGGCAAGCGAACTTGGCTGCGCGGTAGTTTTTCCCGAGTACGCACGCGAGTGGGTGGAGTGTTTAGGAGTGCGGCAATATCCGCATCCGCCAGCTGATTTTTGCCCCGAAGCCGGAGCGGTAATTTTCCGCGGTTGTGGCATGTCAGCTGGCGGTTACTCGGGAAAATGAAAACTCGGGGGGGAAAAGGACGAGCGAGGACAACACGAATCAATCGAGTCACGGCGGTTCGATGGACGGGACGCCTGCGGTCTGCCAACCTAACGAGTGGAGGTAAAAAACGAGGAGAAAAGCGAAAGACAGGAGAACAGACTGCCTTGGCCGCCGAGAGGGAGAAAAAGGTGTTTGCGCTGGCAGCGTCGTGTCCTGGGCTTGGCTTGGCCAGGTTCGCCAACTCGCTTCCGGGGAGGCGCGATGAAAGCCATTAGGATGCGTTCACAATGTAAAAGCTGCCGAGTCCTCGTCCTCGTCCTCGTATTCGTCATCCTTGCAATATGCAAGCCCCTTTAGCTCTCGCCCGGTGCGCCGAGGATGCTTTGCATGACAATACCAACTTCATTAAATTTCTGAATGGCGCAAACTTAAATTGTAAATTATGGAGGGAGGCAAATATTTGCAGGATGAAAGACCTCTAATGCAATACCTCTATTAAGGCTTTAGGAATATTTAGAGCGTTCTTCCTTGACGGTCTTTTGCAAATTTTAAAACCTCAATTTTACATAATCGTTGTATTTTTTTTTTGTTTTTTTTTTGTTTTGTTTTGTTTTTTTTTTTTCATTGATTTTTGTGCCAAACAATAGCCCTGCTCCTAACGATCTAATACTTAATTCCTCGTTTTTTCAGTCTTGATTATTAGCTCCTTACATCTCATATTGATTGTGCGAGGAAAACTTTACTGGTTAAGATTTCTTCCATGTGAAATGTAATCAATATTGCTGTTTGTGGCAACGCTGCAATTGCGGTTTCGGAAAGGGAGGATAATACCGAATACGTATAATCGATCTTCGTTTTTTGCTTTTTCTCAAATTCCCCTACAAGGCGTATTACCTTTTTTTTATCAGTTTTTACTTTTCCCCCATCGTTCGTGTAAATCCTCGAAAAAAAAAGCATTCCAGTTTTCTTTATCATTGATACAACTCATATTTAATCATCGAATTCAATTTTAAAGATTTTATTTTAAAGAGTATTTTAATAAGTGAAACTATGTATTAAATAGATTGTATTTTCTCCACATGCCAGGCCAACCGGATGTCGCTGTATACATTACTATACCATGTGCATCACGTACGTTTAACACGTACCGCCTTGTATAGAACGTTATACAGAAATATTTCAAATACCTAATACAACGATAATATTTTATTATAAATTTTATCTTTATAATGCGTATTTTAAAATATCGATGAAAATTAATATTTTATCTACGAGCAGTTTTGATTTTAAGATCACCGAGCAAGTGAATATTTTAAAAAATTGCAAAAGAATCGATGGGAGAATTATCAAAGTTGCTTTACTTATTGAAATTGACATGTAAATATTGCTTCAGAACAAGTGGAAAAATATATTCCGACAAGACTAATACACATAAATTATGCATTTAATGAAAGTTCCGGATTACGGAAGACATTAAATTTTATCTTATATTTCCATAATATTGATTTTTTGAATCAAAACAATCAACATCCACATGGGTGAATTTCACTCATTACTTTTATTTATGTCATTTATGTATTCTTCAAATAAATTTTTCAAGTGAATACCTGCAATGGAAATTTCTTTCTTCGTCCCTTTTTGTTTTGACTTTCCCATATATTTAATTTCGTAAATTCCAAATTTGTCACGAGTGTTTTATCGAAAGTAAGATCGACATTCTTTGGAAACATTTAACATCAAATTTCGCTTCGTTTTGCGGTACGACAAAGTTTACACCGTTTGAAAGTGTACAACAGCGTGCGTCAGAAAATTGTGACCCCTTTCAGAATTACTATCGACAAGATTTCTTTTTCGAATGGGTTAATATGTCTGAACTTGACATCCGTCTCTTCTATTTATGTTCTCAAATTTGTTCGCGTGCACATTCCGAAATTGTGATTGCAGCAAATGGGGTCTTTTTTCGACTCAATTTTAAAAGATATATTTTTTAAGACATATCGTAATAACTATCGCTTACGGTAATTAAATGCTGATGAAAATTTAATATACAAAAAATTGTTATCCCAATATAGTAAATATAATTTATAGAATCAATCTTTATAAAAATTGTATCAAATATTATTTTACAATTTTTCAAATACCCGTTGGATTCTTAAAGTACAGATTTGTCAAATTTGATGTATAAATCGATATTTATAAGTTTTATTTTTATTTGCTTGAAAATTTTATTTGCATTTTACATGTATCTTATATATTACATATATGAAAAGAGCACAAAGTTTTTTTTTTATTGAAATGTACAATTTTTTCTATTGCGAATATTTTCAATTTAAATATATTTTTTTCATCTATTATCGGTTTATGAACAATGTATTTTGAGTTATAATTTGAAAATTTATAGCCTTAAATTTAGACAAAAGCACTCGAATTTCATATTGTTACTCGATTATAAATATTAAATTCAATTTTTTTTTTATTTTTTTTTTTTGCAACAGTTAGACTTTAATTAAATAGTAATTAATTTAAAATTAAAAGATGAATATGTGAATATTTTGAACTCATGTATTTTGCATTAAAAAATTCTTTATAACTTTAGTAATTGGTTTAAAATATTAATTTTTTTTTTACACTGAATGAAATTTTAATAAGTTTTTTTAATAGTACTATTATTATTATTATTATTATTATTGTTATTATTATTATTATTATTTTTATTATTATTATTATTGTTATTATTATTATTATTATTATTGTTATTGTTATTATTATTATTATTATTATTATTATTGTTATTATTAAGCACTTTTTCACAATGAAATGTTATAATAAATAAGAGGAATTTAAAAGTTTTAAATTAAGGAGGTGGAATAAATGTAAAATCTAGAGGGATTTTAAAGATTTGCGGGATTTTTTGACCGAAAAATGATATAATTGGCTTTTGTTGTGTGCAGGTGTCGAGTCGAATAAAGCCGGGTGGGTACTCGTAAAGGCGTCAGGCGTAAAGAGGAGAGTCGGGTAGAGTTGGCTAGAGTGCAATGAGAGTCAGAGGAGAGACGGGCAGAAGGAGGCATGAACCAGACCAGACGTTCCCGAATGGTGGAACGGTGACTGACCTAGACTCGTCGATCAACTTCTTCGGCTTCCCGGAATGCACGGGGTTCTTCGTACCTTTTCAAGGACTAGATTTCCTTGTGGCCGTGCGTGCACTGCTGAAAGAGGCAATCGGTTCTCGCCATGTGCCCGCAAAATACGCGAATATCACGAGGAAGTCTCTTGCGAGGAGCAGAGGGAACAAGGACAAAAAGGAGAGTGTGTGAGAGAGAGAGAGAGAGAGAGAGAGAGAGAGAGAAGGACGAAAGTGGCAGGAAACGCCGAGAGCGCAGCTGAGCGAGGAACGGAGGGCCCGACTAACCCGGCACTAACCACCACCAACCAGCTGCTCGGCACTGCCTCCAAGTGCAAAAGAGAAGCTCATTTTTTCGGTTCCTCGACGCTCTGATGTGCTTTTTCGTCATTCCGAGGCTCGTGAGAAACGAATCGGGGCTAGATCTCCTTCTGTCTCTTTTTATACACCTGTGTGTGTGTGTGTGTGTGTGTGTTTGTGTGTGTACACACTGGCAAACATCGCCGGGGAAGGGACGAGAAACGTAAAAAAGCAAAATACTCGAGTAATTCGTTCGTTTCCATTTTACTCGCTTTGTCTGCTCGGATAAAGCGAGACGATTAAATGGAAGAAGAGCCCCAAAGTCAGGGAAATTTCATTTTACCCAGTCCCATAGCGCCAAACAGACAACTTCAACTTCACGTCGCGGTCCTTTGGAAATTGCATTTTTACGCTTATAAATAAATAAGTCTTTATCCTTCGAGTACAATGCGCACCAGATTTGCTTATCCGTTTGCTTTGTGCAGCGCAGATTTTTACGGCTAGCCATTATACTATCGGAACTGTATCTTTAAGTACAATGCAATCGCGGCAATTAAAACTGAAATAATAAGATTACGGGCCGGGCTTTGGGGTGATGGAATTGAAGAGAAACTCGTTTACTTTCTCAAATTTTCATCCTCGAAAATGACACTTTACCTGTCCTAACTTTAAAAATAAAGCTGTTGATTGTGAAAGTTATTGTTGTCCAACGGCAAGGTAAATATCCATGCATTCGAACCGTGATTATTATCTTTCAAATTTCTTGAACATTTTAATTGTTTCTTTTGATAAAAAAACAACGAAACAATAATTATAATAAAAGAAACATGTACTTAATTACACTCGGAATATGTATGATAATTTTAGTTCCGAGCTTTATTATTTCATTTAAACACATTCGTTTTATTAACGCTCACTCGTAAAGGCTTTTGCTTTTTATAAATATATACTTTCTTATAATAACTGAAATAATGACTGACCTAAACCTCTGAGAAAGTGAATATTTACTAATTCAATATTTAAAGAGCAATGCAAGTAGTCGTAGGTGCAAGAGATTTTCTTATCTCGACTCGCGAAAAATAAAAATAAAGGGAGTTATCGAGAGATTGAAAGAGAGAGAGAGAGAGAGAGAGAAGAGAAAATCAAGCGACCGATGTCCCATATTGACATTTACTTATGCAAATGCTCGCTCGGTACTCTTGTTTCTTTTTTTTGCGTATTTAACATGTGCACTCGAGTATCCTGCACTCTCCTCTCCAACTCTCTTTTAAATTTTCGACAGGATTTTTCCTCGGACGAGGGCAGTGTGTTCCTCTCGTTGATTTCACGTGTCGCTCGGCGCTTCATAAAGGAGTCGGGAGAGAGAGAGAGAGAGAGAGAGAGACGCACTTGACCGGGAACGAATAAATGCCATAATCTCGTGGTGCGCCGAGAAAAAGAAAAGGCTCTCGCAACCATATGTTTTGTTTTTTCGTTCCTCTTCGTTTAATACTCTTGCAAATCGTTGCCAAAGTAGTTTCGAGAGAGCGAGGAAAGCGATTTGCCTCGGATGTGCGAGGAGGGACACCTGTTGGACGGCCGAGCGACCGGCCATAAGCGTTGTGTTGCTCTGCACAATCGCGCGCGCGCGCACGCACACAAAAGCAAGTGCGCACTCGAAAGGAGCTTCGCTAAAATGCTAATGCAGCTCACACAAGACCGCACCCGAGTAAGTTACACCGCAAGACCGAGAGCGAGATTTCAGGGCTGGAGATGCGTAAAATGAGTACTTGTCCGAGTCTCCGTACCACCCACGCGCAGCCTCCTTTCTACCTCTTTAATTCCCGACTTGCTCCGAATTTAATCGAGAGCTCTTTCTCGTGGAATTTCGGTTAATGAATTACATTTAGTAATAAATTAATGCTCGATTATTTTGGCCGCTTTGCTTTCCTCGGAATGAGTGCCTTGCACACGCACACGTACACACCGATAATATGGTCAGTGTGCCGTGGCAAGTTTTTACGAGTTAAGCTGCTTATAACAATGTACCCAATTTTTTTTTTATAAAATAAATAATGCTTTAATAATATAAATAAGTAATACAAGTACTTACAAACCATTTAAATCTTTTTAAAATAAATACTTTACTTTTATCCACGAATTACATAATACTGATTTTTATTTTAAGGCTTATTATTCGGATGTATACTTTTCTTATTTGTAAAATTTTTTTATAAACCTTGTCGTTACCTTTGACAGACAAGACATTCTTCGTATTTATAGTAGCCATTAGCATTATCTTGTAACTTATCAAGTTTGACAAATCATTTCCTTTACAACATTTTTAAAGATTTGTATAGTGCAGAAAGCCAAGTTTAAAGGCAAATTAAAAATAAGACAGAATAATCCAAAGTATTCTCAAGGAACAGCACTGCGACGTCTACTTAAAAAATGGAGTAAGCCAATCCAGCACTTACTCAAAAGATAATCAGTAAAAACGAAGGTCGTATTAAAGCGTTTTAAAAAGAGATAAATGCATTGTAGAGGAGGATAATGTCACTCATACATGCTCGCCCGTACAAAAGCCCGGTGCACGCATACACGGACACACGCGAGCATGACTTCTGTCATATTTCTCGCGCATTCTTTGTCGATTTGAGTTTTCAGTTTCCAGTTGCTGCTTCCTTTCACGTGCACCTATGACGGGTGCGTTGACCACTATTTGTAACAGCTGTCGCTAAGCTAAGAATGAAGATCCGAGGAAGTTGCGAACCGTGAAGTGTAGAGAAATATATTTCAGGCGAATAGGTAGCCGAGTTGCAGCCGAGTTGTAGCGAAATGAACGAGGGGAGCGAATTTATAAAATTTTCCTCACAACAGTTAATCCTATTCCATAATACATTTATAATTTTTATGAACAATAAAGTATTACTTACTGTGCAACGAGAGTACAAAGAAAAAGGGGTAATAATTACAGAGTACTTATAGGAGCGTTATTGAAGTAAATGAAACTTAATTTTACTCACTAGTCCGGTAATTCGGATGTTGGGTGTTTATTTACAATTATAATAAAAGTATCAAGGCTCCTACAATCGCATCTTAGTGCAATGCCTAAGTTCTAATTCACTGAGAAATACAATAATTGAAAGGGAGAGATCATAAATAAGAGGGTAGATCGCAGTTTAAAATGCAGTTTATTAACCATTTTAGTTAAAAAGCGAGTGACTCGAGGTGAAAAAGTAATGGAGCAGACCCATGCAAGTTGCATTTTATCGACAAAGGTATCTGTCCGAATGGAGTGCATCGCAGTGAAATTTTTAGATGCACTAAGGCTTTAAACTTTCTCTCTTTTACAGCGGCACCTTTATGACTTGTCAATTCTACTCACCGTGATTTGAGCTCCGCAAGGTAAACAATTTATAAGGCTCTCGTTGCGAAATCATGTGTGTGCATGTATATACGCCGGCAGTAATTGAGAGGGTACAAGGCATTATTTATTGCTCCCGTGTGCAAAGTATATTTGGGAAGCCTCTATCGCATCAAGAGCAAGAAGCCTTGATTTCTGGATTTTTATTACGCGCCCATAAAATTTGAGGACTCAAAATTTATGGAGGGTGCACCGTTTGAAGATCAGAAATATATTTGTGTTGGCTTGTATTACTGTCAGTGAAGGGTTTACCGAGAGCGGGGGACCTTCTTCCTGCGACTCGGTACCCAATAATTTTCCATTGTGACTGATATTTTAATCGATTATTTTTAAGATGCAGAATGTAAAGTGCGCCAACGGCCCAACTCGAGCTTTTAAGGTCCCAATAAAACAAAATACATTTACTCCTTACGTTGTAGCCGCAGATTCAGCCCAGGTTTCAAGGGGCATTAAAAGCAATAAAACGCCCTCTCGGAAAAAATCCAATTACAAATATATTAAAAAGTTCTTTTGTGCTTTGCGTTTTGTAGCTGTCGGCACGTGCAATGAATCTCTTCATTTTTCGGTCGGCAGGACAGCGCAACGGGCCGAGAACACGGCCGCACTCTTTGAGGGTATCAATTTCTCAATATGTACATTCAATTGGATATCTTTATTTTGAGCGTGGTGGAGCGAGGAGGAGGAGGATGTCCTCGTCCCCTTTCCCCCTCCCCCTCCCCCGAGCCCTCGGCTCCCCGTCGCCCGAAACGAAATCCTCAAAGGAAGGAAGGAAGGAAGTGGAATGTGCGCGCAAGGACTCTAAGCTCTCGAAGCTCGTGCAAAAGCGTCCGGGGCTCGTGAGAAAGGATCGACGGTCGCGCCCTTAATCCAATGGGGGCACGCAGAGCACAAGGAGGTGGTGGGTGGGTGGTGGTGGTGGCGGCGTCGGCGTCGACGTCGACGTCGTCGTCGTTCTCGTTCTCTCGTTACCGGTGGTGCCTCGTAACGCGATACGTCCGCCCACAGCTGCGCGCGGAATAATATCAGGCAGCGCGTCGTTGTCGTCGAGGACGACCGCACGCAACGGCCTCGGGCGGCTGCGAACTTGCTTGTACTTGGTGGTGAAACGTTCGTTGAACTTGACGAGTCCGAAAGTGTCGGCCGGAGGAGCCAAGGAGCGACGGCGAGGAGGAGGCGAGTCTCGCGCGTTTAGTTCGCTCAAGGCAATCGTCTTTGTGCGTGCTCGGGTAGGCGCTGCGTGGCTTGTGGACGAGCGCAAAGCTCCTTCCTTTCTTTTATCCTTTTATCTTGTTCCGGGTAATCCGTCCCGCCAGGCGACTTTTAACGTGATTTTTTTCGCTAACACGAGAATCGCATTGCGGCCGGGACGCAGCACAACAACAGCACGTAAGCGGTGCCCGGCCTCTCGCTATATATAGCAGTTACTCTGACCGATACCAGGGCTGCCAACCGCGACTCTTGTCGGTTGTTACTCGCTCGAATTTTCCTATTGCTCAATCCCTCCAGTCCCTCCAATCCCCGAGCTCCGGGTCCCGAGCTTCTCCATATATAGATCAATCGATTATTACTCTATATATAGGTGGCGCACTTCCTCTACGCACTCACTCCTCTGGGCTGAATTATTTTTACGATGCCCATTGGTCGTCGGAGCGGGGCGAGCCAGTTTTTCTGGAGGATGGCTCGGTTGACAACATCATCTCCAGGACTCGCGGCGCTGCCCAATTAGACGCCAACCCACTCCCCCGGAAAGGCGCGCAACTGCCGAATAACCTTTAATAATTTCAATTTAAGATAATTAACCGAGCCTAATTTATGTCGGCACTTAAAAAAAGTGAGGTAATAATCCGGGATCTTTGGAAACGCAGGTTTTTTACGCGCGATACTCGCGCTAAATTATCAATATCAATACGGCATTTAAATAAATTTCAGCATAATTAAGCTCTTGTTGATTAGCTTATTTTTTTT
The DNA here is from genome assembly GCA_018907245.1 of Eupristina koningsbergeri. Classification (NCBI taxonomy): domain Eukaryota; kingdom Metazoa; phylum Arthropoda; class Insecta; order Hymenoptera; family Agaonidae; genus Eupristina; species Eupristina koningsbergeri. The sequence goes on from JACCHV010000151.1 coordinate 321,181, forward strand.
TAAATATAACGGTTCTATATAAAATGATGCAATAAAGACAGAGTTTTCATGCTCCTCGTAAAGACAACTTTCATTTTTAACTTTACGTCTGACCTAAAGATTGTGAAGGGTGGGCCACTAGAAAGGATAAAAGGCGCTACAACGATGAAAAGAAGAAAAAGCACCGTTTTTCAACCGAATTCGAAAGATGCTCGTCGATTCCTCAATCGCAATTGATTACAAAGTTCACATAAAAAATTGCCGCGGCAACCTTTAAACTTATTGGCCAATAATTCAATTTAAAAAAGCATCTATTGCGCGTCATTATTCTCGAGTAAATTGCGCATAAACATCCGGTAATTTATTTGCCAACTGTAAAGATGTAATTGATTCATGACTCGTAAATGCTCACCAATAATCTCGATAAAATCAGTCAAATAAAAGTGTCCGATTCGCCTAGTTGAAAAATGCCTAGGAACACTTTGTTCATCGTAATAATTATAATGTAAAAGAGATTTATCCCCGAGAACAATGGAGCCGATTAGGGGGTTGGCGGGGCAGCAATGGATTTCCCGTTTATTAAAAAGGATATTGCAACGATCCCGAGTCGGTGTCTCCCCGGGGTCGCTGCAATCAATGGGATTCCCCGTGCTCCGAGTGTTTTTACGTTTTCTTAAAGTTTTAATAAATTTCATCGAAGGTAATTAGCAGGGTTGGATCGGGGGGAGGGGGAGGGGGGGGGGAGGGGAGGGGCGCGAACGACGGGCGGCACTTTATGCAACGCGCAATTATCAATGCGAAGTTTAAAAAAGCCTCTTCTCACAGTTAAAGATCGAGGCTCGATCTTGGTTGACTGCCATGTTGGCGATGTGCGAGTGCGGAGAAGGTACACAAGGCGCGATGAAAGCTTGTGCATGTGTGCAAGGGGTATTACGCTCGGAGGCGAGCGCACGCACTGAAATTTCTATGGCCTTTCTAAACGCTTATGTGCGCCCACTATTTTCAGTGTGAGATAACTGACATTTCAATCTGGTAGAAGTGAACGTAACTTGTTAGAATGTACGAAAGTCGATCGCCGGTGATATTCGCTCGCCACGTGAAAGTTCGTCGAACCGGCGTTTGTCCCGAGTCCGCGATCGCGTGTGCGCACACCTCCTCCAGCCGAAAACCGGGCGGGAGGACTCGCTTTCAAGGCCCGTCGAGCGTGAATCTGCCTTTTTAGGAGATGCCGCGGTTCCCCCGGACCGAGCCACGGACCCGGGGATCCTCCTCTTCTGCGAAAAATCTATTAGCCGTCGCGGGAGTTTCATTTGGCAGAGGCGAGGCGCTTGATTTACGGGGATCGTGAAAACGCGGCGATTATCTCCCAGTGGGGAGGTTGGAAAATGGCAGAAACCTTCCAACTCGGCGGGTTTCTGCCATTTTCTGCAATTGTTGCCTTTATAGAGAGTCGGAGGCTCGTAAATCATTACCCGCGGTAGGTGGACTGCGTAATAAAATTCCGTTTTCCAGTCGCCTTCCTCCTCCTCCTCCTCCTCCTCCTCGTGAGCTGAACCGATCATCGGCTCTTAATTCCAGCTCCAATCCCGGCACGAGATCCCGCGAGAGGATAGAGCTGCAGCGCGAAACAATGCATCTTCTCCAGCGCCTCGGGCTCATTATGCACTCCAATGAGAATTCCGCTCGGTAGTCTCTAATTTGTATGCACCCTTTAATTAAGTCCAGTGCTTGTTTAAAGAATCATCCATTATAAACTCGTTCGTCTTCTCTTCAGCTGGGCAATCATCCTACCTACAATGTCTAATCAGCCAGGTCGAGCTCACGAGCGATGATGGTAATCCGATGCGATTCGCAAAAGTATCTTGGATGATTCGCCGCACGATTCGCCTCGTCAACTCTAATCATAAATTTGCCGGTGTTGATCGCAACGACCAACGGTAAAACATAACAGAACAGGGTTTTTTACGAGCCCACGAGTGTTCGAGCCTCAACCTTCGCGAATAATACGTTTGCCCATGTTTTATGACAATTTGAATTTCAATTTGAGTTTTCCGGGATTCCTCCTCCTCGTTGTCGATGGTCTTATGATCTTATCCTCGCGAGTGACGTACATGACTTAGGAAAGAAAAAAAATCAGATGCCCGAAGAATGTTTCCCACTTGGTTACCCGCATTAAAGCGCCGTGTGTTTGGTGGACAATGGGAGGTTTTGCCCAAGTCTTCAAATGCACAAGCAGCAGGCTTTCGTTGGCCGCCATTTCGCTCGAGACTCGCACATTTTGGCGCACGAAATTTTGACGGACACGAAGAGAGCGAGCGACCGCAAGAATTTCCCCCCGAGGAGTCGGCGCATCGAAAGGGTCAACACACCGATTAAGTGCAGCGGGGAAATGCACGTAAATGCATCTCGGAAAGGGGAGAGGAGGAGGAGGAGGAGGAGCAGAGACATCGGCGGGCGACCGACCGACCGACCGACCGACCGACCGACCAACCGACCCCTTCCCCGTTGGGCCGTTACATTATAAAATGGTCGAGCGCGTGCTGCGGCTCCGGGCGCCCGGTGAGAGGTTAGAGACTCGGATTTCCCGGGGGCTGAAAAAGCTCGACAAGAGGTTCACGTCGCACTCGTGCGGCATAAATCACCCCGAGGAATGTCATACGCTCTCGTCCTCGTAAATCTGAAAAGTTTTCATTTGTAAAAGTGCGGGGTGGCCGCGGGCAGCCGCATCGCCCGATATAATTATTACGCAGCGTTCACACCGGCGCAGCCCTTTCCCTCGACCTCCTATCGATCTTAAATCTCGTCCGGCACGTGTTTTCGCATTTACGTCCTCGTAAATCGGGAATCTTTTTATTCGCGAAACTGCCCCGAGCTGCTTTTTCAGAGGTGGACGCGGAGTCGCGGCGAGTGAAAGGTCCGCTCGAGCTCGACGTCGAGGAACGTCGGCCGCTTTGATTTTATTTATTTATCAGCGCAACTTTTGGTGATTCGGTAATTAAATCTCGTCCGCGGCATTTTTTTAGTGCTTAATTTTCCACACCCTGCTCTTATCACTGATCCAGTTATAAATTTGAATTCCTTGATAGTTGCCGGAGTGGCAGCCGTTTGCGCAGAGTTCGAAATCGAGGAGAGAAAGGGTCGCCGCTGCATTAAAAGCTTTACTCGGAAATTGCATATAACTTGTTTAACACTCGTGTAATACCGGGGAAGTGGCGGGCGAACACATCCGACAAACACTTTGATATAGTTGACGGGTATCGCCGAAATTATAATTTAATCGCGGTGACAGCTTCTGCGGTAGGCAACTAATGCGCTGAGTGCTCGAGATTGGCGTCCGTGATGAACCTCGTTCATTTACTGATCAATCACGTCAATGTCGCAGCCTCCATCTTCCTCCCGTCAATGGTCGAGCATTTGCTGGTCTACGGCCAATGCAGCAGCTTCCCCCCCCCTCCCACACCTCCTCCCTTCATCGGCAAAATTATTTACTTTCGGAAAAATGCGTAAAAGCTTTTTCGAAATGAAAAAAAAAAAAAAAAAAAAAACTTTTGATTTTGCCTTTTAGTCGCTATTATTTATTTGAGACCTTCTTCAAATGCTCTTTTCTTTCAATTTGCAAATTGAAAATCACTGAAAGTCACGCGATCAAAATACAATTTTCCACCAGCACTGCAATTTTCGTTAATTCTAATTCTTGTACAACTATTGGAAATATTCACCTCCTAACTTTATACGAATATTCTAAAAATCGGTGCGAAAATTATTTAAAAAGTTATTGTAAGTCGATCAAATGTAATTTAATAACATCAAGTTAACGCGATATTTATCATAATATAGGTTACTCTATCTGAAATACGATATTCTATTTTAACGCAAATTAATAATAGATTAAAATTAAATTGGCAATATATATATACTTAAATGTAATTTTTTATTCTTTTTATAAATTTATATCAAGATACTCCAATATTCGATAAATATTTAATGGTAAACAGTGCACAAAATATTAGAAATAATGTATAAATAAATAATAAATAATAAAACGATATCTATCTTGAAACTTATTCTTATTCTTATAATATAATTGTTTTTTACATTCGAAAGTATTTTATTGTTTTCTTGTTTATTTTCTTTTAAACGGTAATGAATAATTTAATACTGTACATTCATAGATTAAGAAAACGTTAAAATTAAAACAATGTTTAATGTAAAATACTTCAGCTACAATTGATTGCTTTATGGATTTAATCAGCAAGCCACTAGAGATATTCAGTAAATGTATTTGAATGATTTATGCTTAAAAAATTAAAATTATAGTAAATTTATGAAAGAATGTCATACCAAAATTACTTGATAAATTACATTAATGAATAATTTTAATATCAAATATGAAAATGTAATGTTCATGAAATTCATTGGAATATTTATTTCTTTACGTCTGTTGCTTTATGATGTAAATCTAAATTATTCAGTACATTAAACTAATTGAAATTGAATAAACACAGTGTAATTATACATACATATATATATATATATATATAATATATATATATATATATATATATATATATTATATATAATATTTTTAAACCGACAAATCGTGTAATTAATTACGAAAAATTAAAATTTTGCAACGAAATTTAAATAAAATTATCGTACATTTAATTCTTAATTGAATTCAATAAAATATTTATATATTTGAAGGAATGTTATTTTTCAATAAGCTCAGTATTTATTTAATTTATTGTAACTTTTTATTTTGCGATAGAACAACCAGGATCGAATTTTGTCTAGTTTATGCCTTTTGTAACTATTTTATCTTTATGGTACTTTTGTTCACAAAATGTATATCGCATTCCCACTTTACTATGCCTTTTTACTTTCATAGCTTTTTTTTCAAGAAAGTCGGGCGAAAGTCATCCGACCTTTTTGCAGGAGATACTTTATAGGCTTCAACGAGACGTCGAAATTGACGTATTGCAGTTGTGTACTGGTGGAACTTTATTATACGACTCTGAGGAATAGTAAAGAAAAAATTTATTCAAAATAAGAGAACGAAAATGAGGGGATTGAAATTTAATTAATGTTAAAAAGTTGAAATTAGTTGAAAAATAAGTAAGCTGTTAATTAATAAATTTGTAGTCTACAACTAACGAAAAGTAATAAGGAAAACTTTCATAAAAGTTGTGCGTTTACCTTTGAGAACTAAATTGAAAGAATACATATATATATATATATATATACTTGTATATGTATGTATGTATGTAGTCTTTTGGAGTTTATAGAATTATAAAAGTGTATTTTGTATTAGGAAAATTTTCTCTTTGGTGAAGTAAAACACTTACTAAAAAGGTTTAGTCACTGTACCCTTCAAAATTGAAAGAATTGAATAGTTGGTTTGATGGCTGCAGTTCTTACGTATTTTATACGTTGAAAATAGAATAGAAGGTTAAAGGAGAGATGCGTTAGTCTTGCAACCAGAAGAGAGAGAGAGAGAGAGAGAGAGAGAGAGAGAGAGAGAGAGAAATGGGGGAGAAAGGGATAGATGGGGAGAAAGTTGTTGTGTGCTTTTGAGAGAGGGATAAATTTGGAATCGGTGCAGTTGAGAGAGTGAGTAGTTGCGTGCAGCTTGCTCTTTTGAAAAGGTTGTTGACCCTTATTTCTGAACACCTCGCGGCACACGACACTGCTCCCATCCTCCATCTTCCCTTCTCTATCTGTCCAACGAGTGTAAATTCTTCTTTCCCTTAAACCCGAAAATACTTTGGTCGCGTCGCCGTGCCAGTTGACTGTGCACCCGTGAATCCGGAAAATTAATCGATAGACCGACCGGCCATTTAATTTTATTGCTCTCTGTTGTTACGTCCGTTGCGATGTAAAATTTCTAATTAACGTCATTCAGCTCATTCTGTTAAATATAAAATATTGTTAAATGTTTTTCACCGACAGCTGTCGCCCAGTAAATTTATTGTAAATGTAATCAAAGCTTTTTATCGAACGTGACGTTAATCGCCTCGTAGATATTAGGATTAAAAATTTTGATTAAATCTTCGAAATTGATAATAATTTGAACATTAAAATCGGCTCCGAGTCTATGCATCTGTCCAATCTACAAATTCAATAAACCTTTGATACGCGGTGGTACGCGTTGAATTAAATACACATGTGTATGCTTTTTAACAAAAAGTAATCAAATGAATGTGCAGCTAAAATCCGAATCAAGGTACAGTTGAATTGCTGGATTTTTTATTTTTGCATTCGAACATCGGGCGTCGTCGTTTTACGGAAATGAACAAATTAGAATTAATGGGTGGAATTGGATGCAATCGGTGATTTGATGTTTTTGAAATTCTGAATTCCGGAGCTCTTTATCGGCCAAAGCGGACAGGGCCGAGGGGGGTGGGGGAGGTGTCGAAGCTCAAGTTGCAGTCGAGAGCTTCGAAAGATGATTTTCGCTGGCACTCGGAGGACCTTGAGATTGTCTGTTTTGCTCCTCTTTCCTTCTCGCGCGAGTTTGCACTAACTCCGGGAAAAGAGAGAGAGAGAAAGCGTGAGTGTATTATCCATTGTTCGCGACAGTCGTGTCGAGATGGGGCTTTGGATAATAGCATCTGACGGGACGTGAGACTCGCGCTTCATCGCTGAAAATGTAACGATTTTTTTTGCGAGCGAATCATACGTGGCGTACTTGACGAGTTGTGCCCTTGGAGTAGTGCCGTTGCCAGTTTTCACGTGCTTTTCCCCCATATTCCGCATCTGAGGCACAAAAAGGGGCGGAATGAGAACCACTAGAGAGCGACTCCTCCAAACGAAAGTGATTATTATTTCGGAATTGGGAAAAGCGCTGGGGCTCAAAATCGAAGGAACGTGCTCGGGTATTTAATGCACATTATGGCCCGCCGGTGTTTCATAATAGAGTTCGTGGCTGTTGTGGCTCGCTCGAGAAATTAACACCAGAACCCATTCTTATGTGATATTTTGTTTTGTCACGTATTCGCAATAAAGCTCCGGGGCTTTCCACCTCGAGGAGGCAGGGCACACGCACAGGGGTGGGGGGCGCGGCGGCGCACGCACGCACACACACACGGGCGCGCGCGCTCGCTCGCTCGCTCGCTCGGTCAAATGTCGCGCGGTGCGTGCGAGAGGCAACATGTCGTCGCGCAAGACAACGAGACAGTGGATTTTCTCCTTTTCGAATTTTCACGCGACTCACGCCTCTATTGCGCAGTGTGCAACATTGCTTGGAGCCGCGCTGCGGCCATTCGGGGGCTCTTAACAGTTGGCCGGCCAATCCCCAGGCGTCCCACACGTATCAACCTGGTCGTACTTAATAAATTACGAGCCGTTTAATAAATAACGGCGTGGCGTGGCTCGCCCCAAACTGTCGTGCCGACTGTTGCTGGATCAATGCGAAATTATACTCGAATAATCATTGAGAGGGAGGGAGGGAGCGCCGCACTCTCGCGCGGAGGTACCCTTTTCAGGGAGAAAGGATAAAGTCAAGTCGCTCGACAAATATTGCCGGGAGAAATCTCGACTCGTGCGCCAGAGAGGGAAATTCGGTCGGAAAAGTAAACCCGAGTTTCATGGGCCGGGTGTTTGCGAGGCGCGCGGGCTCCTTTATTATTATCGGGGCAGCTCTCATTGCGCTTTTACCCGACATGACATTTGTTTTAATTTTTCCGCACGCGGTATTACCTCCGAAGAATGTTGCGGCGAGCTAATCGAATCAGCGCGATTACACGACTCTAAATGACTCAGTCGCTATCGTGGTGGCAAAGTTCCCTTTGCAATCTGCAATTGACGCTGTAAAGGCGCGATAGCCGACTCGGTGGTTTCTCAAAGAACGAGGAAAAGAGCTGCCAGACGCAAAAATCTGAGCGCAGGCGACGCGCGCACACACGCACACACGCGCGCCAAATCTTCCGTTGTTCTGCACTTTCCATTTGTCGCAGCCACTATCGCTCTGAATGCGCGCCACTCGCTCCGCTCCCTCCCCCTCCCCCCCCCGCCCCACCCGAGCCACTTCGTGCTTTCAATTTTTAAGCAAGGATTTGGCGAGAGTGCCTCTTAATTTTACGAAGCTTGACTAAATCCTACGTTTCCGTGCGGAAAAGAGAAACGGGCCAAGAGTTCGGGCTCCAAATTACTTCCGCCTAGACGCCTCTCTCTCTCTCTCTCTCTCTCTCTTTACTTTGTGCAAGGTCTTTTCTCTTTGAAATAGCCGTGGAAGCCGTTCGAGGGTGAAATCCACTACACGTCCCCGAGACTGTGTCAAGGGGCGTCTCCAACGAAACAGGCTCTTGGCTCCGTTGCTTCGGGCTTCTTCCTTCGTCGTGGCTCCTTAAAATTTCTTCGACGCGAACCGAAATGAGTCGGGTCGATCCTAAGGATAAACGGGGATGAGAGGATAAACTGTTTATTTTTTCTTTAGTTACCCGACCTATTTGTTTATCCGAGAGCCCCCTTTCCCAGATCCTAAGTGGAAATGCTCCTATATTTTACTTTGTCATTCTCTCCGTGTTTTTTGTGAATACAGGTTTTTTTTTGATTTGAGAGCCTTTAAGAATATTACTCCTACTCGTCTACCTGTTATACTCTGTGAAAATTCTGAATCAATTCGCCTTATAATTTTTACAGTTCATTTTTTTCTTTTATTATTGATAGAGCACGTGTATTCTAGTCAATAAAACTTAATTCAAAGAGGATGTTCAATAAATATCCGTTTACAATAATCTTACTGAACGCATTGACATGCGTACAAAATGAAAAGGAAAAGAAAAAGTAAGTGTTTACGACTAGTCACGTACAGTCATGTAACTCGAGTCGCTTTCAACACGAATAGATTTTTTAAATTTTTTTACAATCACGTATTTTGGAAAGAAATTTTATTTTCTGTAACTTTAAAAGCTTTCGCTATCTTATATTTGCTCCTAAATTTTACTGAATTTGAAAGCAAAATGCTTAATTCTTATAAATGAATGTGCTATTCAATTTATTTAATTTAAATTGAAGTATAGAGTCAACCTGTGAATTACATTCAATCAAAACTTTATTTTTATTTTTATAAATTTTTTAAACCTTTTTTTTTAAACCAGAGTATACGTTAAAATGAACAAAAAGTTGTTTGTTACTTTTCGAAAAATTAAATCAACTTAAAAGCGTGCTCTGTGTTCGTGTGTTTGATTTAACAAAATATTATTTCGATTGTAATAATATTAACGAGTGCAACAAAATTAATTCAAGAGCAAATATATTTTATAGATTTATTTTTTAAATGTTTAATACATATAGACGACAAGCTTTAAAAATTTTAAACATACGAACTATAATCAAATTTATTGTGTAAGAATAGACTTCAATTTATTCTACATCGTTGGAGATAATTCACTTTGTGTATATATTTTCTGTATCCCTTTTGTCCTTTCAAAATGCTTTTATTTCAATAATCCTTTTAATGCAGCCGAATAGACAGACACTTTGGAATATCACATCAAGTCAATTTGTGATACTATATTTGTGTAAAAAATTTTAAAAAATTAAAAAATAATAACGAAGACAATACATTGTTATTGTAATAATGGAACTTGACAGTGCTTCTGCAACTCGAATACTTTTTTTTTAAAAAATTATTTTCACTAAAACGTAATTTGACATTAATGAAGATGTATTCTTGTAAATTATAATAAAAGAGATTTTTCTTCTATTTGCACATTGCACATCTAAAATCATTCAAAAATTTAATAGCTTATTTATAAGTAGTTTATAATGTTGGAGAAAATGGGATTTATTTGTCATTGAGAAAGTAAATAAGAAAACAATATTAATTAAGTTATGATTATGTAAATTCTAATAAATAGTTAATGGTATTCTCTGAAGTATATTGCATATTATATTTACATTTCATTCAAATGTGTATTTATTATTTTTATTTATTAAGAAATTTTAAAAAACTTCAATATTAATCATATATAATAAAATCAAATATAAAATTAATTAGTGTTTATGTATAATTGACCATTAAGATCATGGGATCGAGGATTTAAATTAATTAAAAACTTAACTATAAAGGAATTTTAAAAAACTTAAAAATGCTAATTATAATTTATAAATAGATTTACGATAATTTTATAATAGTACAAGATCAGTTTGCTCGAGTACCTGGACAATAAAACTCCTATTACAAACTTGATTTTTTTTATAGTTTGCATTAAGGGTTATAATAAAAAATAAAATATAAAATAATTCTCTATTCTCGTGACGATGTTAGTGCAGATGTAAATCACTTGAAAATTAAAATTTTAAAGTTTGTCATTTAGCATGAATAAAGTTATTTCTATTTCTATTTCTAGTTCAATAAGTCAAAGTTTTAAATGATAAAAATATTTCAATCTAAAACCGATACGTAGAGTTGCGCTTGAACCGAAAATAAATAAAATAGGTATTAAGTATTGAAAGGTGTCATATAAACTGTAATGGAAAATCAAAATACTATTCTAAAATAAGTTATGACGCAGGGAATTGAATTAATTTTGCATGTTAATAAATTTTGCAGACGGAATTAAAATTTCGACAGAAGATTCGTCGGAGTAGGTGAGGTTATTTAGTCGCCGAGACGGAAGAAGAAGCTGCAGCTGACGTAAAGACGTGCACAAGTACCGAAGCTTTTCCTCGCCAAACTTGAATAATTCCAAATGTTTTTGATCAAGTGCACCGGAGAGGTTTTTTCGCGAGAACTGGCACTCGAAGCTTCTTGGAGAGGAAGTTTGAAGTCAGTCATCAAAATTCAAAGAGAATCTTGTCACCTCTGAGAACTCATCCGAGCTCGGCAAGTAGTTGCGCTTGCGCAAATGCGATTAGCCCGTTTGTAAGTGCAGCGAGTCGTTTTTGCAAGGCTGCGCTCCATCGATAAAAGAGTTGCGAATTTCGGGCTTGCAAATCGAAGGAGTTGTCGGCCGAGGAATTTGAGGAGTAGAGTCGCGAGCCTCCAAAGCCAGCGCGAGGCTTAATCAGACAGGTCAACACTATAAATAGTTGGTGCACCTTATTCCAATATGGGTCGCGAGTGAGAGGTTGGCGTTTGCGCTACCGAGAGAGCGATCGGCTTAATTTGTCGCGCGCTAGGGAAAAGAGAACGGCGGCGCGTGCGCCACTCGAAATCGCAATTTATATCGCGGCCTTGTCTCGCTCGCTACTCGCTACTCGCTACTCGCTACTCGCTTGGTTCATTCCCTCGCTATTCACTGCCATTGGTTCCTGTCGCGCTCCGAGTCTCCGCTCGCGATGGGTCAGAAGACTGCACCGTGACATTGAGCGCCCGCGGCTCGCTTTTCCCTTCATTTTCCACCTCCCCCTGCCTCCTCTTTTGCATTTCAAAGAAACGCCAGTAATGGTTGTGCCTTTTTCCAGCTCTCCGACATTTCTTACAAAACTTTTATTATGTAACGCACACTTGATGTGCTTTCTGACTTTTATCGCTGGTTCTAGTCTATTTATATAACTTTAATTGTTCGGGGTGTTGACTGGCGGGAAACGAGATTTATAAAACGTTTAAACCTGAATGAAACGGGCAACAGTGTAATCGGGATCGCGAAATGCCGCGTGATTTATAATTATGTAATTTTAATTTTATGCGCTCGAGTCGTGCGCTGCTGCGGAGAAAGACAGGCGCGGATTAGCGGAATAATCCCGGAGTTCCATCAGCCCGTGGGTTTGTCCCCGGAGAGGGTGGGGTCGGCGGGGCTCGCATCTTCCCCCGAGGATGATCCAAAGGTCGCTCCAAACTAAAAATTAGACTGCATCCGACACGTATTAAGGTGGCGGTGCATTATTAAAAAGCCGTCATAACGCATTACCTTGTTTGGCGCATGAAAGGAAAGGCTTCCAGATTATTGTTCCGATTGTTGTAATTTCCACTCGCCTGAATCACCCGAACGAATCCCTTCTGCGTGACGCAGACAATAACCGATTAAGTACGGAGGATAATGGGCCGATTAGAATAGATTAGAAAGAATATGATTTAGCTGGCGAGTGGAGCCGAGCGCTTTGTTGCCGCGCTCCTGTCGCTTTGCACAATTATCGAGCGGCTCGATAAAATACGATGCGAGGTGAGGAAAAGAGTTCGCGAAATAGATGATATTTCACGATCTCTGTGCCGCCGCCGCCGCCGCCGCCGCCACCGCCGCCGCCACCGCCGAGCTAATATCGTAACAACGTAATAAGCCGGCATGAAATACGAGACATCGATCTCGATTTGACATTTTTAAATGTAGCACACATTTGAACCGCAGACTTTCTCGGTTTAATTCTGCAACAGCAACGCTACGGGTAGGATTTTTCGTCATTCATGACTTGACGCAGACTCTGCAAGAAATGCATTCATAATGTCACAAGCTGCGTAGACTTTTGACAGTAATTTTTTCGGAAATTGATTTATGCAATACGACTATCAAACGGCCGGCCGGCCAATTCCTTCTCCAATTTTACGATTTTTATGCTGTTTGGTGAGTTCTTATCTTTTTTTTCTTTTTTATCTAATTTATCATTAATTAGTCATAAAGATAAAAGAAGAAAAGAAAAAAAGAAAGAAAAGATGGCTTGTAAAACTCTTTTCTGAGCCAGTCTCGCTCGAAATTGATACACTTAGGGCTCGAAAATTTTGAGTACATCCGCTTTCAAAAGACTCATCAAATTGGTAAAATAATACTGTACTCGTAGGAAAAAAGGTTGTTTTTGGCGATAGGCAATGATTCGACGAGAGAGAGAGAGAGAGAGAGAGAGAGAGCAAAACAAAAGAGCGACTTTTCAATTCTTGGCAGATGCACTAGTGATACGAGTTGGCGTGAGGGCGAACGGGACGAGTGATACCCCTTGTAGGCGTCTGCGCGTGCACACCCATATCATCCCTTCGGCAACCAGGAGTCTGGATGGTCGGCGATTGTGGAAGTTGTGAATTGAAAGGTCGACGCTCGGCTTTCTCGCAGCCACCGCTCTTGTCCATATGGCGCCCGGGATATCCGGAGAATGACGTGTTCACCCCCTCGGCCTTGCTCCGCATCTTGTGGACGAGAGGGAGGGAAGGAGAGCGAGACACCCCTTGCCGAATATATTCTCCTCGGCGTGCACGCGTCAACTTTGCTCGCATAATGGAGGCAGAGAGCATGGATGACGACACGCGCTGCTTCAACTCCTCGTGGGGGTCTAGTCCTTCTCTCGCCGCCACTCGCCTTCGCCTCTATCTGCTGCTGTTTGTACACCAGGATAAAAGTCTGGCTCTGCAGATGAGGCTGTAGAAGGGCAATATCGGGCAGCCCGAAGGAAAGGGGAGCAAGAGAGAGACGGACGACAGATTTCCCATTACTACGGCTAGTGCACACGACACAGGGATTTATTATCATCAAATGTTCTTGCCTCTGAAACGCGATATTTTTATTTTTATGTTTTTACCTTTTCACCTTTTGGCGCTGTCGCGTCTCGAAATATCCTCTTTTTCGAGAAAATCGTATTTGTCACTGCGGATCAACTATTCGGCATCGACGGCAAACTTTTATAAACTGCGAAAGTATAAATTGGTGCTTTGATATGTTTTTATTACGTCAAAGGTTCGGGAAAAGTCCATGCAACAGTATTAACTTTTGCAATGCTTGAAATTTTTACAGTGTTATTCATTGGATGTATGAAATATTCAATAACTTGTCCGACTAATTTTTGTCAAACTTTATTTTTATTTCTTCCATTTACAAATAGTTGTATTTCATTATTGCCAACCATTCGTTTAGCGTAAGATTTTTATTGCACACCCTCATTGTTACACACAATTACTCGCTTGAGTAAAGGTTGAGTCATCCCGATGGTTTTCCTTTTTATACAAGTTTTATTTTAATAGATACGTCGACGAGATAATTTGATTATTTTTTCTTGTACATTCAAGGCACGATCGCGTCGAATTACTTATCATTAGCATTGCGTAAATGTAATCTTTGCTAATGCATGTAAATCCAGTGATCCGATCAATCACACGGAAATGTCCTTTCGGCTTGTATTAGGGCATTGAAATTTTGAATTTGAGCTTATCGACCGAGCCCGTATTTTAACACGATTTTAGAAAGTCGATCGAGGACACTGATAAGTTGTGAGATGCGACAAGAGTCCTCGCTCGAGTGCTGGATACCGACAGAGCGAGGAGGGTTGAGGGCGAGGGGGAGGAGAACGGCACGCGCTATTGGTGCCGTTACAAATATAATAAAAGCCGAGTCGTCGCGAATTTCCCAAGATTTCCCGCGAGAGTGGAAATGCGCACTTGCACCCACCGACACCGAGTTCTCTTATCCGACTCTTGGAGACTCGACTCAGAGCTCAGAGTCCGAGTGCCGCGAGAGCTTGGGTATGCGCGACGCCGACATGGTTGGCGGTTTGGTATTTAGGAAAGGCCAAGCAACCGACCAATGTCACAACCTGTTTGAAAGGCGCTAGAATATCGCGTTTGAGTGGCGATGCGTAAAGCACGCGTGTGGATGTGGACGTGGGGATATGGGAACACACGAGCCTCGCAACGGCCGTGTTGGTAACAAACAAACAGTACCGCAAACTGAGCGACAAACGGACTCACTCGCTCGGCTATCTTTCTCTTTACTCGATTTATTTTCTCCTGATTAACTCAAATCAGAGCTCACATGACTCATTATCACCGGCTCAAAGTTCTTTGCTAATTTCATTACACTCGTCGAACGAGCTGATTAAATTGCAGCTTTGACTTTGTAAACTCGGAGAATTTCTCAATTAAATGAGTGCGCGATACCCACATTAATTTCATTAGCAAGAGTGTTAGTTTTACCGCTAAATAAAAAATAGAGTTTGATGCTGCTGGATGGTTTGAGAGCGTAAATCGAGTTGGGTATATAGTGGTTTTAATTTTATGATTTTATCGGGAAAGTTGGAGCTCTGCTCTACATTGTTGGGTCACGTATTAATTTCTTAATCGATATCTTGGAATCTGTTTGACGCAAGCTTTCTTATCACCCCTCTTAAGGAGGAAGGATCGATCGATACAACAAGGGTGCATGGGAAATTAGAGTATTTGAATTATTATGCCATAAACGCAAGAAAGGTTTTACACAGTTAGTTGCAAAGTGGCATTTCTTGGCGTTAAACTGTATAATCTAAATTTGTGGGAGGTTGAGCCATTAAATCGAAAACTAAGGCGATAAAACAATTCTCAAAGTCATGCCGATTGATGGTTTTGCTTTTTTTTACAATAAACATTTAGATTTATGGGCAATTTGACAGCGCATTAACTTATGGACGTAGACATTAGATCCCGAGTCAAGGGTTTATTGCCGGCCTATATATACATTGTACCTGCTCTTGTAAATAAGGCCTGACCTAGGATCTATTATGCCCGAACGCAGTGCACATAAATGCACACAAGCCGTAAAGGCGTCCAGTGTCTGGTCGAGCTGCAGCAGCACTAAAACCCGGAGAGGCTGCTCCTCGATGACAAAGATTCCCTCCGGGCTCCCTATTAGGTCCACATCGGATTCGACGTTGGCGGCCAATAAAGAGCATGGCACTCGGCCTTGGGAGTAGCTCACGTAGGGAGTGCCGCCGAGGCTTACGTAGGTATAGGAACTTGGCCTCGGAAAAATGTGTCTGCTTGGGAAAGAGCCGAGCTTTCGATCGAGCGCACCTATCTTTATATGCTAAGTACCGCGGACGCACAATGAGCGGGGGGAGAGTTTTCGTGGAGATAAAAGGACAGCCAACCGCATTTCTCATAACCGGGCCGCCATTGCTGTACTTGCAGAACTACCCTTTCACAGATATCGACTAGTGTGAGAGTGTCGCAAAAAACCATTTGCAGCACTGCAGGAATTTTACGTCGTCGCGGGCAATTTTCGCATGAAACCGGTTAGTCTGGTATATCAAATGCACTCCTCTATACCTTTCGCATCCTCGGATTCATAATACCAGAGCAGGGCAGAGCACATTCGGAAGCCATTGAATTAGACCGTTAATTTATGTGTGCACGGTCGCGGCTATTCGAGGCTTAGTCGACCTTAGTCTATTAAGGTCGCCGTCACCGGGTGCGCAGTCCTCCTCGCGATCCTCCGGGTACCGTGCGATCTTGCAAAAAGAGCTACTGCAGGTAGCTTCGCTTAATCAACTTAAATCCGTTAACCGAGTCTCGTGGAAGTGTAACCGGTATCAGACTCGGGCCAACGTCAACAAACTTTTACAACTCCGACTCGTAGAAAACATCAAACTTTAGTACGCGGGCTAATTAATTAGAAGATTTTGTTGGCTTTTACATCCAATTTGGAGTTTTGGTGGAGCGAGGAGACAAGCAGCCTCCTCGCTCTAAACTCAAAACTCCTCCTCTATCCCGTCTATCCGTCTCCTTTCCTCAGAGTGCTCATTCATAAAAATTTCAACCGACTAATCCGCTCGTTACAAATGAATTTCTCGAAAGCGGATAGGCAAACCTGCATTTGCGATTGAAAGTAGAAAATTGAAAAGCATTTGGTTGACAAGAGCGTTTCAAGGACAGAGAAGAAAATAGCCGCGCAAGCCCTCGACACAAGTTTCTCTCGGCGCACGGTTTTGCGCGGGAAATTAACTTTACACACGGACTTTTTTGCGGGGTTTGCATAATCCGTTATAATCAGAGGATAGAGTTTATGGGCGTAGGTCTCGAGTGGTGGTCGTGTGGTCGTTGGACAAGGATACTCGCTCCGTCCTACGTTTTCCAGACCTAGGCAGTGAGAGCGAGGGCGACGGGCGACGGACGACGGACGACGGACGACGGACGACGACCGCAGAAAACTTGACCCAGTATCTCGCTCGATATCTCGCTTTATATCAATAATGAATGTGTCACACGCTGACCGTTGGATTCCGACAACGTTATCAATCCGGGCGATGCTGGCCGTTATTGTGCTCTAGGTGGACGCGAGTTAATGGCCTCGGAAAATGGGTTAATGAAATTGGCGTGCGGCTAAGGGAGCGAGGAAAAGTTGTTGGAGAGTTTTTCTCAAAAGGGTCTTCTCGGTATGCAAAAACACGCTCAGAGTCACGCAAATGTCATCGGCAGTCGCACATTTAGTCACAAGTAGTTCCCTCTTTTCTCTCTCTCTCTCTCTCTCTCTCTCGTTCCACCCCTCGTCCAAACGAATGCACCCAACAATGCACGACGATGGCTCTTGTTGTTTTCGTTCCCGACGAGCCACCCTTTCCATCCTTTTAAACCCTCTTGAACAAAATCGCTCCTCGGGCCTCGGGCTTTTAATGGGCGCGCTGTGCTCGACCTGTCCCCCGCCCCGCTCGACCCGCCCCACCCGCCCCACCGCCCGTTTTTTACTTTCCATTTTTGCGATTTTTACTTTGGATGAGCAAACAAGATTAGCGATGAATTTCCTGCGTTTCTTCAACTTTTTATCTTTCTGCTCCCTCCATTTAATAGAAACATAGAGTTTTTGCTGGCTGGCGCTCATAATAGAGTGCGTTCCATTTCGGTTCACATGGACCTTTCAATCGTTTGTCACCCCACGGTCTGTCTCAAGTTAGAGCACCGCCATTGTTAATAGCTCGCGAAAGCGCTCGTCACGCGGCTTCAATTTTTCATAACGAGTATAAGGACGGGGCCCGACGAGCTTTGCGTCTCTTTGCTAAAAGAATATTACGAGGCATGATTTATTTCCGTTATCAGAACTTCAACTTACCTTATTACAATGGGAGTATTGAGCTTGTGACTCGCTCGGTAAAAAATTTACCTTGCGCGGGGAAAAAAAATTTGGAAATGACATTGCAATGGGAGATTCGAGCCTCTAATTATAATTAATTAATTGAGTCAAGAGTGATAAATTGAAATGGAAATTTAACAAGTTAATAAGATATTTGTAAATTCCGTTTTATGCCCGACAGTTTATAATGGCGCGATAAGCTTGGCTCGAATCTATTTCGCCTATTTGGAAAAGCAATTATAATTACGCGATACAAAATGATAGAAAATGGTTATTACTTTCATACATTCTCTCGTTTTTTGAAATTCCTGCTCAAAGCTTAGTTTGCGATTAGGAATGGTGCTTCGCTGCACAGAATCACATTACTTGGAACGAAGGATTTCCGATATTAACGCGCCGAATAGCATTCATATCTTTTATTTTCCCAACCTCAGCAAAGTTAGATAATCGCCATTTACCCCACGACTCTTACTCATAATATCACAAAGAATATATGCTGAATGAGCGCACAAAGATAAGATTGTGCAAAAATATCACGATCAGAATAATTGTAAATAGCGCCCAGTTTCAATGAAATTTGACATCGTGGTTTACTTTTTCTGACGTATATGTATAATATAAGTGAGTATAAAAATAAATGGCAGACATGTTGCCTTTCGTAAAAAGACCGTAACGTTCAAGGCTGCATTATTTGAACCGCTTCGCTGGAAATTGACAAGAAAGACCGCATGTCACAAGGTTAAAAGTATTGCTTAATTTAATATGGGAAATAAAAAAGCAAGTCTAATATTTTTAAATTATTTCCTAGCAGGACGAGATAAAGTTAAAGCGTGATAAAAATCAGATAAATTTAAAAAAAAAAAGAAAGAGTAAGTTTAAGCCTCGACGAAATACTTTTGTACGCTCTTTGAGAGTTACGCCTGTAAAATTGTATTAGACAACGGCTCGTCTAGGTGAAAGAAAAAATAGACATTTGCTCTATTTACATAATTTCGTCCAGCTGACACACGTTCACGAATTTCTGATAATAGAGATGACTGTAGTCGCATACAGACTTTAACTCACTTTCTCCTCTAGCTTATACATGCATACATATAGGTTTGCGTATATGCGTGAAGAAGAATCGATAGAATTTCATAACCAACTTTTATTTCCCGAAAATGACCTGAACCGTATTTTTACTTTTCTCGCTTCCCCTTCTCCCTCAGTAATCTATTTCGCTGTTTACTTTTTTTCTTGCAATTATTCATACGAATTATAGGAGGTAAGTAAATTGTGTTATATGCACGTTATATCAAATGGAAAGTTCTTCTCCTTCTAGCGTCACAGCTGTTTCTTGTTTCTTATGTAAATATGGAACGTGTTGCAAGCTTTACAAAGTTTGCAACATGTGTTTCTATATATCGGCACTGATCTTTTTTCTTTTCTTTTTTTTCTTTTTTTTTAATTTTTTCCCCCTTTTTTTTACAAAAAAAAATCGTTTAAAAAGTTTCAAAATGATAATTCGTACTTCGTCGACTTATGGTATACGCTGATATTAGAACTAGTAGTAAAGTTTAGCTGAAATATACCTGCTAAATTTTATGGGATGGCACATGTGTTACTCTTACCTGAAACAGAGAAAGTGAAGAAATCGGTTAAAAAGTTAGCTTCGTCAAGTATTAAAAAAAATGATGAACGCTTTCAAAAAATTTCTTGCAAAGATTAATAATTTAAAATTTAAATCATCTACTCTCCAAAAAGTTATCAATAAATCACTCGGTGAGATATTAATATTTTAAATTTATATCAATAATTAAAATCTTTGTTGCAGGGTATTAATAAAGCAGACATTTAAGTTTGATGGATAAATTGTGTTTAAATTGAAAAAGAAGAAAAATGAAGCGCAGTTACATCGGCGAGCCGTAGGTGGGGGTAGGGAATGAAAGGTGAGGTAGCATTAAAACAACTATATATCGCATTTACGGGATGACGTCTTTTGCGCAAATTTGATATTTATAAGGAGAGTTGCTTTGTTCGCGAGGGACGCACTGGTTTGTTAATAATTTTTCGTTCGCGCAAGGAAGGCTCGTCAAAGTACCGATGCGCCACAAAATCAGAATGATTCGTAGCTCGTAAACATCGGCCACAACCGGACATAGCCCGAACTTTCTCCCGCCTTGAGTTGGCAAGAATATCCATGGCACATCTTGCGTTCGCTCCGCGTTCGAGCAACGTAACGTTCCCTTCCCCCCCCCCCGCCCCCCCCCCGCCCCGCCCGCGCCCCGCGACGCCCCTCGCCGCCCTCGCAATTACTCGCTCATGAAGTATCGTAATCTTGAAATTGTTATTTTCGTAATTAACATTCGCAATGTTTTATTTTGCAACGAGCAGGGACTGTGTATAATGTGAACGATATCGCGCGCCTCGCATTACAAACAAAGCGTCAGCATTGTCATTTCCGTCTCGCGAAACCTGAAAATGAATGTACGAACAAAAATATTGGAGTATTAATGGCAAAAAGAAAGACCCGGAGCCTAATAAAGCCGGTTGACTAATTTACGCCTGGCAGCTCGCTCTTGTCGGGGAAAATATTTCCAAGAGTTGGCGAGTTTTGGCGTTTTCTTTCTCACGAGGAATATTAATTTTTTAATCGAGTCATAAAATGGAAAACTGATTTAATGAATGAAAAACAGAGGCAATTGCGTAAGTGGCGCACGTCGATCAATATTTTAAATGCAGGCAAAGCAAGTAAAAGTTGGAATTCGAGAAAACGCCTGCAAATGATAAGCGCGATTATTGTGTCAGGAAAGGATGTTTGTCGTTAAATTTATGCCAGCAGCATTAGAATGTCCAGTTGGGCGATTGTTGGAGGAATATCGGAAACAAAGTTTTGTGATCGATTTCACGCGATTTTAAAAATGCAATATGAATAAGGGAATTATTAGCGAGAGAGGCCAGACTCATAACATTTGGAGATAAATGCGGAAACAATGTAAACATTTTGATTCCGGTAGTTGTTGACTTTCGGTTATCGCCTTTTTCACTGTTTCATGAATATAGATGACGCGGGACGACGTCGGATGCTGCGAGCACGTACTCCCGGGCCGGCAATCCGAGAAAGGAGAAAATTTTGAGGGCGATGCCGCGCCTCCCGATCGCCAGGCATTATGCGGACGGACGCAGACAGGAGGACAGGAGGACAGGAGGACAGGAGGACCGGAGGACAGGCGTCAGACCACAGGAGAAACCCGAGTAAAAGCGAGGAACGGCCTGGGGAAAGGACGCGATTGTGTGTAGGTGCCGCGCGATCGTAGGCTGCGTCCGATGCGCAATCACGATCCTGCGAGAAAACAAAGAGAGGGAAACCTTGTGAAAGTTACATCACCAAGGCTATACGTGTATTACTCTTGGCCGAGTGATTATTAGAGGCGCGTGTGCGCTGGTTACACAGGATCTGCCCCTATGGCCCCTATTACGCTTAGGAACTACGCTCGGTGCGCCACGAGAACTAGTGGCAGTCTAGCCGGCCTATTACTCTAATTGCCACATTTAAAAGAGGCTCACTCATTCTCGATGTATTCGCGAAATATCGGCAAACATTTTATCTCGAGTGCCTACCGAGCTTTCGGTAGGATAAGGAAAATTGTTTGAACTCCATTAGCGAGTGCTGTTGGATCCCATAGTTGAGTTACGTACTCTCTCAACACACTGACTCCCATTCGCGTTACGGTATATGAAACAATCTCTTGTACAACACTAATTCCCGTTTATTTTAGATTTATTTCAAATTGAAATGCTAATTTAATGCACCACTATTCGTTTGCCTTAAATTTGAATATTAATGTATTGTTGTTGTTGTTTCTGTGAAATTTTTTTTCGCGCACCCGTTCAATTTCACATGGGCCAATCGGCTGAATTAATTCAACAATTGATAACTATGAAATTACCTGTATCGTTTGTAAAATTTCAGTGGACTTTTCATTACTTTTTACAATGTTTTATGTCTTTACTTTTTTTCTTTTTTTCTTTTTTTCTTTTAATATTATGAACAACGTCTCACTTCGTCGCATCTACTTTATAGATTCTAGCACAATTTTACAAAAAGTACTTTTTGTTTGTAAAAAAATTAAAGTCTCTTTATTGAGTATTGCAAACTAAATAGAGATACTCATAAAAATTTACTCAATTTATATAAGAACGATTAATGGAAAAAAAATTTTTATATGGAATTGTTTATTTTTACATACACACACACACGTATATATATATATATATATGTGTGTGTGCCAACATAATGAGTCAATAATAATCTTGGCTTAAAGAAACGAATATAATTTTAAATTATCATTGGCATAAGTTATTTTATACAATTTTGCTATTTCATGCAATTTTATCTTGTTACAGAACCAAACTTTTTGCACATATATATTGTAAAAAGATAAAAATATACCTAAGTCAAATTAAAATTGCATTGTAAATTATTTACAAAATAAAGTATCGATAATTTCCGGAAACACAAATTACCGATAATTTAATTTATATGAACGAGTTGAGTGAACTTTTCGTTATTATAATTAATGAAACCACTTTCTAAGTTTTTAAATTTTATACCTCAAATTAAACGTGATAAACATAATAACATATCTTGCTGTGTGTTCTTAAAATCAAGAATTGTTCTTTACTTTTATAAACAATACTATTATTTAATGATATTTCCTGTAGGCATAACTTTAGTTGATGATTATAACTGAGCAAATAAATTTACTTTAAGAAAAATAATATTTTAACATATTATAACAATTTTTAACCAAAAACAGTAGTTTGTGGTATAAATAAGTATTTAAAAGTTATGCTCTAAAATTTAAAGCATTTTCCTCTGTAAATTTAAATTAAATGACACCATCTACTTGTATTTCATGGCCTGCGGGTTCAACCGTATGACTTCACTTCTTTCTGATGCAGTATATTAATACTTAAATTTTCAAAGATATATCTCTATTACTATCTAAGAATCATTTTAAATATACACCTGTATGCCATTCCTTTATAAAATTGTAAATAAACCTATCAAGTCATTTAATTTATGAATAACGTTTTTTTTTTAACGAAAGCATAAATATTATAATTACTATTTTTAAATGAAATACCATTTAATATACAATTTATTGAATATAATTATCGTAATAGTCATTAAATAATAGTTATTTTTATTTGAGTTGAGTTTTTAAAATTGTGATTATTGTTATTAATATGATCATTATTATTTATTATTTCACTGCTTTCATTATGTTAACCTTAGTAAATATTATTTTTGATACATAAAAAATTACAAAAATAACGAATTAAACAAATACCAAAAAATCTTCTACTTTATAAATGTATTTCAAATATAAAATTTGTTTTTCGGTTGTAAAAAATTATTTCCAATTGCTATATGATGTATGTAATAATACTTAATGTAATATTTTGTTTATTTGTTATAAAAATACATGTCTGTGACATCGCTGTGCATGTTATTGAACGAAGTAAAAATATATTTAAAATTGTTTAAAGATATCATTATGTTTACTAACGCTTGTTGATTGATTTACAAGTAAATATGGATTGTCCACTACAATCCCATAATTACTATATTGAGATACGTACGGGGTGTAACTTTCCATTTTGTCCTTGACATTACGTAAAGCTTTAATGACCATTGTAGCTGACGATGCAAATAATAGAAAAAGTTACATCAAAACCGATGCCTCGACATAAAAAGGAAACCGGGACACATATTAAGCATCATTTGCAATTAAAATTTATAGGCTTTAAATTTATAAATTAAAAATTGCAAATATTTTCAGGTATTTTATTTGGATAAAAATTTGGTTAAAAGATATATTTTTTTATAATGAAAGAATTGATTAAATAATGTTACTTATATGGTTAATTCAATATTTTTAATTTATTAACGGGGTAAAATAAATTTTTTATTTTTAAAAGTACAATTTTAAAAAATATTATCGTATTAAAATACATTGAATATGATTCTCATTAATAATTTAAAGGATTTAAAAATAAAGAAATTCATCGATTATTACAGTTTTTATAAAAAATATATTTTCTCTAAATATGTTAATAATTCAAGCTATTTGTAAATATATACTAAAATTTGAGAAACTTTAAATTGATTGTATTATCAAATGAAATAAATATATCGAACAATTTTTTTCAATATTTGAAGTTATTATTGATAATATAACATGCAAATTTCAATATAACTTATGAATAAAATAAAAACAAAAATTTAGCGAAAATACAAACTGCTTTGTAATTGAAAATAAAGATTTTAAAATTCTAAGATAAGATAATTTAATTAATTAAAGTATGTTTTACAAAGATTAATTTTAAAATGAATTTAAAAATTATTTTACAAAGTATGTATAAAATTCTAAAAAAAAAAAAAAAAAGAAAAATTTGTGGTGGTTAATTGAATCAAATCTAGTTCGAGTTGCACTTTATGTAATTTTCCAAATAACTTTCAGTCACCAAAAACTTTGAATTTTCGCTTCAATCTAATTATTCAAGTGGAGAAAAATATTTGAAGAAGTAAGCCCATTTATTTAACGTGATTTTGTCGTGGCTAATGTTCTTTGGTAGATGATAATTTTGTAATGCTCACTAACGTCATCTCGAACACGAACTTTGTTGTTTGAAGCGAAAAGTTTTGTACAACAGAAGCACTCTGTCGAACTATAGTTTTACTCATTATTCTATCGACGTAAATTATTTAGTGACACATACGCACTGCGACACTTAAAGTGCACTTACACGGGTTGAAGTACAGAGAAACCAAATAATAATCATTGAGCATATTCGGGTGCATCAGGTGCAAACGACGTAAACTTGGATACAAAATAAACCTAATACGACATTCCTAATAATTAATACCTTTTGAATCCATACTTGTGGTACTGTACGTCAGGAGTGTTGCAGTTAATAAACCGATATACACCTGTGTATTGCTTTCATTTCTAGTTTGTTTGTAACCACGAATATGCTTAACTTTCATGAATCACATACCTTTATTTTGTTGTGCAATGTATTTTATTATTCAAAATCCACAATTAGAAACCACGAGTAGCAAATTCAATTCCAGTTTCCTTTGCTGAATCAATACCAAGTAAAAAATGTTCTCGTGCTTTTATTATAAAAAAATATATTTTTAATCAAGAGCTTCATATTTTTATTTAAATAAAATTTGTGTGCAGTATTTTCAGTGTACGAGAATTTTGTGTACACATTACATTTGGCTTTCTACCAAAATAATTTTTACTAATATCTTGCATTCAAATATATGTATTTTACAATATTTAATAATTTTTTATAATAAAATACATTAATACATAAGCGATATGTGATATTTAAAATAAAGTATAAATTGATGAAGTTTTAAATTTATAAATACTTAAATGAAAACTTTTAAAATAAAATTTGTTCCTGCGAGTGTTTCATATGCATGTGTGCGTGTGCCTTTGTGTGTTTGTGTGTGTGTTTGCGCGCGCGCGTATGTGCATGAAAAACTTTTATATTTAATTTTGGAAATATTTCATGAAAGTTTATTTTTTAACTGATGTTTTAAAAAAAGAAGTTTGAAAAAACGTTTAAAAATTATAAAATTCGTTTATAATATTTGTGTTTATTATAGTTTTTCATTTTTGTGTTAATGAATAATAAGTGTTTTTGGTAAACTGAAGTTTAAGTAATTTTAATTGGTGTAAAATAACCATTTGTGTGGCTAATACACAAACATATATAAATACACAAACACAAATCTAATCAATATTGCAATAGGTTAGATAACTGATTATTTTTGTGTAAATATCATCGACAAATCAATATATATTGATTTATAAAAAATGCATAGAATAATAATATACAAACTTAAAAAAAAAACATGATAATTTGAATATAAACAGGTCTTGAATAATTCAGGTCATTATATATCTTTATTATTTTATATTCATTTGTGAAAATAATTGAAATTATAAAAAATTTCAATCAATATTCAAGTTACCTAAAAAAAACTTTTAATATAGTAATTTAATTTGGTCAACATTATTTATTGATTTGATCAATGATATAAAGTACTTTAAAAAAAAAACGTCCAAAATATTGATTCCTAAAATAATAAATTTTATATTTATTCTTTGTTAGGTTAATTCGAATTGGGGTGCAAACTTTTAGTACAGATTTTTAAGTTATAGAGATAGTCTTGTTTTTATTTAATAAATCAATCTATAGATTAATGAATAGATTTTGATCTACCTTTTAATTTTTAATTTCATCAATTCTATGCGTAGAAATTTTTTTTTATACACTGCTCTTTAAATGCATCAAGGTGATTTAAAATTTTTCAATTCTGAATCGATGGAATTTAATATTTGTTGAATTTTTACCCTTAGTCCAAAAGTATTTGATATTGGTAAGAATGTATTTGAAAATTTAATTATACAATTAATTGATATTGCAAGTAGAACAAGTTTAATACGATCGTACATAAAATTTCCTGAAAGAATGCCAAGTATGCCAAGTATCAAAAGGTATTAGATTGGGAACACGGCCACAATGTCGTGCTCTGCATCCAGGTAAAATTTACTCGAGCGAAGGATTTACTTTTCTCGGTGATATGATATGATATGGTATGATATGATATGATATGATACGATACGATACGATACGATACGATATATCACTGAGCAGCCTCCGTTAAATGCATTACTAATACATCTGTTTTTTATTATAATTATTGAAATAGCCTTGCCAATTCGTAGTCGAAAGGCCCTTTTAACATTCACTTTTAATCAACAAATATATTTTTGGCTTTCAGCATGCGCAGCTAACTTGGATATATCGATAAAATAAAATTGCACAGGATAATTTATTGTTTTTATTAATAAAAGTTGCACACTCGGTATGAGGAAACAGAGCTAAGATTAAAAATTTTGCAATTAATTGAACATATCTAGGAACAAATATTTATTAGCAATGTAACTGATTAGAGACGCATGGTAAAAAATCTTGAAATGGGTTCGATGAATAAGTTAATAATGCTGTGGCATCGAATCACGGAATGGAAATAACGAACGGGGGGAAGCCAATGGCTAAAGTCTCGGCTCAAATTTACAAAAAACGCCTAATTATAATGGCGGGATTTTATGCGGCGGTCGGAAAACACGTCGGACAAAAGTATAAAGGTCAAGGTGAGGCTGATGGGGGGGGGGGGCATAATTGGGCAAGGTAATGGTGCAGCCGTGTATCACCGGGAACGGTAATAGGAGCGATGAAGAGATACATACACACATAAACGTAACAGGGAGATGGAAATTTTCAAAGGAAAAGATAAATGTGATATCTAATGCAATCGACACGGTGCACTCGACTCTGGCCCCCGCACGCGAATCCCCTGCATTCGCGCATTTGTGCATTTATCTCGGGTGCGCGTGCACTCGTGCAACAGCCTCACCACGCCAATCCCAATCGGGTACGGAGTTATGTATAACTTGTTGCACCGGCGACCGATCTCGAGGCAGTCGATCGTTGGCACGATCAATCGCTCGCTCCGGTGCCGTCCGGTCGTTCCTTACACTCGGTTATCCATCCCTCTTCCGCTCCTCCTCGACTCCTCGCGCTCACTTTTCACGATCAAGCTCAAGGATAGGCCGCCGCTGATCTTTGCCGTTGCTCCGCTGCACCGATACTTCCGTGGATCTGTTTCTTATTCCTCTCCCCTCCGCAACTCCGCCTTCCCTCGCAAACTCTTATTCCGAATCACAATAAACAATATTTACCAGAAATAATGAGATTCAAAATTGGAACCCCCAACCGTTTTATTGCGATTCGATCTCTTTCATCTAATCGTAAATATATCCGGCTTGTCTTTTTCGCTATTTCATGGTTCGAGGCAATTGATTTAGGGGTGCTCCGCATTATGTGGACTGCGTTCTAGGGAATTATTCGAAAATTTTCACTAACAAGCATCATTCATTTTAGATCTCCGACATATTTTATTCACTTCAAGTATTTATTTTATGGTCAATCAGCATCCTCGCCGAGTATCAACTTATGCACACAATGTATAAGTGCAGAACCTTGAAATATCAAATAATATCAAAAAAGCCAATTTAGAAGACATAAATGTAGTATTTTGAAAAGAAATCGTAAATCAAAATATTTTTATTTATGTAAAATATGGCTGGCCATTCGGTACAGCGGTTTCAGTTTCCGACATAAAATTTCTTACAAATTTTAAAACTTTTTAATATCAATATTTTATTATTATTAACATCTGAGTTTAGAGTCTATAAAACCTTTGCAGATTGCCTATAATTTTTCAAGCTTTCAAATAATTTTTCTTATAAATTTACCCCAATATGTTAACAACATTTATATTTTATTCATTTTTGAATTTTTAGAAGATTTTAAAAATAACTTTAACACAGTTTCACCTCACGTTTCACGTTTCCTGACATCATACTTCCGACACTTTATCCTATATTCTATTGGTCTACTCGCATTATTTTTATGTCCTTAAAATGTAAAAATAAAAAATAAAAAACTGCCTAATATTAGATTATCGCATTGGATAATTACATTGCTGCACGTGAAAAAGGCCTGACAAAATCCAGTGGTTAGAACAAAAAATTATTACAATTATTACAGATATTACAGTAAATGCGTGTAATTTGTGACACGGTTTAATACGTTTTCAAGATTTCGCCTAATCTATTAAAAAATCTCCCATTGCTCTTGGATATAATTCCAGAATCGAAGAATTCATTATATATTCTATCTAATGGATTACCGATCAAAGTTTATTTTCATATTATTTGTTATTTAACTATCATATAAAATCTTTATCTGTGGTGTATTTTTGATCGCTTTCTACTTGTAGTTTATTTTTCAACGCTTAATAATTCTTTTCTGTTAAGGTTTTACATTTTTTTTTTATTTAAATTTTTCAACTTTTCATTTGTTATTTTTATAATATTCTAATTGATTTGCCTTGAAACTCGCAATTCGTAATTTTAGAAATTGATACGACAAGTTTAATAAAATAACTTTTCATATAAATAAAGATATTTGATTTTCTTAATTACAAAAATAATTTCATTGATTCAATTACAAGCAAATAATTGAATTTCAATGTACTTTCGTATTTTACATATTTTATTTGCATGAAAATATATTAAATCGAAATATATTATATTGCATTTTTTACGTAATATAATGAGTATGAGATAATCTATTTCATTCTACCCATTAATAGAGAGTATTATAAAATTTGATTATTATTGATATTTTACTCAAGTTAAGTTCTCTTATTATAATATGATTGATAATTTAAATAATCTTGGGTCTACAATTTTCTCCAATTTTTAAATTCATTGATATATTTATTCATAGATCTTAAATGAATAAATCTTTTACACATTAGTATTACTATCCTCATCTATAAGAATTTGTAAAAAATGTATAAAATGTAATCTTAAACTTGTGTTTATGTTGACTATATAAAATTTTTGTTTAAAAACATTAAATATTAATATTTTTTAGATTATTAATCGTATACTGTGACACTAACTTTGTAAAATAAAATAAATAGTGATATTGATCTATTGTACTTCTTATTTATAATTTTCTCTATAATTTATAAAACTGTACAGCCTGAGGAATTTTATTCGATTACAAATTTTTTATCGTAGATTGAATCAATAGATAAATTTTATTTTTTTTTTTTATTATTTATAAAATTCCTTAAAATTTTTTTGAGGATGCTGATATCCATCGATACCATTACAAAATTTTAAACGTTAGCATGCATTGTCTGTCAAAGAAAAAAGACAATTACTATATATATTTTCTACACTGAAACCGATTATCTATTAAATATATATTATCTGTATATGTATTTTTATATATAACTGCATACACATTTGTACTAAAAAAAATGACATTCTTTAAATTAAATTAATATTAATATTATTTTTAGTTGTATTTTACATTTTTGTAATTTCATGTTATTTAATTGTTAATGTGTTATTATTAGAATATACAATATTTATATTATAAATACAATAAAATTATTCGCTCCACACCTTAATATCGTAATAATATAACCTCATTTATCATAAATTTAAAAAATTTTTATTAATTATAAAATTATTATTACATATATAAATTAAAATTAAAAGTTAAATATTTTATGTTCATGTATATATATATAGATAATTATTTTTTTCGATTTGTAATTAAGGTAATATGTATTGAAAATATATCAGATGAATACTTTATGTCATTTGATCTTTTCTAGGACTTTTAATACCTTAACTTTCTAATAAGTTTGATCCGTTCTTTAGACATCGAATTTCAAATTTTTTTTTTTATGTTAACCTCATCTCTAATATTAAGAGAAAGTTACACAAAAATATTAAAAAATTATTTTTGGAGTTCAAAGAAATTATTAGTATTTATTTATTTTATTTGCTTCATATATTGTTGCATATTAAAAATGGTATTGATAATAGCTTTTAGCAAAATCGACGTAAATATTATTAAACATTATTAAACATATTTCTGATTCCATAAAAATTATGCAAATAAAATCATTTTTTTTACACATTTCACTCTTGAAACAAAAAAGAGTATTTTTGATTTTTTTATAATTATGTTCAATTAAATTATATCGATTCAATACTTTAATTAAACACTTGTATTTTTAAGTTAAATTTAAAATTTAAATTTTATTTTAATTTTCTGTAATTGTTTTTTAATTTTGAAAATTAATTACTGTATTATGTAAATAAATATCTTTGACATATATTATATCAATATAATATTCAATAAAATGAACATTGGAGTGTAGTAATGAGCAGTAAATATGAATTTCCAAACAGTTTGATTAATTTTGTAAAAGTTAAAATGTTTATTTATTTTTGTTACTTCATGTTCTTATTGAAATTTTCTGCAGAATTTTTTATAAATATATAAGATATATTTATAAAAAATGTAAAAATAAAGAAATACTTTATTACTGTAAAATATATTTTTACAAATGAATCCATTTATTAGAATGTCAAATATATAGTTAAATAACTTTTCAAATTAAATAATCGATATATTTGATTTTATTTAAGCAATATAAAAATAAAATAATCTAAATTAGACAAAATAGTTAAAAGTTTGCCAATAAAACTATTTAGAAACTCCACATGACAGAATTTTTTATCTTATTCAAAACGTGACAATTATTTCAAAGAAATTGTTGATTTAATTTTTTATAAAAATCGCATGAAATATTTTCACGTTTTCAAATAACAAGTTTATATTTCTTTGTTTTTTAATATTTTATTTTTTTATTATTGTTAGCAGTGAAAATGTATGTGTAAATCAATAATTAACACAAATCAAACATGTGGTACCGTGTTAAAATTAAAAGTTTAAGCAAAGACAAAGTGATTAATAAAAATTTTTTATGAATATATTTAATTTTTTTATTAGTTTGCATTAAATTATTACGCTATATGAAAGGTTTAATTATTATCAGATAATAATTTTAATTTTATAGCTATTTTCTTAAAATATTTTATATGTGTAAATTGATTTTAATACTGAAATAATTTTATTGCTAAAATTTATGAAAGATTTCAAAAGTTTATGTTTATACCACCATCGAAATTATCGAATACAAAGTTAATAATTTTAATTTTTAAAATAATAGCATTAATAGATTTTTGCAAATATATATTAATTTTGGATAAATTCATTAATAAATCTAGATGTTAATCTACGTTCTCAAAAAATGGTTCTCCGATAAATATCTTCGTGGTAATAAAAAGAAGGATAACATACCACAATTTTTGCAAATTTGTGTAAAGGCGTATGATAATTTAATTAGTTACAATTTAATTAGCAGACAGAAAAATAAGGATTGGTGGTAGGAGAGAAGAGGGACCAGAAGTCCAATCAATATAAAAGGCGATTGGAAGACGAGAGTCTTTTACGCGACAGCAGTCATCACTAACTCCAGTCCACAAACGAAGAACCGATGAGAAATTGTCGTGCGCGCCTATACCTGCAAAGGACAGGAGTGGAAGTCACAATAAAGAGAATCGTTCTCACGTGGGACACGCTGAACTCTGCGCGTAGAGCGAACGAGCAAAAAGATGGGCGAGAGATCGAGAGAGAGTAAGACGCGATGCAAAAGTAAGAGGAAAGAGAGTGAGAGGAGCCGAGTGGGCCAGATGAAGAGCAAGTGAGCAAGGGGGAGACCGAGAGAGAGAGAGAGAGAGAGAGAGAGAGAGAGAGAGAGAGAGAGAGAGTGAGGGGTGAGAGGCGAGAGGAGCGACTCAGCGTCTTATGCATAATTCATGTTCGTGTCTTCCCCGTATTTTCGTGTTTAAATATTTGAATACTTGGTTGTCTGCAATGCCTCGCGTACCCATGAGAAGGAGTGAGAGGGGGAGAGAGAGAGAGAGAGAGAGAGAGAAAGAGTGAGAAAAAGAGGCGTCGAGCAAACGGGCCAGACAAAGTACAACCGGGATAGAGAGAGCAAGTTTAGAAAAAATATTCTATCGCTTATTCACAGGGGAGCTTTAGGCTTTAAGAGCCTAATGCAGAAAGATAGAGGCTATGGGGAAAAAGAAAGGCACAGATCGAGTGAGCTAAAGGGAAAGCCAAAGAGATTTGCTGCCTAGCATTTTTTAAGTACCCCGGAGAGAGAGAGAGAGAGAGAGAGAGAGAGAGAGAGTGAGAGAGAAAGTGAGAAGGGGGAGAGGGGAAGACTGGATGACAAATTTCGATTCCTCATATTCAATATGAAAACTTTTGAAATCCAATGAGTGGCACCCGGTTGCCAATGTTAATTTAAAATCGACTGGATTATTTTTGCCTCTTCCCTCCGCTCGGAGACTTTAATCTTTCTCTTAATCGAATATTACTGGAGCATGGACTCTGAGCGCATTACACCCAAGGCGCCAGAGGCCGAGAAAACTTTTTGCCAGCATCCGCGTCTTTCCTTGTGCCGTTCCTCGGTTATTTTCCTTGCCGCCGCCTCCGATCGACTTTCCTCGCAAGTACGAGCTAATGCATCGATTTCGCTGAAATTACCGGCACAGGTAATTTAAATAATTAAGTGGCTGGCACCTGGCCGGCCGATAGCGAGAGGTGCAAGTTGAGTTTTCGAAGGGGAAAAGGAGGAGCGCGAGGAGGAGACTCGGAGAGCGAATCGGGAATGCGAGGAAGGAGAGACGCGAGAAAATTATAGACGCGTAACCATTCACTTGCTCTTTCGGCTTTCACGGGCGACGGGTTATCCCGAAAGAAGATAATAAAAGTCGCGCTCGGGAGAAAGGAAAGGAAGATCCGCGTGGCTTAGCCTCGAAACCGGTGGACGAGACGGGAAGCCTCTGCTGCCTCTTGCTCAAGACAAGACCCGAGAGGAGCTCGGCCCACGTTCACTCGCTCCTCCGCGAGAAGGACGCCGATGACAGCTTGGACGAGGAGCAGAGGGAAATTGGCCCCGCGATAACCTGCCCATTTTCATCAGTTTTCCATTCTCGGCGAGCCTCATTTTCCCCTCTCCACTCCTCTGCCGGAGACGTGCTCGATCGTTGCACAAGTGCGTCCATTCCGAGGACGGCAGGACGGCTCGACGTTGATTATTTTCTCCCGTTATTCCGAATCCGCCCCTCGGATTCGCTTCCGCGTAAATGAATCGAAGCACTGGGAATGGAACGAAATATCCCGGGCTGTCGCCGCTCTCCCCCCTTCCGCCCCTCGCAGGATCAGCCCGAGCTTATCCACCAATATTTTGAAAAGGACTTTGATTATTAAAGCAACTCTCCTCGCATGAATAGATAAATTTCTAATATGAGGGTGATTGATCGATGGTCGGGCTCGAGAGTCGGGCAGCCGAGCCAGGGATTCCGATCTCCGCCAGAGCCAATCCCATTTTCATTTCCTAGAAAACGTCCGAGCGTCCGAGCTATCCCACGAATGCTCCTGCATCTTTGCGATCGTCGCTGGCTAATTTTCTAATCTTCCCTCCGAGGAGCGACTCCTCCTCGACCCTTTGCAGGCCCTTTGTCTAGGCGCAGACTCGCAGCTCAAGGGTGCCCTTTCAATGTGTCACGCAGCGGCGAATAAAATTAAACTCGCAGCAGTCGCAGGCAAATGGGATCGTTCGCGTGTAAGACCGGGTGGCGCCGTCCATTTTACTTTCTTCCCCGTGCATCACGCGCATTATGCGAGACACCTAACTCTGCCCTGCCACCCCTACCCCTCCCCTCCCCCTCGATCGAGATAAATTTTTACAATGAGTGAGTGGAATCGTTTGTCATTGCATTAGCTCGGATATTAGCCGGCCAACCGAACCTTCCTACACTCACTCTTTCATTTTTTCCTCCCCGAGCCGGGCTTGATTAGCTTTTATTATCAGGGCTTTATTTATTAAGGTAATTTATCCGGTCGTTATTAATAAGAGCGCCGACCTTTATGAAATCAATTTCAAAGAGGGCGACCGAAGAATTCGGCACGCACCGTGAAACTCGAACGACTCCGTTGAACTTTTGCCAACGATTCACACATTTCCAATGCCTCCGCGCGAACAAGACAAATGACCGCCGCCTCAATAATAGAGCAGGTGGTTTCGAAAAAGTTGAGATTTGCCTTGACGGAGGTCGAGGATCGAAGGAAAATACAAAATCCGATCCGAAAGCATGCGTGCTGGAGTAGCGGAGAAAGAAAAAAAGCCGGGAGAGGAAAATCGTTGGCTCTCGAGCCCTCTTGCACGCATTTTTGTTATTCCAAGGGTGAAGCTCAACTGGAAGGAAAAAGGGAAAAAGGAAAAAAGGGAAAAATAAAAGTGAGACGTATGGCTGCTGGGCTTATGATTGCGACGTGCAATAAAGGGCTTTGCGCGTTTTTTACAGAGGCGAGTTTGCATTTGGTTCACCTGAACGCACGTCGCATCTTTGACACACAAACTCTGCTTAGCATTCTATCGCTACATACAAAGGCGCATCTTTATTTTTTAAATCATGGCACATTCGCTAATAAAAAGCGCGCTCTCGGCGCTATAATATTATGTCGTGCATTAAGAACGCCGAGCGATTCTGTAAGTGCGAAGGTTATTATGAATAACTTTTTTATTCACTCGACGTTTTATGGTCAATTGAAAGTTTGTTTATTAAAGAAGTATTTATAAGCTGAGAGGAAAATGATAATTAATAATATTAATAGTAAACTGTTATGAAAGCCAACATTATCTTTCAGCGTGTTGAGAAATTAAAATAAAGACATTTAATGAAATACTCGTGTATTTGTGAAAATTAAATCATTTTAAAGTAATATCGGAGATTAAAAATATTTTCAACTCTTATTATAATTAAATTACAATTATAATGTAATATTATACAGTTGTGATTTAATTTTTTTTTTTTTTTTTTTATTATTATTTTAATCAAGTAATGCAAAATTAATTTGATTTTATTAATAAATAGTTTACATTATAATACAAAAAAAATTTTTTAAAATGTTTATTGCACGAACTTATTTAAGTTTTACGATTGTCTTTCAAATGCATTTTTCTATAGAATTAACCATAACGGAGAAGTAGAAACAGAGAGAGAAGACCATTCGTTTCAGTAAATGTGATTATTTTAATGATATATATTTAAATAATATTATATCATCACGAATAAACTTTTATTTTTATTTTTCCGAGACGTATAATAATATAAAGTAAGTTTTTAAATAAAATGTTTACAGAAAATAAAAATATTAAAAATATAACTGAATTGTTCTGAACTGAAGTTGTAACAATCGTTGGCAATGAATCCTTCAATATTTATATGAAAAATTTTGAAAAATTAAAAGAAAAAATCTCGCAGCAGGCAACAACGGTTTTGTCATATCGGCGATCAATTTAAATTTCATCGACAGACAGTTTTAGGGGGTTGTAGCCTCGGGGAGTCAATGGGTGATTTTCTAGACAAGAACTTGTGTACACACATTGCACGCACATGACCATAACCGACATGAGTTTACATGGAAAAGTTCATTGACATGGCTAGGGTGAATTCGTTAGCCTCTCTCGCACACTATTACACCGGTTCGGGGTGTACTCATACACACGAGCCTTATATTTCTTGTTATTTAATTTCACTTTTGTAGTTTTATCTTTATGAAGCACACGTATTTTTGCAATTTCTCCCATGTTTTTTCTCCTTACTTTTGCCATGTTTGTATTTCTATGGTAATGTCTTTTAATTGTTTTCAAAAAAATAAATAAATGTTGTATTTTATACGATTTCACTTGGTTTTCATAACGAAAACATCGAGTTTCTGTAGTGCTGAACAAAATAATTTAATAAAATGAACTCGTATATCATTTACTCATAGAAGTAGAAGAGAGCTGAGCTCGTAGAAATGAATAGGCACAAGATAAGTTATGAGTTGAGCTATTAACTGGGGAAAATTATCCAGCAATACGACCAGATGACTCAGACTTTCAGTTATAAATATTGAACAAGCCTCGACAAAAATATACGTTATTAAAAAATAAAGTAGCAGAAAATATTCTTTATATTAATAAATAATGGAGTACATTTATTGTACGTAGACATATAATAAAATTTTTATAGACAAAGTTCAGAAACAGAAAGTAAATTTTAATTTTAATGAAATAAAATTTTCAACCAAGAATCTCTGCTTTATATTGTTTAATTATTTATTCCCTCACTTTTTTAGCAACAGTCATTGATAGCAAGTCGCTTTGATTTTTCATGGCGGACAAAATCAGCTGATTACAATATTCTCTACGTTCTCGGTTAAGTAAATGGGAGTTTTTTGCAGCTGTTGAAAAATTTTATCGAAGAATTTCACCCTAGTAACTCGAGGAAATAGTTTGCTAAATTTGTTTCGCTGTTTGTGGGTAGGTACGTGTACGTATAACTTGTTGAAGGAAGTGTAGAGATATGAGCGTGAAGCCGAGCGATAGAGGGAGAGATAAAAGTGGTGGAGACGAAAATAAATGGACGAATCCAAGGAGGGAATCCCATAAGACACTTCAATTACCCCAGCAGAAAAGAAAAGATCATGTAAAGAGAAATTATGGGTCGTCGTATTTGACTTTTCCCGACTACGGCGAGTACTTTTTCCCTCGCAAAGTTCTTAAATGGCAACAGATTGGAATGTTCAATCATAGAGTAGTACAGTCCATAAGACCCAAAAGCTCGGGGGATAAATTCGGAGTTTCTGGTTTTCCCTCCAATTCTATTCATCTCCGGGAAAAGCCGCTTGCCTCCGCGCTCAATACGCCCTCCCAGATCCAATTCTCAGTAGCTCTGAGCTCGGCCACACGAACCGAGTTTCCTTCCTCGGGAAAAACCGGGGTCTCGGTAAATAACCCACCTGGCGCTTGTTTTTTTTTGTCTGCTCGTGGGCGCTTTTAGCGGTTTTTCGATCCCTTCCCCAGGAGTCGGGGCTTGCCTACTCTCTACCCGGGATCAATACCGGGCCAAGCTTATCGCGCCAGGTCGGTGCGATGTTCCGCTCGGGCTTGTGTTTACGCACGAACTTTACCGCTGAGACGCGTCTTCGAGGATTCCAGGGTGGCGAGCGCCTGGGACTCGATGATTCGATTATCCGCGATTGTTATTTGTTTGCGAAAGCTGGACCCCTGAGCGGGGCTCGAGGGTGGGGAGGGGAAAGGAAGCCAGTCAATTTGGGATCAAGGGAGTAGCCCGGGATAATGCATGTGCAGCGGCGAGGCAGAATTCCCATTGCGCGATAGGGGTATCCCCGCCGCCTCCGACGCCGTCGCCACCGTCCCGGGTGTCTAATGCAAGAGTCAGCTGCGTGCGAAATCCCAGAGACGAAAGTGTTTCGAATCGAAATTACTTTCATCCAGCAGCATCGGCGGCACGCGTCACCCGGAGGGTGATGCTTTATACTTTCGTGCCCACGTAGACGTGACGCACTGTTCTAGAAAGCGCCGAGGGTCCGACCGAAGCTCGGGGCTCGAACAATGCCAAAGAACGATAAAGTAATAAAGTATGCAACCGGCCTATTTAGAGAATTTATTCATTTAGAGGAGCTTTGGGGATGTTCGATTCACTAGAGTCCTGATGTATGGCCGAACGTGTTTATGCTCCAGACCGGGTGCTTGCGACTCTCCCAGTGATATTACTCGGCTCGCAGTTGTGCTTTTTTGACGGTTTAATGTTACACGAGATAAAACTCATACAAATGTTCCTTACAAGCGAGTTTGGCCAAACGAATCACATGTGTCGTATTTCACGCATTAGCAACATTATCTCCTATCTGCGTGAACGTGCCAACCACGTATGCACTGCCACTGATAACATTCATATATTTATAAATATTTCTGCAATCGGGATGATTCGCGCCCTAGATTTTAAAATTACTTTTAAATCAAATAAAGCCAAGTGGTGTTGGTAAAAATGTGTCGCCGTCCGAATTCGAAAATATATATATATATATATCATTGCCTTGTGAGACGACGATAATAATAATATTCGCGTAATGATATAATGTCGATTTAATGGCATAATTATAGCTTTTATCGAAAATCAGACTCTTTGCGATATTGACGATGTGCACCTTTTCCAATCTGAAAATAAATGTTGAAATTTATTAAATTTTGTTGTTTTTTTTGTTTTTTACATTACAGTATATAGGCAGAGTGTCCATTGAATGTATTTCCTCGAAATGATAAATTACACCGACCATTAATTAAAAAATCAGTACTACTTGAGAGTGTTAAAGTTGACATTTATTGCTCTGGAACTTGATTATTTATTTATATTTCATTTAATATTATCGGTTACACGTTCGAAAAGTGAAATTAGTTTGCAATAATTATCGGTGAGCTTGTACTTGAAATGCACGTGAAATTAAATGAAAATCAACTAAATATTGATATGTAGTAAATGTCATCGGAGCTTGTATGTATATATATATATATATATATATATATATATATATATCTTTCATTACTTTGCCTCTGGAGAGGTCGATTAAAATATCCTCCTTTCGAACGTGATATAATAAAACAATTATTACAGCGCATTTTACATATTGTATACGTTACATGATTAATAGCGGTTCGCGTTTAATTAATGAGCATTACCGGGAATTACACAGATCGAAGGCAGTTAAAGTTAAAATAATTAAAATCAACGTGTATGTAAGTACATTGTATCGTAATGCTTGGGCGACGCTGGCACAAAACCTTGTAGACATCGCATATATTGTTGGAGCGAGTCTTACTCGCTCGGCATGCACATGTGCATTAATTTTTAATTAAGTAATCCTCCAGCTGCTGTGCAGCGTTTATTCTTAGTTAACGAGAGTGGCTCTCTATTTAGCGCGACACGTCCCAAAACTAGTGTACACGTGTACTACATCTGGCGAGGGCGAAAATTCCGACGAAACCCTGTAATGAGAAGGACGCGCCCGGAATTTCCATCTTCGCCCACCCCACGTTGAGCCAAAATCGACGAGCACGGGGAGGACATTTTGTTCTGGAGTTTTTCACTCGTCTCTTCGAATGGACGACGATCTTTTTCCAAAGATGATTTTCATCAGTTCTCGTACTTGTCTCTCGTAAAGTTTATCTTTGTTCCTTCTGGGCCAGGCTTAATGGGAACTTTCGCTAGTTGTTACTTTTTGTGCTTCTCCTCTGGAAAGTTTTCCTTTCCCGGTTCCGTGGATCCGCTCCAGGAAAATAATCGTTTTATTACTCTGCTCAACAAAATGTTATGCAGTGGCTTACTCGTAAAAGTTTGTTACTACAACTTGCTTAAAAAAGCTTTTAACGTGTGTAAAAATTAATACACAGATGCACAATTTATCGCGGTTGAAAATGGACGTAATTGCTGATAGCAACTTATTTAGGGACACATAAAATTGAAACATTCGTGCATAAAACTCGGATAATATTCTTGTTTGCCTCCATTACTGCCAAGATAAAATATCATCAATCACAAAGTTGTATATTATGCGGCAAAGAATGTCATCGACAATCTCCAGCTATGTGTTCATGAAAAATTTCGTGAGCGTGGCTTCCGTTATTTCAAAATTGGACCACTCATGCTCCGTCCAAAGAATTCAGTAGAGCAGAGAGGGCTCGGGCTGTTGGAGGGGGTTGTGGGTGGGGTGGAATACCGATAAAAGGATGTAAATTTAGTCCGTGGCCCCTGAAATGTATCGAATATCGAGTAAACATTAGGTTTATTGATAAGGGGGATTGTTACAAATCACTCGAGGCCCCATTATCATAATATTCGATTTTCATCAAACGTATCTCTTGCTGGACACACAGCACATCGGATACACGTGCACTCATACACGCTGAGCTCATGTGAGTTCTGTTAGATGGACGGTGCAGGATTAAATACACTTACGCTGATTGGATATGCTGGGATGATCATGTCAAGTTGGCGCAATTAATCAGACAGAATGTGTGTGGCTCTCCCTACTATCAGTGCTAGGACATAGGTGTTTCTCTATAAATAGGAAACTCGGCGAGATTGTTGCCATGGCATCAGATTCTGTGCTTTACATCTATTCCCTCCCCTCCGTTTATACAAAACGAAGAATCAATAGCAGAAATGTTTACAACGGAAGTTATTCATCAACATGGGGGAAGTGACGGATTATCGCGTGGGATTACGATTCGCAAGATTCGAGGGCTTTTGATTCCTTTTTGGTGCGGATGTTCATGAAAGCAAATAAGATATTCAATAGACGACGCGGGGAATGATATTTTTCGTTGGTAATATTTTATCCGTGCATTACGTACGAATTCTGTCCCAATTTATTTGAAAGTCGACAAAATTGTATCATCTGCTCGTGTGTGTAGGCCGGCTCGGGCAGGGGAGGGGGCGGGGTTGGAAGAAGCGTTGATCATCCCGAAAATTAGTCCTGGTGTTCTTATTAGGAAGCGAATCGATCAAAATTTATCGAATTTATTTACGAGTTTGGGTAAACTAGCACAACTCCATTCTTGTTTCTCTCGGTAGTGTTTTTTTTTATTTTTATTTTTTTTATTTTTGTGTGGACTTCCGAATGAATATACATTTATCGATTTTAAAGAGCCCCCGATTTCTCTTTCATCGGCAGGCGCTCGCGAGAGTTTATCGCGTGAGTGCAGGCGGTAAATTAAAGCGCAATATCCTTGTTTTTCTGCTCTCATTTTTTAAAAGAGATGCTCCCGCAAACTCGTAAAAGGATTGCGGACACTCGTCGACCGATAAAAATCGCTCCGGCGAGTTCGCATTTTTTTCCTCCCCGTCCTCATCCACGCCACGGACAATCTTCCGAATAATAAGAGTGCAGGCGGGGACAGAGGCCGAAACGCGCGAGTCGAAAGCAATTTGAGCCAACTTTCGAGAGCGGGACCACCTCGCGCAAGAGTGGCCAGTCTCCTCTGGCATAATCCTGCATCCGAGGCCCAGGACCCAATAAGGAAGACTTCAATTTTTTTACGGCCGAGAGAAAGAGAGGGAGGATGTCAACAAATTAATTATCCATAGTCTGGACGCATGCCGCGGGTTCCAGGAGTCGATTATGCTAATTGAAAAAATGAGCCACTCTCGTTGCGTCCCGGACTCTCTGTCAATGGATGTTTATTTATTCGCCCGGACGCATGCGCATATGGCGCTCGGTCGAAAAACCGAGGCGCAGCAGAGAGCACGTCAGCGCGTACGCCAAACGATTTTTGGCCCTCTTGCGCGAAAATCGGTCAGGCCCATTCGCTCTGCTCCATTTATTGACTCTAAGAACCGGTTCTCCGTTTAATATCGGCCGAAAAAAGAACTCAAACCCGATCGCACGTATCGCATCGTGATAAGTGAGTCCGGCGCGTCATCGGCGTATGCTCCTCCCTTCCATAGACTCCAATAAATTCGCCGAATTTGCATTTTAACAATCTTGCATCATCATTATTATCATTATTATCATTATTATTATTATTATTACTATTATTATTATTATTATTTTGGCAAAAGTGAAATCGAGCTTTTTCGGGTGGGTGGAGACTGCATCACCCGAAAGGCATTGCGTTACGGGAACAGTTACTGATTCGACTACAAATTCAGGGCTCGTGAATGAATGAATGCTAATGAGCTCCGCTCGCTAATTCGCTAATTTGCTCGCGCTTCATGCGGACCTTTTTTAAATGGAACATCGGAAAAAGCGCCTTGCGTAACGGGAGGCATCCGGCATCCTTTGGCCGGAGGTCACCGGGTGCGGATTAATTCAGGGAACGCGAGTTATCTCTCGATATAAATGGACGTCCGTGCGCCTCGAGTGCGCGTCCATCATCATCGCCTTACCCTTGACAACCCGTGGATTATTCACAGGAGAATGTATTTATCGCGATGCATGTATGTAAACCAAAGCTAATACAACGAGAGGCTGGCGGACTGCATTTGCATTCCGTTTGATACGTGTCTCTTTCTCTTGCATCTTCCCTTCGCCCGGTTATCCGACCCCCCCGGTTCGCACAGAGGCACCGTGTCCCACCAATCGGATGATTCGCCTGGGATAGATCCAATTTATGCGCAACGCAAAATTGACAATGTGCCAATCGCCAATGAAATTCTCTGTAAGCCCAAATGTCAACTGCAGGACGCCACCAAACCCTTTGCGTTGTTCGGTTACGCGCACGTGTGTGCGTGTGCAAGCACACGTATACCCCTAATATTTACAAGAATACATATGATTGCTAGCGCTATTGTGCATATATTGACAAACTTGTCCACCTACGACGTATTTGCGAATAAACACACACAGAACAATCATAAACGCGAATTTACGAAGCTTTCCTCAACCCCCCCCTCTCCCCCCATTTTTACCCAAGAGCAACGTAAAGGTAAACTTTCTCGAGCTACGGGTACCAATCGCAGCCCCGGCAATTTATTGGCAATTTATTTACTTCCAAGAGGATATCATTCTATTAAGTCGTTAAACCTATCTCAAGATCACTACAGTGGCCCTTTAAAACATTGACTTTGTTTTCAGAGATTTTTAAACAAGTTAATTACGTATAAAATGCTACAAACACTGTTTATTCCTTGTGTGCAAGTGCCTCTTAACGGCAAATGCATCCCCTCGTTTCAACGAATGTGCCCGATAATTTATGAAATGGGTAGGTAACTTTGCGAAATTATCCATTGATTTTCTATTATTAAATAGGAATGGTTTCTAGACATCTGATGGAATCCACTGCAGTTGGTGAAGGGGTCGATATCCTTTCTCCGTCATTGCCTGCAGACGAGCGAAGATGAGAGAAAAAGGGGCGAGCGGGGAGGGGCGGGGAGGGGCGGGGAGAGGAGAGAAATGTGCAGTCTGTAACTAACTTGCGCCGAAAGAAGGATGACGCGGCCCTCGTAATGAACCGGAAAATGAACCTTAAACTCGACGTCACGCGCGCCTCCGTTAATGTCATAAAGGCTGTTCAACGTTGCACGTACATATTCATATTTTCAATTCGTTAGTGCCACATCCTTTTCAGGTTCGATAAATTTCCCACAAACAAATAAACCTCTCTTTATGAATTAGATTCGTTATTCATGTAAATACTTGGGCTTTAAAAATAAAAGGATTTTTCCCGTTATCGATGCTTATTAATGCATAAATCAAAGCTTGTTAAAATATGAATATGTAAAGGGGATTGCGTGGAATATGATCAAATATAAAACGAGTGTGGCTTAAAAATTAACGGATTCAGAATAGAAAAGCAGACTGAGGAATTATTCACGCTTCCTTAATTGTATTCCAGTGATCTAGTGCGCGCTATAAGTAACCAAACGCACACCTATCGTTTACTCGATAAAACTTTGTCTATTTATATGTATGTATGTATGTATGTATGTATATATATTACTCTGCATTAAACCACGAAGATACTTTCACAATTCTGCGAAATATTTTACCAGTCGAACAAAACACAATAAAATGAAGCCTCTGTCAACTCGTAAAACACGAGGGATAGACAGAGAGAGAGAGAGAGAGAGAGAGAGCGTGTGTGTGTGGGTGAGTGAGAGAGAGAGAAAGCTTGTAGCAAACACATTTCGTGGGCTTGAGTAGGTTGTAAAGAATTTTATAATAATTATAATATTTACACGTACACACAGTCATAGTTATCTTTTGCGGAGGAACTTAAATAATGACGGGTATCGTAATTGTTGTAACATTTTAACGATCGAGTGAGCAACGCCCATAAACGCGCGCAGAAGCCACGAGATTCGAGCTTCGATTCAACAATTTAATTCATTTGAATAGCTTGAATAGTGACGAACATAGTGCAAATGAAACGCACTGTTATATTATTCATCGAGTGTTAACTTTCAATATTTCTGAACTTTTGTAAATCAAACGTGGCGTTATATCCTATTAAAATCGCACAAATATTGAATTTCATTTT
The DNA here is from genome assembly GCA_018907245.1 of Eupristina koningsbergeri. Classification (NCBI taxonomy): domain Eukaryota; kingdom Metazoa; phylum Arthropoda; class Insecta; order Hymenoptera; family Agaonidae; genus Eupristina; species Eupristina koningsbergeri. Next base: position 365,377 of record JACCHV010000151.1, read on the forward strand.
ACATCAAATAGAAAAAAAATATTGTTTGAATCTATTTATTAACGTTAAATATTTATTAATTGCACTGAAATGAAATACTAGTCGTTGATGTATCATGAGCTGTAAATAATAAATTCTCTATGGGTGCATAATATATCGTTTAATGTAATCATAAATAGTTAACACAAAATTTCTCGTGTGTTTGCTTTTAATTTTAATAAATTTAATCTTTGCATTACCGAATTGCAATATATATGACAATTATTCACTTGATTAATTTATATTGATACATAAAATAGGGTTATTAAAATGAATTTACTATTTCCATATTAAAATATGATTTAAATTCATTATTTTGTGTATACAAAGTCTTTGCATATTTGAAAAACGCTAATAATAAATCATACAGTAAATTTTTTAATTATTTTATTTTTTACTCTATTTCCGGTTTTCCAAATTAATATAATTAGATGCAAAAATAAATTGAAATATTACGAACGTAATTATAAAACTAGAAAAATTTTTATTAATAAAATAATTAAATACCAATAATTATAGTAAAATTATTTTAAATTGTAAATAAACGCACGATTCAATAAAAATAAAAAAAAAATTTTTTTATTTAATGCATAATGCATAAGCTTAATTAAATATTTTTCTCTTAAAGCATCAATAATGTATGGAATTAACATCCTACTGTACGTTAAATGGTAAAATTGTATAAGGATATATAATTAATTTTACATATAAAGTTTTTAAATAATAGCATCAAGTGTCATTGACTTATTCAATTAAACGAAACTGTTTAATTGTAAAATCAATTATAATATTATTGGAATAAATGAAAATTTTAATTTATTAGACTTTGGGGTAATTTATTTGAAGGGTTATAAATTGTTAAATTAGCTAAAAGTAAACCTCATAAAAATACCCATATAACTTTGATTAAAACAAAACAAATTTATTATAGTTTAACCAAAATTAGGATCGTGTACTGTTCTAATGCACATATGGTGAGACTAGCCATTAATTCTCATTGAAGTGATAGATATATTAATAGATGCAGAATATATGGATGATGATGGTCGGAATAGGGGAAGTCGCATTAGTTTACGTATCATATAGTTTTTTCTCTTTTTTCCCTTAAGTGCCAAAAAATATTAGCACTAACCTACCATGGTCATATATTTTTCTTTATCTTTCTCTCTTTCTTTTCTCAATTTTCGGTAAATATCCTTGGCTTTTTTGGCATTTGCGAAAAATCGACGTTTCCATGATACAACAAGTCTTGTGAATACTAATATCAAAGATCTGTATGAAGCAGAAAATAAAATAAAGAGAGTGAGAGGTAAAGAGATTCGGAAAAAACAGGCAAAACACAGAATAGAAACGTCATAAATTTATGTGTCAGCTCAGCAGTACCTTGTTTTCGATATTTTCGACCCTGTTTGTTAAACCCTCATATTGATGGCATTGACAGGGGTTATAGACAATTTTTTGTGTACATCTCTTGGAGGGTTGCATAAAGTTTAACTGGGCGTCGAGGTTACACTTTCTCTAATTCATAACGGTTTTTATACTTTAGTTTTTACTTTTAGAGTTAAGTCTTAAATTTAATTTAGACTTGTAATTAAAGTTTACAATATTCCTTCTTTTAGTGTCTCACTGAGTTTAGAAATTTCTGCAACGAGCTGTTACATTTTGAAGTTGAATTTCCCGAGAAAGGTATTACAAAAAATATGACTGTCTAGATTTATTAAAATGTTTAAAAACTTTTAAAAATATAAAGAATGATGGTTTCGAAAAATTCGTTGTCAAACTGCTCGAATATATATATACATATATATGTGAGCGTGCATTTTCCTATATATGTATTTATTTAAGGTTAATAAATTATTAACTTTGAGATTTTAAATATAATCATTAAATTCTTTAAAAAAAGTTTCTTAATAAAGACTGTTCAAGATTATTTCATTATTAAATCACAGTAATTAATGTCTCACGGAACAATGAGTATTTCCTTGTAGCCTCTATATTATAAATTTTAGAATGAAACCTTTAAGATGTGAATTCTAGATTTTGAGTAAAATAAAAATTAAATGTTTTATAAGGTTAAATTTAATTTTAAGCACGTCATGATTTTTTATTAATATGAATTCAAGTAATTTTAAAAAGATGATTTTTACATCAGACAACTGGTTCGTGCAAACATTTGCTCAGTGATTAAAATGAAAATTTAAGATTATTTCTCTCTTTTGACATATAAATTTACACAAACAGTTTTCGTTGTTATTACGTTGTACATACAAGTGTTGTAGTACTATACATAAATTGGAAAATGTATTGGGTTTAGTACAGTGGTAAAAATGTGACATTCGATGTTTCAATAAAATTTGAAATTTAGAATTTTTATCTTCTACAACAATAGTTGTAGGAAACATCGGAATTTCAAAAGAAATGATTCGACTACCGTTACACTGGAGTTTCAATAATATAAAGGAATAAATAGTAGAATATTGAAAAGAGTGAAATATATTTGTTTATTGATATGGGAATTTGCATACTTGTTTAGAGTATTGGGAGGGATGAAGAGTGTGTACCGTAATGCGACGGATGCTGGGCGTGTTTTTCTCGCAGGCGCACTGCACCCCTTTTTTCTCTTTACACGAACGCGTACGTGACGATGGAAAAAAAAGAGAAAAAAAAGAGAAAAAAAAGAGAAAAAAAAGAGAAAAAAAAAAAAAAGGCGAAAGAACGAGCCAAATCAGAATGAAACATGCGTGCAAATGCGAATAAAGCCGATGTTAAACCTGCGTAGATTATTGGAGAGAATTTTCTACGTGAATTTATTAGAAGAGAGAAGCACTTGATTATAGTCCACTGACTCTTTAACTCTTTCTTTCGGGAAAGACAAGAAATATCTTTTCACCGTGGGCCAGAGTACAGACCTATCACCAGAGGTGTTAAAATTTCAATTCGCGCCCCACTTTTTGAAATATGAAATAGTTTCGCAGCGCATGCGTTTGTTTGTTTGTGCGTGTGCGTGTGCGTGTGCGTGTGCGCGCAGACGAGGTGAGAGCGGATAATGGAAGGAGGCGAGGAAAGAAATAGAGCGTATGGCGATATCAAGTGCGATCGTAATGTGGCCAGTGCGATTCGGAGCACATTTCGAGGGGGGCGACATTTTATCTTCGACATTTGTCATTTCGAGAGTGTTAAATTTCCTCGGTCTGCCCACGCCTTTCGATTCGACGGGCAGTTTCCATTCAGCGAGCGAAACCAACCATTGAGCCCATGAGATTTAGTTCGTGACAAGGGTGCCTCGATTTTTCTCGACATAATACCAACCTTTCCCAGTGTGCAGAAAGAAAAATTGAAAGCCAAGTCACAAATGTTCGAGCTCCCATCCTTCGTGCTCTTCATTATTAATTCATCGCCAAAAGTTATGACGTATCCATTATCAATGTATCAATCCTCTAGGACCTTTCACCTTGGCTTTTAAATATTTAATTGTAAATTGTAAGCGGCTTTGTGATCAGTGACAACGTTATTTTTTATACGATTATAATTATATTCTTAATTTTGCCATTTGACTCTCATTGAAATATTAACTTTGAAATTTCTGTCGATTACACATCGACCGACACCATGGAGATTATAGCCATTTTAGCCTGAATAGTCGAATTATCTTTGTATATCTAAATATCATACAAATTTGAATTGAATATCGATGGTTCGATTGGTTATAAATACTTTACAAAAGCAATTCAATTCGCAGGAATAAAAGTTAAGGCTTCATCTTTCAACATTAAATTAATCATAATAATTGCATATTTGAATCATACCATGCTGTTGAATTGCAGTAGTGACTGCATAAATTAGGATAATGAAATGATAATGGATGAACCCCGATTAGATAATAATACACAGCATCGCACAGAGTCATAGAAAATAATTTGCGAAAAGAAAAACACTCGACCTTCTATTTACGCCTGACCTTGTAGCTTAAACACTTGTAACAAAGTACACTCTGCCATATAATTAAAAAAGTAGGCAATTTACTTGGTTATATTTCGTTAAGTTGGAATGAAAATGAGAGAGGTTGAACGATTTTTTCGAGTTTAATTAAGGATGCTCTTATGTAAAAAATAATTTAAGATTTACAACTATCATTAATTGAGTGCATGTAGCAGTGACTGGAACTGATTCTATTTTATATACGCTTGCAATACAAATGTGAATACATGTACATACAAAAGTCGGACTCAAAGTGTAAGAGTCCAATAATAATTCATCTACAAAAATTTTATGCAGATCAACACGGGCTATGTTTTTTGGTCGAAAATTTTCGTTCGCTTCAACAGATTACACGCTTCGGCTTGTATTTTAGCGTCTATATATAAAGCCAACGTAAGGCTATGTCTCATCGAGGCTTTTCTCCATTGTTTGACACACATTCATTTTGAGATAAATGCCAAGGCGATTGTGCGATACGTAGATTACAAGACGAAGCTATGCGAGATTCTTTCGCCTCGGCGATAATTAACAAGCGAATAATCGCGAGTTGCAACACGCACAGTAAAGCCAGTAGGAAGCAACAAAGACCGATGCTCAAGTGCATCGAAATATTTAAATGCTAGCTCTTGCTGCTGGCGCAAAAGTCCTGCGATCGTCGTATTGGCCCCGCCCACCTTTCCTTCTCTCGCGAATTATCGGCCAATTATCGGCCAATTATCGGCCAATTATCGGCCAATTATCGGCGAAAAAATGCTCGGAGTGCGCCGGGGACCGAAAGCGCCGGCTCTCGCTAATTTGCGCGAGCAGGAGCGCAGAGTGAATAAGGCGAGCCGGAAGAGGTTATAAGCGGGGCAGATAAATTCGCTTATCGCTCGGGTGCTGAGAATTAACAGGCCGCGAAATTCACGGTCGAAACATGGCCATCGGCCGCTGAAAATAGGAAAATAGCGCAAAACGTAGGCACGCAAGTGCGTCGTGGCAAGGACGCCACACATAGGCCATAATTTCTCCAACGACAAATCTGCGGTGGGATGCTGGGTACAGGAACGCACACGCACACGTCGCCGGGAAAGAAGAACCGGTTCCCCGCGAGACTACTCGCCACTCGCGATTAACATATTAAATGGTCTTTGCGTTTGCGGTCATTGAGTTGAGGCGGATTTGCATATGTGTGTTTTGATCGAGACCATCTTGTAAATTGCTCTCATCTTCAAAGATCATCAACATCCTTCCTTTCCTATTTTTCCTTACTTTTCGCAAATTTATTTGCTCGCGTAAGAATATTGGACGTTTATTTCATTTCGTGTCGTTTCATTTTTGCTCTCCGAGCGTTCTATTATTAGTGAGAAAGTTTACACCAATACTTATCTAATCAAAGCAAATGCAAATGTTATATGTATACATATGCTTAAATGTTTGTTGAATCCCAACGCAATGATTGAAATTGTATATAAAATTATGTTTAGAATCATTATTACGTAGCGATATATAATGATTAAATTGTGAATTTCACTTGTGTCTTCCTTAAATTCCTTGAATTGCAGAAAAACTCGAGCGATAAAAATCAATTTAAGAAACTTTTTTTGCTTTTATGCACTATTTGAGTATTTTTCATTAACGCATATGAGAAGAGGAAAATGGAATATTTATTTTCCACTTTCTTATTGGTCAGTACGTATCATATCTTCCAAAACAAAAAGTAGAGCAAGATAGATGTTAACTGACACATAAACATGATTTTTAGTTAAAAAACTAATTTCTAGAATTTTTACGTAACGCAAAACCTTATTGAGATACCATAAAGCAGGTATAGTAATGTAAAAATAGAAATTTAAATAATTAACATGTCTCTTCGAAAAGCAATTTATAAAATTAATCCAAAGTTATTGTCTTATCGACCACAATAATATTAAAAAAAAATACAATTACCAATTCGTAAAATTGTTTAGATCTATTAATCAGTATTATTTTTCATAAAAATTTTTTAAAAAACCTCAATTTATTAATATTTAAAATATTATCTTTATTTTTCTACCGTATTAGCCGTAAACTTAATACATTATATTATTTTATTTTGTTCATTTAATATATTTTTTGTATAATAAATTGAATACCTAGATAAAGCATTCGATTTAATACTCGGAAAAATTCTTTTTATCTATTCGTTTTATGAATAAAACTGTTTTCGAATATATTTTGAGATATAATATTATTTTTAATCTAATTAAAAGACGATTAATATTATAATGACTTAAAGAATTATTTACATTTGATGAAAATTCATCTCCAGTTACAGTTTATCAGAATAAATGGGAAGAAGATTTTAAACCATGTAGAGTTTATGAGTATGTAAAAATTTTTATATCCACAAGAATGTGCAGTTTATGCATTTTACTTAGAAGAATTCAGCTAAAAGATAATTACAACGGAATCCACAAAGCATTGATAAATACTGACACAAATTTTATATATGAAATGAAACGAGCATCTTCAAGTGTTTTTCTGAGAGCCACAGCCCTCAGGAAAGCTAAATTATATTGATGAAGCTTATTACGTAAAACTTATGGCGATGCGGAACTAATTACAAATCATTAATAAAACGAAGTTCTCAAGAAAAATATAAGCCTTAGATAATTTAATATTCCTTGCTATTAAAAATGAATAAGATTATAAAACACCTGAAGAATCTCTAGAATTATTAAAAGTAAATTCGTGTTAAAATTTTAAGTAAACAACAAATATAGCTCCATTATTAATAATAATTTCAAGGTAAATTTCTGCGCCTACAAATTTTGAAGATAAGCTTAGATTTTTCAATGAAATAAATATAATGATAAGCGAATTATAGAATTTTAATATCCGAATAAGTACGTAGAAATATTTTCTCAAACTCTTTGTATATTAATAAATTATTTTATTATTATAATAAAAAGAATCAGAAGATTAAAGTTGATATTTGTATAAATAATCAACCAATCTTTGTATAGTATAAGATACTTTAAGTGGGAAATGGCGGAGGAAGATGTTGGAAGTATCAACTTTCTTACAAGTCGATAAAGAAGATCTTGGATCTGTTTGCTCAAGTAGATGAGTATCTTTGATTGATTTATTCACCTTATAAAACCCCTGTGTATCTTTGGTTGTAAGACTCAGAAAGGTACACATGTACGCCTATATCACATTCAATTCTGCGTATAAATGGCAAAAAATTCGATTTTCTTAGACATTAAATGACGGATAAATAAAATTATTTGCATAGAATACGTAAGCAATTGTTACTTACACTGTACGTTATCGATTACCTCTATTTCTATTTATGTTGTGCAATATGTACTATTTTTTTTAAAAAAATATCACATTTACAGTTATTGAGAGCAGCGAATCATTCGTTTTTATTTTTGATCTTTTACAATTAATTTTAACGAATTTTCATTTGTTAAAAACTGCATAGTGCAACACGTGTCATTGTTAATATTTCTTAATAAATGTAGAAGCAAAGCCGAACAGGAATGAAAAACAAATACAGCTAGATGATTATTATTTGTACAAACATTCATGATTCATCACTGCATCTGATTTCGATTACAATTAAACGCGCATTTGACTGATTAATAATTATGGAACGTACGCGCTTTCTCTATCGGATTGATCTTTATTATGTGATATTACAGTATAAATTCAGACTTTGTAAAGTGAATGACAATGTAATTACGCGAAATCAATGAATTTATTTGAAGGATACCATAAAAATTTTAATGCACATGCAAGGATGCACTTTTTATTCATTAAATTTTGATATAATTTTTAAATATTTAAGAACTACAATGAACAGTTAAAATGTATTTTAAATATAAAAAAAAAAAAAAAAAAAAAAATTTGCGGATTTGATATTTTTAAATTCAAGAAGCCTGCATTAGTGTGCAGCTATAAATTACGAAAAATTGTCGCAAACTATTTGCCTCAGTGAATTATAAATATTTTTAAATCTGCCTTCAAAGATTTATATAAGAAGGTCAGTCTTTCACAGATGCACGGCTATGCACTTTCATTTGCAAGCTGATGGCTTATACTGTAGAAAGCAGCTGCGATTGCCCAAAATACTTCGCACCTTAAACGGTAACAAGATCTTTTCAAGTATTTTCATGTATAATATCATTGTTCGTGCAACTTTCAATTATAATGATATGCAATTATAATGATTTCTGTGCGAGTGATCATCAAAAAAAAAAAAAAAAAAAAAAAAAAAAAGAAATAAAGAAAAGAATTATCTATGTGGTTATTACTTTGAGAATTATACTTTTAACGAGCCCTTCGATGTTTTATTAAATTCTTTAACTTTCATCCGTAAATAATTAACTTTCATAATCGAATCGAATGTGTGTGTTGAAAAAAAACATTTTTCATATCAATTTCTTTTATTAAAACAGTACGTGTATATTTTAAATTAAAGTATTATTATGCGTGATGATATATTGATAGTCACTTAAAAATAATACGTTGCAGTTATTAATTAATTTTTAAATACTATTAAATACATGATAAGTAAGATTTCAGCTTATTTTCTAGTAGATAATGATATTTAAAAAAATGAAAGAATACTTTTAAGATATTTGCACGTCTATAATTAATTTTGTGCTCTTCGATTTTTCTTTTTTAATCATTTAAAATGTAAATAATGCAAAAGGAATAAGTGACTTTATCAAAATGTAATAAAAATTAAGTAGAATAACAATAATTAATAACTGTTTCGAATTAATTTATAGTTCTGAAGACTGCATCACATATTTTTCTAAATGTTTTAATAAATGGAATTTATTTATTTTTTGCTTGGATTCAGATCGATTTATTTATTTAAAAAAATAATTTTTTACAAGTTTCAATCAAATTTGTATTTATATATTTCAATTTTTATTTAAAAAAGTGCATGCTCATTTAGTTTGATACATTATTTTAGGTTTCTTTCATTTCTCAATTTTCATTGTTGCAATTTACTCTTTTTCCTATTTCTTCTCGACTCTTTCTCGTCAACATTTTAGCATTGTTTCTTTTTCAAGAATTTCTTTTGATACTCTTGTCTTAATAGAAAGTAAAATGAAGAATATGAGTAGAGAGAGAGAGAGAGAGAGAGAGAGAGAGAGAGAAATGGATAGACAATCGCGGTAAAACCAAATCCGAGGATGACAGAGAGGAAAAAGGAAGAGTAGAGAATCAGAGAGAGAGAGAGAGAGAGAGAGAGAGAGAGAGATCGGAGAATGAGCGACGAGGGCTGCTCTGGTGAAAGGGGGTAATATAGTTGGCAACACTGTTCGGTCGATAGAAGAGTCAGTCTGTGGAGTAATGTCTGGCAACGTTGCGAGGCGTCTGCTTTAAACCAGTGACTCTCACCCGAAGGCTCCCCCCCCGATTCGTACCCCCGCCCTCTGGGTTGAAAAGCGAACCTATCTATCCACCACCCCTTTGCATTATGCGAGTACGTTATCCTTATCAACGGCTCTTCCCTAAAACGACCCTTTATTATAATAGGGTTCTCAACATAAGATGCCGCCTTACCGAACTCTGCTTTGTCGGCAAACATTCCTCTTGATGCTTTTGAATTCATGTGCAAATATCATTTGGTACATTATACCAACTGGATATATTTAGTTTCTCTTCTTTTTTACATAAATCTCACGAGCTTTTACAAGTATACTTTGCAGACCGATGGGATTTAAAAATCTAATATTATTTTTCTTCTTTTTTTTTTGCAAAGGGATTATTTTCACCCACGCGGAAGTGAAATTTCATTCCTACTTTCGAATAAAGATGAGGGAACAAAGTATTATATGTATCATTTGTTTTTTATTAAAAACCTTACCATTTGTAATTTTTTAGACACATGCTTAAAGAATAACAGAAAAGCCCATAAAATGTAGAGCTTGAGTCATAAAATCGTGACACATAGTTTAAATGTTAATTAGACTTTTTCGTTAAAGTAGTTAATGATAAATTAACCGGTGACAATAAGATTTAGCATGAGTTCTTATGTACTTGTCAAATAAAACGTGTATAAGTATACTTATCAGTGAAACATATTAGCATAGAAATGCATTTAATGAATTTTATATGACATACAAAAATAATTAATTATTTTAGTTTCTACATGTGTACGTACAGATTGATGTTTTTCAAAAATAAAATAAAAATGAATTTTTTTATTTAATAAATAATATTGAAGTATAACTAGTTTTTATGTTAATTTTTAGATTTACACAATCTATCCTTTTGCAGAAAGAAAAATTTTGTTGTATTTTTTGTAATTGTTTTGCAAAGTTGTTATTTTAAATTATTTAAATGAAAGCAATGGATATTTAGAAATAGTCATCAAAAAGTAAATTTATTTTTAAAGAATGTACAAGTACTCGGCAGAGTATTCTAAAATTAGTTTATAGTTTCTGAATGGCTAGTAAAAGGGGTAAAAAAGAAACGTTTGGGTCTATAAACGATTAGACTAACAAGATTTGTGCAACGCTGTTACCCTTAAAAAGAAAATTCGATCGACCTACATCGAGGATATTGTTGCATTTATTTCGAATGCAAAGATTATTACCAAATGACGCAAATAGTTATTTAGATAAGGACAATTAATGTTAAATGAATTAAAAGATAGACTTTGTTTTAAAATTGATAAATGCTCGTTTTTTGCTAAGAAGCTAAGGAGGCAGCTAATGCATCAGCACGAAAATACTTATTTTTTCCGAGGAGTTCGGAAAAAGTAAAGCCACCATAAGTCGTAATTTAGTCGACGGCGTAACTCATCTTATAATGGTTATGTGAGTTTTTACGGCGAATCACGTAATTGCAGTCGACTGTGTGAGGTAAAACTCCTTTTCTTTGGATTTCATGTGGAAAAGGCGTTTTCGCGCGATATTACGAGATCCTTATATTATTGCGAATAATAAATAATTTATAGAGGCACCGAGCTGCTCATTAAATCACTTGCAGTTATGAAACGGAGCGTCTAGCTCGCGAGATCTAATTTTGAAACCCTTGTGCGAGATTGCACTGTTTTATCAGCCGGACTGAAAATAGTTTTGAACCCTTTGCGCAAAAGACACAAAAAAGGGAACAAAATTCAAAGCCCAAATGCGAGAGGGAGATGAAGTAATTTTCCGCATACTTTATACCGTTGTATGCGTAGGTAATTGCAATAATTAACGAAACTGCTTTATAAATATTCAGTTTGTAATCGCAGGGTGGATCCAACGATATTAATCAGCGTTCGAAAAAGGAAGCTCTCAAAATTTCTAAATGCAAATTTTATGGTTGATAAAAAGCGGAGTTGGCTGTAAATGGATTTGGCGATTATTGCGACTCCGGGTGCCATGAACGGATGGCAATTAATTTATAATAATTAGATGAAAGCGCACCGAGATTACAATTTACATCGGAGCCGCAACATTGATCGCATCGATAAATGTGTTGTCAGGTGCAACATTTTGAGCGCTCGGGACACCTAATGAAGACGTAAAGAGCTTTAATTTTGAATGACCGTGGCAATATTTTTCTCGGGTGTGCGGAATACTTTTCGCGACGTTGATTTCGAAATGAAACATCATAGGGGCCCGGCGGTTTCCAGAGCTCTCAAAGGCTAATAACAGTAAATTTTGCGCAATATAAAGATTCATTTTTATTGCGGAGTGCAGATAGGTGTATCGTCGTAAAGTGCAGGTCCAAGGCTCGGTCCGGAGGCTGGGAGGCTGCGCTGAAACGCCACCGTCGTCGGCTCGGGGCTCGGCTCGCGTGCACTCGGGTATTTTTAAAATGTCCCACGTGCAAACTTTAAATTCGGATTAAATTATCTCTGGGCTAATTGCTCGCGCACTTGGAGTCGAGTTGTTACGCCTCGACGCGCCTGCGCGGACCTCGAAAGAGGGTGGGACGCAGCGGAGAGATAGGGGTGGACGGCAGCTTTTAAATAGCAGATTCCGGCGGCAGTTGGTTTTCATTCGGATATGCGCTGTGGGTTCGCTTTTTCAGCGAGGATAATGCTCGGCTCCATGGAGCCGCTCGGCCTCCTCGTGCCGAGATCGATAACATCCACTTCGTGAGTCTTACAATATTCGCCGACAGCCACGCTTTCGCTCCCTTTCCCCAAGCTTTTGCGACTCTCGGGGATGACTGGGGCGAGGAAAATTTCCAACCCCGGTGTCGGTGCCCCCGCCCTCGCCCTCCACCCCCTTTGAATTTTACTTTCACCCCACTCCCATAAGACAAGTTTTTCGTTAATTCAATTATCGACTGGCAAGACTCTGTTTCTTACCCGAAAGCATCTTGCGATTCTCAGCGTCCTCTCACTTTGGTGCTTACCTGTAAACAGAGGAAATACATTATTACGTTTCAATTGCTGGTCCAATTGAGTTAAATGTCGCGCTAATGCGATTATGGGGATGCGAGTAAAGTAAATAATCGCGCCAAGCTACAGAGCGTAATGTGTCGCTTGCTCGAGCGCCTAAATGAGTTGAGCAAATTTTCACGCTCTCGCGCGTCGATGCCGTTTTTTTCCAGTGTCGATAATTAGCATAGATAATATCACGCATCTTTTTGCCTCATTAAAAGTATAGGGAAATCTTGGGTGTCGATTGTGATTATAAGGCCGTAAGAAACCGGTGGCCAATTAGGCGGAAAAAAACGTCAACACGGAGGCTGACCGTCACTCCGTCATTCCACCGCGCTTTGGGTGTTTGCTTAATGGGATAGGGATCGGTCTGACTTTTTACACTTTGCAAACTCACAATGCCAGGCTGAGTCACACTCATACGCACACAGAGACCCTGGCGTGCCCACACGCACTCGCTCTGTGAATAAGTAATCAGCTCTTCGTCAGCCGTTGCCACCCCCTCCAACCCGTTTTTCCCCGTTCCGAGCGCATTCCATCTCACGGTTCATCGATCACCAGCCGAATCCCAAAGTGCGCAGACCCTCGCCCGATCTACCGATTGCTCGAATTAAAATTAATTACTGTGTGCTGAGTGAGTCAATGCGTGTGCATTCACACACTCGCGGGCACGCTCCTCTGAATCGAAAACCTTTGTGCAAGCTCCTATTTTTTCGAGCGTGAGTTTTCCGCTCATTCGGTGCCCGGAATATTAAAAAAGAAAAGAAAAAAAATATTAATTTGATTGCTTTTTAGTCGATCGTTCGTAATTATTTTTCACGATTCTCTTGTTCGCGAGAAATTTTCATGCTCGGTCCAAGCCGATTTGTAAAATGAAATTTAGATGGAAATGTAACGAAGAAGGAAAGAAACAAAATAAAATTTATCTGTGCATCGGTATTTATTCGACCAAATACTATTTGTCTCAATTTCATTTTCTTCTTTCGCTATTTTTACACCGCATCCTTCAAAAATTGAATAATAAAGCTTTCTGGAATGCGTGCATTTTTAATATTTTTATTTTATTAAACGCAAAAGGAATTCGAGTTGATAAAGAAATTTGTTTTTTGAATTTTTGAAATGCTCCTATAGCATTCGTGTAATTAGATAAATATTGCTCGTTGCGTCGAGAAAGTTGAAAATATTACTTTTTGAAACTATTTTAAAGGAGAAGAATGGAAAAGGCTAAGGTATTTGAGGTAAGAAAGTGGATGGTTGTATAGATTTTCAAGAGGTCAAGGATTCGAGTACAAGATGGTAACGAGACCTTAGCAATGCAATACACACATGACAATCGAGATTCCATTTTTTCCAGTAATTACATCGAATAATTATAATAAGGTGAATAATTACATCGCAGCAGAATTTAGAGCGCTAATCTACGGTATGTATCAAGTTCCGATCATTGCCCAGGTACTTGCTTAAGTAAGACAGCCAAAGTATTTTAAAGGTGCAATATTGGATGTTTGAAATATAATATCAGGATAGTCGGCGGGGGAGGGGGGAGGGGGGGCACATTTTACAAGGCGACGCAGACTATCGCTTCAAGTTGGCTTCGGCTTTTTCTAATCTGTCGAGAAGCACAATGAAGTGCTAAAGCGAAGTACAGCCCAAGTAAATTCGAGACCTATTTTTCTGAGTTTTTTTTCTTTCTTTTTTTTTTTTCCTCTTTTTTTTCCCGAAGCCTCTAAAGGGAAAGTTGCACGGTGCACAAAACGACGCTCTCATTTTATTGGATGAAGAATGTGTCTCGTTGAAAAGCAGCGGGAGGTCGAATATATCCGCTGTTGCAATTGGGTGAACGGGCTCAAGATGCTCTGGCATATAAACGAACGCGAGACACGCGTCAACCTCTTTTTTGGCTGTTCAGCAGACTCCAGAATCTCAGCAGGAGACGCACCACCAAGGATCACCTCATATTAATAGAAGACCTTTTTATTTTTTTTTCCTCCCCCCTTTAATCTTATTTCGGCGATTCTACGCCCGAGATAAATGGGCGGCGTCTCTTGGTGCGTAAAATCCACAGACACGCATTTGCTCTTCGCCGTGTGCTAATGTGTTTACTCAACATTATTTAACGCTCTTCATCAACTAGATAATGTATACGTAATTTAACTACTTCATTAGCGGCAGTATTAATTTGCACTTTATTCATTACAATTTTACCGCTATTTTAAGTTGTAATATTGAGGAATGGTGGTACTTTCAATTACTTTTTTAAACTTTTAAAAGCCACGATGTACGAAATATGCTCTAGATGATAATAATTATACTACCACTTTTAGCGAGATAATTGGAAGCATGCCCGATTAATAATCTTTATGTGTATTAATCTTAGTACTTTATTCGAAGCTTTTATAACTTTTTCAACTAATTATTTAAGTGATTATAACAAATTGAATTAGCAAATCGGACGTGCAAAAAAGGCGTACATGTATTAAGTAGTTGTACGTTCTCTTTTCATTTAGTTTATGAAATTATACATATGAAAATATACGAAGGTATAGAAATTGAATAAAACATCTTATTATTTTATAAAAATTTAAATTAAAGTTCACATCGAAAAATTGTCAAATAATAATAAATCTTTTATGAAGCATCTTGCATTTGTATGTTTAGATTTCAAAATTGATTTTTATTAAATTAATTCTAATCCGATTCCAACAAGAATAAATAAAATTCATAAAATAAAAGCATAAACTCTTATACTATTTGAATTAGAACAAAATAAACGACGCATTTGTCACTGTTTTAAATTTGCTTGCATATTTCAACAATTTAAAGAATAAAAGTTTTTAAAGGATTCATAAATTATTAAGTATATACTTGAGATTGTGTACAACGTTTTATCCTCTTTTTTTATTTTTTTTTTTTTTTTTTTTTTATAAAATAATCTATTACTTTTACAACAGAATAAGATAAACATTTCAATTTGTGAACATTCAAGTGAAAAAAGATTAATATTATCATAGAATCGTATAACACATGGTGATGGAGTATGGCCTTCGTTTAGAAAATTGCGTCACAGAGAATATTTGTATGCATTTATTTATTGATAATATAAAAATGATGATTAGTTGTTAGGTATTAGTGAATCTTTAATAAGATTCACTAATAAGCTTTTGAGCATCTAAAATAAAATTATCTATTTTGTAAGCTAAGTCTGCTCTAGAAATTGTCTGATTTACTTACAATTAAAGCTCGGTAAATATTGTTCTTTCTAGTACTTGTTTTTCTAAAATTCACCTTCAAATTTATTAAAGTTTATGAGGTTAACGGAAAAGAACTTGTATTAAAGATATCAATAAATCATCAAATAAAATATCATAATTTTCAAAACTTACAATATTAATTATCTTTATATATGCATATAATAAATAATAAACTTGGCTCATAGGAAAATTACAACGCTTTTTAATCAAAATATAATAAAATACTAAATTTAAATCGTATCTATTAATGTATCAAAGTGATTGATACATAAATTATATGAATTTAATGTTATAAGCTCTATAATTTGTAATTCATTTAAATTTGTGAAGGAACATTTACCAAATATGATTATTATTAAAGTATACTAACGTGATCAATTTTTTATTATAAGTATTAGTTAAATAAAGATAAAAAATTCTAAACGTATACGATAAAAAGTTTTCTTGATAAATGTAGATGTTGATAATTAAATTTTTTAGATGTATAAATTTATTATTAAAAAAAAAAAATAAAAAATACATGAATCGTATATAATTTCCAAAAAAAATATTTCATACGAAGATTATTTCTGTTTAAATTTAAATATGTTTGCAATACTATCTATGCACATCAACCAGCATGTGGAACTTCTATATTCTCGATGTAAATTATTCAGTAATTAAAATTTAAATAACACTTTAATATTTTAATTCTAATCAATATAAATATGATTAAACAGTTTTCATCAATTTGTTATTATACTTTTGTTACAAATTTCCAAGCAGCTAAATAACTTCATTGTAATATTTTCATTTATTTAAACCTATTTCATAGAATAATTTAAAAAAATTTGAAATATGTTTGGTTACAATTTTTCGATAATATAGTCTGTATGAAAAATTATGTACAATAATGAAGATACGAGGATATTAAATTTGATGTAATTTTTTTTTCGGAACAAAAATTATGTATTCTACAAAAACAGAAAATCAACTATAATTAAATTTTTTCACTATTTAATTGATGTAAACATAAGCTAAGACTACGTATTTTAAAAACTATACATAAGATACAAAGTATGATCACTGTAATATATTTTTAGCTTTACGACATCATAATTGGATTTTAACTCTTACAAAGTATATATTTCAGCACATACTTACAAAAAGGATTATAGTTTTGTCATATATAATTGATTGGTGTAAATTAAATACTAAATTTAATTCTTTTATATTAAAAATAATTATATACATACAAAAGTTAAACAGATCAGATGTAATTTAATTATTCAGTATTAATTATTTTCTTTAATTTAACATTTTACATACACACATTATTTAATATTTTAATATACATTACAGTAAAAATTCAAATTATGTTTAATTTTTCATTAAACATAAATTTATAAAAATTTCGTGCAATAAAGTACTTAATATTTTCAATGTTTATGTATTAAAATCTCAATACCAAATATTGCGTTAATTTTGAAGTTAAACTATACCAATTATTAATAAGTCATCACGTGAACGATGAATTTTTTCAAAGTTTTTCTTTTTTTATTAATTTCTTAATCTAAATAAAATTTGATAATATTTTTTAATACTGATGAATCATGTCATTCATACATGTATTATAATGTATAAAAATACATTAATTCACATTATTGGATTACAAGAGTTCGTTAAATTAGTTTTTAAAATAAATCAAAGTTTTTTTGCAATAAAAATCAATTACTGTTATATAATCAATAATGTATTCTGTCACCGAATAAGAGTATAAATTTTTATTACAGATTATTGCAATTTATCGTTTTATGAAACAAATAAGAATTGATGGGAGTAGATATTTTTAAATTTTGTGACATAAATTTGAACGTGGTGGCGAACAGATTATAATGCGTTTGTTCGTATGTATCTAAATTCGGTTTATGGTTATGAAATTGTAAAAATTTATTATTTTTATGCCCGAGCTAAATATGAATAATTAGGAACACATAAATATGTGGAGCAGAAAAAGAGCAATATAAATATCATTCGAAGGTAAATTTATTTTTTCGAATGAGCTTACAGTTTATTTGGCAGTTAAATTCATAAATAATGGAATAATGGTGATGAACAGGTGATAAAAAGTATAAATTTGCAATTGTCATGTACAGGTTGGGAAGTAGGTGTGGTCCAAGTATCCGAGTGCGACAATGGGAAGAGGTGCATCGTTCCGCAGGTACCAAAAGGGACATTTAGAAGTCGCAAAATGGTGGGGGTCGAGTGGATGCTCCTGTTGGAGATTGTCGTCAATGGAGTGGATCGATAATAGTGGAAGTATCGTCTAGACAACACACTTGAATGGTAAGGGCGGAGCGGGGGGGAGGGGGAAGATGGAGAGGGGTGGAGAGGGATGACGACGGGGGGGGGGCTAGCGACAGAATTGATTGACAAAGACGCCCGGGCGATTGAAGAGTAACGAGTAAGCAAGTGCTCCTAGCCGAGTAAACAAGGACCGAGTGTGCACACTCGCGACCGCACCAAAGAAGATCAAATAGCTCTCGCTAAACTCGCTCAAAGCCCTCGTGTATTGGCATGTTGCAGCACTCGCTAATTCACGAATTTGCTCTCGAGTGTCGGAGGTATTGTGTCGAACCGAGCTAAGCCCAGGATCGCGCACACCTGTTGGTGTCGTGTTGCCGGTGGGTTTGAGCGGGGCGAGGGCCGGGAGGAGGATGACGATGACGGAAGGACCAACAGACGTAATGAAAAATGCAGAGTACGACCGCGTGGAATTCGTGATGTGTAACCAAATCGCACCTTTTGGCGATTCGCTTACTGTCTCGTCTCCTGTTTATTTCTTTTTCCGCTGAACCGAGGAATTAATTTGGCCGCTCGTTTGACGATTCAATCGAGCGAGTAATTTTAATCGGCCTTTCTTCCAAGAGTCGAGGGGCACGGGCGGAGAAGGCGAAGGACGTAGGCCGGATAAGAGAGCTGACCTTCGGAGGGTCAAAGGCAGCGGTAGCAGCCTCTACGGGAGCACCATCCTCGACATCGAGCACCATGAGCCGCGGTGGCAATCGCAAGAGCAATACCAGCAACAACAATGCCAGCAGCAGGAAAATGCCGAGGAGAGGGTAAGGTTAATAGCAAGAAAGGATATCACGTAGAAATAGAGGGAGAGAGAGAGAGGAGAGACGCCCACCGAGTACGAGTTAAGGACTGATTCTCTTCTCTTCGCTTCTCTTCTCTTGCGGTCTGCTCTTAACTGCAATTTCGCCTTCACCCAACTGCCTAGCCAATCAGAAATGGCCTTGCGAAAAGGAGACTCGTTTCTTTCGAACACACTTACCGCGTACCAACCGTGTATTGATCTTTGCTTTCTTTGACTTCTCTTTATGTCTCTTTCTTGCCCTTGGTTCTTGGTTTGGTTGGGCTCGGCTCAGCTTTCGCTCTCGCGCCGCTATACAGAATTTCGCAAATCCCGTGCGATTGCAAACTCCCGCACTCGCGCACTCGCCGGTGCTATTTTTCAAATTACTTTGCTGCATTACTCATAACCCTCAAACGTTTTCAAGTTCAAAAAGAAAAACCACTCCTGTAATACGTAGAAAGTTGGGCGGCTCTCCGAATAGGAGAAAATATAAGAGCCATTCAATTAGGAAAGGCCGAGCTGGCGCTTTTAAAGTAAGCTTTTCACCGCCGCGCCGCCTCGGAATCCTTTCGCTCGGGATTCCTACGTTGGGAAAAGCAAATTATGCGGCGGTGGCGGCGGTGGAGGCGGCAACGGCGGTGGCACCTCCGCCAAGGAAAGTTCCTAACGACTCTGTTAATTGCGCCAAATATTCCGGGACGAGCGAAGGGGGCGAGGACAAAGAAGCCCGGCACCGACTGGCCCAGGGGTCGCGCGCTCCCACCCCACCCCCACGCCTCAGTCCGGGTGCACCGATAGCGCATTTCCTCGTTTTCATTTTTTCGCGCTCCCGAGGATCCGCACGAAAGCACATTCGTCAGGCGCGAGGATGGATTTACGCCCAAATCCCTTCGGTCATTGGGTGCACGTGTACCGGAGGCTAGCGGTGTCACCCGTCAGCGAGCCCACCGAATGCGCATACACACGAGGATATTTCGGTTTCGGAATTCTTCTCTTTTTTTGCACATGAGTCACGTTCGGGTGCGGGCCTTTCCTCTCTCTCTCTCTCTCCCTCCCTTCCCCCCCCCCAGCCGCTCGGATTGCATTGTGAAAGGTGCACCGAAATAAATGCTTCATTCCCATGAAAACCACGATCTCCGATTCCTTTCCGAACCGCTGCCGCTATTCTTATCGGTGGAGCCTCTTTAACGTACTTGTGTGCGTGTGTGTGCCATCGAAAACACTCACCATTCATCCTCGTGTCCTCGGAATTGTAATATTCGGCTGTTATCATAGTTTACGAGACAGAAAAACTGCATCCTTACGATCTGTGTCAGTCATTGGGAATTTGTGCTCAATTGCACTTTATTTCATGATTCCGACGTGTATTACGTCGCAAAAACGTATTATTCAGCGAATATAATTATCATTATTATAATTATACCGCGCCTTTCATTTAATATTCGTATGATATTTATTTACCACTATTGTGAAATTCACTGGCAATAAAATGCTACTGTATTTATTGTTTGATTTACGGTACTCTGCATTATTGCATACTAGGAAACAATGTAATACATTTTAATATTTACTGTATTCTACGTTATATATGCGTGTATTGTCTGCATAAAAATAATAACTCTGTTATAAATATTAATATTAAAATTATTTTATCCAATACGAGTAACATTTATTTCATTATTTATGTAAAATACTCTTTTTTTTACATTTTTTTTATTATTTTTTGATTTATTTTATTTTTTACTCGACATTCACTAAATTTTTTTCTAAGAATTATATGATTACATTTTTTGAATGTTCATACTCGCTTATGGATAATAAAATCGATTTGCTGCATTGAAAATTATTATTAATTTGAAAATAGTCGAAACAATAAGTTATATAAAATGATTTTCGTATAGAATCATTATGAAAATTATAAAAAGTATATTGTATATATAAAATAAATTAGACACAATATTCCTTATCGTTAATGTTATGATAAAATAAATTTTAATAACTCAAGTACGTTCAAAATTTTTTCAATCTAATTTGTTTTATTTTTAATATTTGAATAATATATATTTATAATTTCAGTTTCATATACTCCATTGCATTTTTTAAATTTTTTTTATCGATTTCTATATGATATGAATACTTATATGTGTATTTAAATGGAACTATTCATACAAAAAAATAAATATTTATCATATTATTGTTAAATTTATTCATTATTTTTAAATATTTATATTGATTTGAAATCGAAATGTTGAATGAAAATAAAAACCGGATGAGTGAATTTTTTTTTTTTTTTTTTTTTTTTTAAAATATCTAAAACTACATAATATTCAGTAGAATTTAAATCTAAATGAATATTGATAACGAATTTTTATTTATTAAATGTTGTCCTACAATGTGTATAATTCAAAAAAATTATTTTAAAATATTTCATCATATTTGTTGAGTTTTGTATAAAAATAAATAAGCTAGGACTAATTAATTATAAATCATGCAAACTAGGAAAATTTGACCAGTAAAATCAACGAAGACAATTTGTCAGACTAGAATAAATTATTGTAATTGTTGTACAGTGTACCATTGACTCCTGATTAGCTCTGCTTTTTGAAATTCCATAATTCTAAACTCTTCCAAGTTATTCATAAATCTGGTATTCTAAAACTGATTTGGTGTTTTCATTTCAGACTCTTTTTGTGTGGGAAACAAATACTGTACATCCGATTTAATAAGACACACGAAACACAAGTTTATTTCTTTAAATTCTTGCGCGTTTTATTAATTTAACACGCGCGCAGTTCTTTATCAGCTTATAAAATGATAATAGATTAAAAAAGTGCCGAACACATAACTATAAAGTCCGTGACAGAAACACTATTAAAAACTGAAACTAATCTTAATTATTAATGACTACTATTCAATTGGAGATATAATTAATGACTTTTTAACTTATAAAAATAAATTCAATTGCAATCTCGATGATATAGCAATATGATGAAAAAGTAAAAAATATTTTATTATGTATTTGTTTTCTATATCTAAAAATCATATAAATGCGGTTTGTAATCATTCATAACTAATACGATACGGTATATAAATCAAACGATACATAGTATTTTTGATTATAAAAATGCCGATAATACTTAATTTTATTGACATTTAGAGTTGAATTGGGTGCAATCAGTCGGATAATTCATAATATAAATTCAATGCCAGACAAGATAAAATCGAAGTCGAGGCACAAGGCTTAATCAACCTAATCACCAGAAAAAAGGAAGAAGTCGAAAGAATGAAAGTGTCGTGCGCAGGCCGGGTGCAGTGACCGCACTACAGTGGGTCCGGTCACTAACAGCAACAACAATAACTACAACAAGAACAACAACAGGAACAAGTAGAACATTAAAAACTCAGTCTCACCTCGGTTTCATACTTCGCGAGTTAGCGCTTGGCACGTAGTGACGATTAGGTGGTTCCTGGTTGACTCCTCCTCGTAGGGATGGCGGCGTCGGGGACGGGAACCGGCGCTGCCGCTGCCCCAGAGGGGGTGCCGACTGGGGCTTATCCAGGATGTCACGGAAGTTGCGTCGCTGGAGTTGGTAACGGTAACGCGGGTGCTGACGATGGTAATCGTCACTCAGCCTGCGTGGGCCGCTCGCGACCGGCGTGTGCCACCACAGAACGTACGAGGGCACGAGGATGACGGGCTTGAACCGGGGTAGGAACTCGTGCACGCAGGGCACCTCGCCGAAGAAGATGTTATTGCGCTCGGGCCAGTAATATTCAGGAGCGAACATGTCGTGGCGCCGAGGTCGTCATCGCGATTACCACCCTCACCGTGCGTACCCGGCACTCCACGTGTCCTCCTCCGCGTCCCTCAAGCCTCTTCAAGGCAGCAGTCCCTTCCTCGGTTGCTCGCGTCTCGGAGCCAAGACGTGACACTCCCGCACCCTAGAAGCACGCGGCGCTGAACTCGGCAGCCGGACACCGAAGGAGCATCTCCGAGCGCCGGAGCGGCGAATTCGGGTTGCGCGCGAGGAAGACGCAGGCGAGGGAGAGGGCGCGGAAGAACGAAGGAAGGAGGCAGAGCCCAGGATCGCGTGGAAGGGAATGGGAGACCCGGTCTCTTTATCTCTCCTCTGCATCGGGTTCCACGCCCGAAGCTGCGCGAATGGCGTCGGAGGAGAGGCGCGAGGCGCAGCCGCGACAGCGCTGCCGACGAACGGGAGCGAGGCGTCGCGACGCCCGGCGTCGGAGAAATTCAAATCGGCACCCGCGCGCGCCCTACGCGCCAGGGACGTCACCTGTCGCCGCCCGAGCCACCGACTTCCGCGCCTCCTCCGCGGCTTATCTCCCGCACCGCAATTACGAGACTTTCAGCCGCGTGACCTCCTTCGAACCCACCTTTTACGCGGAAACAACATCCTCTCCTCGAGATCTCGCAACGGCACTTACGTCTACCCGAGCCCACGAGTGGGTGTGTGCGCCCATCCGTGTGCGTCTATCAATTAGAAATTATAGGGGGAAATTAAAAGAGCCAGGTTGGCTTAATGCCCGATCGATACTTACCTAGAGTCTCGGCCTAGAGTCTTGGTATTGCACTGCATCGGGGCACGCCTATCCATTTGATTCAAGTAACGCCGATGCAATTATTTGATCGATATTTAAAAAAAAAAAAAAAAGCTAGCTCCACCAACAGTATGCCATTGAGTGCACGATCTAAAAGTGGAATTGTGCTTTCGATGCCTTTTTTTATAAGTTCCATTTTATTTATTTTACGAGATCATTCGGCCTCATTAGTAGTTAGTAGTTACGCCTACTCAAGGATTACTTCCCTTTAAATTCGCTTTAAATTCGCTTTAAATTCGCTTTAAATTCGCTTTAAATTTTTCCTCTTCGCGGTATTTTTTTTATTTTATACATTTTTACTTTTGATTCATAGTCTTAAAATGCACTCTGGATATCCGTGTATGCTGTATTATTTTTTTGAGAGCTTAAAATAGTAACTTTTGTAGGATTAAAGTAATTTAGCTGTGCAGGATTGCATGGTGCACCCAACTATAATTAAAAATCCTTCTCATGTAAGTTTACCAAAATATCTTTCCAATTGATCTTTTAAATAAGAATTAAGTTTTTTAGAAAATACAATTATGATACTCTTGATACTTTTAATTTACATGAAATAACTTATTAAAACATTTGGTTTATTTGTAAACCATTGTACTCTATGCGAATGATAGAGGAGAACTGTTATTTAAAAAATTTTTTATACTTTGCAAATAACTTGGTATAACATAAATTATAAGAATTTATTTTTTTCTTTTTCTCTGTATAAACTTTGTAATTTGGTATTCAAATCGAGATAAACGTATGTTATTACAATGATTTTGGTAAAAGTATAAATAGCTTCTGCATGGTAATAGTAAATAATATTTATAATGACAATAACAACACAAATATAAATAGCAACAACAACAACAACAACAACAACAACAACAACATTAAAAACTAGTTTATGTAATCATTGCTATATAAAACCCTAATTTAAATAATTTGAAGTTTATTATAAGAATTTATAGATCTTACAAAGGAGATGAATAGTGCCAGAGTAATTAAAAAATGTACGAGAGTCGAAGAAAAATTAGTGTGAGCTGAAGTAATTAAAGAAATGATTTACACAATAGAAAAAATTAAATTTTCCAATTATATAATAATAAAGGCTAAATTACATTAATTGTAAATAACCGTGAAGCTGCCCATTCATTTGTTTAATAGGGTATCTCAATGTTAATGAGAGAATATTATAGAATCTATAAATTATGGTATTTAACATTTTGCAATTATTTATGAAGGAAATGTATTTAAATAAATAATATTTATTTAGGAAAATGTTTCGGCATTGATGTATAAAATTTTTTGATTGATCCAGCGTGAAAATTATACTCATTGGTATTTTGTAAAAGAACAACAGTTCATTTTCGATTAAGCAATTTATTTTTAAGTAATCTTTGATGAAAATCTATAATTTATTATTATAATTTATAATTTATTATTCTCACAATTTTCCTGTAATTGGTTAGATTAAAATATATAAACTTTGTGTAAAAGTGTATAAACGATCCAACTGAATCATTAACTGCCAGAACTTTGTTAGAATTGTTTCTCCCGCTTTGCTCGTTTGAAAAAAACTTTCGAAAATACTGAATCGACCAGAGAGAAAAATGCGGATAAATTATTCAGCAGCAGTCGATGCGTAAACAATTGCACTTGTCCAATACCTCTCGGAGTATCAGGAGATAAACTGTCAATCGATCGACTAACCGCACAATTTCGTCATTAGTTTGCCGATCCTTGAACATATAGCGATACAGGTCGATGTGTCGACGCGAGGAATAAAATAATGTACACGGGAAAGAAGGCACATACAAGGTTATCGCGTACGCACACGACTTTCTCGCGAGAAAAATCCTTTGAGAAAAAGCGGCGGCCACCGCGGATTCAACCTTTTAGAGCAATTTTATCGCAACCATCGCCGAGGAGAAGAACGTCATCATTAAAATGAGGAGCTTCGACGGGGAACATGATTTTCCTCCGCGACCTGGCGCTTCGCGACATCCCTTTCTTTTTCTCGTCTCCGCTCTTGTAAATGGATGGGCAGCGATTTATACAGAGGACAATTATTCAACTGGCACGTACTTGGATGCTCGTCGCCTTAACGCTCGCGCGAGTGGAAGGCTCAAGTGCACTCCCCGACCATTTTTTACCTATCGCTTACACCTGGACGAGGCGAGAATATCGCTTGCGTCAGAAGCCTAGGCATCCTCTTCGAGTGCTTCTTACTTTTTATGCATTACCGCTGGATAAGCCCCCTTGTGATAAGGAGCTCTTCTCCGACGATCTTGGCCGTAATTTCTGCTCGCCATTAGCGCAATATCGCGAGGAGGCAGTAACCAAGCCAATTTCAAATCGCATTCTGCATCCACTAAGCCCGGCAGTCACATTAGATATGCGTTTTAGCATTTGGCAAGAGCAGTAGATTCAAATCACCAAACAGTCGTAACGTATTCATTTAAAGGAAATTTTGAGCTATCTCAACATCTTTACAGCGGCGCCGTTTTATTTAATGCCGATCGCGTTGCAAAACGTGAAATCGTTTAAAGTATCGACATTGTCGCAAGTGTTCGCTCAGGGACTTTTAACAAAAATGCCTCACAACTTTGCTATTTTACGCAGATGCAGAAACCTTGTCAAATTGCGAAATAAAATGTGTAAGCTGCTGCCAGCATCCAGGATGAATGTGCTCCATACGTTAACTCTGCACCTGTTCACTTTCGCGGGGGGAACAGGTGAAACGGAAGTTTCAGCATTAACCTTGATCTTCTCTGTAAAAACATCGAGCTCGGTAAAATACGTCGGAAGTTTTGCACGTTTGTAACTACGTGTGTCATGCATTGTCATTATCATCAAGCTGGAGAGTTGAGAAACGAAGGAGCGATAAAGCAAGAATCTCCGGCGATGTTCACTCGCAAACTCCCCGTGTAATCTATTGGCGTAATTATCGGTTGACGTGGCTAATTATCGGACGAGGCAAATGAGGATCGTGCAAATAAAAATCGATATCAAATTGAAGAGGCGAAGAAGTCCTTTGGGATTTCGGAGGCTCACAGGTCGTTGCAAACACGCGAGTCCGACAATAACCTCCTTCGTCTCTTTCCTTTAGGTTCGGATGCGCCGAAGAATTCCGAAGAAAGTCCTGAGCCTCAATTTTAACGGGGATTTATTTTTGCCGACCGAGCCGTGATCACCGATTACTCCGGGCCACTTAATTCGATGAGCTTTGTTGTGCACTTTTTTTTTTTATCCTCGGCTCCAAGTAATTAACGGCCATTTTATGAAAAGGCCGATTTGCAATCTGTAATTTTGTGGAAAATAGTTCAATAATAAATATTGAGAAAATACAAAGACGGGCTCTCACTTGCTTGCTTTACTGTTGCAATTCGTTTCGTGAATGTCTTGTCGGCAACATATACTTTTTGTAACGGAAAGAACAGCGTGAAATATTCATGACTTGGGTAATTAATGAGGCAAACGGAGCAAATCTAAATTTTCTATAGATATGTAGTTGTTGGAATGGATAATTTTAGGAGCATGAGTGCAGTGATAATTCGCGATGCGTTGAATATGCCAGTAGTAGAGAGTGCTGTTTGATGAAAAAACTAGTTAATACATAATACTCGATGTGTTTTTACGCTAATTGAAGTACGCGGCAACATCGTACCAACATTAGTTGCACACTACTTTGCTTTTCGATGCGCCTCACTTCCACACATGAATCCAGTTCTGCTTTGTGTAACCACTTAGAGAAAAGTTTTGCTTTTCCATACGAAATAACAAAGCAGAGTAGAACTTAAAGGAAAGAGCTGCGGGGCGACAATTGACTATTACAGTATTACTCCAATTGCACAAGTAATATCCCTAATTGCACGTTTGAACATTGGCTCAATTTTACCTGGCGTTGATAGGTTCGAGCTTAACTTTACTCCAAGATGCAAACATCGCTCCTAGCGATTGTAACATTTTTATAAATAAGCTGTATCAAGTTATCTTGTCATTTAAAATTTAGCAGATAATTCGCCAAATAATCAATATATATATATATACGTCTAGGTATGGTATAATATCGCTAATGTCAGTAAAGTACATACTTATTTATTATACAGACAGGCACATTGATTTTCTAATTATAGCTACAAAATAAACGGAGCATTTGGAAATGTTAATATTGAATAAATTAAAATCGCAAATCTCAAACATTCTTTTGTTAACATTAATTTGTTTTTCTGTATTCTTTAAGCATGAACTTTATTAACATTTTTATTGCATTATAGATAAAAATATAAGGAGATAATTGTTTGACATGATGTTTTATCGTATACGTTAATAGGAGGAACATTGGAAATTAATTTAAAACTACTGCGTCTTTGATATTATATATTAAAAACGATTGTTATATAATAAATACATCTATGTAATGGATTCGTGTAAAATATTTATCGTAAAATTTGTCAAGAATTATTGTTATTGTACGACGGTAGGTAGGTAAAAAATATTGTCAAATATGTAAGAAGCTATGATAAATCATAAATTAAATTAAATATCGTGATAAAATATATAAGCTTATTTGTTTGGTGTATACTGCGTACCGGATACAATAAAATGATAGCAGCTATTAATTTTCAATTTATAGCTTTAAATTATAGTCTTCATAAATTTCGATAGTTTTGAATAGCCCAAACATATCAAGATATCAACATTTGTGGTGTTATGTACGTTGCACCAGTAAAATAGATTCTCTTGAAATTTGTGAATTTGACAAAACATTTTAGACCAAACATTTATATAACAGTGCAATTGAGACAAATTTGAAAATCAATTAGAGATAAAATAAATTAATCATAAACAAATATAAAAATCAGTATATTTATGTATTGGACTCTGTAAAAAGCCTTTCAGTTGCGATAGCCATTAAAATTTATTTTATAAAGGAATGTAAAGGATAGCAACCTGCGTTATCGAAGCGTTGTGCAATCTAACATACACGAGTTCAATAAATACCTTGTTTTTCAAAAAAATCTATACTTAAAAAAAAAAATTCCTTCAAATATTTATTACAAAAGATAAATTGCACAAAAATGTCAATGGTAAAAATATAAATGAAAACTTTAACGGTAAAATAGATTGATATTTATTCACATGGCAAAAGTCGCATTAAATATGAACAAAAAACATGGATTTTTTTTAATTGTAACGAAAGCTCCCTCTCTTAGTAGTAAAATTAATTTTCACTAATAAAAAATTAAATCTCCCAAATGGACGTACAATGCCTTACGATAAATAATTTGTCGTATTTTTTTCTTGTTTTTTTCTTGTTTTTGTTTCTTTCTTTTTTTCGTGCCTTAACAAATTCAAAATTTATTAAACAAACATTTAACATATAACATTTCGCAATGCATTAAAATAAATAAACTCGGTTGTTGATTGACTAACGCTTTAAAATTTTGATTTTAAAAAGGCATTTCAAAATGAAATTTATAATTCACGCGAAACATTAAAAAAAAAGTGAGCCGCTCTTTCAAATTTGTTTGGGAATGTTGCGCTGAGTTTCGAAATGCGAGTCCGAGGTGACGCTTCAAACACGCGGACACGGATGGAAGGATGCCAAGGAACCTCGGCTATTTCGAAAATCAAACTCATTGCCGAGGGCTAAACCAAACGATTGATGCAGGATTTTTTTAGCCGAGAACGCAGCTCCCCTTTTGCGAAGGCCCCCCCCTCGGTGCCGGCGTGGGAGGCACTGCAGGTCCACGCGGAAGCTTCCACAGCCCCGAGGTTGGCGTCGGTGTCGAGGCGTCGGTGTCGAGGCGTCGGTGTCGAGGCGTTCCCCAAGACCGGGCATTGGTGGTGAAAATATTCGCGAGTGGCTGCGACGGCGCCCCGACGTCCGACTCCCGCGCAGAATCACATCTATTGATCGGAGCCCCGGCGGCTTTTGAGTTTCGCAAGCGATTCAAGCGCCCCGGAGCATTAACGCAAAAACTCAAGAAATTTCCCCAAATGTCATAATTTGATTTACAATAGCGGAGATTTGAAACTTCGATCAGACCTGCTGCTTGCGAAGCATAAATTAAGATCGAGGGAAATGGAAGTCGAGATGCCGAATCCAAGTCGCAGTTCATATCCTGTTATCACTGCTTTATTGTATTATCGGAGAATTTCTATAATTCGTGCATCTTATCGCGGTTGGTTTACGCGCGCTTTGAATTGAAAAATCCAAGCTGCGGAAGGTGAGGAGATGGATTTGAGAATTAAAGGTAAATATTCCCTACAAATGAGAAACTTTGAGTAAATGAGGAAGCGGATAAAAAATAATGTGATTGGATTTTGAAAGCAGGCAATCTCGGAGATAGTATGGAATACAAGGAACGGTTTTCAGCACAGATGTTTTATTTCAAGAAATTTTTCATCAGTTTTATTGGAATACTCCCCCCTGTAATATTAATTTTCATTTTGCCACAGTCAACTGAAAGGAAACACTTTCTTTTTATCCCTTATTAATCGCAAAAAATTATTTTAAAGAAAAGGTCTTACTTTGCGCCAGAACAATGCCATTATTTATAAAAGTATAATCCGCGCAATTGTGTGGGTGCACGAGTGTTTATTATGAGTAAACACGCAGATAAATCTTTACTTAATCATTGGTGGTTTTATGTCGAGTAGACAAAAAAACACCAACATATTATTTCACCTGAGTGTAATTAAATTTCGTTTCACGTGTCTTTATACACTGAAAGATTTTCCTTAATCACTCAAAATGTTTATCGCGATTTATTTTTAATTCATGTGATATTAATAAGAAAATATTATTTTCGAATTGTACGTAATGTGTTTATTTCCATTAATTTATCAGTTATGAAAACATAGATCAAATTAAAAATATTGCAAGTAGATTAAAATCTGATTGATTAGGGTATTTATCGTGACTCGTACCCTTAAATTATGCTTTCAGTTCCCATAAGTTGACTTCGGTTAGGGGGCAGTCAACAAATGTAATAAACGTAGCTAAAATGCTTTGCTGCAGAACAGACCAACACTACCACATGCAAGAACTTGTAGTGGTATGGTACTGGAAAAGGAGGAGGCAGCTGACAGGTAGATATTAGTTGAGACTGGTCGAGTCTTCGGGAGAAAAAACTCGGAAGAGGACTCGTGTACATCGATACGATTTGAGGAACGATTTTGAGGATTTTAAGGCAGATGCAGAATATTTGTACTTGTTATACATGTATTTGCTTATAGCTGAGTCAATTGATTTCATCGGTAATCACTGTGTGCATTCATGCTAATTTACTAGAGACTATTACTTACTCAAGTCTTTTAAATAAATAATATTTAAATAAAGTCTTTAATTGGCTGAACAGCTATATCTTCTGCTTAATATTTAAAGGTATTGTTGGAATTAAATGAAGGATAATTTAATATGTGAAACTTTAAATCAAATCGCTGTATAAAATTAAATTAAGCTATAAATTGTGTGATATTTATATTTATAATTAGATTTTAACTAAAATATCTGTCAATTTTATTCTGTTAATTTAGAAGAAAATTGAAAGAAATTATAAATTAATATTTTGATAATTTGGAAAATCCATAAAATCCATCAATAATAATGTCAAATGCATTAAGCCCTAACAGTTTTATAATTCAATCATTTCATTTTTCAAATACACTTGAATGTACAGAAAATGGAGCATTTTCTGTGTATAAAGTATGATACTATGATAACTCGGTTTTGCAGAAGCAGCTTGGTTGATAACATTGTACCAGTCGGTATACTATAGGTACAAATTTAACAAAAATATTTTTGTTTTTTCAAGTTACAAGAGTATAATTAAGTTTTTTATACTAACTCGAATCTTTAGTCTTATTTTTTGACATGATTCAATTGTTTAAGAAAATATTTTCTCAAGAATTGATTTTAGTAGAGGGGCTTGGTAATGGTTAGTTCATGCAGTCGGTATCAGATGGCGGAAGTGCCCATGTCAGGATATTCGGGTAATTCTCTTTGCAGATTCCTACATTTTAAATTCGTTAATGTTCATAGAAAAAAATATTATTTTAGAATTCCTTTGTTCATTGAATTGCCTTAGATTCAAAGGATTATAAATTTGCAAATGATAATTAATTTTTAATGGTGTAATTAAATTTTCAATCATTAAATTATAGATTTTATAATTTTATTGTATTTGAATGGATAAAATGGATACGTACTTCAATGTTATTTTACATTAATTTATCGCAACAATGATTATGATTTCCACATGTCATGGAAATTAATTGTATATAAAATTAATATCTTTTATTAAGATTAAATACTATTAAAAAATCGTGTGAACATAAATTATTGAATATTATGTCAAGAAAAATTAATTAAAAATATATCTGCATATTATTTTGAGTATTACTCAAGTTTATGAGCAATAAAATTTTTTTAATTGGCAATTACCACTTAAAAACAGATACACAGCCTCTGTATGTTGTGCATTTTCAAAAAGCTGGACGTTTACAGTGCGTATAGCTTACATCGTTATTGTACTTCGTAATATCAAGTTTAGTTGAATTAATTAATAGGAATTTCAAAGTTTAAATACTCTCTAGTAAAACATTCGTCACTTTCCAGATATTGAAATCGTATTTTTAATTTTAAAACTCTCGTCCCATCCAATTTCAGAATTACGATCTTTTGATACCACAAAGATGAAATAACTTGGTTAATGCGATTTTGTCATTAAAATTGCTGGTTTGAGAAAAAATAAAAGAGGAACAGCATGTAATAGAAAAAGAGGGACTAGAGAAAAGAGTTGGATTTGTAGGAATTTATAGA
Organism: Eupristina koningsbergeri; assembly: GCA_018907245.1. NCBI lineage: Eukaryota > Metazoa > Arthropoda > Insecta > Hymenoptera > Agaonidae > Eupristina > Eupristina koningsbergeri. The sequence continues at coordinate 397,548 of JACCHV010000151.1, forward strand.
GATTAAATGGAGGAAAAAAGTGATCAAAAAATTGCTTTAAGAATTTTTTTTTTTTTTTTTTTTTGATGAGTCTATTTTAAAAAATAACGACGATTATTTATGAGCAAAAAGACTTTTGTAAAAATGATATATGCCTTCATTGAAAGAAATTTAAAGGATGAGCTGTCAGAATATAAGTTAAAACAACAATTGCGTATGTTAAAAAGTAAAGAATCAAAAGTTTTTTATTCCATTCTTAAAAATTTAAAACTCATCCTTAAAGTGAGAAAGCTTGCGAGTGTCGTTGTAGCCGCCACACTTGAAAAATCAAGAAGTCGAGAACAGAAATTATCCAGAGCTTGAGAAAAACAAATACTCGTGGAGTTTGCAGAAGCTCAGAAGTATTACAGGTTATAAGTAAAGTAAAGAGGTATCGGCAGAAATTCTTTAAGGAAAATCATGATAAGTGTTCATTTGAATGAAAACTTGGTGCGAGCGTGACGGGTCGAAGAGTCGGGTCGGAGAAATTGGTTTGGTTGATTTTTCCATAATGCAAAGATGATTCACAAAGACACGGGGCTAAACGACGAGGAAAATGAAAGGTAATGACGATATCCAAATTGGGCTGGTTCAATCGCTGGTTCAAGAAGACAGAATCTGTTTCCGATTGAATGCATTTCGTCTACCCCTATTTTGCAAGGATCGCCTCTCTTCCTTGTATCTACACTTTTTTTCCCCTTTTCCATGATTTCCCTCAGTTAGACTCTAGGGACTTCCACTTGACGAGATGCTAGTGTGGACTAAGAATCACTAAGATTGAAAAATATTCTGATGGTTGGCCTTCGTCTTATGCTCGTATAACTCTATACGATAATTTTCGACCACAACTACATTGAAAATAAAAACGTAATTCTCTTCGTTTGTCCTTCATTTTCTATAGCTTTTCTCGTATTATCTTTATTTTATATATTCATCGAGAGCATTCATTGGGCCATTTTCGTCGGCTTGAGCGTAATTCTAATGTACCGTACTGCTATTGGCCGTGACGCCTTAAAGTTTTGCAGATTCTATTTACCTAAAACTCTGTTGCTCTTCTCCTTTTTTCCCCTCTTTTCGGCTTATCTGGCTTATCTTTTTGGTTTGATTCGGCTCGGCAATTCTCGCAACATTTGCACGATAATACTTTATTAAATTCGCACGTGCAAACGAGGGTATGGGCAATTTCAAATTCCGCGCGAGGAATCCCAATGCGAGTAAGAAATAAGAAAGGTTCGAGTAGCGGAGATAGGGGTGCGAGAGAGAGAGAGAGAAAGCGAGAGATCGGGGGAGGACCTTTACGCATGAATTGGTTATTTCCGTATTCGTCGCCGTCTGCAATGATATTTTTCTTTTCGATTTCTTTCAAGAGCGGACAACTGGAAATTCATCAAGGGGGTTAGAGTTGGAGTTTCGTAGCTGAGAGCAAAAAATATTTTGAAAGGCTCTCATCGCCTATGCAAGAGATTAGACATGCTATTTTCAAACTGATACTCCCTGCTAGTAATTGTATCGTTGAATAATAATATCAATGAAGGAATGGCGACTTTGAGAAATAGTTGAATATTGTAAGTCAAGCATCACGACTTTATTTTCAAACTTATCTTTATTGCGAAAGTATAATATTGAGTTATAATGTTTCTCATATTGAATAATATTGAAAAGCAAAATGAATTTTTATTTTCTATAAATATGACCGATTCGTCTGTTTCGATGCGTGATTATGATTTTGATATACCGTCGTTTAGAACTAAATTTTATAAGTATTAATTGTATTTAATAAGTTTTTATTTTCTTAAAAACATAACATACTATTAAATTTTATTTGACATTTTTATAGTATAAAGTTGATTACATGAATAACTCAATTGATTGATTTTTTAACGTAGTTTTTAATCGGTGTATTGACGTATTGACAACGTATATAACAACAATAAATTTACAGGGAGTTAGTCAATAAACTTTTAATATTTTCTTTACAATAGACATTGGTTATTTCAAAAAAGGTTAATATTTATAAAATGTCCTTTAACGCCGGAAAAAGTTTCAGATATATTATTTGTCACGTCTGTCGCCATATGTTACGCGTAACGTTACTTGAACTACTCGTCTATTCATGGCATATTTTTATATTTCACTGTTTTATTCATATGAAAAGCACATGATTCAGTTTGATAGACATTTTTTGCACCTATGAAGAAGTGAAACAAACCTGCCTTAGTTGAGTTTTTTCAGAAAATCATAGGTGCTAAAAATATTGTAATATTTTATTGCAACATTTAAAATATATGAGCAAATGAAGGAAATGAAGGTAAAGAAAAGCCTTTACCAAAGAAATTTTAGATTTTTAAATTATACACAATAGAAATTATATAATAGAATTAGAATATGACATTCATAAAAGAGCTATATTAAACAAAATTAACACAAATTCATTTGCATAAATAATTTAAAATAAATTAATATTAATTACAATTGCATTTGAAAAAGAATATGTATAAAAGCTTCACGTAAATGATCTTTTGATGAATTAAAAGAAAAACTTCCAATTGCATAGTATCTTTGAATTTAATCATAAAAGGTCATTCAATAAGATGAATAAGATGAATGATTTTATTCATATTTTAAAAGTAATTTTGCAGAGTGTATGAATTATTAGGAAATTTATAATAAATTTATAATACAGTTTCTTATTAATCTAAGTTGTAATTGAATTTTAACTTGGTATGAAATTGATTAGAAAGTAAATTATGTTTCGATCAGAAATTGTACATAAGAATTGCGATTAGAAATTATTCTGTAATTGTAAAAGAAAATGTTTATAATTTCATATTCATAACAGATGCTTTATTTTAATTTTGAACGAAATGAGAAGCTTAAAATTGTAATTACAAAAGAATGTTTATTAAAGTTAGCATACAATCCGATACATATTAGATGTATTAAATTATTTGTACTACGTTGTAAATTGTTTGTAGTTTTGTAATAATTCATATCTTTAATTAAATAATCAATAAAAGCCATGTCACAAGATGATTGATTGGTAAAAGAACTTTGGAGCATCCAACGAAACACGATTTATGAAGCGCACAAATTCAATAAATATTTAAAATTTGGAAAAAATAGTAACGCACGAAATATAAAATTAAAGTGTCGGTAAAAATATCAGATAATCAACGTGGTACCATTGGAAATTTATGCGCACGAATGTGCAAAACGGGCATATTTTCTCCAATTATTAAAGTCCGGGGGATAAAAAGATGGAGGCGAAAGCGCTAATTTCGAATACCAAAGCGAGTGATCGCGACAAAATTCCTACGTCGCTGGATGAAAGATTTATGAAGGGGTTCCTCGGAAATATAAATAATGCAACTCGAGTCAAATCGTTCACTATCCGTGTGACGTTGCTTCCTCCATCACGAGTGCGACGCCTCTCCATTTCTCGGCTATTCAACAAAAGCAACCAAATAGCAACAAAATAAAAATTCAGAGGTAAAAAAAGGGGTCGAGTTAATAAATTTGACCGAATCGGCGGGCATCTCTCGGTTTCCGCAATTTTTCAGGGGCTCGCGATTAAACTCGACATCCACTCCTCACGAGCGCGTAATTTCTCCAATTTTTTCGCTACTTAAGCAGTGACTTACTTTTTCTCTGCTTCCTCGTGCCCGAGCTTTATCGGGGGACGCTCGGAGAGGAGAGGAGAGGAGAGGAGAGGAGAGGAGAGGAGAGGAGAGGGGAGGGGAGGAGAGGAGAAGACGAAGGAGACCGAGAGCGTAACCGAGACCGAGACCAGGAACCCGGGCTCCTATCTTTATCTATACGTACAACTCCCGCGGGAGAGAGAATCAGTCTCGCCAAAGTTTGTAGCACGCGAAATCGCGCTCCATCAAATTAAGCGGATTTATCTCTTAGCGCGCACTGCCGGGACTGAAATTTTTCCGCGGCCCTGATGATTATCGGTGACATAGTGCCAGGGTAACGCGACTCGTGCCCCACCCCCGCGACACGTTCCCGGCATCCCCTAATTTACTTAGGGCACGGCGGGAGTGACGAGGACTTATTTCTCTGGCCATTTACTCTTTATTCGCTCGGGTTCGAGTCTTCCTATCTCTTCGACAATTCCCCTCCCTATCTGACGTGCTATCTATATGGTCCCTCTTACACCGACTCTGCTCCTCCCTAAGTACTTCACTTAAAGGACTATATATATATATATATATATTTGCTCGGTTTGAATATTACAGATTATGTCTTGAAATTTGCGTTCCAAAGTGCATGCTAAAGTTTCAAGTAAAGACCAAAATCAAAGGAGACTTCCTCTTTCAACCTCTGCGCTATACAATTCATCTGCATATTTTATGCTGCGGAAAAGTGTTGGCGCTAAGAGTGAACTGTCGGGGCACACCAGATAAGTCATGAGAAATGAGAGAAATGAGGTAATTTTTGGTGGCTGCACGTGCGCAACTCTGAGTGTGGTGTACGGTAAGATAAAAAAGTGGAGCAAAGAAGGAGAGAGGGAGAGAGAGAAATAGAGAGGCATACAGAGATTGAATATTGCTGTCTACAGATTGAATATTTAAAAGACGTGTTTCATTCGCGCGGAAAATCGAACCCTGTTTCTCCATTAGCAGCTATAAGGCGTATTCTCGAAAAAAAGTATATAAATACCTCGTTTACCTTGATATATCGAGAAACGAGTGGTGCATCGATCGAATGCTTACAGGTCGTCGTAGTGCCGAGTGCTACTACTTAACCTTCTTACCTCGAGTGCACTAGCTCCTGAATTTTCTTGCTTGAAAACAAAGATTTATCGATTTCCTTGTGGACCACAGCAAGGACAAAGGGCACAAAAGTCATCTACCTGTCAATTTTTAAATACCGAGTCAGTTGTGATGTGGCAGCTTCAACACATAATACGTTCCTTTGCAAACATCGACAACCGTTCACACTAGTATTTTCCTAAAATTTGAAGCTTGGAGAAAGTCCGACGTAGAAAGAGTGTGTGAGAGAGAGAGTGGAGAACATTGTCGCTCACTGTTAAAGCGATCGAAATTTCTCCGGGCGAAGATGAAGCTGATCCGTGCTTTTCTTGTATAGCCGAGGTAAGGAGATTAAGATTTGAGATCGTTATGGATCGTTCGAAGGCAAAGACGACGGAGACGAGAACAAAGCAGAGCTAAAAAATTGATGAGGACGTGCATTAGGCATTACTGGGAGGAGGGTGGGCGGAGGTGAGAGGTGAAGGATGGAGCGATGTATATATGAAGAGTCGGGCAAGGGTGCACTCATCCAGCGGGAAGTATAATCATGAAAAAGGAAGGGAAAAGGAGAAAGAGGCGAATGTTTAATTTCGCAGATCAAATAGATAGGCTCGCTTGGATATGCAGCGAGTGTTAGGAGATAAAGCGTGAGGGGGGGGGGGAGGCGTGCTTTCATCAACGCCGGAGGTTCGGGGCGAGCCAAGGGTAAAGACTGAACCAGATAAAGTGTGGAGCGAAGGGGGGTGGGGGGTGGGGTCGAGAGCTCGCTCGGGTTCTCTCACCCCCTCGCCACCGCGCCCACCCACGCACACTCGGACGAATGGACGCATTGTTTTACTGCTCTTTTTCTCAGGGAGGTGAAGCGGAGGCACAAGCACAGCCAAGACTCGGTGAAGATGTGTCATTTTTCAGCGTAACGAACGATGCGCCTTGCGGAATGACAGACGAGGCCAAACACAGAGGGAGAAGGGGCGGGAGGAGGAAGGGGTAAGAGGGATCGAGAGTGCGGGGGTGGGGGTGGGTCCCTCGCCTCATATATTTACGGCGATGAATGCCGGGTGAGCAAAGCGACCGCTCGCTCGGATAAATCATAACGAAAATCCACAAACACAGCGCTCCTCACGATTTTGCGAAAGTTGGCGGCCGCGTTTGCGCACTGCAGCTCGTCTCTCTGCTCGTTGCGGGGGCGGGGAGGCAAACAAGAACAGCCAACGGCCTTTATTTCAATATTTGACAATTGAGGGAGGCGACTTTGACTTACGGAGGAGGAACTGTCAGTTTGCGTTGGGCTGAGGGGCATTAGGCGACCTCAGAGGGAAAGAGCCAGGCACTCTCCCGCTAAAAATACCCACTTGTATTTGTTTCACGTGTGAGGTCGAGGGTGGGACATCGTGTCAAGCATCTACAGTTTTCAGGCCGGTGACGGATGCAGAGCACTGGATTTTCATTGTTTTTTTTTTTGCACAACCAAACGATTCGACACACAAAATTATGAAATTGAAGAGGCGATGCTCGGTATTCGCGACTTTGTACTGCCATTGCATTATACTTTTCAAATTAAACTTTTATTCTACATTTCGATGATGCTCTTTGGTTCGGTTGCATTTATCGATCTTTTATTTTCGCAATACATTTTAATATTTAAAATCAAAAGCCGGATGCATATTAAATAATATTGGATAATGCATTCATTTTAATCGGCAAATAGTTCAGTCATGTATATTAAATGTTGACTGTGTTATTGGTTTTGATAGCATTAGGTAGTTCGGAATTTCGGGCAGTGACGATGTACCGATAAACAAGAGCAAGTAATAAAGCTCGTATAATTTGTGCGAAACCTATTAATAATGGCCAGTACTTTAAATCATATTTCATCATCGGACAAATTTCATCCAAACTTAGTAGGAATAATTGATTAGAATTAACTTTGCATGCACTTTAAGTAACGAGCCGTATATCGATATAATACACAATGAAATTAGAATGATAAACAAGAATTATGTTTGTACTTTCTTTGCATATAAATTAATCACATAAGTGACAATATGAATCTATGAATTTTTTTATTTAGCATAAATTTCGAATTCAGTCACATGCTTCTACTTTGCAAGTCATAATAACTATGATAAATATATTATTTTTTTTTTTGTTTTTTCGAAAAGGATCATTTTTAATATTCTATAGTTTTTAATAAAATATATTTATAATTATTTTAATTTATACAAGCAATCTTATAAGTATTATTTTCGAAAGCCCTTTGAGGTTGGTATTTAACTAATACACATATTGAATACTTTGTACTACATTTGTATTAAATTCTGTCCTTTCTGGAAATTAACTTTTAATTGATTAAACTTTTAAATCATTAAACTTTAAAATGAAATGAACGATTATCCTCTTTTAAACATTTTTAACGTACTTTTGAAAATTATAATTAAAAAGGTATATATATAAAATTATTGGTGTAATTACAATTAAAAATTATCCATATAAATCATCATTTGGGGAGTTGTTAGAAATAATGAATTACCATGGATACTTCTAAATTATGTAACTTGTCACTTTAAAGCCCGCTAAGTATTTAAGCAGTACGTTTAAAGAGAGTGTAACTTTCATTTTGGCTTCTGACCTTTCTAACTCTAAAGAGTACAACTTCATGGAGTGCGAAATTTTACAAGAGAGATTCCTTTAAGTGGAGGAGTAAATAACTATTCATATGTACTCGCAATCTCATTATGTCGATATATACATTCTTTGAATATTTCATTACGTTAAAAAAAAAAAAAATCGTTTCTGAAGTTTTCGTTATTCGATGGAAATGAAGGGAATTTGTAAGGATTCTTGGATATCGTGTACGCTTGTTCATCAATGACACACACTTCGACCCACTGAAAAAAACAGTCAGCTATTTTCCTTCACCCTGTGGCCATTTTGTCACTGACTTGAATCGATATTGTATCCATTGATAGCGTATCATGAATACGGCTCACTCGAGTTGAAAATGCGCAATTTAAGTATGGAACATTTAAAGTATACCGTATTTATTGGATTTTTTATCGCAAAAACACAAACGTAATTAATTTAAATAATATGTTGGGAATATTTTTGCTTGCTCAAACTTTTGCGATTCTTTTTTTTTTTTTTTTTTAATATGGAGTTTGCTTTTTTCTAGCAAGTGATTTTAAACAAAGATATTTAAAGAAATAATTGAAAAAAGTATAAACACTTGATATTAATGGAGGAATATTCGAATAGCTCGACTAGTGTTTTATAAATTAAGGTATTCGGTTATAAATTTTATGAATCTTTTCCGATAAAGCTTTCAATTTCTTTTCCGAATCATTAAATTAAGCGATAGTTGGAGCTTATTAATAGTCGATAGCTACAAGAAATGCCTAAATTAGTTTATCACAAGTTATTGGCCATAAAAAGTTGGATATAACAAGCGCTAAGTAAACGCCCAGAGATAGGAGCCAAGGAACGTGAATGATGAGATTCGTGCTTTCTTTACAGCTTCTGAAATAACGGTTCGAGCATCATCAAGGGGGGGGGGAATAAAAAGCGCGAGACTTTAGGAAGAGATAAGCAGGGGCGCCTCCGAGAGGAACAGAGACGAGGCAGACACTTCTTCTTAGATGTCTTGTCTATACAGTGATGATTTGGGAATTAGTTTTTTGCTGAGTCGGGGGATTCCGTCGCCCCAGTTACCTAAGTGGACACTGGTATATTCACTTGTAGTAACAGATAGAGCGAGGACTTCTGCCAAGAGCAATTCCCCGCTATCTCCGACAGCTTTACACGAGTTCGCACACCCGAGCAACGACTCTAAGGACTCTTACAGGACAATGAGTCTTGGCTCCAGACAAAGACTTACCCGATACTCGAAGCTGCTCACTGGATCTGCGAATGCCATTGAGTGGCGCAAACTCTGATTCCACCGGGTTTAATGTCCGCGAAAACACCTAGAGCTTTCACTGCCAAAATCCTGTCAAGGCTGAGCGGACCTCAAGCGCAACAGATCGCACATTCTCCCTTTTATTTGACGTATTTATCAAGTTTATGGAACGACACTCCCAAATCTACCGGCATTACCTTTTTTCCCTTGTTATTCAAATTACATACATCATATTGCAATGCAGTTAATCTACGAATAATTACTCATCAACTTATTTATTTAAAGCTATCTTGTACACATTACATAATAAACTGACATTTATATCTCAAACTCCTATCCAAGTCTGGCTGATAAATTTCTAAAACGCCATTTTAGAAGATAAACATTTTAACAAATTCAAATGTGTAGCAAATTTTTTATTCAATGTCAGCTTTTAAGTTTTTTTTTGTTTTTTTTGTTGTTGTACGTATTTAATTTATTTGTATTTTACGTTCGTAATCAAATTTCTGTTAATTTATTTTTATTTGTATAGAAAAATAAATGCTTATAAAAAATTTTTTGTTAAAAATATTTCATAAAATTTGGGCATATTGTTACATAAGGAGTTGCTTCGCTTTGGGTAGCTTCGCATCGTACTTCACAATTAAATTTTTTATATTTCTTTTCTTTAAATTATAATTCTAATTTTAGTTATGAATAGATTTTTTAATTTATATGTAAAGTGATAATTTAATAATTAAAATCTCACACATGTCAAATACAACCTTTTATTCAACTGTAATAAATATTGATATAAAGTTTTAAAATAAAAGTTTTAAAATAAAAATCATATAAAATACATTTATTTTTAAATACTCCAAAAATTTGTGTAATAATTAGTTAAGAGATTTTAAATATATTTAATTTGCAGATAATATATTTAATCTGCATATAACGATAATAGAATCAATTCAATTTTTATATTTAGGAGTAAGTAATTAACTGAAATAAAGAATTTAATTGTAAAGTAAATATTTTTTGATCAAATCAATATAATAATGTTTAATTAGTATTGATAAAAACGATGGTTATATTTTTTGTACAAATATTATAAAAGTAATTAACGAATAACTTTTAATGATAGTACTAGAATTTTTTAGCATTTTTTAAGTAATTGTCTTTTCAAATGAAAACGTTAATTTTATTCACCACTATCTTACATCATTAATAGTCACATAATTGATCCATGTTAACGAATGCTCATGGGCTGTGAATTTTCAGTAATGAGTATAGTGAAGGTTACAATCAATCATATTTCATATTGTATAAGCAGATACGTACTCCTTAGGCAAGTGTCAATTATTAATATATTCTTATAAATTTATGGTCAATTTATATGTGCTTCATTAACACTAAATTTATTCACAATGAAATAACAAACTTTTAATTAGTTAGTGTATATAATTTTATGAAAAATTTATAATTTAAAAAAAAAGATAAAATTTATTTTATAATATTCATTATTTTGTATTAAATTACAGAGAAATTTGAAATAGGTTAACAAGTCGGTTTCGTAAGTTTTCCTCCCAATGAATCATACCTTTCCATTGAATTTAGCTTTTACATAATCATTAATTTTACACGAGTGATAATTTTAGATTTTGAAGAGAATTTTGAAATGTATTGAAGTGATTTATAATTTTCAATTTTATGGGATTTTAAAAGATATTGCTTACTATAGAATTCCATATTTAGTCATAGTAATTCTACTAGAATCTAGTATAAAAGTACAGTTAGTAAATGTAACAGGTAGTATTGGGTAATAGGATTTAATGTTTTTTTTTTATATATTAATTGTTTATGTAATTGTTAAATAGATTCAATACATAATAATATTATGATTGAAAAATATTAAAGTATAAATAAAGTTTATATAAAATATTCGATCGATGACACATTTGACATGAAATGATTATAATTTACAAATATGAATTTTATTTTCCTTCAATTATGATAAGTATTCAGTTATTGATAATATTTTGTATTTCAATAGTACGCTTTTACCTAGATAAATATTTATAAATATAAAGGTAAATAATACTGTAGAAATACTAGTTTTTATTATTCTTTTATTAAAAAAAAAAAAAAAAAATTTCTAAACTATGTTCATAATTTTTATTAATTTTTATTAATATATTGAATATGGTTGACTAATATTTATAAAACATGCAAAAACAAGATTATATATATTTTATCCAAAAAAAAAAAAAATATTTTCCATAAATAAAATTTTATAAAAGCTGTCTTAATTTTTTATTCACATATTGATTTTTATTATTTACGTAGAAAAAATGACATAACATACTTGGAATAAAATATTTTTTAAGATTAGTTTTTAGTGCAATTAGAGCATAGGTATTACGATACAGTTATATAACAAAAACAAGAAATTAATTTTATTGAAGAATCTATATTAGAAAAATCCCATTTCTAGGTATTTCATGTTTTCATCAAAAAATTTATCGATTGTTACAACAAAGTTCGTGTACGGTATTTTACCGTATTATGACTTTTAGTGTGGTATTCCGTCGTTTTTAATGTTTACGTGTGTGGCGTTACTGATGACGAGACCCAACCGAAGCTTTTCTTGGTTCTATAACTCTATGTATGACATCCGGTCGTATTCGAATTCTAAATAGGGGGTTCACTTCTTTTAGAAAGTAGCCATCAAATGTGAGTGAATAACACAGAAACACGTAAAAGTATAGAAGGTTTTACGTGAACATTGTGCCGATTACCCAATCTGCATATTTTTCGAATATAGTTAAATAACACGTTGACTTGCAAAAGGATACCATTGCTAGAGAAACACAATAGATTATATTAATTGTTGCACCTTATTATTACATCATGATTAGTGTATTTATTACATCGTTGAAGTTAGTAAAAGTTTGATCGACATTTTATATCATATCACTTTTTCTTAGAATATCAAACTAGATCACAACTAAACTTTATTTAGCTTTTGAATAATTTGAAAAATAATCTCCAAACTCATTAATCTTCAGGGAAAGACAATGCAACGATATTTAATAGTCTTCTATTTTTCTTGAAAGTGTGAAGAAGATTGATACCTGCATTTAATGCGAATAAGTGATGAACAATTAAACAAAAGCTTTAATAAATGGTTCAATCATTCCAAATTAAAAAAATTTATTCTTGTTAATTAATTATTTATAAACTATTTATATTATAAGTAATGTTGATGCTCAATTAACCAATCATTAAATTCGGATTCACGTTTTATAAAATCTACATGGAAATATTTCATTTTACGTAATAAATAAATAAATAAATAAATAAATAAATAAATAAATAAATAAATAAATTATTTGCAAAAGATATATAACGTCTACGAGAATATTCTAGTTTCCTGCCATTTAAATATAATTCACAATTCATTGATCTCTTAGCTTTTTATATGAGTGAGTAATATTTTATGAAATATAATTATATTATTATTGGGCGATATCGAACAAATGTGAATCCTGTGCTCTATTATGGTGTGATAACTAAAGTAAACTTAAAAGAATAACATTCCTGTTGAAAGGCATCGTAAAGTAAAAATCGTACACATCCAATAAATTTCGCAATAAAACGAAACAGAAGCGAAAACGCAGAGCGAGAGAGGAGGATAAGACACGAGCGAAAAGTAAGGTTAGCTGCACTGGAGATAGAGAACAATTGGTGAGACTGGAAGCTATCAAATCGGGCGTATTCCCGAGCTGTCATTGGAAAACTCATCCCGGGGAAGATGACAAACGATCAGAGTGTGATCAAGGATACCCGTACGTGTTGCAAATCGAATAACAGCAGCATACCGGGGCTGTGCGAGCTCGTGTGGAGCTCGGATTATGATTTTCGCACCCCGTTCATCCCCTCTGCACAAATCCTGATGGGGTCGACCGCGATCGAAGTGATTAAGGTGCTTTTCGGCGACTAACGTAGTGGCCCAATCGAATTCCGAAGCATATAATTCCGGGGCTCAGGGTGCCGATTACCGAGTTGGCCGTCCGGTCTCCTGCACACGCGCGACCGCTTCTGAGCGTTAAGCAGGAGTTAAAATTCGGGGGACGGAACGAGTGCTCGATTGGAAAGCTGTAAATTGACGTTTCTGGCGAAAGTTTAATTGCGGTAATCCAGAGTCGGAGTTCCCGCATCCGAACTAGGGAGATGAATCGCAGCTGACGTGACTCTGGGTATTGCAGCCGAAAAAATCAGCCCTCGGCCAATAATTTTTTTTTTCTCAGGGCGATAGTAACGGGGGCGGCAAGTGAATGGGGCTGAAAGACGATGGGGGCGAGAATAAAGTCGTGAGGGAGCGCCGGTAGTCGATATATATCGAACTTTTGTTGATCGACCTTTAGCCCGGAAACTTCTTCTGATATTTTTATCGATGGGGAGACGGAGAAAGTAGGGGCAAGAACCGATTGAAAGAAAGAGATTGATTCTCACGGGGTTTTCATGTTGGTGATTAATTGTGATGTACAAAGGATTTCTCGGCCTTCTCGGGCTGAGGCCGCAGGCACGCAGCTCGCAATAAGAATCTCACTTGAATAAAGAATTTATGGATTTTTTCCATTAGGACACGCGACTGTTACGTGGATTTTACTACACTTGGATATATTAGAGTTGTAAATGCGTATGCTGCGAAATGGGCAGGGGTGGCGTCGGGGGTTAAGAGAAAAAGGCGAATATGAGTAAAAAGTGAATTTATGAGACTTGGAGAAGGAATGCATCTTGCTCGGGAAAAGCAGGTAAGTTTTCCTTTCGGAAAAAATAAGCGAGAAAAATAAAGGATTATCCGCACACCAGAGTCATCCTGCCTGTCTCTTTTTCTCACTTTAATTGACATGTTCCTGAAAGTTTTCCACTCCCCCCGTGTGCTGCTCTTTCTCCTCTTCCAGAGAAAAACTTTTTGCGTTCAATGCGCCTCCTCGGGCTCTGGATGCTACAGCACGTACCGTGAGGTGAGGCCACGCCAACCCCCAACGTGTTAGTTTCATCCGGGCTTCGGCTTAATTGACATTTTTTCTTTGTCTTCGTCTCACTCCTTCAGCAGTCACACTCGAGGATAGCCCACGCGGAAGGAACAACTTTGCGCCTTGGTAAGTGCGGAGGTCGAAGAGGCTAATCCGACGTAATGAGGTAAGAATAAAACAGAAGAATCGGGTCCTCGTGCCCAGGCCCACCTCCTCCCCACCCTCCCGCCCCCCTTTCTCCCGGCGATACGAGCAGGAGGAGACGTAAAGAGATTTCCTATCTTCGAGGAGAAACTTTCCGAGAGATTTCTTATCAAAATGCAAATCCAACGACGGATCTGCCTATCTCCTTTCGCTTCACCCTCTCTCTTACCCCCGTCTCCTTTGGAGATACTTCCTCACTCGCGCACTCTTCCTAAGTTTGGTCGTTTTTCTCTTTCTGCGTGGTTTTCTACACTTCCCTTGATGCTACAGCGTCGCGTCGAGTTTCAATGCTTCAACGTTTTGGGCCCCGAGAAAGAGAGAAAGAGAGAGAAATAGGTAGAAAGCAAAGTTCAAGCTCCCTCTGATCTCGCTTCACTCGGTTCATACGATTTTCTAGTAACAGCCCCCCCCCTCCTCTCAAAGCTTTCGATTGACGATTTTTATGTTCCAGATAAATAAGAACTGTTGTCATCTCAGTGAGTTGGTTTCCATTGTATTCAACAAAATATATGCTGAAAAATTATTTTGTTTTTATTGTAAAATAATATTTCTTGTGGTAATGCAAACAAATAACTGAATAAGTAACTTGATAAGTTTCTTCGTACTCCATTTGATTTATAATGCATATTTTAAACAATGTATGTCTAATTAAAGTCAATAACGAGGTTCATTGTATCAATTAAAATAATTTTTGGTTATAAAAATATTCAAATATATATAATATTATTGTTTTTTTAAAAAAACTACAATTAATTAAATTAATAATAATCTATTAATTTACTTGGTATTTTAAAGAATAATTTAATATGTATAATATAAATTTATTCCATTTTATTACAATAAAATTTAAATTTCTCCAAATTTATAATCAAATTTTATATTATGTGCCTTTTTAATTCTATTTAATACAATACATAATTTAATGCTTTATATGCGTAACCCACATTTTATTTTTATTTGATTTTTTATACAGTAAGATTCTTCTAACCCGTATATATAAACGTTTTTAAATTATTTTTTTGTAAATTGATTACTAATATTTTGTACAATAATCAAATATTAATTTATAAATAAATATTTATTTTTTTTTAAATAATTTATGGATGAAAATGTCTTTAGTTAAATATAGTTATTATTAAATATTTTGTTAATATATTTCAAATTTATTTATTTATGCTTATACAATATTTTATACATAATATTTAATAAATATTGAATTTTTATTTTAATTTCCCATTAAAATAGTTAATAAATACTCTAATATTTTACATAGTATTGTTATATATTTTTATTTTCATGTTTTTAATGTTATGTTTTATATTATTTATTTTTTATATTTAATCATTTTTAATTTTATTAATTGAAAATATTTACATAAAATAAATGTTTTTATATAGTATATTCAGAAGAGTATAATTAAAATTGTCTGATAATTCATTTTTAAGTGGAATAGTAAAATTTAATTTTAATTATTTATTAAATATTTAATTTTAATACAATAAATAATAGATGAAGTATAATGAAATGTTAAGAAATATAGGTTTAAAAATATAAAGATAAATAGAGGTAATAGAGAGTATGAAATTGGGAGAAGAAACAGATTTCGGAACAAATCATTTTTATTACTTAAAAATTAATTGCTTTCATTGATAATCTTAAATTCTTGAAATAGATAGAATTTAATCTTTGAAGGTGAATAATTTTAATTAAATTGCGTTAATTCGATAAATTTGCAGTTTAATTAATTTCATAAATTATTCAAAGTTTATTCATTTTGTCTAAGTAATTTTGATAATTTTAACTTGACATAATTTCTCGACTCGCGAGAAACTAATTATGTTTACTTCTTCTATCAAAAAAAGAAAAAGAAAAAAAAAATAGTCAGGTAGTAAAAATCAATGTGTACAATTGGTACAGATTTGTTGATTCTATTCTTTCTCAATTTCCAAATGGACGTCAGAAATATCGCCACGTTGATTGGCATTCGATAGGCAGTCATACCGCAAAATCGAAGGGACCAAATGTAAAAAGCGGTATTCATACTCCTGAATATAGACGAATTTAGCCTGTCATTCGATTTATGAGATAGTGTTTCCATAGATAAAGCATACTGAGCTTCTTTTTTATAAATAAACAATATTTTATAAATAACTATGTCTTTTAAAATTAAATTATATTTTACAGCCGCTTGATATCTCGTTGTTATTTAATCATTAATACTTAATTTAATTTAAAGTTATCATTAGAAATATAATTATAAAAATCAAATTTGTGAATGCATATTAATGAAAGACTTTATTAAAAGTTATATTTATTAATATAAAAATAAAATTTACTTTTTTATGAATTTATAATTTTTTTTCACAAGAAGAAACTATAATAATAACATTTATAATAACATAAATGATATTGGCTGAAACTTTAATACTTTCATAATTCAAGTGTATTTTAGATTTTAATGAACTTTGAGAAACAGTTTTAATTATCGTCTAATGAAAAGCTCTTTTTCTAAACAATTGCATTTTTTTTATTATTTTTATTTAGTAATTGATTTAGTATTTAGTGATAATTTAAATTTAATATTAAAATTAAATACAATTTGAGTAGTGATAATAATACCATGCAAAAAATTATCGCACAAGTGTTGAACGAAATATAATTTCATTTGATTGCAGAACTTAAATATAAAAGTTTGAAAATATTCATATTCATAATGAGAGACATAAATCTAGTAAAAAATGATCCGGAGATGAGTTAAATAAATCAGCGATGACGCTATTAGTTTTCATTTAATTAAGTTTATTTTCGAAAAGTTGTATGAAGTGAAAAGTAATTTTAGAGTCTCCGCGAATTGGGAAAAAATCGATTTTGATCGAAAATTGCAAAAGCTCAACGAGAGTGTCAGCACTCGTTGGGAGTAAGGAGCAGTAGACCAAAGAGAATATTGATCTTTCATTGTTTGGTCTCTTCTAAACATCTTCTAAATTTATATCAAATTCCAGGAGCCACCCATACGTTACCTTTGCGACCGAAGAAAGGGTGAAGAGGAGGTCGGGCCACGACAAAAAGGGGGCTCGTTGCAAATTAAAAAGGGTTCAGGGGAGGGGTTGAGAGTCGGGAAAGGAACGGAGAAGATGCACAAGAGTGGAATCGTGCACCCCGCACTTTTGCACCCCCGGGGTCGCGGGGGTGTCACGTGGATGCGGCCGACTCGCGGGATTGTTGGGCGCAATGCGAAGTCCATTTATGTCAACAACAGGGTTGGAGCGCAAAACGTGTGGGCGGCAGATCGCCTGTCAAAAAGAACATCGGCCCAAGGGCGGAAGTGAGAACGAGTGCCACGTGAATGTGGGGTATTACACATGGAACGCTGGTGGCAGTTCCGTAATCTCGATACGAGATCGATTCGCGTGTGCGTTGGCTCCCCTGAATTTTAATGCAATGTATGCATTGGCCGGCCTGGCAGGGATCGAGGAAAACCCACTCGAGTGCACGAGTGCGTGTTTCCACGGTTGGAATCGACACGCGAAGCCGGGGGTGGGCTCGGGGGTGGCCACCAACTCTCTCTCTCTCTCTCCTAACTTTTCTATGCATACGTATACGATTTGACCCTCGGCTGATTTCCAACTTCCCGGCCCCTCCCCCGCACTCCGCGTGCATATGTATACTCCCAGTGCAAAATCAAGTTTATTTTTCAAATAAAATATCCCCAATTTTTATTCCATTTTCAGCGGAGAATGGAACACTCTTTGTGTAATAATGTTAGTGATAGATTGAACGACAGTGTAGAATGTGCACTGATTTCCGAAAAACTTTTCCAACATTGCATTGTTGTTCTCTATTACACTTTACCCGTCGATTTCAAACAAATTATTTATCTTTTTTCGGCAAAGCATCTGAGCAGGAAAATCGTTGCACACTCTCTACCCTAACCTAGTAACTGTTTTATTTTTTGACGAATACCAGGGACAAATAACCTAAATATCTTGATTTTTTTACGTTTAATAATGAGCTTTTATCATAAAGAATGTAAGCGTTGTGAGATAATAAAGTGACCGACAAATTAAAACTTTTTAACAATAATATCCATTATAAATGTTTGCCCAAACTCCTATTGTAATTCAACACATAAATATTAATACAATACATGTCAATTATGTCACCATTAATAATTTAAATAAACAACAACGAGGAAAACAGGCGGATAAAACACTCTTTGTAAAATTGTAATATACTTATGACAAGATCAGTACAATTTATGTATATTTAAAAAAATAAATTGAAGCTTTTCATTTAATGATATATTGTCGTTGTTTCTCTCTCTCTCTCTCTCTCTCTCTCTCTCTCTCTCTCTCTCTGTCTCTCTTTCTCTTTCTGTCTTTGTCTCTGTCTCTGTCTTGCTATGTCTCAGTCTCTCTTAAAAATATTTGGTTTATATTCACACATTGAAACTCTTTAAAGAACAACTTTTGAAAAATCGTATTTCATTAAAATCATTCTTTATTTTCAAATGTAAGGCCTATCGAAGGAAAAGGGAAAAACGTATTTCCACGATTTTGTATATCAATCCTCTTCCTTGAATTTTATCAAAATATAGGATCAGCAGTTCTGACATTTCTTGTAACTGAATCGAGATTTTGCTATTTGCGGAAAACGGTACTTTCATGCATGTCGTCATGAATTTTCCTATCGAGAATATTAAATCTTAATCTTAAATATAATAAAAAAAGTACTAGACAGTGTTGAAAAATATTAAATTATATATTTTAGAAATACATGTAAAATTTCATAATTTAGAATCTTTTCTATTATTTGAAGTTTCAAATCTCAACTATCACGTCTACTTCTTTAATATTTTACAATGGTTTTTCTTTTTTTATCTTTTTTTGCATTTTTCAAAAAATTAAAATTTGATTTGTAGTTTATCAAAATTTTTACTATTAAATTTTTACTACAAAATAAATCTTTTAAATAAAATATGGGTATTCAATAAATAGCCGATACATAACTAGAGAAATAACTGTCATTTTTGCATTTTAATTTGAAAACTACAATTTATTTCGTTAAATGTGTTAATAAAATGTCATTTGTTCAAAAACATTTAAGAACAAATTTTTATTAAATGGTATAAATAATCATAGCACAGTGAATAATTAAAAAAATAACGCTCCAAAAATATTTCATGAATATAAAAAAAGTTTGGATTCATGTGAAGCTGGAAGATAACGGAATTTTCTCTTTAACAAAGCTTTCAGCTGTGCTCGTTGAATTCGTTGGGACGAACTAACGTCCCCTTTTTTCCATCACAAATAATTTCATCGCACGTGACGATCATTTAATTAAATTATATCCTAACAAAAAATATAACTGGACGGCCGTGGGTTCATAGCGAGGCGATTCCAATGCGAATTTCTGTCTTTATTACGGCTGACGCTATAAGACTTAATACGCATTTCATTAAATATCTTACACACATGTTTGAGAATAATTGAGAAAAAGTCACCACTGTATGCGCACATCAATAAAAAAGCTCACACGTTGACGAGTAATTTACAATTTGTAACGAGACAGCATGCAACTTTCATTAAAAATGTAGATGAAACTCGACAGTGTTCGCTTCACCCTTCGCTTTCAAATCGATAGGGGACCTTGATAAAGCGAGAGAGAGAGAGAGAGAGAGAGAGAGAGAGAGAGAGAGAGAGAGAGAGAGACAGACAGACAGAGAAAGAGAAATAAAAAGTAAAAAGACAAGGGTGGAGGATTTCTCGTTTATCTAGAACTTCTGTCATCTTCTTACGCGCTAGCTATTTAGCGTTTGAGCCGCCTTGTACCCCTACGCAACATCAGCTGGAACATATTTTCATTTGAGCTAATTCGGCGATATCACGGGGACAATTGAGTGACAGGGATGTCCTTGCTCAATCTCGTAATAACAGCAATCGGATATATTCTTGACTTAATATCCCACAATTTGACGATCCATCCATCCGTTACCAGCCCATTGCCGACCCCAAAGCAACTCATCTTAAATTCCAAACTCCTGGACCGAGTTTTGTGTCCAGCCATGCAATCCAGATGACGCTAATTGTTATGCTGACGAATGTAGGACAGCCGGGGTTTATTTATAAATTCGATTTACCACCTTGTTTGTCGAGGGAAGAGAGCGTGTGGATTTTCGGAGTAAAAAAACATTAGAATTACAGGTGGATTAACCTGCCGAAAGGTGTGCACCAAGCCCGCGACTGTTCTCACTTGGATTTAGGCGTCTTTGTGGGAACCCTTGCAATCGATGAGTTTTCCATGGAAACAAACGGAGGCTGTGCCGTGAGGTGACCTAGAAACGCCTAAACCTGAAAAACGTCCTTGGGAATAGCACATAATTAGAGGAAGCATTAGCGAGTGACGACCGGAAACAAAGTTGGCAATGTAATTTGCATGGAATACGCTTCCTCGGAGCCCTTAAGTGGGATGAAATTTTCATAGCGCGTCTCTCGTGAAGTGAAAGTTCGTATCTTATAATTGCATTCGCACCAGAGACGTACGGCGCCATCAGTTGCCGCCCTACAATCCAAAACTGTGTTTTGGTCAAAGCCAAAGTTTTCGTATAGACTCTTAATGCTTCGCGTGGACGGAATTCATTTTAGCAATTGGTTCTTGAAATTCGCGTGTTTTCCAGCATAATTTAATTTAACCCACACAAACCATTCATTCAAATTTTTTATTTTTAAATTCATCAGAACCGACTATTTGTCCGTGTTGTTGCCTACGTTACATATTTACTTGTGAATATAAATTATTTATTTTCTGAAGATATTTTTCATATAAATATACCGAAATATGTTTTAAAATATAGGATTAAATTCAAAGTAAACAAATTATATTTAATTGAAAAATGTTTTATTTAAAATAGAGCACTTTGATGCAGAAAATTTGTTTTAATTTTTTATTTCAATAACTTTATTACGTTTAAACACCAATATTCATCCTATACTATAGTAATTGATGTTTATTCATAATTATGTTGAACTTTTATGAAGCTTATATTGAATCTAACATAATGTTTAATTATATATAAGCTCAATATTGACTAATAATTACAATGCATTATCATTTTCATCTATAAACAATAGTTACATCTATCACTACATAATTCTTATATAACAAAATCTCTCTAATAACTTTCATAAAATCGTATTAGTGATAGTATTTATAAAAACTTTATCATTTAATATTAATAATGCGCCATGTGTAATAATCAATAATTATAATAGATTATGTTTTTATGATTTTGTGATTGAAAAAAAAAAATTTTAGTTTCCTTCGATTATAAGAGAAGTAAAATGCTAAATTGTAATAGCGTGATAAGTGTTGATCAACGTTAATTTAGTACATTGCACTTACGCAGATAGATGAAACGATCAGGTACACGACAAAAAGTTTACCTGCAACATAAAAGAGTAACAATTAAGGACGCGCTAAAAGTAAAATTTGGATGTAGAATATACATACAAAACAACAAATGCTCATTATAAGTGGACATTAACAATAAATTTTTATTTAAAGCGCGAAAGAAACTTTTAATATATTAGTTGGATGCTCATATCGAGAAAACAGAGAAATACAATTTTGGTTAGGAAGCGGCGAACTCAGCAGAGTATGAAATCCGAACGAAGCATTCAACCCAGTTGTTTGATGTCTCACGTTATCAGATTATGAATCTGCAAGCGACATAAGTTTTGGCACTCGGTAATCATTTGCAGTACTCATTTTGCGTCTTATTGACCGCATCGCGGTGGTTGTGTTTCCATAATTAGCAGTGAAAGTGCACCTCGATAATTAACAATGTTTTCGCATGTGCAAACAGCATTTTTGCTTTGTTAGTTACCACCAGGATATTTTCACGTTTGACCGGAGCTTTTGTTATTTCGGGCAAGTACGCGTCTATGTGTATTCATTATTATAATGCTCGAAAGATAATAACAATAATAAAAGCCGAGATAAATTCAGAGCGTTTTATTTTATTCTGTAGAGATAGCGATAAAAGTACATGTAAATCCGCCTACATTTAGCACCGACATTTTTTCATCAGTTTAAACAATAATTTATAGGAATTTGATAATATCTGGGCATCGGTCGTTCTCACAATCTCCACTGTCGTATGGATGTTTTTATTCGACGAGTTAATTAAATCTGTATTCATTTATTTTATTTCGAGTGTGCTCTTTAGAAATGACAATTTTCGGTATATTATATGCCCATCGAAAGGGTTTAACTGGTTATAACGATAAAAAGTATGCGCGGAGGAATGTTTTGAATATCGGGATTTATTATGAGGATTCAGGCTACTTAAACTAAAACGTATCGGGCATTTGATCAAAAATGTGTCTAGCCGGCTCACCAACTCGGATGCATAATTTCTGAATCGCTCACGTTTAACGTATGTTTAAAACGCCAATTTCCAGGAGATGGGAGTGCGGAGCAGAGATAAAATAAAATTGATGGAGCATTGGAATAAAAGTTTTTAGGGCAGAGCAAAACAAATGTCGACTGTAAAGAAAACTTGTCATCCGGAAAGATGATTCACGCCATATTTAACGGGTAAACTCGAGGTATAACGACCGATATCGCAGAGAGCGCGAGGAAGGATCGAGGAAGGCAAACAGAGAAATAGGTTTTCGTCGGCGGAATTGCAGGGAGGGCAAGGCGTACATCGTAAAGAGGTTCGCCGGGGGCAATTCACCAGGTCGATCGATCGATCATTTCGCGTCGAGATTCAGGTTTCGCGACGTACACACACATGGCCAACCCGAAGCACGAGTGCCCGATAAGAAGAAACGGGGATCGCAACTCCACCCGCGGGCATCTCTATTTACGGGTGTACGTGTTTGTCGAAGGAGCGCACCAGGAGCTCAGGGCCGCGATTCGCCGTCCGGGCACGTGTGATCGGGGTGCGTGTGCACTTGTACGAGCCTCTGCCCCCGCACGTGACCGGAATAACCCACCCGCGCCGACGGAGGGTCAGAGCTGCGACGACAAGGATTAGTGCGAAAAGTGAGGATCGTGAGGGTGGAATCGCGAGGAGCACACAATGCCTTGATACACTGCTAGGGAGGGGAGGCGGGGGGGGAGAGAGGCTGCGAGATATCCGAGTTTACTTCCCTGGCTCGATCGTGACTCGGCCGGCCCGTCTCCCTTCGGGGGGAACAAACGATTTCCATTGAGTCATTTGCCGTCCGCTATCGCACGTGCTACGAGACTCTGGCCGCGGGAGTAAATCTTCCTCCTATTTTCCGTACATCTCTGTTATTTTTCTCCTTTTTCAAACTTCGTGCCCACCCCGGCGAAACCGGGAACCAAATTCCTTGGCTTCCCCGCTCTGCTTGGCACCCCCAGCCTTTGCCTCCTAATATCACTTTTCCTCCTTTACTCATCGTCAAAATAAATTTAACTGACGGCGAGGTTGGTGTTGGCCATTCACTTGTTGCTATCAGTCGACGTTTTAATACGAATTTTAGTACATCGTAGTATTACAGTAGTTCATACGGGGAATTTGATTATTATGTGCAATCAATAATAACGACGTAAATGAGGATTGTGATTAATAGAACTGCACGTGATAAATTTTATGCTGCAATTATATTTCATCCTGAAAATTAATATTGATTATTATATTAATTACAAAATTTGCTTACGTAATGTTTTCCCACCCTATCATTAAAATTTATAATTTGACAACTCTCTCGCAGAACTAAATTCAGTAAAAGAGTCATTTGGCAACAAAAATGAAATTATTGATATGATAACTCGTTACTATTTTACAATTGGGTATTTCAATATGAGCTCAATCTCATATACCCATACTCTTCGCAAATACATTTAGTATTTCGAGTCAAATATCAAAACAAACAATAATTATTGCAGTTTGATCAACGTTTGCTGATGGTATTCGTATTTTGAGAAGACTTTTATTTATGAACTGTAGAATCATAATGATATTCTTATCCAACTATATTTGATTATAATTTTATTTTATTTACTCAAAGTACTGTTGAAGTTTTATTTAATGCATTTACAATGTAATTTAAAAAACTACTTATTCATCCAATGATCAGTAGAAAATAATAAAATAAAAATAATTGTATTAATATTTATTTTTTTTGATCAAAATTAATTCTTATCTTTTAAAATATTTTCTAACTTGTGGACTGTTAATGAAGAAGTGAGTCAATGAATTGTTTAATAAATTTAGATTATGAAAATCAATATACTGTCAGTAATAAATATGTACACATAAATTGGTATATAACATTATATATGATTATAAATAAATTTAAAAAACATTGATGAATTAAAAATGATGTACTTCATGAAGAGGCTAAAATAAATAAAGTACTTGTTTCAAGTGAAAACTCATTTTAATCACTTGTACTAGATACTTTTTAATTTATGGATTATTTGTTATTACATTATTAAAAAATTAATCCTATAAAATTAAATTACAATTTTTTGTAATTCATATGTGAATAATATCAATAATAAGATATATAAAATAATTCATAACTCAAATATTAATGTATAACAATTTAATGACAGTTACATGAGAGGTTAAAATAATTAATTTCGCAGCATTAGTTTCGATAAATGATTAAATTATGAACCATTTGTAAATAATCACTTTATTCTTAATAATAAAATGACTGAAATTTTATATTCAATTCAATTAATTTTTACAAAAATAAAAATAAAATATATTTCACAACTTTAAAAGAAACAAAAAATAATATCCTTTGTGTTTATAGATTTGATTGCACATATATATATGTATATATACATATACATATATGAAAAAAAAATTAAATTATTATATTAACTTACTAAGTATTTTGTTGTTTTTTACTAAAAATTGAAACAAATGAATTTTCCTGATTCATTCAGAAATACGTTGGTTGAATATAAACGAGGTCAGTAATTATTATATATGATTAAACAAAATTTTATTATTCTGACTACTATAATACTTTCTTTTGTTTAATATTTTGCAACCAGCAATATAATATATTAAAAGGGAATGCATACTAAAATCTGATGATTAAATTATATCAAAGTAAAAAAGCAAGGTAAAGTAGAATTATTAATTATTGTTAAATAATTAATATTGTGATAGTTCATTATAAATTACTCTTCTTTTTTTACTTTGTTTTAATTTATTAAATACTTAAAGTATAAATTTACATATATTGTAATTTGTATCATTTTATATAGATTTTCATTTTTGTCTATGATATAATATAATATATTTAAAGCTTTCCCTATATTTCTTTGTTTTATTCTATTCTGCATTTTATTTGTATATTCACTTGTACTTAACTTTGCAGAAATATCATGATTATTATTATATTCATATCTGCTTTAGTGGTCGTACCTTTGCTTTATGTAATGTAGATAAACGTAATATATTAACATTATTCATTACACAAATCCAAAAAGACTATCCAAGAAAATAACATCTAAAATAATAATAAATTATGTAATTAAATGAATAACCGAGTGAATTGTCTATTATTCTTACTCTCGCAAAAGAGTTTTAATAAATTAAGCAAATATAGATTTAGTGTAATATAAAATTTATATGCATTCAGAATAATATCAATGTATTATTTATTTACATAATAGAACATTGAAAATCAGTGATACTTATATAATAATTTAGCCGGGAAATTTATATCTACAGAGCTCGAATATATCCTACTCATGAAACTGAATACCAATGTAATCAAACAATCAATTTAAATAAACCTAACAGAGATCTCTGTTAGGTTTATTGTTAAATTTTTGAATAAAACGAAAACTCATTTTCTATATTGTTGCATTCAGTTGTTCCTGGCAGTGTGTGCTCAAAAGAATTCAAACGTACGAAATTCGTGTTGTTAGGCGGAAAAATGCATAAATCTAATAATTGCACTCATCGCGCAGAAGCCCATAAAACGAAAGTACAATATTCCCGTTAAAGCTCTGTAATTCGCGCAGCAAAAAATTGTGCAGAAACTCGATTGTTAAGGTGGAGTCGGGGTCCACCGCTTATTTCGGAAAACCTCAAGTAGGCAATTTTGGGCCGATTAGTTTCCCTATTTACATACGAAGCGTATCTCGCCTCGGCTGCGCAGCTTCCGACGTCTTATCTCGTGCTGACTTGGAGATGATTGCACCCTCCTCGCGGAAAAGACGACGGGGCGCGTTTGCGAGGAGTTGGCCACCCCGTTACGACCCCTCGAATGAATGCAGGTTGCATCAGGATCGCTAGGGGTTGGGGTGCAGAAGCTATTTGCCGCCGCAGTACAGGGGCGGGGGCGTTCGTGCGCGTCTTATCGCCGTAATAACGGATAGTCCGTTATGGGGTAGTTTTGGGGTGGGCGAGGGTATGCGTGAATCGCTCGGGGCGCTATTGCCGTGACTCCTATCGCCGCACGGCCACACGGCCGCACATGCATTAAGTACACAGTGCTTGGGCATCGGTGATAGAGAGGGGTGCGGGGCGATTCAGCCTCCCGGCATGTTCCTCAGTAATTAATAATGCATGCGATATGTGCGGAAGCACCCAGACCAATAATCCCTTGGTCTTGGTTCGAGAGACTCGGGTGGGCGGCATCGGCAAATACTCTCGAAACCGGTGCTCCGTGCTCATCGGCTTCCTCCGATCGGATCACCCGAGCTCCTCCCGAGATTGCGTTACCCTTCTGCGATGCTAGACTGTTTGGCCAGAGATCGATCCCTCTCATTATGAATCCAGCGATCGCTCTGCATTATTTTTCTCTCATATCCGTAGAATCCGAGCGCAATTCGCAAATTACGAGAAGCTGCTCTGTTCTTCATTTGAAAACTCTCTTTGTAAGCTGATACCTCCTGTGCTGCTAAATTATGAAAATGAAACGACTTTGTACGAGTAGGCCAAATAAAACCACGTGGGTGTCCGTCGGATATGCTTGTGTAATTACGTGAATTTATTATATTATAATTTTGAATGTAATGTCTGGCAGAAAATCGTGCATGTTACTTATAAACAATTGAGTTACAAAATACTCTAAAGAATAAAAATACTTACATTTCATCAAAGTAATTTAACTCATTATTTAAGACAAGCAATCTGTAGTGGAGTGATTAACAACTTTTTTTATCAGTCCTTTTATTATATTCATAAAATAACGATTAAATTGTGTTATTGTAATGTACACTTTCGTACAAATAATTTCCTCAAAATTTTGTAAAAAATGGAAATTTTTTTCATTCTCTTTCAATATTTTCATTATTATCTACTTTACCTTCAACTTTCTGCATATTTATTATAATGTTCAGAAAAAAAACATAAAAATGTTGCGAATACTTTTCCAACCATTTAAATAAATTTATTACATGATGTTATATTTAAGTTCTCTCGTCCGCCTGCCAAAATATACCTTTAATCCCATAATATTTTACTATATTCCCCTTCCACTAAAACGAATTACTCCATTAATCATTTAGAGTGGAATTCCACCTCAACAATGATTAAAACATAATTGTTTTATTTAAAAAGAATTTCCACTCTTTTCCTAGTGCAGAAGATTTTCCCGTTATGTCTTAAAATTCCACTATAAATTAAGAGTGAAAATAGTGTGTAGAGCAGAAAATCGATTTAAGTAGGGATCAAGTTTAACCAAGGATTGAATATCCCAGCCTAAAACATATAGCGAATACGTGATGCATTTAAAACGTTGAGCTATGAATGTTGAAAATTGAAAGTGAATTTTCAACAGTTACTCTAAGATATCTTATAAATATTCGTTAAACACTATGCAGATACAAATTCACCCATTTCGAATTTATGTGTATATATATATATATATACACATAAATTAAAAATTCTATATATACTGTTTTGATAAATATATATTTTCAAATGTATTAATACTTAATTTTTTGATATATTTTATTTTTATATCCTCCATATAATTTATACTGATGTAATGTATAATGTGAAATATGTGCTTCATTGATTTTTATGAAATTCTTGAAAAATATCTTTCTTAAAGATTTTAAATAAATAAATTTGAATATGTACAACAGTATAGATTTAGTAATACGATTCATACGTGTTTTTAGTTTATGTTTTTGTTATACAATAAAGATAATAATTAAATTATCTTTATTTTAATAATTCTATAATTTAAATTTTTTAATTAATATTTCCTTTGATTAATATTTCCATAATGCATAATATAATATATTTTAATACAAAATTACATTAAAAATAGTAAAAATATATATTGCCATATATCAGAAAAGTATATCTAATATACGTAATTACTAATGATATAGAATGGATGGGTACATTAGAAAAATTCACAATTAAATAATCCAATAATCTTCTAAATTAAAGTTGTCAGGAACTTTTAGTTTTATTTTTAAAACTTATTCTCAATATCTATTAGATTTTTTAGTTATAAATCTACATATCTCTAATGATTGAAATTAAAATTAATTAGGTAAAAATTTCGTATCAAAATTTGATATCTTAATCCAGCATTAATTAAATTAGTTTAAATTTATTTAATGCCTTCATTCTATTAAAACTATGGATTACTTTTCTTTCATAACTTTATATATTCATTTTATATAATTTCTCCCCCTGAACATTCTTTTGTTTTTGAAGATGTATGTTAAGTAGATATTCTTTGCTTCTGATGTTATTCCTCTCAACCGATCCATATGGAAATTTAATAATACGATATCTTATATATATATATATATATATATTGTTACTCTTCATCGTTTCCTTTGTTCTGACGCATTTTCAATTGTACACTGTATAATATCGATTCCACAATCTTTGTGGTTGAATCCCCCTGGTCCGGCATCGTTTGAATTGTTATCCCTTTCAAAGAGAAAAGTTACTGTTAAAAAAGAATCCGAACCGCTTGAATTGAGGCGAAAAAGAAAACTCGTGTAAAGTTGAATAAAAGTCAATTTTGAAGGAGTGCCAAAAAGATGAACAGAGCTGGATTCAAATCTGTATCCACTAGGTTCATGACTCTTCTCAAATGTTACAAGTTAAATTATTTATTCATTATAATATGTCTGGTTCATTAAATATTATTTTACTTTTAAGAATTGCAATATCCGTATATAATTCTTTTTACATACGTTTTAAAAAGTGAAACAAAGTAAATTGTTTATCAACGGTTATATATTACTTTTTTAATAAATAATAAAATAATTATAATTTAAAAATTTTAAATATCTTTTTGAAATTATATATGTATGTATGTTACGTTAATTAAAATTTTCTTGATAATCAAAAACCTAATAATCAACACAATAATAAAATAATTTTTTTGGAAAAATACACACACACACACACACACACCCATATATTATGTATTTTTGGTTTGCATCAAATATTTGAATTATGTAAGTATAGACATTTATGGGATAAGAAAATCATTACTATGCAATCAAAACATTGAAATTTAAATTTTTTAAATACAATAAATAGTTGATTGCCGAATTGTACATTCACAAATTATTCTAAATATTTATTTTTAATCTGCTTATTAAATATTTGCACGATAACAGAGTTTTTATGATATTTTATTATTTAATAAAGCTTGTATAGTATTGAAATGAAATTTTAATGCTATTATTTAATAATTGAATACGCAAAGAAAAATCAATTTCAACAAATTATTTTTTAAGATAATGGCAACAATAAACACAGCCGTCAATGGTACAATTAATTTTATTCATAATCACGTAAAGTAATAAATAATTTTTTAATATAATAAATTAATAAAAGGTTCGAAAGAAATATTTCCGGAAATATCGGTTTACAATGCAGTAAATTCTGGTACTTGCATTCTGCACGGTAAAATCCGATTTATGGAGTACACGCTTTTGAATTTATATTTACTTGAAATAAATGGATGGAAAAAAGTAAAAAAGTCTATTCATAAACTTACTTAAAAGTTGTAAAGAAATGACGAATAAAAATCTAAAAATTTTCTGGCAATATTATTCGCTGTAACAAAACAAAACAACAAGCTGTTCATTCGTACAGCAAGAAATAGCAAATCCTCAACTTTCCTTTACATAGAGTTAGATCCCCAGCATCAGTCACAAATGTTGTTTTTCTGTGGTATATTGCTTATGATAAAAGCAAATTCTGATAAATCCGCTTATTAAACTCATTCGATACTTACAATTCATTATTACGGATGTCACAGCGGATTTGTACTTTGTCGTGCATTTTTTGTGTTTATAAAATGACATGGTTGATTAACGAATGGACTCGTCATAAAATAACCGTGACACTGTGGAGGGAAATCTTTTTCTTTTTCATTGTCCACTGTAATATTTAGGTGCACTCTGTTTTTACGCGATGAATATGGTGGCTATAATGCATTCGTTTTTGAGTTTTAATCACGTGATTTGGAGGGAAGTGGACACTTAATATCCGAGTCCGTTGATCCTCATCCTCTCTGTCTCTTTAGGCTTCGCTCTCTTTTCCCGTGGATCAGCTCACTGCCAGGCTAATTGAATTAACGCCTTAGTGAATTGAATCAGAAAATTCAACGAGAGGGGGCTGCACCTGATTGAATTGCCCACTAAGTCTGAGTAATTCTCGGCATTACGGAGATCAGGCACAAAAACCCAGTTGTTCACGCCCAGAAACTTATATACACGATACCAAGTGCACTTGAGTTTGCCATTAGTTATTCATTTTCAAATCTTGACTACATCATAATCTGTTCTTTTGATTAATTTACACTAATCAGCTTTTTAATTTGCCTAATTGAAGACTAACGTTGTCATTTTATTCCATTAAACAGACAATCCAATGAAACGATGTTCACTTAATTCTATACTAGTACATTTTCAGCTTAATACTCAAACACTCTATGTTCCATACTTTTTCCTTCAATATAGATTTATATCTTGAATATATTATTCAAAAAATTACTTTGTTTTGTATTTATTAAATTCATTATATTGTCCGATTGCAATAATATTGAAGAGCACCTATAATTTATTGATTAAGAGTATTTTATTGACTTGAAATCATAATTGCTATGGAAAATTCTATTTGCCAATCATAGTAATTATTTAATCAAAAATATTTATTAAAAATTAACGTACTTTGAGAATATATATATATATTATCAGGTCATACTAATTCCATTGTTTCATACTATTTTCATAAGCCAATTAATATTAAAAATAATTATGAAAATTAAGAGTACTTTATTACCTTTAAAAATAAATTTAATCACCTTATTTCATTCATACAAAACATATTTCGTCGCTTGAATATTTTGTAATAAAAATATAAATGTATTTTCTTATTTAATGTTCATTTATAAAAACAAATGTTTTAAAATTAAAATAATTAAAATAACTAATGAAATATTATATAAACATTAATACTCTTCAAATTAAATTCAAATTAAATCTACTTTAAATATTATACTACTTTTTCAAAAGATTATGGTTTTTAAATTGATTACAAATTCCTAATAATATTTTTAATACCAATGTAGATTTTAAACAAATATATTAAATTTATTAAATCTTATTAAAATTTACTTTGATGAGGAATCAATTAAAAATGTTATATACATATTTCATATAAAAAATAGATTTAAGGAAACATTAATCGAAAGTTTATGGGGCCAATTCAATTTATCAATGAAATGTATATCAGAATAAACCAATTTATTTATTTATTATTTATTATGCATTAGATTGATATAAAGTAGAAATTATAATCTCTTTCCATTTCTTTCTGCAATAATAATATGAGTAATAAATATATAATTCATAAAATACAAAGTCTTTTTTTATTCATAATGTGCGAAATTCGAAGATAAAAAAAAATAAAATAATAATTCGTAACATTATCAATTATTAATTTACTAAATATAAATTTCATAAAAATATAAATTTATTCCTTTATATTTGTTTAAATATTGTAAAATTCATAATAAAAATCAGTTAATAAATTAAAAATTCCACAAAGATTTTGTAATGTTCTAGATTTCAGAGTTAAAAATAATCTTTAATTTTTAATCAGTAATTAATTCATACCGTATTAAAAAAAAGTAATTTTTATGCATATATGCGTACAGTAATGACTCTTAATAATTCAAGTCACTTGGTTATATCGTGTGATGCAAAAATCATTGTTACAGGTTAAAATGTAGTCCAGTGGTTGTATGTAATGCAAACCTCAATTATTGCTGTGCAATATGCAATAAATAATGAGTAATATTAAACGAGTAGCCATCGAATAACCGCATTAATTGCTGGATTTTTTTGTTTTTGTTTTTAATATTAGGCCTTTATATTTATTTTTTTTTGGACTTTATAACATCTCATCAGTCATTACTAGCAGAAACGATACATACATGAGGCGTACTCTGCAGTATTTCAGGCGGTCAGTCATTAATCAAAATAACAATATGTTCTTTTTGGCACAATTAGCCACGGTTACATTTATCAAATTCTCTTTAAGCGTCAATTTTTTTTTATTCACAAATTCATTTCCATGTTCAATCAATATCGATGAATATTGGGTGTTTATCTACGGTTTACTCTAGGTATTTATACCTCGTTTGTACATTACTTTCATTGGCAAATTTCCATTCATAGTTTTAGGTGTTGCATTCATCAGTAATTAATTTATATTCTACATGTATGTTAGAATATTAGTCTGACTTAATTTGATGAGTTGACCGATAAATATAGTGTTTTTATCGAGCACCGGTATCATTTTGAATATCAATAATTTGTCCTCATATTATAAGTGTAGCATCTGTACAAGAGTTTTTAGTAACAGATATTTATCGGTATTACTTTTAAAAATAACTTGATAAAAATAATTACATTTCTGACGCACTTCGCTACATTACATATAATATATCACGTAGAGGTTACACATTCACAATTACAGGATTTAACTTTTAAAATATACTTAATCAACAATTTAATGTTAGGAACTTTTATTTCCATCGAGGTATGATATTTTCAAGTGTAATAAAATATTTTATGACTGTTTAATCAGTTAAATATATTGAATATATTATTATCAGAGAAAATATAATGTGTGAGTTTTTGATATGTAAAAATTTTGTATTGTGATCCATGTATTTTATTTTTATTTACTCATTAATTCTAATTATGCAAAATTATCGGTTATCCGTAAATTTAAGAGTTTAAAATCTCTTAAAGAAGAGTTAAAGAGATTTTATAATTTTTCCATCGTGTAGTTGTTTTCTTAAATTTAACTAAACGCTTATGATAATAGCTTTCAATTTTTAAGTACAAAGTTCTACGATACATAAAGTAAATATTTTGTAAATTTTACTCTAAGCACCGAAGAAAATTTTATTTCTTATAAAATGTTTTAATTTCTAGGGATAATATTAATGCCTTATAGAAAATAAGATTCATTATTGAAGTCGAGTTTTGAACTTTAAAATTCGTTGATTTTTTTTTTTTTTTTTTTTTTTTTTTTTATAAATATTTAAATATGCAAATTAACGCTTATTTACTCTTCCAATAAACTTCCATATTATATTTTCTTAAATAATTTTACTATTCATATTTAATTTTTGTGACTTTGATGTTCACTTGATTTTTATATTAATTGTTTAGGCGCAGAGTAAAGAAAATTAGAATAAATGATCTATGGGTAAATAAATTTTGACGAATTTGTTTAAAAATTATCCAAAATATTTTGTGGTGTAAAAAATGTAAGATCAATTAAATATTACTTTACATTTAAAGTATTTTTTGTGGTTGGGCGTACAGTTTTAGTTCGAAATTCCATGAAACATTGATGAATCATATTAAATACGGCTGTTGATGGAACGACTCGAAGTTGAAAGAAAATCTAGTTGCATTCATGAATACCAATTGTGAATCTAGGAAAGAGTGACAGAGAGCGAACGCATATAAGGTTTTATAAATTGCTTAACTTTTTTAAGAGATCGTTAAATACATAATTTAAAAAAAATTCTCTCCACCATTCGTACAAGTAAATTATGATTGATTAGTTTGTTTCGGGCTAATCATTCACTTAAGAGGAGCTGATTGTTGGAAGTTGATTGTTGAGTAAATGACGGCGGACAAAAATTGTCCATGTGTCAAGCAATAATTCGAGGAGCAATTGCCTCGAGAGCTATTTTTATTTTTGAGTATGGGTTCTCGGCTGCACATCCACCCCCTGTTCAGCAGTTCTGAAAGGGCTGACAATTTAATCGAGTGCATGTATATGTCATCAAATGGTGCACTCGGTGCATGTACGCTCATATCCTCGTTTTGCGATTACATCAGTTGAGACATGGTCTATGCGATATAATGCATTCCCGTTCGTTGCAAGCGTATGCATCATATGCCCATGTACACGCACACGTATATATTATTACGTGGAGGATGGTTTGTGGTGTCGTAAGGAAAGTTGTCGGTAAAGGGCTAACGAGGGTCGTCGTGTTCCTGAATTATGCCCAAAATAACGGTAGGTATGTTTCTTTGGGCGCAATTGTTCGTGACATATCCTCGTCAATTTATGATTTATTACAATGAACTTTCAGAGTTAATTAGATTTTTCAGGGTGAAATTGTGATTAGAGTTAAAAATAATAGATATAAATTAATATTGATTCCAATAGAGAGTTACATCATCAATCAGGAGCTCTCCGTCCATTGCAAAAAAGAAAATATTGTAATAGACGTTAGCAAAGATTTCTCGTATTTGGAACAGTGACACACTATAAAGTTAAACAACTATCTAATTGTATGATCATTATTTATCAATGTAGTCGTGAATTTGATATTACAGTATTTGATCATTATTGTATTATTAAAAATTTTTAATTTTATTTGCCTAGAAAAATGGCGAGCGTGCTCTTACTTTAAGAACAATAATATTTTTTAGTTAAAAAAAATTCTCATCAAATTAATCGTATTAATTTGGTTTTAACAATAAAATTAAATCAATTTATCCGCAATAAAAATATTATATTTATTCTTGTAACAATAAATAATAAAAGGAATATATGTATAAATCATTCGATTCTTAAATTTAATAATAAGATTATTTTAATCAATTAGAATTAAAAGGAAATGAAATTAAATAAAAATTATAAAATGAATATGCTGTCTGGTTAAAACACTGAATTGACTTTTAAAAATAAACTTCAAAGCTCATAAATGCACAAATAGCTATAAGCTAGAGATTCAAAAATATAAAATAACATTTTTGAATTTGTTAACATTTTCATGTAATTTAAATAATCACTTTGTTTAAAAGGAATGTATTTTAATATTTGAATATTTTACCTGTTGTTTAAGTTCAGTTATTTACATGGTAAAGAAAAATATTTTTTAAATATATTGCTTTTTATATTAATGTATTGCATAAAATGATTATAATGATTATAACGAATATTTTTTTTAAACAATGTATTAAGATTTAGTGAAATATTAAAATTTATTATATGAAGAATGCTATAGGCCAATTGATAATTTAAAAAATGTTGCTTATTTTAAAAAATTTAATAATAAATAATTAAGTGGTATTTAAGAATTAATTTATTTCATTTTTGAGACATACGTGTGTAAAATAAAATGGTTTAGTGAATCATTTTACCTAAATACTAGAATATAAAGCATAGTTTCCTGAAATAATGAATTATAGGTTATTACAGTTTTTGTGCGCCCACAAAGTTTTAATCACTTTTCTCGAGCTAAGTACTTTACTTGGGATGAAATAATTTGTTGCTCTTTAGATTCAAGCACAAGATGAAATTCTAAGAGGAAGCGAGAGGGAATGAGTTGAAGGAAGGTGGTAGCCAGCCAGTGCGAGTAAATAAAGAGCTCATCTCATGGAAACGGCAATTTTCGGAAATGACGTGCCTGACAGTTCCTGGGCTCTAAACAATGGGCAAGGGTAGAAGTGGGTGACACCATCACCTGAAGATGACGGGCTCGGGGGGTGGATTGAGCTCAGGTCATCGTACCAGTAGGTGGAGGTGGTCAGCCGTAGCCGACTTGCGATTGTCGGATTAACAGCTGCTCAGCAGTACGAGGATCGATACCCAGAAGCACGTGCAGCCGACGAGGAAAGCGGAAAACAGAGGCGTTTTTCCCTGTGGAAGTTCCTGTGCACACAACTCCGAATGCGCTCGATGAGTCGCAGGCCTCTTTGTGCGGTTCGCGCTCTATAGATTATATAGGAGATTAACGGGTAAACAAAGCGTTCGCATTTATGTACAGAGGCACGTATGAGGAAAAACCCGCACTTTTCAATTGCTGGCCGCTGATGCCGTTTATCGGCTTTTCCGCTAATTTTACAATTTCCCGTCGTCAATAATGGCTAATTGTTGCGGGGATGTGATCAATGGCAGGGGCATGCGCCGGGTATCCTGAAATATAACTTCCTTTGTTGCGGGGAAATGTGCAACGGGTATTTCATCGAGAGTCCGAGGAAAATCCGAGCGCAAGATTTTTCAATCGGACTCCAACACTTCTGGGGAACAAAACGAATCCCTATGTGCTCTCATCGGAAGCCAAGAGCCAGTGGACTTTCTTCCCTCTCGGAGATCCTCCCCACTTACTGATTTATCACAATAATTCCTCACGTCGACTTTTTCTTCCTCTCACCCTCTTCATCATTTTACTCCCTTCCCTCGTGTCCGGGGCTGTAAAAATATACGCCTACGAGTGAGTGCGCCCCTCGATCTTTGATGCATTCACCTTGATTTGGCCATAAAATGCCATTTTGTTTGGGCTCATTCTTTTATTCCTAACCGACTTATAGACCCAAGGCAATACTTTTTAGTTCGAGAGAACTGCGCTCATCTCTGGTACACAAGAGCAGACACTTTATGGGTTGCAGTACGAAATTGGCCGGTGAATCCACGGTACTTTGTTGTACATGAGAACATACTTCTATTGACGCAGTAACTTCCTTTGTAAATGAAAATATACGAAGTAACTAGAAAAATATTCCATATATTCAACTCGCATCGATTTTCAGCCTTGCATCTTCATTAAACTATATTATTTTTGT
This sequence comes from Eupristina koningsbergeri, assembly GCA_018907245.1. Taxonomy (NCBI): domain Eukaryota; kingdom Metazoa; phylum Arthropoda; class Insecta; order Hymenoptera; family Agaonidae; genus Eupristina; species Eupristina koningsbergeri. The sequence continues at coordinate 434,546 of JACCHV010000151.1, forward strand.
GTATTTATATTTCTCATTTCACTTTGTGCACAAATGGGACAGCGAACTTTAAGTGTAGTGTATCCATTCGATCACACCTTTTGAAGCACTTTATGCCGTCTTAAACAATATATAAACATTTTGGACGTGCAATTATACATCTTTTGTGCACAATAACAACATACATAAGCTTTATTTTAATGTTGATCAACAATTTAATTTGTTATAACGGAAGTTGTGTAGTTAAAAAGTTTCTCGTTGGAACATAACGAAAGTGTTTTAGAAGCCTTAAATGGCATGTAAAAATTTTCTTCGTACCTTTAGCATTTACTGACTATTCCTTTATTTTCTTTATATTTTAAAAATGGCCTTTGTTTTGGAGTCATTTATTATAATGGGTTATATTTCAAGGGGTTGCAGAGCATATTTTTGCAAACCAAATGCAAACAATGTTCTACTCGTATTAATCAATCATGTAATTGTATCTTAATAATTTATTTAATGAATTCAAAAAATTCTATTGATTTGTAAGGTTTTGATAGAAATTTATAAAAAATTTATATTTATGAATTAAAAACAAAATTTTGTAATATTTTCTTTAAAGAATATTAAAGAATATTAATATCGATTTAAATTATTAATTTATGTTTATTTGATGTTATCATAAAAAATAGTATTCATAAAAGTGGTTTTATCAAGTGTTCAATAATGTATATAAATAACAAAATGTAAAAACTGTAATATTAAAATAATTCTTGCTTAAACTGTATTATCTTTTTTGTATATATATCTTTTTTAAATATATAATTTTATTTATAGAATTTTTAAATTTTATCATATTTTGTGTAAACTAATAAAAAATTATATTTTTATATGTAAAAATACATATAAAAAATTGGAAAAAATATAAGTTTTAAAAAATAAATTTACATAATTTCGATATGTACATACAAACACAATGTATATAATATTTATGTGAATTACATAGTCATAAAATTGATAAAAGGGATAATTCATTTATACATTATTTTCTATGAATACTTATTTATAAAGTTTTCACATTAAGTTATGAGATATTTTAATACTTGAAATATTATTTAAGCTTAATCTGTTATGTAAAATATACAATAATTTTGTACAAATATGATATTAATATTTTACATAATGTAAACTTTAATCATCTTACAATGATGAATCTTTATATTTATAATAAAATAATATTAAATAAAACAATTTAATATGTGTGATTCTAATACATCATATTAATCAATAATACTTAAATATAAAACAATGAAACAACTTATCACAAGTATTATAAAGTCAATATGAATAGTTGAAGTTGGTATAGAAGTTGGTATAGATACTAAGATTTTACTTCAATTTTACATAAATTTGTAAATTTTGATTTTGCAGTGAAACGATGATTTTTGAATTATGAATATTTAATAAAATTTTCAGAAAGTTTTTCAAATATTAAATAATCAAATAATGAAAGTACAACTCAAACCGGTTTATTTTTTCAAAATTTAAAAATTTGAAATGATAAATCGATCGCAAAATTTCAAAATTTAAAATTTGTATTTGATATTTCAATTAAAATTTTGTATATTTAATCATTTCAATTCATGATATCGTTGCTTAAAGCTTTTTTTATTTCGTATTTTGTATTTTTTTGTTTTATATTTAAAAAATAATGACTATACTTTTTTGTTTAATTGAAGTATTAATATTAAAATATGCGTATTGCTCATAATATTAATAATATTAAATATTTTAGTTAGTCAATGTACAATAACAATTTTTCATTGTTATATAATGATTTGCATTTTCTAAATTATAGTTGATATTTTTTTTAATTAACAGACCGTAATTTTGAAATAAAATTATTTTCTTGCATATATAAAATATTTGAAAAAGATGGCACGTAAATAGAAATAATTAATTAAAAAATAATAATAAAACTTAATTCATAAATTTATAATTGAGAATTTCGATTATGAAATTTTTGTTAAATACAAAAAATAAAAAATAAATAAATTTGAATGTCAATTTTAATTAAATTATATTGACAGTGGATGTTAATTTACAATTTTATAAGTAATTCCTATAACTTCCAATTTTAACAATATGATTTAAAACATCTGCCAATAGAATTATGCACAGAAGAGAAAAGTGAATATATTTTAAATAAGAATGCTCGATTTAATATTCATAATGAATTGGCAGACAAGGTATCGATAAGCTTTTTTATTAATTTGTTAATATCTGCTACAATACTTTTATTATCAATGGGATTTAAATTATCTTTCGCATACCATAGGCAGAGACTCGAGCAAGACTTGATTAAATCAAAAAAGGTAGACGTGCTTAAGTCGTCATTTCAAGTACGAATTATTGAAACCCTTTTGTATTTCGGGTAATGGTTATTCATTTAAGAATAAAAGCTTTGAGTCAGAAGTCTGTTGCTCGAATCTTGTATCGAGTTTGTGAATTACATCAATCCAAAGGGAGAAGTAATTTCGTTTACATTCGCACAAAAAAATGACGAATACATAAATTCCATATGCAAACAATCAATTATTTAGAAAATTAATGCAAATATAATTGTAGGGAAGGGTCGTTTCGTAACTCATTGCGGGAGACAAATTAAGTCGAGTAATTTATTCAGAGAATACGGTAGTAGGGGGGAATAAGGGAAAAGAGTAGCGGAAGATACGAATCACGAAACTATAATCCCATCGAATCAATACTTTGTGTCATATTTGCATGCGAGAGTACTCGAGATTCCGTATGAAAATACCAAAGTATTTGCATTGCCTTAGACGTACCCAAGGCTCATCAATGATAGAAACTGCGTGACGTATATATATTTAATTCTCCATTTTTATAATTGTGCTAACTCAATTAGAACGGCAATTTTTATGGAATAAGTGAGTGGCATTGCAGCCGAAAGGCGCGCCAGTGTACGTTTAAGGGGATGAACGAGGATTCTCCGGGTCAACAGAAAGATTTTATTTTTTTTCTTTGCTATTTTATTAAAATCATTTGTATAACTGTAAATTATAAATATCTCGTGCAATTTCATTGCTCACCGGGAGTATAAAAAGACAGGAGGAGCGCCGTATATTTGTAAGTGTGCAATTTACCGTGGAATACAGTGTAAGCAGAGCCATAACTACCGAAATTTAATTTTCTTTTCACGGCTCTTTTAACCTCTGTAATACATTGAATTACCGATGCTTCATTCAATATCTTTATGACTACAGTAGAATTCTGTCTTCATAATAAGCAAGCAAAATTTGGATCGTCCAATAGAATCTATTCGCTTGTTTTCTCGCTCTCTCTCTCTCTCTCTCTCTCTCTCTCTTATTTTCATTGTTGTAAAGTGATCGGGAAACGACAATATATACTACCTACAGAAATAGGAAAATTGGAATTCTTCATTGTGCAGTGCGGGTTTATTGTAGGTGGAACATTGACTACACGAGAGAATTGGCCTGCGATTATTTATGTTCATTCATCTTGATAAAGGATTTCAGAGGTTCGACGGAGTCCTGCGCCGGGGGTAGCACATGCATAGATAACAAAATTGTCGATTGCGGTAATAAAAATCTGACATAAGCGCATGACTAAAATGGGTCGGATTTGTCAGTGCGTGTACACGTTTTAAGCTCTTGTATTACACCCGCGAGTGCAAAAGGGAAGAAGAAAGAAATCGGGAAACATGAGGAATTAAAGATACGAGGGAGAAAGGAAAGATGGGAGAGGAGGCAATAAAAGAAACTAGAAAATAAAGCAATTCGAAATGTCATTCTTGCTCGTAATGCAATGTAAAGAAAAAAGACGAAAAAATAGGGGTAGTGGAAGAGGAAGATAGAGGCTGTGGGAAAGCATGACGACTTGCTCCTGTGATACGACCTGCGAATAATATAATACGCTCGGAGAATGAGAGAGAGAGAGAGAGAGAGTGAATAAGGGAGAGGGAGAAAGGGAAAATAATACACAACACAGCCCACGACATAAAAAGCAAATGTCGGCTTTGGATGTGTTTATCGCTGGACTAGAAATTGTGTTTTCTACGTGTTGTCTTCGTTGTGTTTCTCACTAGCACACGGCAATATTTTTTTCTTTTTCAAGTAATTTATCTGCCTCCCTCTTCCTTCTTCCCTTCGCCCCTCTCTTTTTATCATACCGCTACAACTAGCTTTGGCTTTCCAAAGAGCTGAAGAGCCGGGATGCTGCCTTGGCCAGATCTCCACAGCGAACACGATGGCGCGCGCTTTTTTCGCGAGATTTCCCCGGACTACGGGCTAGTGGAAGAAAGAGTGCGAGTCCAAAAATAGCAAGGCAAACAAACGATTTACGTGCAAATCTTATTTACGCCCCTTGCCCGGACTCGCTGATGTCGAGGCTCTTTCTCTCTCTCTCTCTCTCTCTCTCTCTCTCTCTCTCTCTCTCACTCTCTCTGGCGCGTGAAAACCAATCACGATTCTGCTTTCTTCGTTGCGCTGCCGTGGGTGTCCGGACACTTAAGCCAACCAGCACAGGTACACGGATAGTACTAACCTACTACTTTCTTTGTCTTCGGCTTCAATCGACACTTCCTTTGCTCTCTTTCAATTTTAGTTTGTGTAAGGAATCAAAGTCAGCGATATTCAGTACAGTGTACGTATTATGGCGAAGAGAAAAACTGAAATTTTATTCCAACTGTATTATTTGTGAAGAAATTTGTGAAGAGACAAATGCGACTTTCAGTATTTAATTTAATATTTTAGTCTTTCATTTCGCTGATGACATTTTTTATTTTATTTCCGATAATAAATTATTTATTAAATGCCATTTATATAATTCAAGAGAATCGCAAAGTTAAAAAATCAATATAACAGTGGTACAGATAATTTAAAGGTGATTCGCAGAAAAGATTTTATATTGTTTAATTTTTATCCTTAAAAATTCAATATATGAAAAGGTGGGCTTTTATATGATAATAGTTTTTAATAAGCCAAAGCGTAATTCTTAAATTTTTGCGATATATGCAAAATTGAGATAAATAATACTTTAAAATATTTTTGACGACATTGCATTACTTTATCATATTTTAAAGTTACAAGAAGGCAATATTATATATATAAACTTTATTCAACCGAAACTTTTATAAAATTAATTTATAAAATATATTTATTAATCATGTAAAGTACTTTGTTGACTTCTTCAAAACATTGAAAAGTTGGTATGTGTAGGTATTCATTAATTGATAAAGTTAATAGTATTGAAAAACTTTTACTCAATATTATTAGTAGCTTATTAATTTTGTTAAGTAAAGTAAAAAATTATTTTTCAAAGCTCAGTATTTTTTATTCTTCATTAGTATAACATTTTGTACAATTAATTTGTTGATCAGTGCACTCACTAAATACGATAAATGTATGACTTTTATTAATTACATTTTGTACGCCTCATGTAGCGTTAGTTTTGTTACACTGAAAGATGTAAGAGTTACATTATAAATAAAATATCATACATTGTTATTTTTCCGCAATTGAAGTTATTATGAGTTTTGCCATTAGCATAAAAAGTATCGAAATCACTCTGACGTCTAATTTTTATTTTTAATCACCCGTACGCCTGTTATTGCTATTTTAAAAAGTTCTATCTTACGTGTCAATTTAAAGTTTTCAGTTTTGCATCTATTGCTTCACTGTTATTGTCTCCTTTCGACGTTAGCGTTTAGAATTTTTGTATTTGACTTTCTTCTTCTGATTAAAAGCAGAGATGAAGTTTTAATCAACAGATTTTAACAAAATTCAAAATTTATGAAACAAGATCTCATCAGATGTTAAAGTTTTTTCTTATAATTTTCTGACTTTCTGTATTCTTTAGCATTAAAAATGATACAAAATCACTTCATACTGTAACCTTTGACCATACCACCCGATTACATTTGGCAAAGTTTTTTGACATATTTCTCATGTATTCTTGCTTTGTCGAATTGCAGTATTTAGTACTACTGTATTAACCTATAGTATCTTATATGTATATTATTGGTGCTTTATCATTTGTTCATTGTCATAGTTAAATTTAAATCGGTCTAGATAAATTATAATGCCTACACATTGAAAGCTTAGCACCATGTCATTAAGTCAATACTGTAATTGTACAACTTTTGACTATGTCCAATTTTAATATATACTATTAAAAATGAAATATTTTATTTTTAATAGTATTTTACAAAGTTCTTTGTTCTTGTAAAAAATGTCAATTCATATTTAATGATAAGTTGTCTACATGTCATAAAATTTTATAAATCTTTGACATGATGAACATTTTGAAGCAAAATATTCATTCTTCATTACTCTAAATAATTCTTAATGTTTCAGTAATAATAGAAAATTATCATTCTTTGAAAACTACATATTCTTAAAAATTCAATAAACGTATTAAACTTTCAATAAAATTTTGAATTTGTTTAAAAATAAAAAATATATGAACTGAATAGTAATTTTCGAAGAGAGTCTGTCATCAAAATTGTATATATTGATACATTACAGGTATCTTTGGTTATGACATCAGCATATTCATCATACATAAAACACAAATCAATGACATTAGCTTGAATAATTGCATTAAGTTGAGTAATAATTAATCGATCAATTAATTATGCTGTCATTGAGAAAATCCTTGACTCAGTCTTCTTTATGAGTCAACAAATGTAATTTTCACGAATTATCCCATATTATGTGTTTCCAATTATTGTTTACAATTAAGTTTCTGAATTTTATTTTCCAACTATGTTTAAATCAGAGTAATACGACATTTGCAAATTTCTTTTATATAATTAAAAATTTTGTTACTTGAAGATTACTTTGTTTTTTCAATGTAAATTTCATTTTTTTATTCCAATTATTTACAACAAATACTTAATAAATGTGTATACTAGCGCAGTACTCGACAGTAAAAGGAAAATTATAAATTATCAGTAAATTAATATTGATATAAATTAATATAATTGTTATTCATATAAATATATCCTACTATACTTTATAATAAGTATTTAAAAAATTTATATTTAAATTAAATGAATCTCGGCATAAAAAAGGATACAAAAATGTTTTTTCAATACATTTTAGTCGAGGTATTTACCCATACAATATTTAAATTTGATTTTATTTCACCATTTTCATAAAGAATATTTAGCAAATATTTATTTTCTACAGAATTGTGAAATATTAAATAACGTGAAAATTTCAGGCTCTGCAAGTAGAGTACATGTTAGTACGTACGCACATTTTTTATGAATTATGAGTTGAGTAATGAAAGCAATAAAATGATGGTCGAAATTCATAAATTTATGGCGTTGATTTATTAATATTAAAAGTTCAGCATTGACGAAATGAGCATCTTTGTTTAGAAATTATTATGAGCATTAATATTTAAATATGAACGATATGTATTTGGTTAGTTTAAAGAATTTAATATTACACTATTAGTGTAAATTAATTAATATTACAAATGAGATAAGCGAAGCCTACTAATAAGTTAATAATACCAGTATAATAAACTTCGAGTCAGTACAAGGATCGAGATAAAATGGGCTCTTTGGAGGTTCCCTCATATTAAAGGTCGTCTCGCACGAGTCGTTTCAATTATTACATTAAATTGCATTCCCCTTCTAATTTGAATTTCTCTGCAATCACATGACGGTCGATCATCGTAAAGATCTAGAGAAGGTAGAGAGAATAAAAAAAGAGGAAGAATTAGAAATTAGATACGGTCAGCAGATTGCAGATAGCGGGTGCGAGATCACTAAATGCGACGAAAAAATAAGGAAAAAGCGTGCACACTCACATATTGGCTTGGAGCGAAAAAATCTAATGGTCATTTGCGGCGAGCTCAAGACAAATTGCGTATAAGCAGGTAGTGAGCGGAGATAAGGAGATGATGGCGATGGTCCAGAGGAGGATGCTCATCCATCCAGGTATCAGCACGAGCGGCCGGTTGCACCTCTTTCGATCCTCCCAAGTCACTTTCTTTTCGCGAGTCTCAACTCATCTTGCGATCTTGCAGCATCCGGGTGCCTGTTGCTCGAGTATCAGCGTCTCGTCCCCGGATGCTCATCGCCGAAAAATTTTACTGTTTCTTGGCTTGCGTGTGTGGGCATGCTTTCTTTCTCGATTTTACGCTTGTATAGAATTTTTTTTAAGAGTTGAATTTTTGAGAGGACATTTGAGCATGATACACTCGATTGTATCGTTATTATACTTTTCAAGCAACATTGACATGGAAAGCCCCTTGGTTTAAACTTTTTTAATTTTAAATGATAATATAAAACTTGCTATGTTTTATCGAAACTGAGATACCATCTATTAACAAGTGTCAATCAAGATGTCAATGTTTACTAATTTATCATGTCATTTTTGTAGCGCAGACTAAACCTTAAAATCTAAACTTCATAAACTTATATTACTGGGTATAAGTTGCAGTTTTACGTACTTATTAAAACTTTATAGGGCTTCATCAAAATTCGATTCATAAAGATTATGTAAATAAAAAATTCTTATAAACGTAGGACGAATTTTTTTTTTAAATTCCATATATTTATCAAATTAAAGTTTACTTTTACAGGTTAATATCAGTTTACTAAAGTTTTACTTTTCATAAAGTAAAATATTTTTCTTTCTCTATTTTTGCAGAATATATGTTCTAGTTTTCTTTATTATAGACTATGTTAAAAAAAAAGTTTTCATCGCTTTAACAAAAATTTAAGTGTAATAATATATTATTCAATAATTCAAAAATTCTTTTTTTTAAATGAGTAAATTAAATAAAAGAATGTAATGTGCTTATGAATAATTTTCACTTTAAAAATTTGAATGGACAATAAATTCAAATAACTTTTAACAATAAATTTTCTAAAGTTTCATCTATTTTCAGTTGTGAAAGTTCAGAATTTAAGACCTTAAACCTTAGTGAACACAGTTCTATTTAAATCTATTCCATTCATATTTTGTTACATAAAATAGCTTGATTCAAGTATGTTTTAAATGTTATTATGTATACAAATAAAAATACTTTGTCAAGATTATTTGAAAAATTGAATAATTAGTATTAAAATGTTAATATTTTAAGCTCATTTAAAAGTAAAAATTACTTAACATTGTTCCTAAACTTGTGAAAATAATGTTGTAATTAAATAAAAATTGTAAATCTTTCGCTTTTGTGAAGGTTTGTTTTATATTGAAATAAAAATATTATGAAATTGTAAATTAGTTTATCAAATTAAATTACAACATTCATTGAAAATATCAATATTGAATAAAATGATTATAAGTCTTTTAGACACTATAATTTTATAAAAAATAAATAACAATGCTTGGTTTGTATTTTTTGTTCCAATTTATTTTGTATTATGTCAAAGCCGATTGATAACTTTAAGGTTAACCAAAATCAAGATGTTGTAAAAGCGAACTAAATCCTTTTAATGTTTAGCTATGATATTCCATATTTTTTGCAAATATGTATATTCATGACTATACATATATATAAATGTATATATACAATATACAGCGATACTGAAATTAAAGAATTTTACATAGGATTTAGATTTCACAAACTAAAACCTTATATTTTATTGTAAATACAGTTGAATTAAATAAATAATTATTACTACAACTTAAATTTTTTGCAAACATAGAAAAAAATTGAAAAATGTTCAACCAAACACTACTGGAAATACATATTTTATAGAATAATATATTTTTATATTATTATAGATACAATAAAAAAAAATCGTGAATTGGAATTTTATATTAAATAAATATTTTAAATAAATGTATTCAGTAATAACATGTTTTTTTATTATTTGAAAATTAATTTTCATATAAACTGTAGTAAAATTTGATTCAAGTAATTAAAAGTTTCTTTACGAATGAATTTATGTAATTGAATATTTAGTTATTCTATGTGTATTATTAATACTAAAAGATGTTTAATCTCAACTTTCATTATGAAAAGAAAAATCAGACAAAGAGTAAATTTAACATGTAGAGCTGTACATTGTATAATCTTTTGCGATTAATTTGTGTAACATAGCAAAAGGTCTACTCAAAACTGAAGTATATTCAGTGGAAAATCCGTGGAAAAGCATAGAACGGGCATGTGTTAAATGTTTGCAGTCGTAGTTTTTTACGTTTTTCTTCAGTAGAGAACCCATGGGTACCTCCAAAAAGCTCATCAAGTACTAAAAGAAGAAGCCGAAGAAAAAAGTGGTGAAAAAGATTGCAATATATAGTTGTACAATACGCCCACGAAAGCAAAGGTAAAGGTGTAAAAAAGAAAGGAAAATATTTTAGAGCTAAAGGTGGTACAGATGTTACAGTTGCTCGTGATTAGCAATGTTTTTTTTTTAAGACGAAGATAAAAAAGAAAGTTAAGGAGAATGAGATACACAAAATGGATGGGAGCCAACTAAGATTTTTAGCAAAAACTTTCAGTGTATGCTACAATGTTAAAAATGGTCTAGCACTGATGCATGATATGCGACTTTTCTGTGGAAAAAAGTGAAATAGGGCGAGATGAGAGAGAGAGAGAGAGTTTGAGCTCGAGTTTGGTAGCCCAAGGGCGGTGTGAAACTATTCTTAACCCGGCTTACCTCTTTTCAAAGAACAAGCATTCTTTTTATTTGTTTGCTTCTTTTGGACATATTGGCTCTCTTAGTATGCCGGACAGTCCTTCTGGTTGGCTTAGTATCTTTTCAGAAATCGTAACATTAAATTCAATGCTCCAAAGCCTAATCACGCATTGGCTTATGCATCTGCCAACATCCTTTTATATTTTACTTAACATCCCATCTTGTAAAAAGGTCTCGGGTGGTGTTAAAAGGCTGATCTTTGGAAATCTTTGAATGCACTCTATAAAATCAGCGTAGAGCCATGAAGGTGCTGGAGGATAAACCGAGCAAGTTCGATCTACTGGCTCATCTACTTTGTGGAGATTTTAAAGTAGAATTCATAAATTAAGCTAATGTCTCCTTTGACTTTAAGGTTATTTGAGTATGGAGTCATCCTATTATCCATACATGTTAACATCTTTATTTTATAGAATGAAAATTCAAGTATTCCTATCTTTTTGATATTCTTATATGCAGTTTTATAGCTTACAGTAATAAAAGTTTACATGGAAATTGTTAAAATATGTAAACTTATATTTATGGTAATAATTATTTTTTATTCTTTGCATAACTCTGAAAAAATACTAGACTCCTTTTCTTGAATGCATTCTTTTATTATTCTTTTAAATTATTCATTTTTTAAAAAATGTATTAATCATTAGTGTTAAATATAAAGTAGATTCAAATTTTTATACAAAATTTTAAAATATTCACTTTAAACAGCATTTATCTACTATAATATGAAGCCTGAAAATCAATATTATCCAAACGGTTGAATCAAAATATAAAAAAAAATTGGGGATTTAAAATACAATTTGAGTAAATGAATCCCTAATGTATTTTATATAATATATAAAATTGTAGATATTTAAATGGCTATTTACTTTTAATTTAAGCAATTTAATAAAAAAGATAATTCAAATTTTGTATAATGTACAATTTGCATAATTTGTTTAGTTATTCAATAAATAAATTAAAGGAAAGTAAAATAAGATTATTATGTTGGATGCTTTTAATTCAATTTTAAGCTCGCAGTTTTGTAGTAAAATTACAAAGTTTATTAATCGATTGCTAGTAGCTAATAATGTTCATCTGAAGCAATAGAAATTGATGTGATATGATGAAATAATATGATATAATGAAGTAAACTAAATAATAAAAAAGTATCTTACTAATTTTACAAAACTGGTTATAATATTGTTCCTACGAATTAGTAAAATAAATGTCTAAGCAGAGGGGAGAAAACCTATGAATACCAAAAAATTTAAAACCAAATGTTTGCGTACTAGAAAAAAAGGTCTCTTGATTCTTTATATAACATTGCCTATTTAGATAATAAAACTCCCAAAACACGAAAAATCTACTCCCATGCGTAATTGTTACATTTGGCTTAGCGCAATTAAAAATTTTATGGTTGATATGTTATCCCATATATTTTTCATGATAAGGTATAAAAGCTCACGTGTAAGATTATTTGTGAAAATCATTAATTCATAAAATATTAAATAGTTGAGTTGCATGGATTAATACAAACATGAATACGTACATGTAAGGCTTGTGGAGTGGAGTTAAAGTAACTGCGAAATGTGCGTGAATCAGCAAATGTTGTAAAATTAATTGTTATTTGGGGCAAATGATTGCCCAAAATAATTATTGAAGTATAGAGTAAATCAGTTGTTTCGTTCTTTGTTAGTTTTGAACCGAATTGCATCCCATCTTAATTCACGTGCTGCCTTTGAAAATTTTTAAACATTAAGGATATCTTACTGTTCATTGTATTTTTAGTTAAATTTAAACACCGATACACTTATTCTCCTATTGGGAGGTTAAAAAACAATCTTAATGATAAATAGACTTTATTCGTTAAGTCCTTCTCTTAATTTGATCGCAGATAAGCGATTCCCTTTGATCTTCATTAAAAACAGTGATCCAAGATAAATATTAATTATTATTAGTTGTATGTAGGAATAGGTGGCATTAAAATTATGTTTTATTAATATAAAATATTGTTTTATTAATTGTAGATTTAAACTTATCAATTGTCGGACAGGATGCTTTGGATATATTTTGTCAAATTTCGCAACGACGATGCAAAAATCAATTATTGCTTTCATTTTAGCAGTGGATCGATGCCAACAAAAACATCCACGTCGCAGCTGAGATTCGTCGAGCGGAAGCTGAAAAAATTGATTAGATGGTCCCAGAGACACGAGGGAAAAGCATTGAATTTCTCAAAGAAATAGAGCCCCTCCCTCCCCCCCGCCCCGCCCTCGTAGGAGTGCACGAGCTTATACGGCACTGATAAATTCGATTGCTTAAATGAATTCAATATCGACTCTGGCTCATCTCCTCGTAATGCGATTCATATGTGCGGAGAACAAGAGACGCATCTCTTATGTGTTTGCGTACTCGGGCTATTTCACATCTAGTGCGAATTGCCAAACAGACAATTGACGATGAAAGTTTGACAATGAAATAATGGAAAGTTTCAAATTCCCCTGATCGCACTCACGCTCAATCAGCGCGATATCGCTGAGCGGGGACGAAGAATGAATGTTTGGCAGACCAGAACAAAAAGCGTCCACGTATCCAGCGTTAACTTTTATCAAACGCGAGTGCCCTGACATCCAGACGACTTCAGAATTCCATTGGCCCGATTAAATTCACTTCGAATGATGCTAAACGTTTTCCCTCTTTTCCCCTCGGCCCCTCCATTACAGAGACTGCTAAAAAGAGGAAGTGAGCGAGAGAGAGAGAACTGCCTTACGATTATACCTGGCGCCGCTCTTTACCCGAAAATTCGAACTAGTGATTAGGTGCGAGGAAAGTTGGCTGGAATCTGCGAGGGCGAACAGAGGAAAGAGCCCTAATTAAGTTACGGTTGCGAAAATGAAACCACTTCGGGGCAGGGGGTGGGATCTCATTGTCTTATTTTCTTCTTTTTCTCGGGCTTTTCACCTCGTCACCGCCACTCGTGGCTCTTTGGTCTCCTCTCCATTCTGGAGCTGGTCATTGTACGTGGCTCGGTACATTTTTTAGGTATCTTATTCGTGTATCTTTCTTTTCTTTCCATTCCAAAAGTAGCGCTGGCCGTCGATGTACACAAGGTGCCCAAGCCTTTATTAAGAAAGTAGGAAGCCCAGATGGGATGATGAGGACGCGGATAAGACTCCTGGGCATTATCTTATGTGCGGTTGGCTCTTCCTCTGAATTCTCTTTCGATCCACTTCAACACATAAACATTTCTCACCGACTTAATTATCGGAAATTTTAAAGTGCGAGTAATGAACTCCCTTTTTCCCATTAACTACTGAAGGATAAAGGTGTTACGTGATAAAATAATGTCCAGTGAAAGATGGTTATCATAACAAATTAGTTATTAAAAAACGCCTAACAAGCATCAGGGCTCGACTTTTTTAATTAAACGTAAGCTTTGAAACACTGTTCCATTTCGAGCCATTAAACTGCCGGCAAAGTTTTAAAATAAAGAAAAACGAAGAAAATTATTTTATTATAATTTCCACTAAAAAACTTTTATTATAGTAATATATTCTACCTAAGAAAAATTACTGAAAGTTATAAAATATTATAATATTTTTTTATCATATGAAATGGGTCTTTTTTAAATATCCTAAACCAAATAATACGGTAAAAAATACAATATTAAGTACTTTTTATTAAATTTTAATAGTTTGCATAAATATTTTAATTATTTTTATTTTTAAAGCAATGTTTTCAAGTAATTTATCTCGCAATGTTTCTCTTAGATCTGTGTAAAGTTAGAATATGAATACATTAATGTAGTCATTACTGTAATACAAAGTTACTTTTGTTTACACGATTTACATTGTTTGTAAGTAAGTCGTATTCGTGTTAAATTGCACCTGAATATGCGTGTCGACATGTTTATGAAATATGTTACTTTTAATTGCGTTTTTGATGAAGCTTTAATGAGAAGATGGGAAATAAAAAAAGAGGAAAAAACGAAACGTTGATGGAAAATAAAGAAAGCAATGAAAGAAATAATAAAAATTAATTATTTATTGAAGTAGCACTGTATTACTTTTTTTTATTGATACTAGTATACATTCTATTAAAAGATGTTTTGATAAAATAACAAATAAATGGAGACTAGCCACTGATAAAATATGCTTTCTTGCATGGAAAATGATTGAATTTGTGTTCGTTGATGAAAAAACGACTTAATAAAGCTCAGCTCAAGAATACAAATGTTGTCATCAGTACGTGAAAAAAAGTATATTTTCCGGAACGAAAAAAAATCACCTTTCTCATGCACCCTTTGCAAAATAAGTTTCTTATGGTTAAAAACCATCAGTGAGCACTTGCAACTATACTTTTCATGTGACTTGAAGCATTGCTTTCATTTTTGTTTAAACAATCCGACAACGTCCTTGTAGAGGATGTTGTTACATGTATAATCTCGAGTACTGTATCTCTTTATATAAGCACTTACACACACTCGTAAATGTACTTAAAAAAATCTATTTTCATCATCATAATTCACACGTTCAAGCTATTTTTATTACTTAAAAACATCGGGCTTGCTTACGCATCCTCGGAGGATAAAAAACCTTATTTACGAACACTTTTCGACAATGTCCGATCGGAAGTGAGATGTACATTTATATATTTTTGATTTTAAAAAGAGGAAGAGAGTTAACAGATGGAAATATGCAGAATCGCGAGAGGAGCAGATGTGGGTATGACAGAAACTTATGTAAATATATTGGTAATAAACCTGAGTGGTGGAGGCGTACACGGAACTACATTCATCTTTTTTTTAATATGGTGACTTCAATAATCTTTTATGATCATGCGAAATTTGTTTTGCGAAAAGATAGGTTGAGCGCGTTTCGAAAAAAATAAGTGTTTTCCAGGGGAAAAAGTACACGGATCCCATTTTCTCGCTCGTGCGATTTTTTTTATTTCATTTTCACGCACCGGAGAATTTTCGAGCCGTTAAATTTTCGTTTTATCGTGATCTCCATTTTTGTTACTTTCTAGAAATATAATTTTTATTTTACTTATTTGTTTGAGCTTTTTCAATTATTTTATTTATTAATTAAAAATTTTAAATAAGCATTTTAGAGAAATTTTTTGTTACGAAGAAAAATCACGAGGTTATTGGCAAGTTATAAATTTAATAATATAAAGTAGAAAATAGCTATATCACAAAGACAATAACCCTCTGACTTATCCAAAAAAATGTTTTTACTTTCTTTCTTTATTTCTTTCTTTTTCTTTTCTTTGCTCTCTTGTTTCACATCTGTATTCTTTGAAAAAATTCACTGTAGATTTTCTGATGGTTAAATTAGCAGCAGACTTTTTATTCTATAACTTTAAATCTTTTAATTTAACAACGACAGAAAAAACTATATACTGCCTAATGAACCTTTGCTTTTATGAATATAGTGATTTCCTGTTGGTAATTCTTATATTGGGATAAAGTATAAATATCTAGTGGAAGTTAGTAGGGACGATAGTAAGCTGGATAAAAAAATAATGAAAGAGAAAAGCAAGATATCTTATAAATTAAAGTTTACGGATGTGAATCACTACTATATGTAAGAAAGAGAGAAAATACGTAGGAATGACTTTTTTTTAAGCAAATCATCTGTTCTGCGTATCAGTGTCATTCACCCAACACATACATATTCCTTGGGTTCTTTAAATGTTTATCTACATCAAAGCATGTATTGCTCCGTCTTAAATTCTCATCAATGGAATTAAATCATTATATAGTTATGAGCAACTAGAAGCGTATTATTACAAACTATTGTTATTAGAAAAAGGGATTTACCCATTATGACATTTAAGCATTCAAATCTTTTACACAGATCTTTTCATTGTAAACTATCTTTGCTCAATTTTTATTACGAATTTTATTGCACCCTTGAGTTCTTACATCTACACAGGTCAATTTTTGTACTTGTGTGGATTTGAACTAAATAAACTAACTAAAATAGATTCGGTCAGAATATGTATGTTTTACGTGAACTTTTGTCTGAAAATGTCGTCCCTAAAATTTACCGTTTCATCGTTTTTCAGCGAATGTCATCTAAAGATGATCTTCTAATGCTTTTTTGGCTTGGGTGCTTTATACCGTGAGTGTACTTGTAATGCATATTTATAACTTTTTTTTTTATTATATTACATTTACGGTGTAATGTAAACGAAGTTAAAATTCAGTCGATTAGAAAATTCTCCGTATGCTATCCTTTCCAACGAGATAATCGGATTGACCGTACACACTATAATTACTTTGCAAATACAAACTATGTGAAACGTAGTTTGTAATAAGTATGGTTTAGTAGTTTTTGATTCATTCTGGATCGAATTCTTGTATATATTATATTCTTTATATTATTCCGAATAAACTTTTTATATTGTACATTTTTAATTTCGTCAGTTGAGAAAAACATGCTCGATCTCCAAATGATATAATTATAAGATACATTGTCTTATTAAAATATTTTCTTAGCTTTGAAAAGTACGGTATTTTAAAAGATATTTAAGTTCAATTTTTAGCATATGAATATATAGAAAAAAAATCTGTATAATTGAATATTCTCGTTTGAGTAAATTTGCTGAATTAAAGATTAAATAAAATCTGACTAATTATTACTTTTAGAAAGTCGTCGAGAAAAGTTTCTTCCAACAGTTGGATAAATTGTACTCAAATTGACAAAGTACAAGTCTACTAAAAGTACTTTATCTTTTAAATAAAATCTACTTAATTACTTGATTATTCGACTAATTATTCCTAAGATCCTTCTAGTCACAAATATTACTCATTTACTTTAAAAAATATTGAATCTATGGCAGTCTTTAAAAGTGTTATTACTTTCAAACCATTATAATGTGATTCAGAAAAGTTGTTAATTAATTTTTAATTTTTAATACAAAAAAATCCACAACAAACTTTTCAACAAAGTTTAAATGTTTGCAAATTAAAAAAAAAATAAAAGAATATTGTTAGAACGTTAGCAAGGTTAATGGTTGGGGCATCTTCCAATTTTCGAACCAATTACTTTGCGAATAATAACGAAATTAAAAATAATTGATATTAAATGAAGTAAATATTAAGTTTCATGACTTTGATAGTTTTGTTAATCGAAGCAAAAGAAATGATGTAGCCAAAGGTAACGTTTCTGATTTCTATCAGAAAAGATATTTTGTCTAGTATTGTTTAATGATAAAAAATATTGTAAATAATAATTTAAAAAAATATTAATCTCGTTCCGAAATCGAATTTTCAATTATTTTACGATGAATATTTTTTAGATTAAATAAATAAGATTTTTATATTATGAAACATATACAACTGTACATACTATTTTTTCAAAACTAAACAAAAAATTTATGAGTTGAAATGAAAATTTATTAATTTTGTAATACACTAAACAAATCCGTTTTTATTATTGTTATTAATAATAAATATATTATAAAAATTGAATTGAAGTTTAAAAATCAATATAATATTAATATTTAAAAATGTGCTTTTTAATTTTGTCAGAATATTGTCACAGAGATATGTACATAGAATAATGATATTATTCATTTCATAAATTTAATAATGAATTGTATAATAATACTTTTATTTTTCATATAATATATTTTTTATAAATTGTTAGATAGCGCGAAGTCTATATCCGAAATTCGGTTGATTTTTGTTGATGTAAAATATCTCCCTTTATCCACATTTATGTAAACTCCATTAACCCGAATGTCAGCATGTAATTTTGTCAGAATAATTCCTGGGAAAAAGGTATTTGCATAATTTACACAGCCATTACAACCTCAACAAAGAAAATCTGATAATCATTATCAATTCATGTGCACGGCGAACGTGTCTCAAAATCCAATGTAAACGCAATCCTTAATAATTGGTGCGGGTGCGCAGCTCCTCGCATTTCGCGTCTGTCCTAAGCCAACCGAATTTTCCGGACGAGGAAAATTCGCAAAGGAAAAGCCTCATCCACGTATTCAAGAGTAAAAGAGTGAGAGATAATGACTCGGGCCGGGGGTGCTAGACGGGGAAAGTGGAAGGGAAAGAGGAGTCTGTTGCTCCTTTGCAAACGTCCATCGGACGCAAAAGATCGCAAAGGGCGGGGGAAGGGGTCTCGGTGAAAAATTGAGAATTTGCATACATCAATCAAAGGAGGGAAGCGCCAGTTCCGATTATTGCGTTTTATCGTTATCAGGGCGAGTTTTTTCTTTTTTTTCTTTTTTTTTTCTTTTCTTGTTAAACCCTCGGTGTGATTATTTACGAGCTGGTCGAAGTCGTTCGGGAGTAATAATAATTTCGGGCTGTAACGCGACGGGGACACGCAGCTGAAAGGCCACGACCCGCATGAACGAGTCTCAGGCCGATGCCTCCTCCCCCCTCGGGCCTCTCCCTCCTGCCCTTTGACCTCGGCGGAAGCCGCAGCCGCGGCCTCATTTATCACTTGACACCTTTCCCAATCCTCGACTGTGCGGGGTTATTCGCATTAAACTCCAGCTCAGGGTCCTGGCTATTTTTTGTCATTAGAGCTCTGGAGATGCTGTACCAATTGCGACGACATGCTCCCTTAAATTCGATTTAGGGGGCTCACTTTGTGCAATCAACCACTTGCACTCTGAGTTTGTCGGAAATGTCGCCAAGTAGCGGAGGTCGCTAGGGCTTTCAAAAAGAGCCTTTATTATTCTCGTGCAATGATGTTTTGACTTTTTTTGCGCAATTTAATGGACAATTTATGTCTCTTCAACAATTACAAAGTTCGCTAAAAAATCTCGAAATGTTTTTACGGAATATTTTTCTCTGGCGAAGGATGTCGTTGGATATTGAAATCGAGTGGCGCGATCGTGTGTGGCGCCATCACATGACAATCGAAAGTATTTATGAGATGGGTGATTTGCTCGGTCGGTAAAGGTTTATGACACAGAACAGATGTTTATGATCTCCAATTGTGAGTAGCTTCAAATTTATAAAAATCACTACTCACGAGTTTTCGACTTACACGTGCGATCACTTCACATTGAATGAGTTAAATTTTTTTTTTAAATTTTCTTGTATTCAAAACAATAACTTTTTTTGAATTTGTATTCATAAATATCTTTATTGTGTAGAATAAAAAATATAATGAATTTCATTTTATGGAATGTATCTTTGGATCTTATGTAAACATACTTATGCGCATTGTAAATCGACTTCTTAATAATTGATTGATTCATACCTGCAACAAAAAAAGGAGTCTTATGAAATAAAATCGTTTGTTTGAATTGGTTTTCTACCTGCAAAAAGGTAGAATACACACAAAATAATGAAAATGCTTGGAAAGCAAAATTGATATAAATAAAACGATCAATAATCCTATGTCTACGTCGTCATAAAAAATTCATGGAGGTGAATTCAGTTCATCATTATTCGCAGCAGACTATTCATTAAAATATAACATTAGATTTTTAAATTATTCAAAATTGATAAAAGCACATTTGTTTAAACAAGTTGTTATTGTAACTTTTACGTATAAAGAGAATTATGCAAAGAAAAAAATAATAATATAAAAAATTTAGCAAAGTTTAAGCATCTTATCTTTAAACTACACTTTTAAATAATTGATTTTTTTTCACTTAAAATTATATGATTTTAAATGCAGTTGAAACTCATGACGAAAAAGCCGTTGATTATTATTTTTTAAATACATATAATATATTTCAAAGAAACCTTACAGTAAATTTTTATTTTAATATATTTTAAAGCATGTTATAAAAACCTTCTTTTGTTTACATAAAATAAATAAAAAAATAATTAAAATTTAATAAAATTACATTTTATGATTTATTTTATACCTACATAACTTATTTTAGTAGTAATATTATTATTTTAATACTCTTATTAATAATAATGTCAGAAACTATATAAAAGAAATAAATAAAAAGCCTTGATAAAGTCTGTTAATAATGTATAATATATGAATAAAAATTAAATATACAGAAATAATAAAAATTTTGATCTTATCAAAAGATAGATATATTTATTTTTTAATTATTTTTAATTCGCTTCAGCATTTTTTCATTTTAAAAAATATTAGAGAAATGAAAATTTGAATATGCAAATATATAATGTACATATTTTTTTGTATTTATTTATATTTATTTTAATAAAAAAATCTATTTTTTATTCATTACAAAAATTAAATTGAATATAAGTAAATAATTAGATGCTGTTAATTTAAAAAATTTATAAAGTTATATGAATAAATGATCTTTTTAACCATTTAATGAGAACATAACAATAAATATGATATGTGATATGTAGTTCTAATATTATTTTTTTCTTACTTACTACAATATTATTGAAATCAATCAATTGTCTTAGATTATTATAAAAAAGTTAATTCTGAATTATAAGATAATTATGGATAAAATCGTAGTTTAGAATTATATATGGTATTTCATTCAAAGGTTCGTGTTCAAATTTGAAATCATTTATGAATATATTCTTAAATGAAGACATAATAATTTGTATTTAATTGTGGATAATTTTTAAATAAAAATATATCGCTATCTTATAAAATTATGAGAGCAAACATCAGTTTAGTTATTATTTGGAAAAGTAAGAAATTTATACCCAGTAATTAAAAATTCCGTTATAATTTTATTTCAATAAGAAAAACAGGTCATTATTTTAACACAATTTTTAATTCTAAAGGTTTAACTAAAAAAAACATTAAATTTAATCTAATAATTGTTTAAGTACAGAATGATTGAATGAATGGCCGAATGAATGAATGAATAAATGCCTGACTGACTGAATGAATAGATGAATATACCTTCTTTAAGCGGTAGTTTAATCAATTGAGAAAATGTATTGTAAATTTTGTAGAGCAATAATCTGAGAAATTAAAAGAATTTATTTGAATTTCTTACAATATTTATTAGAAATAAGTAAACTTATAATGAGTAAAAATATTTTCTAGCAAATATAAATATTGAAGTACTGTATCACATTGTAATAAAAATTTTTAAAGTATTAGAACTCTATATAAGAATTTTTTATATAAGATGTGTATTTTCAAAAATATATTCGAATTTTTTTGTATGTAATAATTTATCAAGAAAAGTATTAATTAATAAATATTTTATTACGAGTCAATTATTAATATAAACACTTTATTCAAATAATTTCATATATATATATATATATATAGATATAGATATATATATATATATTTTTTTAGATTAAATTAAAAAAATAACACATATTTAATTAATATTTGTTTGTACTATTAATTATTCGTATGCAACTATGGTAAATTTTACCTTTCTAAGATACTAAGTACACAATCATATTTTAATACTTACTTTTATTATTAACTCCAGTTATAAGAATTTATTCAATTAATTTTAATTTTAATAAAATAAAATATTAAATTTTATATTTTTATATAATAACAAATATTAAATAAATAACTGAATAGTCAAGAAAATGTATGTAAATTAAGTAAAACTCTTATTAATCGCTAATTTTTTTTATGAATTATTATTTATTTTTTAATATTATCAAGTTTTTTATTTAAAAAAAAAATGTAATTCTGAAATAAACATTTTAAATATATAAGCCACAATATCGTCATTAGTTTAAATTTTATTTTATACATATATTAAAGAACAAAAACAGTTTTATTGAAATTTATATTTATAACGTTATTTATAGTTTTAATAACATTATATTACGAAACGTAGTAGTATACAAATATTTTTCTTTAAATTTGAAGAATATCATTTATTCTGTTTTCTACTTAATTTAAAGTAAGGGCTGGGTAAGTCAAATATGAAAACTTTATTAGATTCGTATTTTTATATCTGTTCATACTTGAAAGCATGAAATTAGAAAATTCATTTTCAACAAATAATTTATTTGAGGATAACTATCTACATTTTCTAGAAATATTCTCTAATATATTTATAAATAAATTTTAAATAAATACTTTTATACATCATATTCTATATTATTTTATAATGAATATTATAAAGAATAAAAAATTCTTGATTTCAACAAAAATATACATTTCATCTAAATTTATTTTATTTTCTAGGGTTACATTTAATATGTAATTTTATATTTCTCATTATTATTCAAAGGAAGAATATTAATAAATTATAAATTTGCCAATGGTTTTTAAAATTCAAATTTGGTTTTAATTTATGTAATTAATTAATGTTTATTTTTACTGAATTATTAGTATAAAAAATAATATGAAACTCAAATATAAAGTAATATATAAATTTATCAATCAATGCAACAACTGTATTTTATTTATCAAATATAGTGAAAATTAATTC
This sequence comes from Eupristina koningsbergeri, assembly GCA_018907245.1. Classification (NCBI taxonomy): domain Eukaryota; kingdom Metazoa; phylum Arthropoda; class Insecta; order Hymenoptera; family Agaonidae; genus Eupristina; species Eupristina koningsbergeri. The sequence continues at coordinate 457,542 of JACCHV010000151.1, forward strand.
ATTGGATAGTAATTTTCAAAAAAAATATTACGTTTTTAAATATTTGATATTCCTAAATATATTATCCAATGCATTTAATAACTTTAATTACAAATTAATTATACAACTTATTGTGTACAATGAGGTTATCTTTTACAATCTTTGTTTACAATTTACAATTTAATATCAATAATTTTTTAATAAAATAAAATATTTATTTTACTGAAATTATAAAGATATTAAATAACTATTTTCTTTTGTGTTGTAATCACACACGTGATAATTACATTTACATATGAAATACATTAAATAATTATTAAATGATAAATTGTTACATAAAATATTTATCATCCCTGTTGATAATTATTCTATTTGAATAAATGCATTTGCATCGTGAATTCAATTGATCATAATATTAAATAAAATAAAATAATTAAAAATGAGAACTGGGATTCGAGATTTTCTTTTAGGTATACAATAAAGATTTAAAAGAGAAATCTCTTGTATGAAGCACATAAAGAAGGCTACAACCACGACAATGGATTAGACTAGATTGGAGATCAGTGCTGATAGAAACATTAAATTAAACAAGAAGATGAGATCAAATCTGACTAAAGGAGAGACCATAAGAGAGAAGAGAGCGGAAGGAGGCAGATGGAGTAATGTCAGAATAGGAAATGGCCCTGGACAGGATGAATTATGAGAAAAAAAATGTCCATATCCTCTCTCTCTCTCTCTCTCTCTCACTCTCTCTCTCACTCTCTCTCCCTCTCTCTCTCCCTCCCTCCCTCTCTCTTTTTCTTACTTGTACACTTAAAAAAAAATCTTTAAATTTTATTCAATATTTTTATCAAATAATCATATAGAGTGCCTTAGATTAATATATATCTTCCTGTTTAATGCAAGTAATACATTGAGTTATTTTTATTCAATTAAAAGAGTAAATTTGATAATTAGTTTATACAAAAAAGTTTATTGAATACTATTGTGTGGATTGCTCTATAAATATTAGATTATAATTTGATTTATATTAAAATACTTTAAATTTTAACAATGGATGCAGTATTTAAATAAAATATTCTACAATTTTTTTAAAATTAGAATAACAAAAAATAGTCCGATATTATTAAATTTTAAATATTATTTTGGAAAGTTATTGATAATATATAATATTGTATTACCTTTTATTAAATTTTTCATGATAAAATATTAATATTATAATATAAAACTAAATTATATAAACTAAAATTTATATAAATTATATAAATTATAATTATATATATTAAAAAAAATAGTAAAAATTATGAAACTATTATGCGAAAAATAAACAAAGAGTACAAAACATGGAAAATTAAGTTATTTCCTGCAAGAAAATGATACTATACTTTAAATTAACGAAAATCACAATTATTGTGAGAAAGTCGATATCAACCACGAAATAAAAGGCAGTTTCTGATAACAATTATACTTAAATGAGATTAATAACAAAAATAAAAGGGATAAATGAGAGTGAAAAACAATAAAATTTAGATATTGAACAAAGGGAAGTCCTTTGTATGAACTTAAGTGAACTATGGATGATTTCAACGTTAAAACGCATAAAAGCAGTAACAAAAAATACAATATTATAAAAGTTATCGTGAAGAATAACAAATCGTTAATCCGATTGTGAATAGAAGAATGAGATAGAAATTTAAATTTAATAAACCTAGATATTGAATGTCAAAAGTTGTAATTGCAGTATAATTGGAAAAAATTGGCGAAATTTACATCTTTCTATTTCAATCAAAACTCCAAACCCAGTAAAAATTATTAATTAGTTGATAAATTATCTGTAAATTTTGAAAAAAATAAAAATTTTCTTTTGTCGATGTAAAAAAACACGGTGCTCGATCGAGTAGTGTACCATATATAGTGTATGATTATTATATTATGTTTATGAATAAAGAAAAAGTATAGGCTATCGTCAATATTGGATATACGAACAATATTTTGCACCATTTAATTAAAAAAATTCGAGAGTGGAATTTAACTACTATAACAGAATTTTTCATGTAAAGAATGTATAAGCGAGAAATTTGTAACAAAGCAATATCATTTGAGTTTTTCAAACATATACAATAGCATAGTAAATAATAGATAAAGGTTATAAATAATTATCGTCAAAAAAAAAGAAAAAAAAACTTTTACGAAAACCAATTATAATAATCAAAAAACATCGAAAGAGGATAATAATTTTTACGAATAAGAGAATTGTGGTATTATTCATGGATACAGTAAGAATAATGGTTTTGCATGTAACACAGTCGATTACAAGTAAAGCTACAAACTATCATGATAAATAATACAGACAATGTTCGTATCGAAAGATCGAATAATGTAAGCTGAGGTGTAATAATTGTAACAAACATATATCATTATTTAAGCTCATAAGATGCCATATTCAACTAAAAATACTAAACATGATAATGTATTTATGAAAATCAAAATAGAGTACAAAAATATACAGCAAATATCAGTTTATCAAAAGCACATGCTTAATCTACTATTGGAGAAGAGTAATTTTTTATACATTCAATAGAGCAGATATTAAAAAAAAGAATAAAATAAAATACGTTGAATGACAAATACAGATGAGAATAATCGATTGGAGGTAATGGACATGGGGCTGGATAAACAATAGACTGAGTTACGATAAGCTTACATGGTTTAAACTGCAAAATACGTGTCGATTTTGATGGTTTCCCAATAGAGTTAAATTCGATGAGACATATTAAGTTAAAAAAGTGGATCCATATATGCCGCGGAAAAATATGTAAAATTATGGAGAATATTTATTCTATTTGGGTGTGAAGAATGTTTTGAACTCACGGACGAAAGCGGGAAAGGTTATTTTTGCTCGCATAAGCAATAACGTAAAAGCTGGGTGGATCCCCCCCCCCAACGCAGAATTTAGGCCCTCGCGTATTTTTTGAAAATTTCATTTCATCAAATTGCGGTGCTCAACTTTATATAAAATGTATCATCAACTCGTGAAATTGTTAAAGCATTATCTACTTTCATCGAACAGGCAAATTAAATATCAAATTAATCAACCGGTGGAAGTAACACTATTTGGAATCATAAAAATACACGGTTCAATCGACTCGGTCGAGGAAATTGACAAGAGCCAAACTAAAAAAATAGAGAACGAATGTACAAGATGTACTTTAAATATACCAGCACATTAATGCGATTAATGATAAAAAACACATTACAAGAAAAAGAGTACAAAAAAATAATTAAGTTTTAAATTGTATTTAAAAATAATATCGCACTTAGAGGAGGAAGAATAGACGTAATAAATTATCTCGTTAATTTTAAAATAGACAATGAGAAGAAAGATATATTATAAACCGTTTAATAAATAAATATTAAGCTAATTTATTACGATTTAGAATAGATGAGGTAATTAATTTAATTTAATTTAAAAGAAATAGCAATTGTTAAAAATTAATAAACGAACAAAGATTAAATAAATTTTTTTACCTGCCACGTAAAAACCATTGAGTGGTAAAAAAATGAAAAACTAATAAAATAAAAGTATTAATTAAAAGACTATGGAGTAAACAAAAAAAAAAACGTATGAATCAAAAAGTAAAAAACTTGTTCGAGAATTTAAAGAAAAGTTATACAATCAACATTTATTAATAGCCCGTAATTTTTTATACCTATATAAACTATCAAAAAATATATGAGATTATGTACAGGAAGTGTCAGCGATTGTGTATTTATGTTTCAATGTATCTAAAAATAGTGTATTTCAATATTTTATACATCATAAAGAACTATTTATACTGTTTTGGGAAAATAATAGTCTGTATTTACTTAATATTCAAGAAATTTATATAAGTCGTTGTACATAAATCTTTTAAATATTTTCAGATGAAGTTCTAATTGGACTTACATTATATATATTCTTAAATTTTAAATATATAGCAGAAACACGAGAATGTGGCTGCATTACCATGGGGTAAACTACACTAAGAGCAAAAAGATTGAAAATGCACAAGAGACGAATTATACCAATTAGAGAAAAGACAGGAAAAAAATCAAGGACTGGAGAAAACACATAGTAATGGTTGTGATAATTCAAGAATACGAAAACAAGAAAAATGACAGGGAAATAAAAAGAAGGATGGAATCCAAGGAAAAAGATTCCGACAACGAGACAAAGCGAGAAAGGGAAAACGAAATGTACGACATAGGCGATGATTAGAACCTATGAACAAAGGGCAATCAGCGAAGAAAAAGAATGGACAGAAAGAAAACGAGTCCCAGTAAAAATGAAACTAGAATGGAAATTAATTCATAAATCATAAATAAAACGAATAAAGTAAAATGACTAAGTGTATAAAACAATAATTCTCTTGTGTTCAAAAAAACTTCTTTTTGGCAAATGTGTAACTTATATACTCATAAAGTCATACTGTTTTAATAAATAAGCTGATATGAATAAAACGCATTGAAAATACAATATTAGATACAAAATAATGGAAATCTTATTTCCTGACGAAACATCAAAAGCGAACTGTGATATGTACATAGAATTGCAATAAAAGATATTAAAATAGACGCCGATAGGAAAATTCAGACTATTAATTGTTTAAGTACATTATTATATATGTTATATTGATAAAAAAATAAAAATAAAATAATTATACTTTTATTATATAAGAAAAAAATTCATGAATTTATAAAAACTTCGAAACGAAAGTAAATTTTACTAAGATCTTTAGAGAAATTTTGAAATTAATAAAGAAAATCATTTGTGATTAAACAAATATTTTCTTGGATATACAATAATTCAAATAAGAATTGATAACAATTTACTTGAAATATTATATAAATATGTTTGATAATAATTATATAATTTTATTGTATAGGGGTATATACGTGAAATCCGTTACAAATTTGATACATCTAAATACCTTATTACAATATTATTGAACAACTTACCATAAAATTTTAAGGAATATTAGGAAGTATCTCAAAGATAAGGTGGTGAAGATTAATTGTGAAATAAATTGGAGTTTTTCTTTTCTTCAGATTCATAAGTTACATGCCTACGTTATTTAATCATAATTAGTAAAAGATATATTAATTTATAGTTATATATTAATATGGTCAAGAATCACGAAGATAAAATAATTTAAACTCTATATTGAAATATCTTGCTAAAATAAATAAAGAAATAGAAAAATCATTATTCACTCAAACAATTAATATATTTTTTTTTTGGTTATTTTAATTATTAAGTATTATTAATATGCTTTACATTGTATAATAGTGCTCATAAACATTGAATATATTATTTATATGCAAGATCGGCTTACACAATATTATATGTTAGTGTCGGTTAAGCATGCGATAGTTGCTGCATAAGTAATCACTACCTAGACAAATAACTATTTATGAAACGATTTACTAAAGGGCCACAGTAAACTTTAGAAATAATCAAGTAGAAAAATTTGTAAAAATACTTTATGGAGATAAATGTTGCATATGTCTTATCAAAAAAAAGTACGGAACGTGTTAGATTTTGAAATATTTAAAAAACTACATAAATGAAAAAAATTGAACAATAAAGTTTTGATTCGGTTTCAAAGAAAATTTTTGTCTACATTTAATATATTTAAATTTATTATTCAAAAATTGAAGCTATAAAATACTACAAAAATTTTGAAATGACGATAGTTTTTTTAATGTTATCAGTATAAATTATAAAAATAATAAAAATAAAAATAAAAATTTTAAATAATAATAAATATTAAACTTTAAGAATAAAAAACATTATTGGATAAAAAACATTTATTGAAAACAATTTTTAAAATATAGTATCATAAATATAACTAATGTTATAAGTAATAAGTATATAAATATTAATGAAGTGTATTTTAGTTTATCACGAGTATACGATAAAGTAAGTTAAACAAAAGTATAAGAAGAATAATTTAAGGTATTGTTACTTTTTTATAACTTTATTCTATGATAAGACAAGCTATTCAGTTAATGTGAATAAAATAATTGATATAATTAATTACTTAAATTTTGCACAGAAAAAGAAAAAAAAAATTGGAGATGTAAAAGAACTTATTACTAGTGAAAAATATAGAATGAGAAATGACGATTTTAAACTGACAAATAAATTAGTAAAGATAATAATATACGTATTCACACTTACGTGAAATGGATGAATTAGAATAAAGAAGAGAAACAAAATATTAGTAAAAGAATTTTCAACATTAAAATTGGAATTTCAAACTGAATAATATCAAATTACTCATGCATGCGGATATATTTATGATTTAATTTCTCACACATAATAAACTAATGTTTGTGCTATAATTTATTGATAAAAATATATAGTAAAAACTTCGTCAAGAAAAAAGAGAAAACACAAAAATCTATTCTTTTTCCTAAATAATATAGAATATAAGATAAATAGATAAATTAAATATAATGTCATAAAAAGATTTAAATGTAATAGTAATACAGAAAGAATATTTGAAATATTACAATATCTTTAAACCGCAAAAAGCAAGCAACGTAGAATAGATTGCCAATACATATAGAGACAGTCAAAGTTACAATGTAAAAAGTTATCTATAAAAGTATGAATACATATATATTTATATTCGTATAATCGCTAGGAACAGCAAAAGAATTTATAAGGAAAAAAAATTCTCATAACCACAAATAATGATGCACAGTATGAACATTAGAATTTGTAATGCATAAATATTATATAAAAAAATTTTTAAGCGACAGAACATTAAGAATACAATACGATAAAAATTCCATGAAAGTTTTAATTGTTAAAATAAATAAATAAAAAATTAATATAAAAATAATTATCAACGAGGATAAATTGTATTAATATAAAAAAAAATTTTTTTAATTATAAGAATTAAAAATAAATGAATTTAAATAAATACATTTGAATACAGAATATAGACGAGATTAAAAAGGTACAGTTAAAAAATAAAATTGCGGAGAATAAAAAGTTCTATTTTTTTATGTGATTTTGAAAAAAATTATGACCATCATTAAAGTTACAACAAGAATGAATAATGTATAAAATAAATAGATGCACTATTTTGAAAATTATCAGATATTTAAGAAATATTTACTTCGTACTATTATTGATTCTTATAATAGTGATAATTGAAATTATATATTTAAAGATATTTTTTTTATATAAAGAATACAGAAAAGAAGAAAGGGTATTTATAATACAAAAGAGAAAGGTATTTGACTTTTGTATGAGGAATATATTCGTAAGTTCAAATAGCTTATTGTAAATGGGAACAAGAAGAAAATATGAGAAGAAAATAAGAATTATTTTCAGAAAAATAAAGAAGTAAAACACAAAAGTACATTTTAAAAATATTAACAAAAATAAAAAAATAAACTGTAGAAACAGTATAAATGATTATTAGTAAGTAATGTTAAAAAGCGAGAAAGAATAAAATGTTAATAAAGAGAAAAAAATTTGTTTGCCATGGATAAGCACATTTGAAAGAAATAAAAATGAATAACAAGAATTGATGAAAAACAAGAATTGCATAAGACACATGGAATCTAACACTGAGTCGAATACCCTGTACCTATCTCGGAACAAGGATAGAAGGAGAGATAAAAATAAAACTGGTAAGCACAAACTAGTGGGAGATTTAAAACCGTAGAACTATTCGACCGGAATAAACGGAGAGTAAAAATAATGTAGATATTTCATCATTGCTCTTTCTGCATTTTCGTGTATTACAATATATTACAGACCTTATATTATATATGAAGATTTATTACCCAGCCAGGTACCTAAAATCGTACCAATAGATACACGTACATTGAGAATACAACTTGAGATCGCAAAGGATAAGAAAACTATGCGCAATAACTGGACCTTGGAGAGAAATTCTTCATCGAAGAAGACAATAGAGAGATCTTAATTAAAATAATCTTTAATTGCATATCGCATTTTAAGCCACATACAGACGTTTGAATTTTAAATGTTGTACATTTTGATTATGACTTTTGGATCAATACACAAGGAACTTTTTATTTTTACTATTTAGAATATCGAAATTTTAGTTGAAAATAAGTCAAATTATAAAAAAATTTTTATTAACATTATATAACTGAATTAATAGTGTGTTTTAATTTAATTTATAAATTCGGGTGAAGCTGTACTAACCGTTTTTATGTTTTTATGTTTAACAAGAACTTTAAAATACTGTAGTATTATTTTATTATCACTGTAAAGGTAGCGTAGATTATATTAAAAAATATAAATAATTAATGATATGATTTCATAAGGAAATATGTTTATATATAGTATTAATGTAAAATAGTAAATAAAATAAAATATTAAATAAAATTATATAGTTAAATAAAATTAATATGTACTGTTTCACCTGGCAGTAATAAAGTAGTATAATCTGATTCTAGTCAACCCTTTTCGAGTGCTAAATTTTATTTTTAGAAAGATACCCATTTCCATTAATTTATAAAGTTGTGATTTTAAACTTCAGAATAACTAATTATCTGTCCTTAGATTTTTTTATAAGATAGATTAGACTGTTCGTAGATTTAAAAATAAATCTGGTTTTATAACACATAAAATGCAGTCACAAAAATAATTAATTTGATGAAATTAAAAACTCATTTATTTTCAATTTCTTGTAAATTAAAAATTTGAACATGTCCGAATTTTTATTCAGATTTAAAATTTTTTAAAATATTTTTCATAATTGAGTATTTTATTTCCGTGGAACATAATATTATTCTGAATTCATTAATGAATATTATTGTGTAATAATATTTATTAAAAAAAAAAAGTAACTATAATTCTTCGTATTTTTTAATCATGAATTTTTTGTGAAAATAGATCTATTCTCTAGTGTAACGTCTCACCCTGGGAGTAGTTATAGGTAATTATTTTTTTATTAATTTACTATACAATTGTGTGTAATAATATAAAATCGAAAAACACTTTCTTAATGCAACTCGAGGACAACAACTCAATTTCTCAATTATCTAACCTAGAGAAGCATATCATTTAGCTTTAAATTATTTTCTTCGTCAATTTTTCAAATAAATTTCTTACACTTGAATTTTTCTTAGAAACAGCTTTGAATGGTGCTCGAATATAATCTCGGTGTCTTTCCTTCAATAGCTTTTCTTTATTCTAAATTTTTAATTTTTAAATTTTACCTACTTTTTCATCTGCCTGTGTCCTTATCGATTGCTTTTGTTTGAGTATAACGAATTCGGAATATGATTTTCCGATTACTCAGTTGGGAGATTCCCTTTTGGATGCACTCTCGCCTCTGATATTCCCTTTGCTTCGCATTCGAGCGCTCATTAAGGTATTCAAACGGTTTAGGAATTAAGCGACGCCGTAATTGCGGGCTACGAATCTAAAACGAAGAACGAGTGAGCGACTTAGCAATGTGTACGCGCGCGCGCGCGCGCGTGTGTGTGTGTGAGAGAGGGTGTGTATGTGAGCGAAGGCAGAAGCACGAACGTTGCTTTATCTAGAAATTCCCGCGCGTCGATTCTGTCCCACTATGCGTCCTTACATTGAATTCCATAATGTAGAATCAAACTGAGGAAACGGAGAATATGGAATTTGACGATCAGGTTGTCTTCGAGGCTCAGTTTCTCACCCTTCGAATCTCTTCTCAACTGTGAAATTTCTATTTTAACGAAAAGGTCTTAAACGCACCTCGCAATCTTTCACTTTCAAATTTCTGTACAGTTTGATGAGCGGTTACGGGATAAGAAAACAAAAGTACAATGGAAATCACTTTCGCTTGTTTATTTTTTGGAAAAAAAACAAATGTTTTTATTTCTATTTAGGAGGCAATTACAAAAATAGCTTTTACTTAGTCAGCTGAACTATGTATAACCAATATTTGTAGCAATCAATTATATGTCCCTTTTTATTATCTCTATTTATATGTCTTTCTTTATATTTTGTATTTTCAAGCAATTATTTTTCTATGAATTCAGAATCAGTTTACTCATTTATTTAATTTACGTTATTTTATAAATTTACATATACATATACATATATTTATCATTTTTTAAAAAGAATATTTTCATGTTTTAATACAAAATTTTAGTTTTGATATTTTCAAAATTAAAAAATACATCAGTTACTGTAATTAGGCACGTTCTGTACATAAATATCTATTTATATCGATTCTTAATTAGAATGAAAAGTTACTTATTTATAATGACGATAATTTTTCGGTTAAAAAATTCAAAGGCAATTAATAAATTAATTTGTAGATGATTATGTGCAATATGGTATAATTTTGTTTTCATAATAGCGAATTATAATATTTTGCAATCTATTTAATCATTAAATATTTTTGAGAATACTTTGATAATTGTTCAATATTCAAAAACTACCTATATAAAAAAATAGTTTCCAAGGTATTTCAAATAATAATTATATTTTATTAAGGATTAAATTTGATTTAGATTATGTTTACATATACATGGTGCATCCACAAATGATCGAGTTTTTTTTTTTCATTTTGCACCTATTCATCGTAATAATTCGGGAGAGGTCTTAAAATATCAACAAACTCTTTCCGCATTTGTCCTTTTTTTTTTTTTGTTTTTTCGATACTTAGGCGGCAGGATTTAACTTCGCGCGAAGGGTGTTTTTCAAATTTTTGACACGGCGCGTTGAAGTGATTAGCGGAAAACCACTACGCGAGAATGTTTTGTTCAAAGATTATAAAAAAAAAAATTCTTACCTTTCTTTTTTGAAAATGATTTATTGGTGGAGTTGTAAATAGTGTGAAATAAAAATTTTAAATTCTTCAAAATAATTTCTTCCTGTATCAACACATTTTTGAAGGCATGTTTCCCAAATTTCAAATGCATCTTCAAACTCTTTAGCATTGTTGTTTTTCAAAAATTTTTACATTTATAAATTTTTTTGCTCTATATTGTATACTGAACATCGCGTTAAATTCAGTTTTTCCTGAATTGCTTTATCTGTTAATCGACGGTCTGAATCTAAAATTTCTAACACGCGCCGGGTATTCTTAACTATTCGAAAGTTTTTTGGGCGCCCAAATCTAGGCTCGTCGATGATTTTTTCTCGACCCTCTTTAAAAGCTCTGTACCATTTTTCACTTTGCGATTTTGACATACAATTATGTCCATACACTTATTGCAATATTTTATACGTTTCCACACGGTGTTTTTTTAATTGCAAACAAAATATTCTCGTGTAGTGGTTTTCCGCTAATCACTTCAACGCGCCGTGTCAAAAATTTGAAAAACACCCTTCGCGCGAAGTTAAATCCTGCCGCCTAAGTATCAAAAAACAAAAAAAAAAAAGGACAAATGCGGAAAGAGTTTATCGATATTTTAAGACCTCTCCCGAATTATTACGATGAATAGGCGCAAAAAAAAAAAAAAAAAACTCGATACTTCGTGGATGCACCATGTATATCCTTTATAAATCAGAATTTGAACTACTAAAATACATAATTTTAAATATTCAGTAGACTATAATTATAAAAGCCTATAAAATTTTGTTACAAAAGAAATATAATTATTCTATTTTTTAATGATAAGGAATGACATTTTAATAGAAGTGAATTATAAAATTCTGACAAAGAGTAAAGTGATTCATATTATCTAATTTAAATTTTATTAGGATTCTATAATCTAAGATATCTCTTTTTCACTTATCCTTTTCACTCATTTATGTTAGAATAAGTTTGCTTATTCTATCTTTGCGTTTTCCTCGACTTTTGTTGGGTAAAATTTAATATTACTTGGCAAGTTAACTTGACAGAAAACAGATAAGTATGAAAATCTATACAAAAGAGTGCATGATAATTAAAAAATTGCGTTCCTTTAAATGACAGAAATAATTAAAATATTTGTTTAACGTCAAGAAATATCAAGCTCATTTTAAATTTAAAATATCAAACAAGACGTAATAAATAAACTTTTTTGAGTTTTATCTATCATTTGTAAAAAAAGGATTATTATTAAATATTCGCCTCCAACGAGTAAGATGTCTTCCCGTATTATTTGGATTCGGAATGTGGAGCTATTAATATTTATGCGGTCTAATTCATTCTGTACACAGAGGGAACAACTTTCAATGGCCGTTGAAACTCGGGTTCTTAGGCTCTTCACATATTTAAAACTCAACAATAAATCCCAGATACTTAGTATCATTGTACACCCCTGGGCCTCACGTGTGATCCACAATTAATTAGCGCAGTTGCTCTAGTGGGCGTGACAAAAGTTGGCACCTGACAGTGAATAATGTAATTAGTAAGTCTCGGGGGTCCACTAAAGTTCCTTGGTTTGCGCGTGTAGTGGTAGCTTCCCCGCGTCTTTGAAAAATGAGTAAAGGACAGATGAAATATGAGGGCAATGGTCGGCAGTGTCAGAGACCGATTCGCGAGTAATCTGTCCAACTTTCTGCGTTCGTGGTAAAATGGCGCCAACTTTTCTTTTTTTTTTAGGAGCCTATCATCGATCGCTTTCACGTGACTCCACACATCCGCTCCTTCGCCTTGAACCTCCAGACATACTTTCTCCTAGACTCTTTGTCTCTCGTCTGTCTGCAATATGGTCTCTTTGCTTTGCCTTCCTCCGGCAAATAAAAGAGAAAAGGAAAATAATGAAATCTTTTATTGAACCTTTTTGCGCACTCGGGGAAAAACCAATTAAACCATCCCACACCCTTAAAATTTTTATTGAATGTAAACCCTCACATAATTTTATTTTACTCCTGGACGTAGTAATATCGGTTGTCATGTGAAGAACAAATTAGTCTACTTAACTGTATATTTCCCCGATTCGGCGCAAGCACTCTTGGATAATTGGATCCGGCTACATTATCCGAATATTTTTCCATGAATTTTTAATATGAAATCATTAGTTGAAACTGATGTACGTGCTCGAATGTAGTCACCTGCCTGTTATAAGTCACTTAGTTTTAGTGAATTATACGGGTTAAGGTTCGCACTATCTAAAAGCTGTCTAAGAGAAGACTAATGTACTAGTATTAATGAGGTAATTTGGTTATGTTGCTAAATCAATTCGTTTTTAATTTTAATCCCTAAATATTGAGACAGTCGTCAGGTAGGGTGTCGTTCGAGTTGTTTGCGCAAGAAAAAAAAATTGTTTAATCGTGAAATAGTTACGTGACAGAAAACTGTTATGAATTATTGGGAACGTCAGCTGGAATGCCTTGGTGTAGCGTCGATGGGGAGAAATGAGTTGGATGGGGCGCCCAGCTGGTTTAATCACAAGAATAATCACTCGTCTTGTTTACGAATAATATTAGTAGTGAGCTTTGGCAAACTTGTCTCTCTCCTCTTATTCCTCATCCAGTGCCTCTCATATTCGTAACGCGCAATACAACGTAATTAGTAAAGTCCACAATTCTCGCGTTCCTCGTTTTCTCAATGCCTGCACGACGGAGTTGTCTTGTTCCCCCCCCCTCTCTCTCTCTATTATACCGAGCTTTCCACGCTCTTTCTGCTCCTTCGTCCGACTACTGTGCGACTCCTACTACTGCCGTCACCACTACTAAAGCTTCTTCACACCACTTCTATCCTGGTGTCACCGCTCCCGACGACTCCGACACCCTCGCAGTCTTTCCTTTCACCCCTTGTGAAAGCCGCGCGCGAGTTTCGTTGCGGCGTTTCTACTGCCTTGCACTCCGCGGGCGGTTCCTCTCTCATAACAAGTGGATATGCATAATCGTCTTCGTCTGGTTTGTCTTTGGAGCAAGAGAGCCAAGCTCATTCCGTCTCACTCACTCTTTGCATTCGGCAGATCCACTCACTTGTCTTATTTCTCCTCATCATCGTCGTCATGGTCGTCGTCGTCGTCGTCGTCGTCGTCGTCGTCGCCGTCGTCGTCGTCATCGTCGTCGTCGTCGTCGACGATGAAATCACCCTTTGCGAGTTTGCTCTCCAGCACTAGAATTGCCACGAATTATTTACGAAGTAGCTCATGCAGCACGGGCAAATATGTTATAAACTTACCTGAGACCACTACATATAAATCCTTATAGCTTGTGGCAGTGCACTTGCTTCGAAAATCAATATAAATTTATTAAACTTTCTAATGACTTTTTTTTGCGAAATTTATTTCATCATAAAAATATTGTATTTTATTTCACTTTAATATTTAAATTTCCATGTACTGCAGTTAAAGTTCATATTGCAAGAGCGAAAGACGATTTTATTTTTCATTTGAATTTAATACATTATGTGGTTATAAATTATGATAACAACACATTGTTTATATTAATCAAAGCAAAGGAGTCTTGTGATTTTTAGAAAAGATATTAATTCATCTACGGATAATGTTATGTCTAATGCATGAAGTTACATATTCACAATGAAATAATTATCTTGAAGTCAAAATTATAAAATAATATTATTTTAATCCTCGGGCACGAAGATTTTTTAATTTATAATTATTCAATTTCGAACCCTACTTAAAATAAACCACTCATTGTTAGGATTTAAGGTACAGATAATTTTTTAATAATATAATTAAAATCTCATAAATTTATAATGTGGTGAATAAATAATCCAAGCACATTTCTAAAAATAAATTGCTAATATATTATTTATGAACAAAAGATTGCACATGAAATATATATTTTTGAAAATTTAAATTAATAAAATATTATAACGTTGATAATTCTAAGTATGATATTGAAAATATTAAAAAGTATTTCTAACAGTATGAATATTTTTATTTCAAATGTTTTTAATGTAATAAATAGATGTATAATATAGATTCATATTCATATAAATATTAAACGAAAGAATAAAAGTATTTATATTTGATGTGCTTTGAATATTTAAAATTAATAAAATTAATGTAATTATTATTAAAATTATAATGCATAAAATTTATGAACAAAACAAAACATAAAATTCTTTATTGGATTATAAAAAGAATAGAGTAAATGGGAAATAGATCAGTTAAAATTTTTTACCATTTTTTTTAAGAGTAAATTGATTAGGTTCGTGCTATTGATCAATGAAAATTAGATTTTTATAGAATTTTCTTCATTTAAAAAATAAAAAAAATTGCCATTATGGTAAATTATGTTAGTATTCTGTTAAAAGTAAAATTAATAATATCATTATAAAGTATTAAAATAAAATTTGGAAAAATGTGTTTTATATATATATTATTTTGTTTTAACGATACTAATTATATGGTTCCCATAAAAGTGTTTTATGAATTTATTCTTAATGCGAAGTAGAAAACGAAATAATATTCTAACTCAATTTTTATAGACCGCAATGAAATTATTGGCATAAATTAATTGTAAATATAATTTCGATAAATAAATAACTGGAAATAGTTATTAGACCTTAAATTCATTGTTCCTCAAAGATTTATTAAAAGAATAATTTTTTAATTTAAAAATACTTGTATTATTATTATTATTATTATTATTATTAAAGAAAAACTCATTCACTTGTAAATACGGGTAAAAAGCTGCAATCAAATGAAGACCGTAAAAATGTGTTCGGTACACGTGTGCGTCCTTAGAACGAGCGTTTCCTTTAAGTAAATGCCTTTTTCCATGCATCAGTTATATCGAGTACGGCATTCCAAATCGCTTTTGAATCGAGTTAAATACCTAGTGAAATAGTGCACACAAGGCGAGGGAGCGAGGTTAAGACGGAGAGCAAAGGATCGAAGGTCGAGGCGTTGACGAAGACAAGGGTGATTTCCGAAAGGCCACGTCGACTTTTGTCCTTCCACGTGTCTACACATCCATTCACGCATTATTCCATCGCGCCCCACCCTCTAGAGGTTTTCTAAAAATGACGCAGCCAGTGGAACTTTGAAGATGTTTCTCTTTGCCTTTGGTCGCCGAAACTCCGCTGATTGCGACGACATTTCCGTGGTGCGGATGTCGAGGCTCCTCGAGTCTCGTTACCTTTAACGACTGGTAAACCCGTCTTGTTACCTTCGTCACCCCCTTTTCTCCGTCTTAACCGCCCCCACGACTAACGCTACTAGCCTCGCTCTTTGAATTTCGATAAGTGGCGCGTGGGAGGGGTTGGCTCAGTGAAAGGCTCGCGTGGGTAATCGTCCCGTAAAAAAAATCCGGGTTTTCCCGAGGATGTGTGTGTCTGGCATCTCGAGCGACGTTTCACCCGCCGAAGCAGACAACTAGACCTCCACTGATGACGGCCAACTCGAGTGCGCACCCCCGCACTCGCAGCTTAAACTTGATGATGTACGAGGTTCCATTCATGTGCAGCGGGCCGAGAGCTCGTGCGTCGGAAAAAGTCGAGGTTGTTCCGCAGATGCGTGCGAGATGAGACACCCAACAAAACACAAAACTCCCGAGTAAATGACAAGTTAAAATAAATTAGAAGCCTTGCGACGATCAAAAAATTCGCGCTCGCAATGCCCCCGAATGCAAAGTCCCACCCACCCATTAGTAGGCACTCAAAGCAACACCACCCCCGCAGAGATTCGGAGCGCGCGTCGATTTAATCAAAGCACACGCGAAAAGTGGGCTGCCCTCGAAAATGTATTCTTTCCGTCTCGTTTCCCTGCAAAACTCCCTTTATTCTTTCCGTATGTTTTCTCGGGGTAAGAGCGCCTGCGAGCGCGAGCCATAAAGCTTTTCGAGCGCAAAAACGAGAGGGGAGGAAGGCGGAAAAAGGACGAGGGAAATAAATGAAAAAATATGCTAATGAAAAGCGGGCTTTGAAATAATCATGAAGCTACTAAAGCTACGGCAATCTTTCATTTATCGCGCGTCGCGCTTTCGAGTTGCAAGAAAGGGGGGGGAGGGAGGGATATGTTCGGGTGAGTTGCCGAATATGCCGTAGGTCAGCAATTCCGTTTCACTGAGTGTGCACATAAATCTGTCTCACACGTGTCCTCCTCTCTTTCTCCCTCTTTCACGTAGTCAGTTTCATTTCGTGGACCGGAAATCAGTTGGTCTCTCCCTCAGCTTTGGCCGAGTTCGGGGTCCTCGAACATGGACTGTCGTTGCGCGTGAGTACTCGTGTCCACCGGGTTATTTCCCATGTGTCTTGCCGAGCTGGACTGCCGCTCCTCGTCCAAGTGAACGGCGAAACCGAGGTCATGGAACCTTTACAGATAAAGAGACTGTACACATGTTTTAGAGGGCCGGGGTTCACTCAAAGCGTACTAATTTATTGGATCATTAGTATTTCCTTGCAACTCTTTGCCCTTCATTTATTTTTTTTTTTGTTTTTTTTTTTTTTTTTTTTTTATTATCTTGTATACTTCAGTCGATCAATGTGAGAGTGTGTTCTGGTAAACTTCAATTTATCTCTCACGGACAACTATTTCACACTACTTTTACTAGGTACTTTGAAATGCACCGTATATTATTCACAATAAAAGTAAGAAGCCAATTTAATTTTGCCACCCCGTTCTTAAAAATTTCATTTTTGAAATTAATGCCATAAATAAAGCTAGCCACTATTATAATTTTTAAACCAAATACGATATCTTTCCCGTTTAACTCATTTAGACTTACTTAAATTTCTTGAATTCTGTCACGTCTTTTACATATCTTTTTTTTTCCTCGCTCTAGTTCTTGTGTGTTGCACCAAAATTAAATTTTGAGAAATCATTTGAATTTCTACTAGAAATTACAAATTTTTCATTATTCTTACATGATGAACTCGTATTGAATTTTATTTTATCTTTTGGTACAATGAGTAATTATCGAGTATTTTATCAAAAACCATATTATCACAATTTACGTCATTAATATTCAGCGTATATAAATAAACTTTAATGATATAATATTGATTAAATTCGAAAGATAAGAGAAAAAATGAATGGTATAATTTTTGATGATGCTTATTCTAAAGGAATAATGAGAAAAAAATTTGTATCCCTTATCGAAATGATAATTTTTATCAACTGTCTAAATATGGATTTCTGCTGTCAAGCAATTACTTTTTAAATTTCATTTTTTAATAAAATTTTACATTAGCAATGGTAGATGGAAATTTGCATGGCTGTCTTCGTCGAGCAGTCAAAAAGAAGAAGGCAGGACAGCTCAATTTTCACACACAACTTTGTTCGAGCCTGAGTCAGCGATATATTTTTCCTCGGAATGAAAAACCACGATCCTTTAATGCCGAACAATGCGCGGGGGAGGATCTCGGGGTGCCGACTCTTTATTGGAGTTTAAAAGTTGTCGATGGTGACGATGTGTATTTATGTTGTTTGGAGGCTGCGATCTGTTGAGGAAAATGATGCATGTTTAGAGGAAAAGGAACACGCGAAAGGAGTTGGGCGTAAATCATACGGAATTCATCTTTATCCGCGCGTGGCGAGAACTCGCATTTGTTCTTTTATCTCCGTCACACGCGTTTCGTCTCGACTGTCGAACAAGACTCCAGATAACCAGATGTTCGTCTGCTAAGAGCAGCTCGAGAGAGAGAGAGAGAGAGAGAGAGAGAGAGAGAGAGAGAGAGAGAGAGCGAAAAGAGGGAGCGAGAGCGCGTATGAAATGCAGGGAAAACACACGCTCTATGCTAATGTATCGCAGGGGTCGTACATCAAGCCTCTAGCTCGGAGATGCTGTCGGTCGCGCAGAAGATGGAGGCGGGGAAAAGAGTCAAATGCGCAAACGGAGATATCGGGGAAAGGCAGAGAGAGAGAGAGAGAGAGGAAAGGCCAAGAAGGAAGATGAAAACCCTAGGCGAACGAGTAATGCAACGCTGCAAGAAAAAGTATCATGCGGGAGTTGGAAAAGAACGAGCTCGCGTTTTCGAAGCGACGGCGGAAGTGTGCGAGACTTTCCGCGAGACTTCCGTGGACCCAGCATTATCCGCTCCGGCCCCCGCCCCCTCGCCCTTTATCTTATCCCGGTCGGAGGGCAGCGATGCCGCCGCCGCCACCCCCGCCGCCGCCGCCACCGCCAACGCTCGTTGATTCCGTAGTCCGGCGCGCTCATACTTTATGAGCACTGCCATAATCTTGGTCGCCAACGATTTTTAATGGGAAATAAACCCTGTACCGTGGAAAGACACTGAGCTCCATTCCGGCCCAGACACTCAAGAGACTTGATAAGTTCTTTTGCGGGGCTGAGATGGAATTTATCGCGATAGAAAAATATTCCGCTCCGATATCATACTTTTACGTTTGCTCATTTCATTTTTTTCCTGCATTATCGACGATGCCATCTTTTTTATCTTGCTGTTTTAATGAGTTTCTGGCCTCGGTTTTTGTTATACTTTATATTGGCTAATAAACTGCTGGGCGTGTGAAATATTTCCCGAGGTGCTACCTTCCACTTTATTACAGATTTAATTTTTCTTCTTCATCTTTTCTGTGGGTTTCCACCGGAAATGATCTCGCGCGGAATAAGCCGGATCGTTCGATGAGCCCGAGCAGAAAAAATTTTACAATGACAATTTAACAATTCTGTTGCGAAACGTAAGAAAAAATTTCCCGAACTGTTAAATAAATACGAGTCGATTCGGTAAATTCATGAAGGATACAGTATTCTTCAAACGGAAGTAAAGAAGAAGCGATACCGGCGGGCGAGCGAAACTCATTGAAAAGAAACACAATTTCAAAAAGCATACTTCTCGAGTGGGGACTTTTGGAGTTTCGTCTAACTATCTGACAAGTTTTATAAACATTATGCAAACGGACCTCAGCTAAAATGCAGCCAAAGTTACATGTAGTCATGAGGATAGGACAGAAGGAGAAAGTAAACTAAGAAAGAAAAGAATCCTTCGAGAACTCGTAAGAAGGACGGATTATTTGTTATTCATTTTCCTTCCAAAACATACCCAGACTTGGGCACGAAGCTTTAATTTTAAATTTCTTCACCGAAAAATCAGCGAGTCGACGAAGGAATTTGCATGTAAATCGTCTGTCAATACCAGCTTCTCGAACATCTTTATAAACTCTCGCCTACCCATCTACATCTACACCTATATATATATATATGTCAATATAAATTTGTGTGTCGGCGCGAGTGCGTGTGCGTGAGCGGGTACAGATTATTCGACTGTAACATTCCTCACTGATTTTCATCGTTGGTTTTTCTTTGTACACTATAACATCACCGTTCTATTTTTCCTTTGGCTTGACGAGCTGCTGGATTTTTTCCTCGTGATTCGCTCGCGTGAGTTAATACTGGCAATCGAGGAAAAGCCAAGGAGAAATTCTATAGCTCTCGATTCCATAAGAAAGCCTGTATTTTCCCTCTCCATTTCAGAGTAACTCACGTTCCTCGGATAGTCGGAACGTTCCATCGACTTTTTGTTTCCCAATGTCTTCATTCTTTTACCCCAGTAGTGGTAGTAGAGTAATGCGGCTTTACACACTTCGGCGTTTGTCCGTGTAGGAGCTCTTGTGGGTGTTGGATTTCGTCTTTACCCATTTGACGTGTGCGCTCGTCGTCGACGTCGTCGTCGTCGTCGTCGTCGTCGTCGTCGTCGTCGAAGCTACAATTGTCATGCATCGTACATGCATGCGTTTGCTCTTTTTTCCCAGTGCAGCTACAACCGCAAATTGGATATTCTCCGAGGATATGAGCTCATGTCTACCTTGGCGCATCAGCGCAGTAGGTGTGTGCGTCGATGTAGGAGTTACAGATTCAGTCATTAGACGTGCAAGTGTGCGGTATCAAATTTGATTTAGATACTCCGTTGCAGGCCCTTGGATTTGTATCCGTTAGACCAGTTTCGCCCTACGTACCTACAGCTGACGTATCCGGTGCATAGGCTCCTCTGTGCACTTGTGCATGATCAGCTATGTCTGTGAATGTGCATCCATAATTACGGCCGACCCGACGCCAGGCTGCCTGTCTACTTCACCAGTCATCATTAAACTCAAATCAGCACACTGATATACGTATATTTGTCACTTACACTATTCTCTATGTACATCAACGGTAAATTTACATGTATTAAATTACAATATCCAATCTCAAGACTCTGTACTATTTATCTCGGAGAAATGATTTCGATGTGCTTGTGACAAGCCTACTCTTCCGCGCCCACAAATTCATCTCCGCTTTAAAACATTTGCAATTGTTCTGTTTGCGATATATTTTAAAGTGATTTATGAAATTGAAAATATTGCAGCAGAATTGAATTTCATTACGATTAAAAACATTTACAGACTCTGAACATTTGTCTACATTGTTTTTAACGCATTTAAGGCCTTTCCGAGCTTCTTATTTGTATTTAAAAGAGCTTTTATTTTTAAAAAATGACGCATTTTTTATTTTTTGCGTATATTTATTCGGCAAGAGTCACAAACGTCTAATCACTGCGTGCGAGTTTATTCATCTCGAAGGGTATGCATAATCATTTCACTTTGTCTTTACCTATTCGTAAATAATGTACCCCGGTCCATATGAGCACACAGATGTTCCATATATGCGAAACAAGATGTGAATTCCATGAGATACATAATACATCTACGCACACACAGGAGTTAAGTGGCGTAACATTATGGTGAGCCACAAGTTGTGCAATTATGAAAGCAAGGTTACTCTACACATGCGTTGACTTCATCATGTTCTTGTTGTGTCTTCAATGAAATTTTAGCCTAAAACTTGATATCTTATGCATGGCTACATTTCCAAGTATAAAATATGTTTTTAAGGGTATATTTATCGGAGTCAATAGAGCTTGAGATAAAATATTTTTACTCCGAATTTTTATTAACCAAGCATATAAAATGAATATACACTGTGGGTACAGGAAGGATAATAATAGAATCAGGTAAGTATCCAAAGATTCATTGAATATAATACAAGATTATAGGAGACGACATGTCTCGTTCAGATTACACATCATACTTGCATCTAAAAGTGTCTCTCCTATCCTTAACTTATTTGTCGGTTTTACTATTTCAGGATTAGTTTCCCGAGCTTCACCCACCCCGGGTTTCCTCGAGATACTCCCACCTACTCCATATTCCTCATTATTATTCCAATGTTTTATTTCGTCAAATAAAATAAAAAAACAAAGTAACCTTAAAATAACGAGTTGAAATTTCGCTCTTTGGATCTGCAACTCTGTACATCAGTATTGTATTACGCGCATAAAAATTGTTCGAACGGCAAGAGCAAAGTAGAGTATCTATGCATGCGAATGATTGAATGGATTATAGTTTGCAGTGAGATATTCTTGTAAAGAATAAAATTTGAAATTTCAACATAATGCAAAGCTCAAAAGTTCGATGCAGAAACTAAAATTTGAATTTGAAATTTTCTCAATTAAAATTTTAACAACGAACGACGCCTTAAAAATAGACACCCGCTCGTCGAGTAATGCCAAAGTTGATTAATTTTCATTATCGACTACTATTCATAGTCAAGTGTTTTCCAAATATTTCTATCTCAATAAAAGCAGAAAAACGGGTGGAAAGCTCTGACTGACTGATGAAGGCATAACGATAATGGATATGAAGTAAAGCTTGTAAAGTGTGCGTCTGTAATTCATCGTTGTGGGAGTGCTTACATGGGTTGAATCACAAGTCGGTGTGACGGTATTCTTGATCGCCTCATAAAGACAAACTGTAACGATGAATCGCGGCACCTTGGGAGTCGATCAAGAGTTTACTTGACTTAGACTTGCTATTACTATTCATGACGACAATAACAACATAATTAACTATCAATGCTCGCCATTATTGTCCAAGGAATAGATGCTAAATTTCAATTAATTTAGGAATACATGAATTAGCGAAATGGCTTTGTATTCCCGAAAGTCGTGTACGTAAGGCTATATTTTAATGGGTAATGGATTTTTTATTAGATAATTAGTTTACAGGTAATACCAACGATTTAATGACAAACTTTCATTGTACAAATTGGTATTCAAATCTAATAGCGGTGACAGAATTGTTAAAATCTTTCGTTTACAATACATATATTGTGTACCTTTTTTGTTGCTAAACAGGAATGATTAAACTTTTAAGATAGTAAATTATAAAACTTACTTTCCATTTTAAACTTTGCAAGTAGAACATTACTTGTACATTAATATTCATAAATATTTCTTACTTATTACCTTCGTCTTAATATTTAAGAATAATTTATGAATAAGTGAAATTATTATGGTTTTACATCGGTATATTGTGTTATAATATGAAGACATTACACTTTCTCTTGCCTTTGTTATGCAAAATTTATACATAATTTATAAAGTAATAGAGAGATAAAAAATTAAGTATCTAAATGGTAAAAAGAAAAAGAAGATAGAATTAAAAATGCAATAACAAATATCATTTTTATATTAAATATACATTAAATATCAAATATAAAATATCATTCGTATTTTTATACGAATATGAAATCAGTCAATCATATCAAATCAATGAATCAATATTAAACCTTAAAACTATAATTAAAATCAAAATAATTTATACGTGGCAGAAGAAAATTTTAAGTAGGTATTTTCAAGTGCTCCAGTAAATATACATAAATTAATTAGTAAACAAAAATGTCTAATTAAAAATCAGTAAACAAAATTATTCCACCGATTATAAAATTCATTAATTAATATTCAATGGACAATTAAACTCCTTAAATATTAATATTTAAAAATTGTATGCAAATTAATCACTCTAGAGTAAAATTTAATTCCATAAAATTATTTATATTTAAATATTTTAGAGTTAAATTTTATAATGAGATAGTTAATTTATTATTATTGAAAACAATATTTATATTAGTTAAATAATCAAAATAGCGTTATATTACTTTTTCATAATTAATATTTTTTAATGAAATTTAAAGTATATAATATAATATTGATTATAACGATTAAAAAATTAATAATGTTGCAAATTTACTTTATTATAAATGTTTATATTACCCTGTCCATAACGAAAAACTATTAATTAAATTATAAATTTATGTCTATATAATTATGCAATCATATTTTTCTAAATTAATCGTTAATTAAAAGATAAACCAACATTTTGAATTTATAATAAATATATATTCAATCAAAATATTGAGTTTTGAATTGCATGGCAATAATTTTTTATTAGTATCATAATTTAATAATACTGAATTAGTACTAAATTTCACATGTAATTATATTTGATTATTAAATTATGATTAAATTAAATGGTTTAATAAATATACAATTTAAGTATATAAATTTGAATTGTATTTATCATATCTAATAGAAATTTTAATAACTTTATTATACTATTTATAAATCATTATAAATGAAACAAAGGAGTTATAAATATCATTGTATGTGAAAAAAATGATTCAATTATTCGAAAATACATATACTGTATACAAATAATACTCAAATTAAATTACCATAAAATTAACAAATAAAAAAACCTGTTAGTAGGTTTGATAATAATAATCAAAATCGAAATAATTCCAATTTAAAAAATAATCAAGTTATTTTAAATCAATGTTATATAGATAATATATAATTGGTGAGAATATGAGAACTAAAATTAAGAATATAAAATGTGTAATAAGTAGAGCTCCCTCATGATTCTTTTTAATTCGAATCATGATAAGTTATGTTTTCGAAGGCGCACGAAAGATAATTTGTACCAAAAAATATCATATAAATTTTTATAAAGCTTATTACATTAGTTTATTATCATTTCATGGAAATTTATTTTATTTAGAGAACATAAATTGTTTTTTTTACGATGATTATATATGATATTGTGACTATTTCAATCTTATTATTTTAAGTTTTAGAAATTTATGAATTAACTGACACAGGAAACGTCATGGTGAAAAAAAGTGTTCATAACTATACATTTATATTCACATTGAATTTTATTACAGATAAAATTCAATGTGATATTAGAATATCTATCTGCTTTATTTTTAATAATTAATTCTAAAAAAGAATTTACTTTAATAAATAAATGGCTATTTTATCTTGTTCAAGCGTTATATAGTCTAGAGTAAGGATATAAAAGTTTTTTTTTATTTAATTATTTTAATACTATTTACTTAAAATTAAAAAAAAAAATTTATAGTAAAATTTATATAATATCATACAAAATCAATATGTTATTATTATGTAACGAAATGAAAAATCTTGTAATCAAAAAATTTGTACAGATAAAATACATATACGAGGGAACTGTCATAAAATACAAAAATGTTGGAGGAGGGGGGAATTCATTTCCACTTCTATTTATTATATAATATTTTCGTTCATATAGTCTGATGGCAATAATATTTTAATACTGTTATCGAATTTTGTGATTATAGCTTTTAAAAAAATTGGACAACTGTGCCAGATTCGAGTGACTTGTGAACAACGCAAAAAAAGCTTCATCTCAATGTCATATCTTATCTTATGACTGTAACAACCTGAATCTATTGAGTGTTGTCACTATTTCTTTCGTTCGATTTTTCGCTCACATATTAAAAGTTACAATTTTTTGTATTAAGAGATTTGAATTGATTAATTTTTAAATTTTGTGTCAATACAGATGAAAAGTGTGAGCCCGATATCTGTAAAAACATCGAAATGATCGAGTTTGAATTTAGTTATCAATGAGAATATTAATAAAAAACTTCAAATACTGTGAATATGCTATTAACAAAAACATGGTTTCATGAAGGAATATTTGATTGAACTACACTGTAGGATGAGTGCAGCAACTCGAATAGCTCGATTTTACTGTTAAAACAATAGTACTGACATTGATTGAAATATTATTTTGATACAGTTGTAGTGACAATAAATAAACTTTAAATAAAATAATCCAATATCAAGACGAATTTCCTTTGCAATTGAAACATTTATTAAAAATTTTTAAGGGTATTGTTCTGCAGATACATACGCGAAGGGTTGATTTTAACCAAAACTTTTGCTACTGAAAGCTTAAAAGTTTTTGATAAGTAAAACACGTTCAACCAAACTATTTAGCCATAAACTGCGAACATTTGGAATCAAATTTAGTACTGAAAGGAAGTTTAGAATTTCTAGAGTAAAAAGACAAACGGTCAGTTTCAATACTGACTTTGATGTGCACTTAAATTTGGCATCAAAACTTTGAAACATAACCATGTTTCGATTCTAAATTTTGCTTCACTTTAAAAATTTTTTTCGTAGTATAGAAATTCCAAAGACTTTTATTATATTTTAGGAGACATTTAGCTACTAATTGCTAAGAGATGCAAATATAGTTTTAGAAAGAAATTTACAGAGTAAGTATTTACAGAGAAAAATATTGTATTATTATGAAAATGATCAACATCATTTATGACACAATGTGACCAATTCTAATTATCAAGAATTAATAGTGTTAAAAAGTCAATAACCTTTGTTTACTTTGTGCTTCAATGAAAGCGTTCATTAGATTATTTGTCTCATACAATAAATCATCAGTAGTATTTGCGAGCAAGTTGGCTTATTCTTCTGTATTAACGAGCTTCACTTTCTTTCATTTTCTTTAAAACTTTTCTACTTTCACCATATTTCCTTCTTTCTCACAAACTCCGCAGCTTCTCTTCTTCTCAACGTTATTGTGCGCTCGTCCAAGGCGAGATGGGCGAGTCGTTAAAGTATCAATCATTAACATAATCCCAACGGGACAATTACTGTTGCGCTGTCTCAATGGTGCAACTAGGTCGACTTTGGATTTTGTTCTTTTTCCTTCTTAAATTGTAACCCAAGTGGCACCCCGTAAAAAAAAAAAAAAAAAAAGAAAGAAAAAAAATACCCGTGTGCACTCATTTCCCCCACCATTGCCTCAGTTCTTTATCTCTCCGTTCTACCCCATTCGGCTCGTATCATAGAAATTGTATCCAAGGTTTTTCCTCGCTCCATTCCGAGAGTGTAAGCACCTTTTCCAAAGATTTTCCCACTATGGCCAATGTGCATTGCAAGTTGGAGGCGGGTGGTGCAATCGTCGTCAGTTATGGTTTTGTCAATTATTCCGCGACAAGCGCACTCTGGGACCCTCTTGCCCCGGACATTTATTTACAATATACTAATTTTCGTTTTTTTCCCACCGAGACTCAAGATTATAAATAATTAATTTTTAACGAGTTTCGTTCACTTGTATGATTTATTGCCTTACAATTTTTAATTGCATATGCATTTTAAAATTGCATAAAGATAAAATTGCTTTGCTTATGCTTGACTTTTAAATTATGGATGAAATTTTGCTCTCAATATACATCAATATTTTGAAAAGCTACTTTCTTTTCAATTGGAATTAAAAAAAAATCTGTAACCATTTTATATAATTAAATTATATTTCCGTATCTTAATGCTTCATCTAAAACTTTTTATGTTTGTAAATTTAATTTTTTTGTGCCATTTATAGTGCATTGAAATTATTTCCAAGAAAAAATTAAATTATAAGTAAAAAGAACTCAATTTTATTTTTCGGAGAAAATGCAGTTCAATTCTGCAACTGTTCTTTCCATCGATAACATTTAATGCTATTATTATTTTTTTATGATACAGGTTAAAAGTCACAAGTATACTGAGGTACATTTATTAAATATATTTTGTTTTTGTACAAGTGGCTAATACGTAAATAAATTTATTTTAAACATTCTTTCAATATTTTTATCGATAAATTAATTAAGAATGTATCAAATACGAAAACATTATATTCAATAAGATATATAAATAAACGAAGAAAAATCAACTTTTTTCTCTTTATATTATAATATTATAATGTAATAATATAAATAATATAATAATATTATAATGACTACTTAATTTATAATTATGTGAGCACATAAATTTTTATTATTTCAATTAATATTTAAAAGGTATTTGAATTAGTAAGTATGAAATATATACTATTTAAATATAGAATAAAAATTCAGTAAGAAAAGTATCAACTACATTAATATTTTTTATGCATAAGTTATAATAAATAGAATGTCGAAACAAATATTAAATTGTTATAAGAAAATATGTTATATTTATTTATTAAATACGTTTGTAACTAAAGACATTGCATACAGTACAATACTATGATAAATCAGGTGTTCTATTAGTATTTAATCTATAAATACGATCGTATGTTTGTCGATATTTGATTAATAAATTATTTCCTTGAATTACAATGTTATTTGAATTCATGTTCAAAATTTATTGAAACTGATAAATTATTTAATAATTGGTATAATTTCTTAGATAATTAATATTGTTTATTATTAATAATCTGTTTTACAATTGAATAAACATTTATTAGTTATTCCTCCATCGACTCTACCTAGTCATTTACGGCGTATAACGCTGTAAATACAGCTTATACAAATATTTTTACCTTTCATACATTCTTTTACTGATACTATTTTAATTAAATTTCATATTTGTTGTTCATAAAATATAGATATTTTTATTTTAAGCGCGTAACATTTAAAAGGTTTTCATTATTTATACAAAATATATATATATATATATATGCATGTGTGTATATGGATCACCAATGTGCAAAGGCCGATCAATAGAATAAATATTTTTACATTGTAAAATACTAAAAATCTGTCTATTTTTTTCTTCTTAAATAATATAAATCCATTAATTATATTCGTTTTCTTGTCTTTTAAAAGTTTATAATTTATTTTTCATAATTATAAATATTTACATTTTTATTGTTCGTATGTAACTCACGAACTACTAAAAAAGTTGTTATAAATTTTGTTTATAATTATTATGAATTTATTATATGTATTTAGGTAATAATTTAAAAATGTATTTTTTATTAAAAAAATGAGATTTACTACTATAAGAATAGATAGTTTAATATTGAAGAGACATTATGACAATTATTAAATATTGAGTGGACAGTAGTTATAAATATGACTTTCAGCTATAAATGCATTGCATTGTAAATTTAAGTTCATAAAATATATGAGAGATACATTGCTAGAGTATATAAAAATGTCTAATTTCTATTGTATTATAATGAACTTTTTTTCGTGTGGATATGTTTATAATTTATAGATAATTATTGTACATCTGAGTTTGCACGGTGCCTTTTAAATATGTCTTGCAGAAAATTGTAATGTCTAGTGTATTTAGATCTTAGACAATTTCTAAATACTGCAATATTCAAATCTTAAAATTGTGAATTTAAAGACAAATATTTTCTATTTCGTTGAAATATCTAATATTGTTATTTCGTGATAAAATAACTGTATTTGAAAGGAAACACACGCACACATGCATGTATATTCTAACGCTATTGAAGTTACAGTTCATCAAACCGATTTGCTAATAAAAATTCAAGTCAAAGATTGAAGACTACTAAAAATTCATAAAGAAGATTTTGTTGTAGTGTATGAAAAAGGAAGTTGAAAGTCAAATGGAGGATTACAAACGATCAATCGTTCCAGCGAACGAGCAGGTTATAAAATGCGAGAACGGCCTCTTGAAATGTCCCATCATAAAGATGCTTTCGCAAAATAGCTCATCTTCCCTCTCCCAGCCTCTCCACTATTCTAGTAATTCTCCAAAGCCATTATAAGGAAACATGGAGGGGCTGGGGGTGCGGGCATGTAGAATAAAGGTTTTTACCGGTTCGCCAGAAAAGTGGTTAGTGCACATTCTTCAAAGGATGCGTCGTCCGAGTCGCAGCCCTTGCGAGCTTCCCTTCCCTCTCGCTCTCCCTCACACGTCCGGGCCCGGCTCGCCCATGGCGAAGCTCTTCCTTCTTCGTCCGGGTTATCGGGGATTCGCTCGGATGCGCGGAAAGTCACGAGTCCACCAGTGCGGCATGGGCTCGCTGCCGGCAGCTCCGGAGCTCATT
This sequence comes from Eupristina koningsbergeri, assembly GCA_018907245.1. Lineage (NCBI taxonomy): Eukaryota > Metazoa > Arthropoda > Insecta > Hymenoptera > Agaonidae > Eupristina > Eupristina koningsbergeri. The sequence goes on from JACCHV010000151.1 coordinate 487,350, forward strand.
GGAAGCAGCAGCCAGTGAGGAAGACAGGGAGGTCAGAGAAAGTCGGAGACAGGGGGAGGGAGAGCGAGAGAGAGAGAGAGAGAGAGAGATCGGGCGATTGCCGTCCGATCTCACTCGAGGGATTTAAACGGCTTGGCTTGATACTGCACCGCAAGGACATTATTTACCGTACTCCCGGCGCGCTCCCACGCAACTGAAACGAGAACGGGACACGCATTACGTAACAGTCCCCGGCAGGCGGGCAGGAGGGGGAGGGGGAGCTGGAGCGAGAGGAACATGGCAACTTTTGGAAATAATGGAACGTCTGCAACTACTACTAGCCGTCGCTGTGCAGAGCCGTAAGTCATGCGACGTGGACGCGAGTTTGCTTTGCACACGCAAGTGGACGCGCTTTAACGCCAAGTTCTTCCTCTCGCTTTTTCTCCAGCCGCCGACCGGGGGAACAGGAAAGTTGAGTAGCCGTGTATGCCGGACAGTGTATGCCCATTGTAAACCATCTAGAAGGAATGGCCCTTTCACGGATTCGCGTGGTCGCGCTTCCCCAGATCCACACACGTGCGCGCCGAAAATACGAGGAGCGAGACGAGGATGGCAGTGGCGCCATTGGATGCCGATCTGAAATCTCGGATGGCGGGAGAAATGGAGAAAGTAGAAATAAAGAGAGTTTTCTCGCGCGCGACCGACAGTTGAGACGGTGCCGAGAAATATTATCTATCGGGAGGACTTTATGGTTTCACTTTGAACGGCGAAGCTTCTGCCGCCATTATTTACGAAACGACGACGTACTTTATCTCAACAATAAAAGTAGTTTGTGTTAGCTGGAGAAGGGGTGGAGGAGGGAGCGAGAGAGAAGGGTACAGGTCAAATCTCGGGGAGAAAAGTCGCTACAATCAAAAATCTAAACGCTCACCGCCAGGGTTTATCGAAGCGTGCGACGGTTCCGGGGTTAGCTCCTCGAATCTCACAAACAAAGTGTCGAAGAATAAACCTCTACGGAGGAGATGAGCCAGCCTCTGTGTTTCCAAAAAGAAAGGAAAGCGAGCTGAAAAGAACTGGGATACCGGGGGAGAAGGAGAGGAGACGAGAGTTGCTTGCCCCGAGATGCCGCGAGAGGAGAGGACGGACGCTGTTTCGTATAGCAAACTTAAATAACGAGCTTCGCATGCTTGATGGCGGTTTTTTGTTTACCCGCTTCCCTCCCGGCTTTTTTTTCTCTCCATCGCCCGGGGGAGTCTTGTTAGGGTGTTCCCCTTCCTCGGTAACCACCCCCCCCCCCGCCGCCACCGCCACCACCGCCAACCCTCCAACCCCCGACGCTTTTTCTTGATCACTCTTACCTTTTTTGTGCCTTTGCAACCCTTGTTCTCCAACTACGTGAGACCTCGCCCTAAAGCATCTGCTCACTTATCGCGATCTCTCCGAGGGTGGAGAGGAAATTATGAAAAATTTAGGCAAGAAGCTTTTGAGAGACGGAAAAATTTAGCTCGTCAAATACGAGTCGTCTGTGTGTCTCTACATCGCAACGGTTGTACTCTTCCGATTGCCGCGCCGGCTTCGAGAGAATTTCCATGGGTGTTTGTGTCCCCTTTCGCGCGAAAAACGACGACGACACATCTTCCATCCTAGTTCTTAAAAGTTCGTCATCCCCCGCCACCCTCCCCCCCTCTCTGGTCGCCGTTTTCTTATTCTTGGCTTTAAAATCCTGAGTGCCGCGAGAATTTTAAGTGTTTTCTGGCACGTAACTGACACGCGAGAATAAAGTACGCTTTTACGTTTAACGTGGCGCCCAAAAAGGCCGAACCTTAACCCCCGACCTCGACTCTTTCCCCGCTTTCTTTCTCACTGGCAGCTCCATTCATAAATTCTCATTTAAAACACTATATAAGAATAAGGTCTCGCCACGCCAACAACTTCACGACAAATGCTGTCTGTAATTACACAAGATTTTTAACTGTAATGGCTTTTTGTATCTCGTATTTTTAAAATTCCGGCAAAATCGCGGAGACGTGGACAAAAAATTGGAATAAATGATGAGCGGGGGTGTATCGTTTGAAATTTTTGGCCGACGTATATACATCATCCCTGATCACGACGAGGTGAAACTAATATATTCTTCGGATGCTTGATATTCGGTCTTTTACCTATTAGTGAGCTTGGAATTTAAATTACCTACAGTATATATTGTTGAAAAAAGCGAGATCCCATAGAAAGGGAGATCTCTTTGAAAGAGAAAGGCAAGATTAATAAGAAATTTAATGAGAAATTAAACCTTTCCGAAAGAGTGCATATTTCTTTATTGGAATTCTCGTATTCTTAGGATTTCATTTTTTGAAAAGAATATGAACAAAATATTTTAAACGTCACCGTTTCAGATTGCAAAGAGTAAGAAAAAGACAAAGCGAGGAAGAGAAAGAGAGGGAGCAACAGAAAGAACAAAGTTGATAAAGTTATTTCTATGTTAATTTCCTTTAATATTTATAATGACAGAATATTTAAAGGAAGATTCAATCCTCGGTTACCCGGTAGAAAGAAATATTCGATATCGTCGAGAAGAGAAAGTCGGCTCAGAGATGTTTTATATGCGATTAATAGCGAATTAATACACTTAATTTAAAATTACGATAGTCCCGTATTATTCGAGCTTTTTAAAATGAAATGCTAATGAAAAGCTTTAGGCTTAATGCACACTATAAAGTGATTATGTGCATTCGATGCAGCGCCACTCAACTAATTTAATGGCGAATGTCCATGTAATCGTATCTTAAATGCACTAATAAAGCAGCGTGACATTCATTTTCACCGAGAGATTTTCTTTGTCCGACGATAGACATTTGGGAATGGTGTCGACCTTGTCGGCTGCGAGAAAAAAAAAAAAAAAAAAAAAAAAAAAAAAAAAAAAAAAGAAAGAAAAGGCCGAGAGAGCAGAAATGCTGACGTAGCGCGAGTCCGAAATTTACGAGCTCTCTCTCGTCAAATTCAATTGTGCGCTTTGCCTTCACATTAACATGAATTATTATTTATTGCTAGTAGGCGAGGGTTACATTGCGAGCGCTACACTTGAGCTATGCCCGATAAGTCCGTGATGTAGCGCAGCTTCCGTCCTCTGTAGCAAAGCGTGGGCGGCGGTCCAAAGCGCGCAACTCCAGCCTCTAGGATTATGCGATTAATTAATTAATGACTTGGCCATGTCAATCGTTGCAGAGGCAAGAATTAAACGTAATCGCAATGGCATAATCGCTTTGATTGCCACTGCCATAGCGATTGCTCGACAATGAAAATTACACAGCCGCACAAAGCGACGCCAGGGTGAGAAGGAGAACAGGGAATGCCCTCGTGGACGCTAGAGCCTTCGACTTCCGATGTAGCGGTGGTGTCGAGGAGCAAGAGGAGGAGAAGGAGGAGGAGGAGGAGGACGAGGAGGAGGACGAGGATGAGGACGAGGAGGAGGAGGAGGACGAGGACTACGACGAGGAGGAGGAGGAGGACGAGGACCAGGACGAGGAGGAGGAGGAGCACACTCGAGCACCGGTGAACCGGCTAAGGGGTGAACGGAGAGATAACGGGGGAAACTCGATTGGGGATTTAATTAATAAGAGTACGGAGAGAGACCGTCCCGAGCCAACGAATAAGCTTTTGGGAATCGAACTGTGAGATGCCAATTTTCCCTGCCCGTCTCTTTTCCGCTGACGCAAAAAGAGAATGTTAACGACCACGCGGTTTTCCGGCTTTCTGCCCTGTCTCCCTCTTCCTCCCTTTATTTTTATTCCCGACAACTCTAGGAACATCTCCTTTTATTCTTCAGGTTTTTCGAATTTTCTCCTCTAAGAAGGTATACGTGGAAGAAGGTTCGCAGTTTTAGTATCAGTTTTATGTACGAAAGTTTACAGGGTAAGGCTCAAAACGCTTATATTTTACAAGCGAAAACTGACATAACTCCGTAAAGACTTATTGCGGTCTCGCCCCACCGACAGTTTGGGGGGTTTAAAGCTGAGTGACAGCGGAGGAAGACAAAAGTCCATACAGAATTTGATAAAAATTTATCACTCGGTGGTCAATAATGTTCGTACCGGCAACCCGAATACTAATTCTGGTAAAAGTTCTCTTCACCCAGGCACCAGGCAGAGGAAAGGCCGAGTCGGGAATGTATGAAACAGATATCATTCGAGAACAATGATAATTTTCAACTCCGTCGACCCGAATGTCTAACCTGTTGGGATACGGGAGACGAGAAGCTTCCCTCATCCGAGACGATCAATTCTTATAATCAGATCCATCGATTACGACGATGCCGTCAACGTGGAAGCGACTCACGACGACGACGACGACGACGACGACGACGATCACCCGGGTGGGTTCCGGTCCTTCAAGGTCAACCAAACTTGCAATTTATCACGCGCTGGGCTACTTGTACTGGCGTGTGCGGTACCACCGGGAAACGGCATCCTTCAATTCTCTCTCGGTCTATAGACGCGTAGAAAACGATAAATTCACGTTTTAACGCTCTAAGGGAAAAATACGAGCTCTGCCCTATCGAACGCATTGAATTTTTATGTTCGAGCCAACTACGAGCTTTTACAGCAACGGAGGTTGCGAAAAGTACATACGTCTGCCCCTCATCCTTTCCACCACATTGACATGAATTCCTGATGGCGGAATTTAATGAAATGCGTTAGATGAATTTATGGTCCAGGTGACTCGCGCAACTCTTCATTAGCCCTTTTGCAAAAATTAATTTTGATTTCCAAAATGTGATTGGATCAAGATATTTGGGTATTTTTTAATATGTTTCCGTGTGAGGTTCAGTGTACTTTAACCAAGGAAGATAAAAGGAGGAAATTTTTTCGTTATTGAGCGGGCTGCAACATTTTACTGCGCGTGTTTTAATCAACTTTTTATCGACCTACAAAATTAAAAATAAACACGTTATAATATTTTTCAACTCGCATAAAATTTTCACGGTGCGCATCAGACTATTTTGATAATTTTCGTCTTTTTTATACCGGGTTTATTGCCATTTTATTTATTCATCAAGCGACCTTTAAGCCAGTTTTAAGAATAACGTGAATTATGCTCTTCTTTCAGATTTCAATTTATAACTTCCTCTGTCATGAATGTTTCATTACATCAGAAATGACGCAACTTTTGTTCTGCAGTAAATAATCATTGTGATAGTCTACGGGAATAAAAGATGTTTTGGCGATATACTGTATACGTATATTTGCAGGAAAAGCTCTGGAGCTCTTGTACTTAACATCTTGAATAAAACATGTAATCGAAGTGAACGCCTTCCGAGGACGAGGACCAAGAAGCTAAATCTGAAGATTTTGAACATGTTCGTGGTTTGAACTATGTTAAAGGGCTTAAATTTCAGAATTATATAATTCTTTTTTATTATTTTAATAAGTAAAATATTAAAGAAAGCAGTAGCTTTTTCTAATCTATTAAATTTACAAAATATATTCGATCTATTAAATTTAAAACTCTACTTTCAGTATTGCAAAGCATGAATAATTTTTTCTGCATATTGCAAACATAATATTAACAATGCAAATAATATTAATGAAAATCTAAAGTAGGAATAGCAAAAAAAAAAAAATTTGTGTCCTTTTTCTTACTCATTGCATTCAATTCTCTTAAACTTCAATGTATTAATAATTAAAAATTTAGCTATTGTACTGACTCAAATGATATTTTTCTAACAATAAATACTGCACTTTTTGAATAATACACTATTGTTTACCCGTATTATCATTATAAAAAAAATGTATTACTTTTAGCTTTGCAACGGCGAAAGTGGCAAGTGATATAAAAATTCGTAACAAAGAATATCTCAAAGACCCGTGCTATTCTCTTTCTTTTCTCTTTTTAAAAATAAGTGAAAACTATGCATCAAGAGAAATGGAAAACGGTATAGGCAGATATAACAAAGGTGAAGTGCAGGAAAGAAGAAATAATTATGTGTACAACTTTATATATTACAACTGCACTTTTTGTCATTGACAGACATTTATTTCTGGCCAAAAATTGACCAGAAGGAAATATAAATAACGCATACCTGAACTCTATTTGAAAATATCGATTGGCCAATCATGCAATCCTATAAGCTCGGAGGGCTGTAGAACAGAAGATCATTGAAGCGTTGTATTTTTTGACATTCCCAAGTCTTCCCATGCTTTTATAAATACAATTCATATGTGTATCAAATTTGGTTGTATCCATAATATGGACTATGGTTTGATGTTGTTACCGAACAAGTCCCAGGAAGTGTACGTGTGTGTGTGTGTGTGTTTTTGAGAGAGAGAGAGAGAGAGAGAGAGAGAGAGAGAGAGACTGTGCTCTACTCATGAGCTTGCGAGCCTTGCTTTGGCCTGTGGACGCAGCAATATTAACCGTACTTGCAATTTATTAGTTATAATTAGTAAACTTTCAACTTGCTCGGTTCATAATTCGCAGAGAAAGTGGTAGAGAATGGAGAATATATACTTGGAGCGCACGATCGCGGCAATTAGATTCTCCTACTCTCTTGCTCATTCGGTAAGCAAATACAAGATAATTACACCAAGTCTGATATTTAGGGGTTTGCCGAGAATCCTCCGGAGAGAGAGAGGGAATAATTCGGAAGAAGCCCCGCCAACGAATAACGAAAGATTGATCGACGCGAGGTATTTATTGTCACACATCGTAGAGGAGAGTAAGAGTCGGAGGGACGCGGAGCGCCGTTGGCGTCGTCGCCCTCGTATAAAACTTGGCGAACGACGCCATGAAATATGCATTATTTCGGACGACTGTTATAATACGCCGAGATAACAGGCACACGGATAAATTATGTGCGACCGGGAGAGGATTTACAGCCTCGGACGAGTTTCGCGCAGTTGTTGTTTTCCGCATATCCGAGGTTGTTGCATTTCCGGATCGCGTGACATCGCGAAGTGACTTTCGCTCAGCCCCGTGTGCACCGAGGGCATCTGACGCCAAAACCAATCCGATCTCTTTCGTTATGCTTTGTTTGCCCGGCGTGACACAACTTTTTCCGCTCTATTCACAAAAAGTCCATAACGATGTATTAATGATTTGAGTTCCCCGCTGAAGGGGCGCGGGGGCGTGGGGGGCGGAGCTTCTCGGTCGGACGGCTTGCGAAGATAGGATGCTTGTGGAGCTGCAGGGACGAAATCTCAATTTTGTGGCTGATAAGCAGCCGTTACCACTGTATTATGATAAATGATTCGGTAATGGATATTTCATCTTCCAGTTGTTATGTACTGGCAGATCTAAGAATTCAATTTCTTTACACATTTTTTAGAGATATAATTCAAGCGGATGCCAATTTATATGAGGTATCGAGAAAACTTTAACTAATATTATTCTAACGAATTGAGAATTCCAGCCTGCGCGTATGGCAGAATCGTGTCACAGGAACGTCCGTGACATATGGATCAATGCTTAAGGTTTAAAAAGTGCAGAGAATAACAAAAATTTGAAAAAAGCGATGAGTGCCAAGTGACAAATAAAAGGAAGCCAACACAAAAGGGCATAAGTTTTAAAGGTACGTGTAGACAACGAAAAAAGTAAATACACATCATATCAATCTACTATCGGCATTTTTCATTGCGTTTTTTTCTTTTCTTCTCTTTCTTTTTTTACTTTCGATTGTATTTTACAGTTATTAGTTCTTTTATAATTTATGAAGAATAAAATGATGAAATAATTTACTTCAATGTTTCCTCAATAATGCTTTTAGACGTAGAATGTCATAAATTTTAAATGCGACTTGTAATTTAATTATTAGTTAAGAAAATTTTGGTAATTAAAAATATTATTATTAATAGGATTTTTCCTTTGAAGTTCGTTGGAAGTTTCATATGCTAGGCTTCAACAAAGAATGTAATATCCGGTGACCTGAGCGTAAAAGTGCGGCATAGTAAGATCCGATCTTTTGATAAAAATTATAAATATGAGGTTTCCCGAAATTGGTTATGGATAAACAGTTGGTACATTTATTTTTGACTACTGAAACAGAGCTATCGGACCCTACATCAGAGAAAAATAATACTCGAATAAGTAAAAGAAAAGTCGGTAAAGTAAACAGTAAATTGTGTTTTTCTATATTTCATTATCTCTTTTTTGAAAGTTACAATCATTTCATCGATATTTTACGTAGGTGAAATCTCCAAGTCAAGTGAAAGCACAATATTCAAAGTTTAATGTCTTTGAATTATCGATTGAAACAAAGGGAATTGTCAAGGTCTTTCTAATATAGTACGCAATTTTTGAAAAATTATAGCCAAAGGGTCGAAATCTGACACGAACACGAGCAGAATCATAATTCGATCAGAGGGTAAAAAGCAGAATAGGCAAACCGTTCATGTGTAAACACAGGCATTTTTGACCAAGTTAAATCGTTGAATGATAAAAGGCACGAGAGTTTGCACAAATGTACAGGTACAGGGTAACAGGGAGAACAATTGATCGATAAAACGACTGGATCCGTTGTCAGGGCGAAGAAGCAAAGATCCCGAGGGTGAGGTCAAGGGATCGTATTAATGTGTCGTACCAGAAGAAGAGTGTGACAACAGCGACACGCGATATCACCTTTATCCGAGATGTGCACTCGTGACTTTCCCGAGGAAATCCAACATCTTTCTTACCTGCAAGCGGGGCTTTCCTCTGTCATTTGTGCATCAGCTCGAGGAGTTACGGCGATGCTAAGTACGAAAGTATTTGAGGAAAAGTGGAGCATTCGACAAAAGATCCGATTCGAGCTCTTGCGGTGAATATGTGAGCAGCTCGAGCAACGTGAAGGAAAATTGAGGTAAAAAGGTAGGCACAAAAATAAACCGCGGGGAAATGAAGAGTCTGACGGCGAAAAAAAGACGAAAGAAAAGATAAGGGGGCGAAGATGAAAATGGTGGATGAATGGAGTTAGCATCTCGGAAGTAGATGGATGAAACGGAAAAAAAGCCACAAAAGAAAATATGAAATAAAAACAAGAAAGAAAAGCGCGGTGTCCCCGCTGTACAATGAACGAGGCGAGGACGGATACAGGAAAATGGTGGCGGAAAAATGAACGAAGTGGGTGGCAGGCGAGGAAGATAATTGAGAGCATTTCAATTATGCACGTTAAATCTGTCAATTATTTCGTATTGGTCCACTTATTGGCCAATGGTGTTCACTTCACTCGTACAATTTGGATATCGTAAAAATTTAATTCCCTTTCCATGAGCAAGAAATTAGCATACGAAATCCAATGGAATTCGGACAAGAGAAATTGTCTCCAGATCTCTTCGCTCTTGACTCATATTTAATACAAATTCTATGGTGAACATATTAGATTTACCTTGGAATATCAGTCGACAGTCTGCAAAAGCTCAGCGAATTTTGCAAATGACTTTCAATTTGACTTGATCACCAACATGCAAAGCGCACACGAATGGGCAAAGAGATAATTAATAAGTTCATAAAATTGCAATAAAGACACTTAAAGTGCGATCGTTAGTCGTTTATAGTTATCGTGAATCGCTTGCATAGCTTCCGGTCCTGTATATTATACTTTTATAATGTGTATTGAACTCTTTAAATACTTTACTAATGCTCAATTATGTTATCAGCAACGTTATTATTGACTTTAATATCGATGATTTAGCTCAGTTTATTAATTATTTTTTATTAATTTGCAAGTAATTACTTTCGTAGCTTTATTGATAAAAAATTTTCAACAGATTTTTCTTTGCTTCTCTTTTTTTTTCTTTTTTTTTTTTTTTAGCTTTTGAGCATTTTAACAAGACGTTAGTCATGTTATTTTAGTAACGTATTGTAGCTTTAGGAGAGCCCACATAAGTTTGCTTTTCCGTAGAAGTACATAAAATACATCTGCACTGACTTTTACTCGAATCTCTTATTTCTGTTGATTTTATGCGTTTGTTCCACGAACTCAAGAGTATTTGCGTTGGAATTTTAGTATATATTAAATGATGTAGTACATGAAATCAGAATAATGTATCTTACATCTTAACCATCACTATCTCTTCCCTTCCTTTCTGTCATTACATCATAAAATACTGAATTCTTTTTTTTTTTTATCAAAATTAGGGGCAGAATCAGCGATCAATTGTTGCTAAAACAATAAATATTAGAATATAGTAATTTTCGATATTATATTTTCATAAAAAAAGAAGATATAGATTTTTATTTTATTTATTTTATATATTTTTTTAGAATTCTTATGTAGATATTTTTAAAAATACGTTATCTCAATGAAATATAAATTCAGGAAGACTTTGAATGGATAATCTTTAGTTAAAACAAAATTTTAACTTATTTAATCATAAAATTTATTTATAAAATCACAGAATTTAATATTTAATATTTAAATGTTATTAAGAGCCAAAACTTATTTCAACTTTTTGAAGTAATATAAATTTAAATGTTGTTTATGTAATTTCAATAAAACAATTATTCTTCTATCATTACCATAAGATGAAACTACTTTGACAGAATCAATAAATTGTATTGGCAACTAACTATTGGCTAATGCCAATAGTTTTGTATCATTTTTAATTCTTATGAAAATACGTATTGAGTATTTTAAATGATAAGTATAATAACAGCAATAGGAGCTGAAAGTAGAATAATAGAAGATTCGAATTACAAGTAGTTGAGCCAAGTTTTATACTCTAATTCCATCAATAAATTACATTTATCAAGGTGACTGACAATAGAAAGCTACTGCGTCAATTATCGGGAGCGCATTACGTAGATAAAAGACGAATGCAAGGTTGATATTGAAATATTGAAAAGTTGATAATTGCAGTGAATAATATAATTGAAGTAGTTTTGCATGAGTGCGTTGGGATGTGTATCACCTATAGTAATCACATTCGTTGATTATGATTCCATGTGATTGATGAACACATCTACATGCATGAGTTAGCAACTGTTGGCGCACGTGCGTAAACTTGAAAATTTATTTACCTTTGTATTCCGTTAAGCGTATAATAAATATATTAGATAAAAGGAAATAATATATGTATTGTTGAATTTTTAAATGTAATTTTTCCCCAAGCTATGCAAAGATCGTGAAGCATTTTCCATTGACACTTTTGGGACTCTTAGGTGCTTCAAGGTGACAATAAAATGCACCATATAATAAGTGAATGCATGAGATGATGTACGTGCGAACGAAGGTAAAAGCTATATTAAACTGATCATCGGACGAAAAAAGCGCGAGAAGCAATATATATATATATATTTATAACTAGTGCAATCTTAAGAGCAATGCTCTTCATCGATTTGAAAGTGACAAGGAGAAGAAGGAGAAGAAGAATCCTTGAGAGATACTTTTCCGCATAAAAACTTGGACTCCCTTCGCACGCGCGAGCGGGGGTGGTTTTTTACGATACACTTACAATTAAAGCTTTTTATTACTGTACTTCTTTTTACGAGCTGTAGCTTAACAAAGATACCGGGAGAGGTTTCCCTCTGGCTTAGAAATGTTGACAGATTAAGTCGTAGTAGCTTTATGGCCTATCGATTTTCCTTTATCTGTCTTTCAATCTTTAAAACTCCCAAATATTTGCCTACTTTCCGAGAGATTTGAAATTACGTAATTGATCATTTCAAGTGTAAGTGTTATTTATACCAACGGACTTTATGAGCTATCACAGTGGTTAACTGTTGTGAATTCACTGAGCTAATTCTTATCAACTATTTATATTCTAAATAAAATAAATTTCAATTGAGTTAAATTAAAAGTCTGCAGTAAAGTGAATTAACTAGATTAAGCGAAGTTTAAATATTTATTTAGCTGGCTAAATGTTATTATAAATGTTGTATAAATTTATTTGAAGAAAAAGAAAAACCCTTATTCTCAATAAATGTTCTTTAAAAATTTTTTGTACTTTCCCAAACGATACACTTCTTATACGAGATTAAAATTCTTGTAAAAGTTTGAAAATTTTAAAAATTCTCCGCCACCTATAATTGTAATTGAATTAATTTTTTTATATTTATAATTAAACATTATATTTAATTTTATTATTTTAAGTACATGTATATGTATGCCTTCTTTTTAATTAAATATTTAAAGTAGAAAATTTTTTCAACATATATATTCGTGGCTTGAATAGAATCTTGGTAAATTAGGATTCATATAGAAAAAAAGCCAATACATGATATTCAATATAATTTTTATTTTTTAAGAACAGCTTTACAAAATTTTTATAAACCTGTTCTTATGTTCAACTATTTTAATATACGACAATCTAATTTTTATTGTTTATTTATTTGTTAAAATTTTATATTTACTCGTGTATCTTTTCTATTGCTAAGTTTTTTTTTTATTTTACTTATTAAATTTTTTCTGTTACTTACGTTCAGTTGACAGCTGAACAGACGATGCTATCAATAAATCAAATCAGTGAATAACACATTAGTTATACGTTTTAGGAAAAATATTTTGCATGAAGATGTTTTTATATAGATTAATATAGATTTTTCTTTAATAATATCAATTTAATTTTATTTCCTTTATTATAAACGTCATTTCATATTTTTCTTTACAAGTATTTATATAATAATTATATGTATATATATATATATATATTATTTCAAGTATAAAGGTGTCATAAAGTTTTATATTTTAACTATTAAAATATTTGTTTAATTCAAGAATTGGCGAGATGGTGGTTAAGAACCGGCAATTAAAGTACAGGAATATTAAATTATATTTGCTAAAATTTAATTAATTCTAGTGAAATTTTGATATTTAAAAACATATGTAAATATAATTATTTGGTCATTACACTTTTTTTCTTCTTTAATATTTTATTTATAGTTTCACATTATTTTTCTCTTTTAAGTGTATTTTTGATAATTATTAGCACTGTAAAAGTTATTATTTAATTAAATGTCTCTGAACTAAGCAAAAAAAAATAATAAACATTAAAATATTTAATAAATACTTTTTTATAATTAAAGAAAGTAAAATATTAATGTATAAAATATTGATTAATGAGACTACAATTATATTTGGGCAATGAGTATAATAGAAAAATTATAGTATTCAAAAATATCATAAAGTACATTTGATTTGTCAGTTAACAATACAAATTTAATAATTTTATGTTTTAGAAATTATTTGTGTAGTATTAGTAATAATATTTTATCTTTGCATTAATAATTTGTATAACTAAAGTATAATTTAAATAATTATAATGATATACTGTCTGTATTTGCTTATGAGTAAAGTTTAAGTTTTTACAATATTCATTTGATGGTAAAAATTAGCATAAATTTATTCAGTTAATAATAACATTCAATTTTATTTAAATGGTATATATATATATATATATATATATATATATATTCTTAGGAGAGCATAATTTGTTTTAAAAGTTCATTAAGTTAGAAGTAAAGTATATTGTATTAGATTGTGCTTACATTAACATTTAATTAAATGACTTTTAGTTTGTCAGTATCGTCTTGGAGACAAAATTTAAATACTTTGGAAACTACTTTTATCGATTAAATAAGTTCTAAATGTAGAAGGTAATTTATCAAACTGAAATGATGTTTGCCAGAAAATTGCTTCACAGTGTGTACTTAATAGATTTTGGTCTCTTGAATGACGAGAGCGTGAGCTTACAAGACGTAAAGACAGTTTAACGAAGAAGACAGTCGAAGCGTGCGAAAAGTCTGAAATTAAACAAGAAAGAAACTCGAAGAAAGAAACAATGTAATGGCGAAAAAGAGAAAGGTAAGAAAATCGGTAAACTCCTTTTGGCTAAATTGATTGTTGCCAGTTGTACATCCGAGGGCGAGGACCAGTACGTGCCATGTATAATACAAGAGACGGGAGAGGCTGATTACGTCCCTAAGGACAGGCACACAACACTTATACTTGGTCTGGCCCCATATCAATGTTCAGTGGATCCGCTTCATGTAGGAAAATTGTGAAAATTGTTAGTGCAATAGAACAACGGTTTCTGACAAAGACGTGTTAACCAACAAACAGACGCAAAGTTGCTACGAGTTTCAAAGGAAGAGGAGGGACATCTTCCTTATTTTCTCCTCATACTTATTTCGGTGTAAGTTGTATATATTGAAATTACGATTTTAAGCTCTCCGAAGAAAATATATTTTTACACAGATCATCATTTTATTAGGAAAAGGTCCATTTTACAAATAAAAATTATAGCCTCGCGCAACTTGTTTTTGGCTCAGATCGCGTGATTCCATGTGAGATGTACGTGCACGTACATCTGAATGCTTTTTCCCCTCCAATTCTTTTATATACTTATTCACTCTACTTTCATTTTATTTCCAGCACTTGAGGAAACTTGTTGGCTACTAATTGTTCGTCCCTGATGTATACAGTAAATGGAGTACTGCTAAATGGAGAGAAATTTCTCTTATGTATTATTATAAATTTAAACTCGAGTGAACCGTCGTTGTCAAAAAAACTTATCAAAATCATATTATTGTTGACTATAATTAACATTCAATCTCAAATTCATCTTCTTTTATCAAAGAAATTGTCTGCAGATGTTAGCTTTATTATTTCTGTGCAAAGTAGATGAAAAGAATATTATGTTCAAGGAGTTGTTAGAAAGCAATTTTATTGATTTGATATAACTACTTGAGAAAAGGTAAAAATACTTAATAATTTTCTTATTACGAATCTTATTACCTTCCTTTAACTTAATATGATTACTCTATTAAAATTTTTCTATATTTACTCGAGCACTTTGTTAATTCATTATTTTATTCTGAATAGCTGAGAATCGATTTCATAAATAATGGAGGGTGAAAAAGAACAAGGTTAATAAAGATGGTTTTAATAAGACATTTTGAGTGAAAATAAAGCTATAGTTTAAACAAAAAAAGGAGATAAATTGAAGGGAAACGAGAGCAAAAAACGTGGAAAGGAAGGAGCGTAAAGAGAAAAATATTAAATTCGCATAAATTAAAAGTGTACCTACTATTTTAACCCCGTAGTCTAGTAAAGTACCGGCGTTAAAGTAGCCTCTTAAGGAATACAAATTAAGGAACGTCGGGGCATGCACCGAGACACATAATTACGTAGTAGAGCTGTCAAGGTAAAGCGCCTTTTTACTCCTGGTGCCGCGAGATACAAAACGACGTTTAGAACTGCGGGACGCCCACGCTTTCCTCCCCCTCCCGCCCCCTCTCGGTTTCTCTTGGTGTTGCTGGTGCCACTAGCCTCCGTAGCCGGGAAATGCGGGAGAGCCAAGGTGCAGCGCGGAAAAGCGTGGACTGGCTTTTTCGGCAAAACCCCACGGACATTATGTCGCCGGCGAGTTTGGCGCCAAGGCCGTCGTCGCCTCGCCCACCACGCCTCGCCACGCAGTGCCCGTCTGCTACTACTGCCGACCTTTTTTCACCGGAGACGCTTGCTTAGTCCAGGCTTACGTGCGCCGCGACCAGGATTTCCGGAAAAACCCGGAACGGTTCCGGAGATACCACTGGTGAGAAGCTGTGAGAGGGAGATGGAACGACTGGCTAGATCCGAAAACAGATAGGGAGCGAGCTCTTCTTGTGCCTCGCATGGATCAGAGAAGAACTGGATGATTGCAATCTTTTTCGTATCTCGCATCCTTGAGGATACGTACTTCTCGGATCGGCTGGTGCCCGAGGAAGTTAACGACGCAGAAGGTGCATCTAGCGAAGACGATGATAAGTCTTGTGGATCTGGCGAGGCAGTCACATTCGTTATCGAGGAGTCGCCCCAGGAGTAGGCGAGAGGTCTAATGAAAATTTCAAACGGGGGATAACGGATCGTAAGGTCGGAATGCTCCTCTTAGCGACTCTATATCTGTTCGGCCCCTCCCCACAAATCAACCGGAAGACGGCGGTTCTTCGTCTTTCCGGCTCCTCGCGGATGCTGAATTCAGTGGCTGGTGCTCGCGTGCTAAACGCCGGTCCCACGCAATTCGTGATATCGATCTCTGCTCTTTTCGCTCGTTTCTCTTTCATTCCGGCCGCGAAGATTGGCGCTGGGTACCGACATAAATATGCCAAAGATATTGCTGAGTGCTAGGGATGGGGGGGGGATGCCTACGTGCCTGCCTTGCGTCAGAGTCCGACGGATCTATGTTTTATACATACAAACTTCTATACATCACGCGGTTTCGAGCAGGGGCGCAACTGCACTTAACCATACGTGGGTGCGTGGGTGTGGGTGAATGCTCGAGCCTTCGAGGAAGACGAGGAGAACCATTTATATGACTTTGCGTGCATACGTGGAACACGAAACCGCGTAGATTTCAGGTACACGCTCGTTGCCAACCTCAACCCCCTCCCCCACCCCCTCCCCGTCAACATACTTTCTATATATCTTGAACTTTCGATCTGTGCTTCGAACGTTATACATTCCGTCGCCTATACATTATCGAAGGGAGAGAAATGCGAATGCTGTTGCACAAATACAAGAGGAGCCAAACTCTGCCACACAGGTGACACCAACATTTTTCAGTCGGACAATGTCGATTTAATTATCTCAAACACACTGCAAACCGAATATGATGCACTTTTATACATTCGGTGCAATCGGATTTTTTCTTTTTTTTTTTTTTTAAACGTGTAACCACAAATCTCGTAATGAACTGCACACCACTAAACTTCATTGATTCATAAATCCAAGATGAAATATAACCGTTTTTTATATCGCAATTGCAAAAAAAATTCTATTCCATTAAAGGGAATGTTTTTGAAAATCAAATATCAATGGTAATACTGAAATTAGAATTTTTATTTTATTCCATACATTGATTGTTCAATGTAATGAAATAATTCATTATTTTAGTGATACCTTATCCTCGGCAATTTTTGCGTGTATATTTTTATTAATTTAACTGTGTTCATATACTTGTTTGAAGTTTAATTTTATTTAAAAATTCTACGCTATTTTAATGCAAGGAAAATATTTAATGCATTTTCATTTTGAAGGTTATGAAATAGGTTTTATTAAAATATAAGGGAACAATTAACATTAAAGTATAACATATTAAATATTAAAAAAATTTCAACATCTACTACTATTCACATTTATTCAGATAAATAATTTTAAATTTACTGAAAGAATAATTCAACAAAATATGCAAATGATAAAAATTGTGAAGAGTATTACACTGAATAATAAAAAATTTTTAATAATGAATTTTCGCTTTTATAATAATTATATAAAAAAAATTATAGATAATTTTAGTTTAATAAATTATAGATAATGTTAGTTTAATAAATTAATAATTTCTTTTAATAATTAAAAAATGTACCATTAAAATGTTAATTGAGGAATTATATTTATTAATTAAGAAAACTTTTTTAATATAATATGAAATTTTTATAGAAAAATTATTTTTTTCTCAAAAATTTAACTAAAAGTTCTTATTAAATTTACAAAAAACATTTTTTTTTTTTATAGTTTTTTATAAGATAATTATTTTCAAAGTAATATACCAGAAAAATATAAC
Organism: Eupristina koningsbergeri; assembly: GCA_018907245.1. NCBI lineage: Eukaryota > Metazoa > Arthropoda > Insecta > Hymenoptera > Agaonidae > Eupristina > Eupristina koningsbergeri. Next base: position 504,836 of record JACCHV010000151.1, read on the forward strand.
AATGTTTGCTAAATAATATGTTGGATTAATAATAACAAAGGGAATAATATTTATTTATTATCTCAAAAATTTTTGAATTATAATTGAATTTAAACTTTTCACTTAAATCATTATTTAAGAGTACCGAATTTAATAACACATTTGATAGGATATCTTCCACCATAACAGATGAGCTACGCTTACTTCTATTTTCGTGAGATACCAATTGAGAGTTATTTGAACACTAAAAAAGTTTGTTTTACCATATTTACCTCTTCCTGTTCTTGGCAATAATTTAAAAAAATTTTTTAAATCCAGAAACCCATGTTGAAGAAGATTCTTCTAAATATCTTTCGTTTACCTTTTTCAAGAGAAAAAAAATACCTTACGAAATTCATTTCAGCACCTCCCTCCAAATGTGAGTAGGAGACAGGATGGTAAAAACGGAAAACTTTTTTTTTTTAAATGTCCAAGCAACTTAAAATTGGTTTTTTGCGAAAAGTAAAACGAGGGAATTCCAACTGCCATAATAGGGGATACCCTTTAAGAAGTGGATTTAAGGTGGAATTTGTGGAAAAGCCAGCCTTATAAAGATAGATTTAGCAATTGTAAAAAAATAAATGTGAAAATCTGGGCTTGCGTACTTGATTAACGGGGATTAAGTGGATATCTATCAGGTAATGAATTGGAAAAAAATGGTAGTGAGCTCTCTTATGGAGGAGTCAAGACGTCAAACTCGTTCCGACAGGGTACGTCGAAATTACTCGGAGCCTAATGAATTTTAGTGCATCCTCATCCTCGTTTCCGTGAGCGCCCTCGAGGTTTTCAGATGGTAACTATTTAAATTAGCGAGGAGAACCCGTACGTTTAACTAGCAGAAGACAAGAGAGGAAGGGAGGGAAAAGCGAAATCGGGAGGAAAATACGGCATCTGCTAGTGTCATCATCACATTTCTAAAACTCGAGTTTGGGGCTATTGGCCACTTGAGCGTCACTTTTCTGAAAATTCGAGGAGGATCTAAAGTCCGATGTATCGAGGGCGCTTACTTCATATTCATGAACGTCGTTGAGCAATGCCGGACTTTTAATAAATACAATTATTTCTCGATAGCAAAAATTGCGAAATGGCACGAAAAATGCTGGATGACTCTGGAGTTTGCTTAGGTAAGGGGAACGCGAAAAGGTCCTCCACTCCATATTTCACAACTTTGTTTTTAATATAACTCATGTCGGCAAGGTTGTCCACCCTCCGGCCTTGTATTGATCTTAAATAAGCGATAGTGGGCCTGCGGCCAATAACTGTTCCGAGACAATAATTGTGTATGGGCACGTCATCTCCTGGACCTCAGGTCATGAAATATGTAAGGAGGTCAAATTAAAAGCAGAACTGGTGAATCACGGAAGAAGCGAATCCTCGACTGCTCTTTCGGAGTGTCGGTCCCCGTTCGCGGAGGAAACTTGAAAGAGAAATTCCCGGCGCCGCGGCTCGTAAATTCCGGCGTGATTTCAATATCAGTTTTTCGTGAGCTGCCACCAGTGGAGAAAGGAAGGAAGGAAGGAAGGAAGGAAGGAAGGAAAGAAAGAAGGAAAGAAGGAAAGAAGGAAGGAAGGGACTGTGCGCTCGCGCTTTCTCCTTTGATATCACGGGGGTGGCCACCCCAGTTCCGCGGTTCCGTGTTCCTCGCGGGGATCCCACCCCACCGCCTCTATTACCAGTCTACGTTTGCGCAAAATGACGAAAAAGAGCACGGGGGAAAGAAAAGAGAAAAAGAAAATTATTTTTGACTCATGAATATTTCGGTGGAAGAATGTTTATATCGCGGAGAGAAACTCGTAAATTTTCCAATGTTTCTCGGCGTCGACGTCTTCGGGCGCGTAATGAAGTCGCTGCCCTGGCCTACGACCTCGAGATCCTTTACTTCGTTCACTTTTTCATTCCTTGCTCGGATTTTCTTTTCTTCAATTATGCCTCGGACGTTTGGCACACTGCAACTGTGAAGCACGACCAAAGTTTCTCAAAGATCTCTCTTTTCCAAGAGATAAAAGTATTGCTATTGGATGTTGAGTGGTTTTCGCGAGCAAACCCGAGTAGTAGGATATAAGGGCGAGTCCAAGCCGTGTATTTAATTAATCGAGGCTGTAAGCCGATTACCGAGACGGAAGATCGTGGTAAGAGAGAAAACTTGGGGCTGAGATTCAGGTGGAAAAGTGAGTATAGAAAGCGGCCAAGAGCGATAAAAAAAGGGAAAAAGTGGAAAAAGGTGAAAATCTCGGGATGAAGCTCGAGAGAGTCCCGGAGTTAAGGGGCACAGCCTTAGCGCTGTAAATGGCTATTACGGGAATCTTTCGGCCTTACGGCACATGTGCACAAGAGGGGTTGGGGGGGGGGCGTCGGGGGTGAAAGCCCTGCAAACGATGGCAAAACTGAAAATGCGTATATATCAGCGACAGAAAGAGTAGAGGAGGGCGCGAGCCAAATTCGTCCACCCTCGAACACGTACCCCTTAACAACTCTTTTCGTCGAATCCTCCTCTCACCTCTGCTTTTCTTTTCCCTGTGTTTTCCTCCCTGGGTTCTACCGCTATGGCGCGACAGTGCCTGGCGTCTCCTCGCCCATCCGAGTTTTCCCTCTTTCCATCTCCCTGTTACGCTTTTATAGCTTTTCTTTCGTCTACCTCTGGCTCGTAACTGCGACTTCGAGTTAGCCTCTAAACGATGCATTACGATGGCCTTGAATGTATTTTATATTGGGGTCCGTTATTTAGAACACCGAGTTTTTACTGCGCAGCCTTAATACCTTGACGTTTACTTTTGTGTCTACCTATATATCTCATAGTCGTACGAAGTCTATTACGACAATTGTCTTGTTTCCATTCCCGAGACTCTCATTTTATTCTACTCTTTCTTCAACCGTCTTCGATCCTCATCGAGTTTTCGGTCATTCCTTTTAAGAGAAGTACTTTTAAATTTCTATTCAATGGTATACAATTATTGGTTACTGATTATTTAACATCGGATACTATTTGCTTTTCGTTTTGAATTGCTAATCTTCCATAATATTTATGAGAAATATATATTAAAAATTTGTTATTGGTATAAATAATATCATACACATAGTATATAATTTTTAATTATTAAACAATTTAAACTGCATTAAAGTATATTAATTCGTATTCTAATTGGCTAATTATAAAATTATTGCCCTCTATCACATTTCATATTAATAAAATAAAATATATATTATTCAAATTTAATAAAAAAAACATACAAGAATAAACATTCTTGTTTCTCAAATATGACAACGACATTCAATTTTCATAGGTATTAATTGGTTAGAAATATTTGAAACGTATTTTTTAGTTATGAAGTTGTAATCAAAATAAACTTGTATTTCATATAATCATTATTTATTGAATTATATTTCATTATCAAACAGAAAAAATTGGTTTTTGTTTTTTTAAAAATAATATTTTTGAACAATTGTAAAAGTATTCAAATAAATTTAAATAACTATTTTTTTACAATTATTGTATTTAACTAAAGTATAATAGTCGTGGCTCGTAAATTTTATAAAATTAATCTAACTGTAAGTTACCGCAATATGCTGTGTACACATTACTTTAGTTTAACAATTTAATTAAATCAACATAGATTTTTTTACATTATAAATTGTTTTATTGTAAACTAAATAAAAAGAACAGTTACATTTGACAAGATAATTTCTTTATTTTCAACAAGTAAATTAGTACTTGCGTATACACGTAGTTATAAGAATTATGTACTTACAATGAGATTAGCGAATTAGACTGACATTTACTTTTTTTTTTTAACTTTTCGTTGAGTAAAAGTCCTTTAAATATTCAAATCATTTTTGCAATTTTTATTTTCTTTTGTTTTTATATCTATCGAAGTTGACTACTATGTAATCTATGTATATATGATTAATATCGATTTTTCATTACTGGTGAAAACCCTAAACCAACACATACATTTTTCTCTTTTTTTATTTCAGCTTTCATAAAACCTTAAGTTCTAGATACAAAAAACTCTACGCCTATCTACAAACTAAAAAAGTCATTAAATATTGGTTAAAACTCCGATACACCTTTTCGCGATTAAATCTTGGTTAAAAATCCTATATAATCCTTTTCGCGATTAGCTCTTTGTCTAGTCTTTCAAACCTTCGATACATCTGCTTTCATGTTTATCTTCTCTCCTAATTCTCATCAGTATGCCTTCTTAATCATTTTAAGATCCAATTACCCTTATTGATGCAATTTTGCACCAGATAACTGGCTCGTGTGACGTTCTGCTAAATCCACTGGGTCCAGCTAAAAACACCTTAGCCAACAGACTAATGCACAATCTTATCTAACAATTTTCTCTGAATTTTCATTTCCTTGATGTGAGAATTAAGACTTTTTGATACGTTAGCGAAACAGGAAGCAAGATAGATTTAGTAAAATCGAAAATAATCATTTAATCTATAACAAATAGTTTGAAGTTTTATGTTGAATTTACGTATAAATATTAATTTGAATTTAATGATTCGTAGAAAGTAACCCATTAACCCCTGTATAACAGAAATGAGTATATTGCTGAAATTACTTTTAAGGGTGGACAAGGCAGAAGAAATTATATTTCGAAACGATCAGGTATCTGCTTGAATTTATTTTTACTGTGTATACCTGAGACTGCAGGGGGGGAGTTATCAATTTATTAATTGTAAAATTGATATTATTCGATATGTTAAAGGTTTAGTTTTTTATTAGTTTTCTGACACAGTCCTTGCAAGATTGCAAGTTTGCAATTATTTGTATCTAACATTTTGACTTAAAATAAACGTCTTATTAAGCAAAACTCTGTGAGATATTTTTAATTATCAACATTTTTAAATAAGCAGAGAATCGTGCAAAAAACATACAAAAAAATGCTTCTTCAAAACAAGATATTTGGCATAAAAATAAAGATATATTTAATGCACTGTACTTAAAAAATAAATAATGTATGTATACATTTATACACACATAATTATGCGCGCATATACACACTTATACATACGCCGAATCAAGTAATAAATTGATTCGCACACGAGCAGTTACCCTCATACATATAAATATTTATACAAATAATAGTTAATATATCAATTAATTATATAATATAATTAATGATAACATTAATCATATTTTTTATATTTATATATTTTTTGCTTTTACTCACGCATAAGCATTTTTATAAATTACTTAAGTTTATTCACGTACACTCTTGCATACACAACTCTAACGAATCATATATTTATATAATATTTTTGAAAAATAATAATATATGTCTTTGAAATTTTTCAAATTTAAAATGTTTCAATGAAATATCTAAAGATCAATTTCTATTTAAAATATTGAATATTTCTATTCAACAAAAATTTATTTGAAATTATTTGTTTCACAAAAATATTCCAACCTGTTATGATTAATTATAAATTGAAAAAAAAAATAATAATATTGAGAAAATGTCATTGTCCTGAGTAAAATTTCATATTACTTAATATAATTAGTTACTCTGTGACCTACATTATTATGGCAACGGTCAGTTGTAAGAGGTTGTGTACAACCGTGTATTTGTGGGTAATGATATGTGCGAAGGGGGGTATTGAATTGAATTGTCGTCCCTAAGCAAGGCAGAGCAGCCATCTTAGTTTATAAGAAAAGATTTTAGGAACAAAAAATGTATGTGTGTGTGTGTGTGTATAGAGTACAAATATATTCACGAGATAATTGCAAATAGCTCATGTTGAAAATGTAAGAATGGAATTTTTTTAAACACCTTGATACGTATAAAAGAACATTTGAGTAATTTAGTAGAAGTTTTCACATTATCTCATATTATCCCGCATGATTGCAAATAAAAATCAATGTAGTAATAAATACCGTATCGCTTATTTATACATTTAATATTATCAATTAATTTTATTTAAAGAGTTGCCTAATTTGTATTCCCAAGATTCTATAAGTGTAGGATTAATTTAAATACAAGAAGGAACCATTTACAGTTATCGTAAATTAAGTTTTTTTTGCTTTTAAGTAACTTTTTTTTTTGTAGCTAAATTTGCATTTAAATGAAAAATTTTTAAATTTAAATGCACAAAGATCATGTTGTCGTTGCGGTTAACTAATTAAGCATAAAAGACCATAAAATAAACTGCACATCGTAATGTTTGAGGGATTATGATGACGTGTTTGCTCAGTGACGAATGATGGAAATTAAAGAGGATTAAGTAGGCAGACAAGAGTGATAAACAGAGCCCTCGTCGAGTCGACAACATTAGAGGATTATTGCAATTGAAAAACATGCAAATGTGGGTGTGTACTCGAGGAGGCCGTCCGCTGAATGGAATTTACATCGCGAAAACGGAGATCCGCAAGAGCAAGCAATCTCATTCTCCCTGGACCACAGCAGCCTCGCGTCCGTGTTTGCGAGAGGACGCCGGTCAGTCCTTCTCCTTCCAGTCCAGCCTCCGAGTGACACAATATCGACGCCGGCCGAATATTACGTCAAAGTGAAACCAGACGTATCGCATAATATTCCCGGAGCCGGCTTTCACCATCCTAACGACTCCAGTTCATGCGCGGAGTAAAAGTCGATAAAAGAACGCTCGTGCGGGCCTTGAACGCGGAGGAGACCTTGGACTCGCTCGATACCTCGGCTCTCGGCATCCGGATTTGGCAGATCGCAGCATCCGCCCTCGGGATGTGCTCGGGGAGATCTCTCGCCCCGAGCGAGAGGGAGAGTTACGCAAGCCATCGCTCACCCTCGGAGGGCCGCTCGTGAATTTAGAGGTACGCGCATTCCTGAGCCGCCAGCATTCAGCCCCCTCCCACGACCACCCACCACCCATCAACCCCCAACCCAGCAGCTCGGGGGGATGCTGCGCACGAGGATTTAGAGACACGTGCCTCTCTCCGGCTGAACGGGATGTAGGGGCGCGAGATTGCGCCGGCGGCCAAACGTGATCCGCGTTGTGCAACACGCAAAGAGATTGCAAGGATTGGTACTTTTACGACATATCTGAAAATGCAGAGTACAGATACAGAGATACATAACGGTTGCGCGTGCGGGGTATGACATAATACGCAACGGGGATCCGCTCTTACCGACGTGCCGTTCAATTTGTTTCGCGCGTACTTGGGATTCCGTGGATGCTGTGTCTTAACAGATCTCTCAACCTATCTCGGCCTTCATCTCGCAGTATTAGCTTATGAAAAATGCAATTTACGCGTCATCTCCGGAATATTGCATTATCAGTTCCATTATTCAGCGAGCATTTAGACTTTATGGAATTTCATCAAACTTTCAAAGTGCCTTCTCTGCTAATTAAAAAATAATCCAACTCTATGAACTTTGAATTCGTGCACATAGAAGCTAGAACAAATACTCTGTAATTTACCGAATTTTCACTAGAAATGCAAATAGAAAACACATTGATGTCTACAAAAACTTTCATTACGCAATTGTAAATACAAAAAACCGATTTGTAAGTCTTTAATAACGTATAACCGAATGGAAACCCATTATTAATTTTAAAACTAATGCAAATACTTTTTTAACTTTTAACCATGTCAAGGAAATAAAATCCAACTTATCTACTCTTCTTATTTAATTGAGAATTCTTTAATGATACTTTGTATGATGTTTCGTAAATTATTAATAGTTTTTAATCAATTTTCAAAAATCTACCGAGTAACTTGTTAATGTTTACAAAGGCGACATAGATTTCGTATAATATATTAGGAGAAATGTGAAAAAAGTCTCATAAGAATATATTGTAAGAAGTAATTGGTTGTTTCCAGAAAATATATGAATCAGATATATAAAATAAATAAAATATATTTCGAAATTATTAAAAAATTTTATATCTTGAATGCTTATTTAAAAGATTTAGAAAATTTAAAATAAAAGTTTATTGTTACTAATTATTATTAAAAATTTCTGTCCATTATAATGAAATTTAATTTTTTAACATACACACGAATATATATGTATAGTAGAAACATTTCTTTGCTTAAAATATTTTCTATTTATAATATTTGTTTAATAGTTGTATTGATATAAATTAATTTACAATATTGAATGCATAAAAATGATAAATTGAAATTTTAGTCCGAAAAATATTATTCTTAGTGAGGATTTAATTGAAACAGTATCAAACTGAGTAAAAGATATATTTGTTCGTCTAATGAAGGAAAAAAATTAAATAATTCAATCAAATTCAAATGCTATTATTTTATTAGCAGAAATAGGTTTATTTTTTCAATAAATATCAGTCACTGTGAGTACATTGGCGAAGTCGATACATTATATAGTGCGTAATCAATATAATTTCAATTCTCTTTAGAATTTTATGTGCTACTCGAATTGATAACCTTTTAAAAATGAGTAGTAATAAATTTTAACATAAAAACAATGTAGAAATAAAATTTTTATTAATAAGTTAAATTAAATAAAATAAAATAACCACTTTCTTGATGAATATTTGATTAAAATATTACCCGTTTTATAAATTATTTTGATTAAATCGTGTAATTGCTTTGGTGATATATGGGATAAATTTTGCGCAATAAGTAGTTATAGTTTTATTACCTTGTATTAGTCTGCTTCTGAGTATAAGTGTAAGCACGAGACTATGTATGTCGTATATATTTTTAAAAGTAAAAGAGACGAAAACTCAAATAGTTGCAAACTAAAAATGATTGCATAAACCAATAGAACGGTAAATTCCAAACATGCTGAAAGCGGTCCAATATTATAAATTCCTATGGCGTAAGTGAAGAAGAGAGCGAGAATACGCAGGGGAGTAGGAGTGAGATAGAACGAAAGAAGGGGGTGGGAGAGAGAGAGAGAGAGAGAGAGAGGAGAGGAGGAAAGGCAAAGTGAAGGAGTTGAATACAGAGACGACGATGGGAGGAGGTAGTTTGCCTGGTGGTGTGCATTCTCATAAGGCCCGAAAATTGCAATAGTGAACATTGACGAAAGTACTTTGAAGAGGTTTTCCTCACATTAGAAAAATATTTTCTCCTTTTCTTGTGCCTTCAAAATATTCTAAAATTATTAATCATTACCAACATTACTTTCGGTGATTCGCGGATTTTGCGCATTTACTTTACGAAATGACTGTAAAATTTATTAAGTGATTTAATCAAGTGTTTTTTGCGTTTGAGTTCTCACGCAAGAATTGCACAATATTAAATATTAAACCTTAATCTCAACGGTCTATTAAATATCAATTATACATTTGTGTAATTAACCATTGTTAATCAAATATCAATAATTTTATGATTGTTCCATGAAACATTTATAATTGTTCATTGTAACATTTGTATATTTAAAGTTAAAATCTAGTAATTTGTATTAATGGATTAAAAGGTACGCAAAAAATTTAAAATATATCAAATTTTAATCTCTTCCTAAACTGCATTTGCGATTGTTTGCGAAAAACAATTTATTTTAGAATAAGCGTAGAAATAAGATAGGAAAATAAAGTATATTTGACATTAGCAAGCAGTGCGGCAAGATGAGTAAGCATTAAACAAGGCGTCTAATGTTATTTCAGGAAAAGTATTAATTTAGATGAGAAAAACTTTTAAAAAGTCGTGTTTTCGTTAAGTAAACGAAGCGATAGAACTTTTTTTTCGTCTCGTTTCATCATTAACCAGATCCCCTCGTGCACGTACACGTGTTCTTTTTATTTATTTTTTGTTTTTTTATTGCGAGCAAGTATTAGCTTAGCGGAGACAAATAAAAATAAAAAAATAGGAAAACGAAATGTTTCCACTGATGTAGGTCAGTGTCTTTGTCAGTTTGGAACCTATTATACGCGTATGGCGACGAAAGGTTTTCCCGCCTTCCCCGGCGCCAACGTCACTCGTCCAAGCCAGATCCAAAGATCCAAAGCACCAGGAAGCGGAAGTCACTTCTCAAAAGAGGCGAGAGCTAAGCCCCATCTCGGCACCCTTTACAATGGTGAAAAAGCGCATTTGGCAAGGAGCTCGGACCAAGATGAGCTTCCTTTTAATTCCCTCCAACCCTTATCGAATCAAGTCATTCTTTTTTCAGGATCTGCGACGAAGTTAACTCCTGCGGGAGGGTGACACCAATATTTGGCACGGCTCTCTCGTGGACTTAGCAGCACTGGGCATTGGGCTGGCTCATCGAGACTGCAGGCGAAATGAAAATATAGGGATTGCAGGGTTCCAGCAGGTGAGGAGTTTACGCGGTGTGCGGTTGCTAAAGCGCGAACGAGTGGTTACGGGCAATTTCATTTGCACGAGGAGGCGATCCTAGAATCCTCCCAATCGCGTGCAGAAAGCCTTAAAACCTTATCAAAGAGTCAATTTTTTTGAAGCATCCATTTGTAAAATTTTATACATTTACGCACAAGTACATTATTTGACTCCGGTATCATATTCACGCGATAATTTATGAGGTCTATTTATTTAAAATTAAGCTTTTGTCAAGCACGATAAAATTAAACGTCGAAAAGTCGGCAAAATGGAAATGAAAACATCATAATTATTATTCATTCATTTACACATTCTTACTTCTTATTACAATGGAGAGTGTTTTTCACAATAATGATTCATTCATGAACCTCGCAATTCTGTATGCATTACTTATGCCCATGCTTTATATTTTTAAGTTTGGATAAAACATGAACAAAAGAATTTTTTAACGAATAATAAAAAATTAAATATTACCTTTACGATAAAGAGCACGGAATATTCAAAGCATTTGTCACGTTAAAAAAAAATCTGTATTACATTATAACATGTATTTCAAGTATTGCTCTATAAAAAAGCAATGTATAAATATATTGCTGATTTAATTAATCGTCGAACAATTCATTCATTCAAAATACCAAATTGAATTGATGGTTAATTTCATATTCAAATAGTATTCGTAATTTAATTCATTTTTAAAAGTTGTAATCGAAACAAACTGATTTAGCCTGCAAATCTTCTACAAATATTAGAGATAAAATTGTAAAAAAATAGAATTGATATATTATTCGTGAATTGAGAAATATTAATTGATAAATCGACAAGCTATTAAAACCTTCTCTTTTTCCCCAATTATTATTATTCTCTGGATATTTATAACCTGCAAAAGCAGAATATATTTTCTCTATTTCTAGTAATTATTACAGACTTCAAATTCTTCGTTTTACAATATATCACACGTAATATTGCGAATAATAGAAATACCAATTGTAACATTAGTTATGAATATTTAATTATATTAGCTTTGAATTAGAGTATTATAAAATTATTGATTATTTTATCAATAGTTATATTAATATTTCGGTGTGTAAAATTTATAATTAGCTAATTAAAACGGAATATTTAACAACTGAAAATTGACTAGGTTATAAAAGGAGGAAATGATGGGTCGGTAGGAATCAATTAAATAAGAATCGAAAGCTCATAGATATTAAACGGAAATAATGTGTGAAATAATATGGAAAAAATTTAAATAAAATCAACGGAGGTTAAAAGTAGCGATAAAGAAAAAATAAAGTAGGTAGAGTGGAAGTCGCATTACAGTCTAAAGCACAGGTGGATTGTGACTTTAGTAGCGAAAGATATGTCAATACGACGGAGTTCGTTTCGTTCCTCCGGTTTTTTTATTTGATTTAATCAAAAGACTTTGAGCAAATGAAATTGCCAGTGAAGTAGGTAGCAGGTACTCGGGCAGCAAAGGTACAAATGGACAAAGCACGGAGGGTGGCTTGCTTAATTTGTAATTTGTTCCAACCCCTTCGACCCGCACTTAAGGGGCTCCTTTGGTCTTTGCATTCCTGACACATGACTGCCCAACGACTGCAAATCCGGTCTTCCCTTTTGCCCAGCCCCCTTCTGTTGATTTTTCAGCTCATTTTTGGCCCCGACTTTGGATGTTACAGCTCTCAAAGACTGGCCTCTATTCAAAACACACGCTTCGACACTGCAATGCCGAGTAGCTTTTCCTGTTTTTCGTGTAACGAGTTCCTCCGGTACAACCGGAGAAAAAAGAAACGCGCTGTAACCATTTTTTACGCAAGTGGTTAATGGCGAACCCGTACAAAAGCATGCCTTCTTTCACAACCATCTCTAAATCGGACATTTTCTTCGTTCGCGCGAGCAAAAATTCGCCGTTATCTTATAATTATGCATAGTTAAGCGTGTTACCTAGTTTATGCAATACATGCTCGTACACCTGTTTACTGAGCAAGCGGCCGTGCAAGTTTTATGAAATCGCTAATGAATTAAACGTCAAATCCCGCCTTTCGGTTTACTTCTGAATTTATTTGTTTCAAATTTTATATCTATACCGACAAATATTTGTCAGCTAAAGAGAAGTAAAACTGCTGTTACAGCTTTTTCATGAAATCCGACTTTCAAACTCTAAATTTTGACATAAAATTCTCCTGCGTAGAACAAGTTAACCAATCAACTCGAAACTTTCTCTCTGGAAGCCATTCATAGATCTAGGAAATAAAGCTATTTATTTCAAAATTTTGGATCTCGTAGAAAACATTCATTGGGGATTCGCAACCATCATTCCATATAATTTTGCAATTTTCTTTTAAATATGACTTTTCTTTTAAACAAAGAACAAAAATAAATAATAACACAAAGATTAAACATCGAAAATTGAACTATTTAGCTGCAGTAACAATTTAAATGTTGTACTTGTAACTTGTCAGTCCTAGTTGGCATTAGCCATTCCTGCATTCGCAACTTTATACAGTTAAATATGCTTAATAATCTCCAAATTTGCCTTTTGACTTTTGAATCATTGCCGTATATTGAAAGTAAAATTTTATAGAGATTAACGTGTTTTTCAAAAGTACGCAACACGACGACTGAGGTAAATCGCTATTTATTTAGTTGAAGGGTGCAATGTGCAAAAATAGATCCAATTTGTTTAGTTTACTTTTCTAGTAGTTTTTACTTAATAGGTCAACCCAATTTTCATCAGTTTATTTGATGAAGGTAGAAAAATTACTAGACTCAGTTTACGTAACTTTATATTCGCACTGTAAACACTCATTACCAGCTAATTATAATTCGCGCCTGCGAAACTAATGCGAATAAATAAATAAATAAATAAATAAATAGTAGTAATAAAAAAAATAGTTATAAGACTGGTGTTGTTCGTGACCCAGTAGTATTCAATGTACTCGACCGTCTAAATAGAAAAAGTTTAATATTAATGGACTCAAACAATTCGTGAAATGCGAGAGAGAAAGCTAGGTTCGAGCGCATTACATCGCGAGAAGAAGGTGTAGCGTGGAAAATGCGGGGCAAGAATGTTTTGTCGCGTTTCTTTAACGACGGTAATTTAGATTGCACGCTAAAGCACGGAAAGTATTAGCAACAGTAAGCAAGAGTACACTTTTCCCTCATTCTAATTTATTCAATCGCACAAAACAATTTAGGAACTCTCCGCTGCAGGAGAAAAGTTGCACGGGCGTAAAAGAGGCGGACGAGAGCTCGAAAGCGGAAAAGAAAATAATTAACGAGCTCGCACGCGAATCAAAGTTGGCGTCGAGCACGATACAAGAGAATTCGCATATATTGAATGAAAGTTGCTTTTGTGGCCCTAAAAGCACGGAAGAGATATGGCGACCGGGACGGGGAACGAACCTCCAAGGGGTGCCGTAAAAAACGCAAAGTGCCGAGAGCGTGGGTGGGGGTGGGGGTGGGGGTCCCGTGGTTTGCGGTATGCTTCAAAGGCGTAGTTGCGGGTAAACGGTTCAGGAGGGAGGCTGCGTGCACTACCCCCTCCCCCTCCCCCGCCTCGCACACGCCGGAAAAATCTGCGAGATTTCACTACCCTCAAGATCGAAGGATCCTCAGAGATTCTGGGTGCTTGAAAAAAAGCTCTTCATCCCTGGATCCGAAAATTTCTCCTTTTTTCTTCTTCTTCTTCTTCTTCTTCTTCTTTGAAGGTACTTTTTGACGAGCGCGAGCCACCTTTTTCCATTTGCACGGTTATTCTCTTTTGTGTTTTATTATTTTTGTCTTTGTGATTTTTGTCTTTGGCGTATGGAGGAGGGGGGCAGCTCCAAACGTCGACTGCTACAACTTTCTCAAAACGTCTTATTTGATGATACACACAACTTGAGCATGAGGATTGAAAGAAGACCCAACTTTTTCCGGAATGCACTTTCGTATAGCAAAGGCGAAATGCACGTTCGTCGTAGAATGGAGAACTGCATGAGATTTTCGCGTGACTTGTAAGTTTTAACATGTTGGACAACGGGGCATGAAATTTCAAACAAAATGATCGTTATTGCTCTTTCCCGCTATTCCACTCTCGCTTTTTCTTTATATTTTTTTCACGCTATAATATCAGTTCTTGGATCATGAAAATTAAACTCTTAAACACCTAAAATATGCGTATATACGTTTACTCATGCATTATTTTACTCTCTCTTTGGAATTCAAGATTTCATTAAGCAATGGCTTTTAAAAGAATTGCGGTCATTTTATTCACATTCATGTTTTTATCATAATGACCAGTTACGATTACATATTTTATTATTTATTAAACGCAATCATAAATTTGCTAAACAAGTCAAAAGTAATTTTCATTTTGATCTATATATAACGTACGTTATTAAAAATATTATCAATGGTATTTCAATCAAATAATACTATTATTTCTAGTTTCAACCAGACCTCAATAATAATATTCTTCTGAAAGCTATTATATTTCAAAAATAATAATATTATTAACGTGGTCTTATTATATTCAGGATTAAATTTAATTAAATAGATCAATCTATTTAATTCTACATATTTATTTATATTTGATGAATAAATTTACTTCAGTAAAATTATTTCATTTTTATTATAACGTATAAAATTCAGCATTAAAATTTTTTTTATCTTTTATAATTAATTACATCAATTCAAAAAATTTTAAACCAAATTTTTTACATAAGTATTTATATTTTTATTATAAAAATAAACATACCTATTTATTTCTGTATAAAAATAATTATTTAAAGGAAAATATTATATCTAATTTATATTATGTATAAACTTACATTTAAATTGATATATGTTTTTTGTATGAATTATTATTTATTCAATATATTAAAATAAATATTATGCCATAATTTATACTACTATCAGAATTATTAATAAATAGTAACTTTAATTATTACTATACTTTCACACCACTAACATCGTTTATGACCTATCAATATATAATATATTTATTAATATCTAAAATATAATTACATAATTCCTTATACATGAAAAAATAAATATAAATAATAACGTAGTAGAACTTACTTTAATTATAATTGTTTTGATTAAAATATTATTTTGAATGGGCGTAGAAATGCATTAGTACGTATAATATTGTTGAAACTTCACCTGAAACAGAAAATAAATTTATAATTAATACATATTCAAACTCAGATAAAACAATAATCTAGATATAAATATATTCTTTATTATTTAAATTTATTGATTACACATAAGTTCTATATTTTCATGTGTATTTTAGTAGTTTTTTTTAAAGGAATATAAAAAGATGATTTTTTTTCTTTTATAATAAAATGTAATATTTTGTTTTAAATTTGAATAATAAATATACGTATTTTAATATATAAATATTTTATATGCAAATACAATTAAATGAAATAATTATATTCAAAATTAATAAATTTCTAAAATAATAGTATTACAATTCCTTTAATTATAATTTGAGAAAATTTAATTAACTGTTTTTTAGGTTAAATTAATTTACATGTTTTCTACAAATATTTTTGTGAATAAATAAAAAAGAGACAGATTTTATTATTTTCTAGAATATATTAAACTGTGATAGACTTATAATGTTTAAATTTATATATATATATATGGTGAAAAATAATATTTTTTAGTTAATATTTTATACTGATACTGTTTAAATAATGAAAAAAAAATCAGAATTACAGATAAAATTTTTAGTAATTTATATTTAGGAGCGTATCAAATATTGATTATGTCATGAACAAAAAACTTATTGTAAGAAAGTTTCATGCATCGTAAATAAAGAATATAAATTTATAATATTATTTGTATAATCGATCTAACTAAAATACCAAAAAAGAAATATATATTTATCCAAAAAAGCAACATCGAAAACATATTTTATTAACTAGTTTATATTGAAAAAAAAAATATTAAATCTTTCGATGTACGGTTTATTGCCAAAAATAGAAAGTTATTTTAAACTTTTATTAAAAAAATATGAAATCTGATAGAATCTTTTTTTAGATAAGTAGCTCTTAAAGTAAATAGATTTAGTCTTATAGAATGGAGTTTCTACAATTTTTATAGAGTCATAAATTTTAACATAAACGCTATTTTCTGTAAAAAAGAGATTAAATAAAACACATTGTTCATGAATATAATAGAATTCATAATATTTAAAAGAAACTTTGAAATTGATAAATTGATTCTCAATTACATGGATTTTTAGTATTTAAATTAATATTGATTTCTGTGAATTTTTAAAATTAAAAATAAAATTAATGTGTGTAATTGGATTTTTTATTTTTATACAAAAAAAAACAATCTCATATGATATCTGTATCTGACTTTGAATAAAAGAAAGGATTTTAAATGAATATCATCTTGTATTATTTTAAGATCACTAATGTTCTTTTTGTATTTTATATAGGATTTTAGTAAAAATATAATACAATAATAAATTATAATTTTAATGGCCATTTTATTATATACATGTATTATATAAGATCATTTTATTAATATTTGAAAAAAATCACATTACCAAGTCATTTTTAATGTAATTTATAAAAAATTTTAGGTTAAAAATACGTATTACATACGGAAGGTTAATGTGTCTCCTAGGTGTTTACAAAAGTGGAAAATGCGAGTAGAGAAGATGAATAATGTAAATTATAGTAAAAAAGTGTAAAAGAAACTTTGTGACTCTTGTAAAAATTATAAAAATTAAAAATCTTGTTAAATACACTAAAGTAAATTTAATATTCAGCATTAAGCCACGGGTATTTATTGTAACATTAAACGTGTTATCCCAAAATCAGCTAAAATTGTAATTTTAATTTAGAATAACAGAATGTAGTAAAAGTAATTAGTAGTTTTTAAAAGGGAGGGCAAAGCATTTTAAAATGATAATATGTATTAAGTACAAACTAAATATTCGTCGTTAAAAACTATCTTTTTTGTAAACATCCCAAAGTACGTTAACTCTTGAAAGTTAAGAGCGCTTAAAAATAGTGAAGACTTTCTTCCTCCGAGCTTATAACTACATATTCAGCAGCTAGATCTTTGTACGCAGGAATAAGAATTATCTACTTATAAAGATCTCCACCCCCACCACCCCAAAGGAAAAGCATTTTAATAAAAAGCTTAAGGTGCTTTTCATTTTCCAGCTAAAGCAGCACAAGTGCTGACACATTCTGCACATTAGAATTTTGTTTGCACTTGGTATAACTGGGTAAATGAAAAAAGCCTCGTGGGAGGGAGAGGGTTCGCCGGAAAAGCTTCGGAGGACAGGTAATCCGCGATGACGAGTGCGAGAAAATAGGGAGAAAACGGGCCGAGGAGGGAGGGGAGGCATCGACATCTCGAAAGGCCGTTGACTGGGAGATTTATGAGAGCTCATCCCCCGCGAAATTGGATGGATGGGAGGCGGGATGCGAGTACAATTGAGCACGTTACGGGGTGTAAGCCTGGTGGGGAAAGTCCCCAGACACCTTCGACGTGTCGACGCAGACGGAGTCCTAGACGACGGGAGCGCTTAACGCTCGATCGTTTTCACTTGCGGTGGACACAAGTTTGTAATGGAGTGCTCGACCTCCTCGGGGGTGGTCGTTGCCGAGGGATGAGCACGGGGTTCGGTGTCGAGAGTCGCACGCGAGGGCTTCTTCTCTCGCGCACCCTTACTCCAAACTTAGACCGGATCTCGGGAGTTCCGGCCCTTTTAGTGCCTCCCAACCCTGACGGACTTCTCTCTTCCTCCGCGCTCCTGGAAACAACTATTCTCTGTTATACCGCTCCCCAAGGTGAGACCCGCCCGCCGCTTGCACTGGGATCCCGCACTACACCTTCCTTGTCATCGAGCGTGTCCGGGGGAAACTACATTTTCTCGAAGGGAAAACTTGGGAAAAAGCACGCATTGCATTTGTTGTCGGGGGGAATTAATTCGGAGCTTATTTTGAATTTCAGTTGGCAAATTTTAGGATTGGCGACCACTGGAGGATGAAATTGAAAGAAAACCAACTTTCAATATTTCATTAAAGTTGATGGTAAATTTTCTTACTTTGAAATATTTAATTTCCGTCTCGATTACGAAGCATTCATTGTTTATTTATATATTATTCCGTGATTTTCTATAGAAACAATTTCAAACAATTTAAGACTATAATTTTACTCAATTATAATAATCCAAATGATTTATGATTAAATACAACATTGAGTTTGCAAACGCCACTGCTGTGCAAAGACGAATACTATATCCAATTCTCTACCAATATCCAGAAACTAATTGTGAGACTATTGCATCACTGATGTATCTAACCTTAAAGCGCATATGCGAATATCATGGCACGTGGTAAATTTAAGTATTTTACATATTAAAATTCATTTAATTTATCAATATCTTTTACATTTCGTCCCATGAATTCAATCACTAAACTAACTGAAATTACTTAGATTTTAAACTATTACACGTTTATTTATGCAAAATTAAATTGTATTCGAATTGAAATTATATATATACAAAGCTGTCGCAATTGTACACGAATATGGATTGGGATGGAAATACCCCTGGAAAATCTGTACGTTCAGGCTAGTGGGGGAAAACTGTTCCACAGTGGTCAAGTTGTTGGAGAATAAGAAACCCTTCTCGTTCAAACTTTCATTCGTTATATTAAATAAATATTTAATTATTTTGTTCCGCATCCTGTTCCAAGATTGTTTAGTTAAAATATATTGTGTAATAAAATAGTAAATATGTATATATATATATATATATATATTTAATTATTACTCTACAAATTTAATACAAATTGAAAACGATTAAAATTACAGCTTAAAAAGTTGATTTCGCATAAATAGAAGCATGGTAAGTTTTAAAGTAACAAAATTGTATTCCTCTAACGTAATAACATAATATTTCCATTGTTTGATACTATAATATTATTTTAACTTTTATTTTTAAGCCGCATTATTTATTACTTATAGATATTTAATTACAAAACAAATTTATTTTATATTACATAATTTTGCAAGGAAATTTAAATGGAAAATAAAATCTATTCATTAATTAAGAAAACATAGTAGAATTGAATTCATAGAGTAATATTTTTTTTTAAACTTCAAAAACGAACAATTAATCAAGTTTTTTATTCATTTATAATTGCGTGATTACAGTAATTTTTATATTTCTAAGAACAGTGAAATTATGCTATAAGTTTTTAATGAAATAATCACTTCAGTGAATTCTATTATTGGTCCATTTAAACTATCGTTTTACTGTTATGTGTCTATCGAACTAAGAGGTATAAATGAGATTTAATATAAGTTTTTATATGAAAAGACAATAAATATTTTTTATCATTTATATACAATATGTTATAATTCTTTATCTCAATTGATTAATATTGATTTTCTAAAACAATGAATCTATCATTATAAATTGAGAGAGCTAAATTGATTTTTTTTTTAATATTAAACAAATCTTTGTTTTTCCTTTTTTCTTTTCATTTCTCGTTCGATTTTATTGATTACTCTGGAACTATATATGTTTTAAAATTGCTTTTTATCTAGGGCTTTTATCTACCTTTCAAATATTAAATTTGATATATTTATTTTTAAGATATAATCTTTACAAATACAACATTTTTTGTTGAAATCTAAAATTGGTTATGGATATAAAGAATATATCTGAAAAATGGAGATTACGCAATTCATCAAATAAAAGAAAAAACTGGTTATTTGAAGGTATTGTTAATTTAAAATTGTGGTAACAAAATTTGAAGTTTGTTTTAGTATTTTTATTGAAAAAATGAAAATCTTTGTAAAATAAATACTTTCAAATAAATCTATAAAGAATTATTTATATCTCATTTTCAGGAAATTGCAGAAGACAATTAAAATTATGGACAATTACACTTACTAGGAACATAAGATAGTTCTGACTTTTGAAATTAATCATGTTTTATGTATATTGTTTTAGAAACATGTTATGTATTTTAGAAGCTTTCACAGTTGAGCATAAAATACTATTTACATTCGTAATTAATCTCAGAGTACTTCTTAACAAGTGTAATATATTTTATTCTAAAAATGAAGGATGTAAAGTTAAATTTCAAAATTATTAACGCCAAAGTCGTTTCAAAGAAGACAATTAATGTCAGAATAAGATTACGCGCTTCTCGAATAAAGTAAATTTAGCGTAATCCAATAAATAGATATTTAACGTTGAAATACTTTCGCAATCCATTTCGCTAAAAGTTTTTGCAGATATATTGTACATTTTGTTCGAGACAGGTTTTTTGCAAAAAAAACTTATTTAAATCATTACAAGTTTAACAACTTCATGCAATATAAGTAAAAAAATGTAAATAATGTTATGAAATTCACAAATTTCAACAAGGGAAATCAATTACGAGTCATTAAATAAAAATAATGAGATTATGCCATGAAAGTGCAATAAATGAGGCATAAAAATTATTGGGTCTCAATCAGTCATGCGAAAAAATTCGGGAGTGGCGCTGAAATCGAGGAACGGCCAATAGTCTACATTGTTTAGCATACTTAGGTTGTCAGTTACAACAACCCGGTTGATTAGGTACATGTTGAGTTCGAAAACATAGTGCCAAAGACCTAAGCAGATAAGCCGATGCTGTACTCGCCGTATATACCTTCACTCCCCCCCCTCCCCCCCACCTCACTCGCGGGTCGATTTTCCGCTAATCCAAAAAATCACCTATGAACAACTTCTTTTCCAAGTTCACGTTTTTACAATATCCTAGAACTCCTGACAGTTGCATGCTATGAAACGATTTTTACAAATTTCACAGTTGTAAGTCACATTAAGAATATTAAAAATGGATTTTTCAAGAAAATATATCGAGGGCTGAAAAATCATCCATTTAGCATGAGTATTATTGAAATTTCTGTACGCGATATTTTGTACGCGAGAGTTTATTATTCTGTATTTATATTTTAAAAATTTGAATGTATTCTAGGTGATTTCTGAAATCCAATGTTAAACGTTGAATTGACGTGTCAATAAGTAAATTGCTAAAGTATTGTGCAGCGCTCGAATCTCCTCTCGCTTGGTTTATAATTTTGCGCCTTAATATCGTCCCTTAATATCCCGTAGATCTGATTATTTATGAAAAGTCCTAAAGGCAAGTTAAATAAAACGAATTTAAACGAAATTTGCGGAATGCTGTAATACAGGTATCAAGCAAAATTATTGCGAAAGCAACGTCGAGAAGTCCGGTTTGGGTCCACGATAAAGAAGGTAAACATAATTCGTCCTATGTCCGAGGGCATTTCCTCAGGAAGTGGTACCTTGCCCTGTATATAATATTATTTATAAAAGTAATGCAATTATGCAGCGGAGTGGAGTGGAGTGGGGGGGGGGGAGAGCGTAACGAAGGAGATCGGAGAACGCAATATTCCAAGATGAAATCTGGCAAATGGGGCGTCGGCGGCGTCGGCGGCCATTTCATCGGCGCACAGGGCAAAGGGTCCATGGCCGCATCAGCTGCAGCAATTATACGGTTAAAGCACTAGCAATATCTTCTCGTTTTGATCAAGACACGTCGTAGCGTGGTAGTGGATGCTTGGGGTGTCCCTTACAGCCCCCGAAAATACATACATGGATGTATTTGCGCGTGTGTTTGCGCGTGTATTTACGCGTTGACGCGGCACTCGTCCACCCCCGCGCGCTGTGTACATGTGCATTAGTAGGGTATCCTTTGGTGGTATTAGGAGAACGTATGCCGCGGGATTATGCGGGTCTGTGCGAACAACCGCATCGGGCATAATTAATGACGGCGGTAACTTTTCCTATCGGAAGTAGATATTCATGCACGAGAGAGTTTACGCAGAGAGAAGTTTTTGGGTTAAGCCAGAGATCGGAAGCTTAGGGGCGGGGGGGGGAGCAATGTGACGTTCGTTCCACAGTAGGCAGCTTACCCTCAAACTATTTAATTGACTTAAGCTCACCTCCTCCCGCCTATCTCTTTACCACCCCCATCAAAATCATCCTCACTGCCCCTTTTCCCTCTTATCATCTCAAACCTCTATCTTTCCAGTATCAAATATTTGCTTTAGTCTATAACTGCGCCTTTATCCAGCATCCGCTTAATCGAGAGTTCGATGATGGTGTGTTATCAAAGTACGCTCTCCTTTTCTTCTCCTCTTCTTTCGACTTTCTTTCGCCCATTCTTTCGATTGCCTGTTTTCAGTCTCTCGTAGTTCGTAGACTGTCTAGGAGCTACTTTGATGACATGTTCGATGGTAACTTGCTGTCCAACTTTATTATTCTTTGAACGAGTCCCAGAGAAAGTTTGCGAGGCTTCTTTCTCAGACACTTGGGATTTATAAAGTAATTGTTTGTTTTATCGATTATCCTTTAAGAAATTTGATTATTTGCCTTATTTATAGTCGGACTCTGGGAGGTCGTGGAAGGCTTCCTCGTGTATTCATTAGATATGTCAAAATAATTACTTTCTTTATTAAAATTCATAAAATAGAATGGAAGTCAGCAAGACTTTATTTTACACTTTTTATTATCTAATGTAATTTTATCTAAAATTAAAAAAAAAAAAAAAAAATATGTTATCTAAAACTTTTAATATTTCAAGTAAAATGAGAGAAGATTACAATATTTAATTACAATATTAATGTCTAATTTATTATGGATAGAAATTAAAAAATGTACCTATTTAATGTATGTTATATAATTTCAATAAATTTAAAGAAAAAATAAAATATTTAATATTTTAGTATCGGCATTTATTATTAAAAAAGAACATTGCCAAATGTTTAAAAATCCCGGTGATTGTTTCCATTTTATCCAATAATTGTTGAAAATGTGTAGTTACGTGTTTTTTTTTTATAAATATTCCTTGAAACATGTTATCGCAAGATAAAACAAGAGTAATAATCTCGTTTTAGCTGCAAACGTAGTTAAATAGCTAATCTCGGATAAAGTATTAAGTATCGCCGTGTAGTCGCTTGAAAAAGTTCGTATCTCCATACTTAGAATAAACTACAGTACCATCACTATCATAATAATATGTCTTGATAACCTGAACTCTATTAAAAGTTTAATATAAAAAATAAAAAATAATAAAAAAAGAAAAGGTTTATCAACGATCTGAAAAACGAAACGCGAATTGCGAAATGTCGCCTGCATCGACAGTTTAATCGCTGGCGAGATGAAAGGAATCGGTTAAGCTGTAGAATCCCACCGGTTGGCCAACTCTCAGTTTACGCAAGTTTGAAGCCTCTGCCCCAACTTCTTGGCATCCTTCGCATTCATCATCACCTGCAGCACTCACTCGAACACAAGGATGGGCCATCCGCATAATTCGATCACATCAGTTGCAAAAACCCGAGCGAATCACTCGCGGTCATCGTTCGAATTAATTAGCGGACTCATTTATTCAACACGGATATGTGGCCTCTTGATTCTCTTTTAACCGACTGCGCGTGCACTCGTGCTCCAAGGACAGAGAAAGGGGGAATATGGAATATGGGACGAGGGGACCGTGCAGCTGCGAGAGTGCGAGCACATTGATAGCAGCAAGGGCTCGCACCCGTTACAAGTCCATTTACGTCGAACGTATTTCTATAATTTATTAACATTCGGCTATTACGAGAGAGCATTACGCAAGCAAATGCCAGTGAATATGTTGTCCCGTGTGTTGCGACACCGAGAGAGAGAGAGAGAGAGAGAGAGAGAGAGAGAGAGAGAGGGAGGGAGGGAGAGATGGAGGTAGGAGATGCTGCGCGAGAGGAGGTGAGAGCCGAGTTCAAATGAAACAAAGGGGAGCCCGACACATCCTAAGCGAGATCACTTTACTAACAAATTATTATCTATTAACTCCGTTCTGATTTAAAAACCAATTGGGAGCAAAAGTGGTTTGTGTTTACGCCAGAGAAATGTTATCTACAATTATCTTGTTCATTAATCGGGTGCCAGTGTGTTGGATTATTGGGTGCAGAGCGTAGAAGCCGCGAGCGATTTCTCGCTTTTCTTTTTATTTAGCTACTCCCGCCGCTATGGATTTACTCTTTCTAGAAATAAATTACTCGCGTTATCACCCTTTATTGCTCTTAATTTTATTACGGTGAACTTTAGTAACTGCGATATAACTTTATTCTTTCCTTTTTTGGATTGTCAAAAAAACGTGCCATTGGAAGTTATTTAATTAAATAAGAGAATCTATAAACCCGATTGGAGTAAGTTGATTAAAAATAAATTATACGTTTGCTTGATAATAAAAGCATTCGAAATGCGGACATGAATATTTGAGTAGATGGTAAAAGATAACGATGAAATGTGCGAAGAGATAGCTACAAAAAAAAAAGATCTGCCTCTTACTAGTCTTATGTTCTGTGAATAATAAGAAACTCACCAACGAAATTGAGCATCGACTATACCAAGGAATTATAACGAATTTTTAAAAAAAACATTTATGGAAAAAATATTAAATAAAACTAAATAAAAATTTATGTAAAATATAAATAAATTTCATTAAAAACAAAATAATCTACTTAGTAATATTTTTTTAAATTAGTAGTAACTACAAAAAGTTACAATTTTTAAATAAACTAATTATTTAATTATATTTTGCAAATGAAATTTATGAACAGCGTATAAAATTAATCAAGTCAAAATAATAAAAGAAATAGAAAATGTTTTAACTACAAGTTGTAATTTCTGTAATTGAAAAAATGTATGAAAAAGTTGTGGACAACAATGTAAAAACATAAAATTGCTTTAACCATTTATTCTTTAAAAAGAAAAATCAAAAGGCTATTACAGTTGTACGATATAATTTTTTCTCTACCTACTTTAATAATAAATTCACTTTATAATAAAAGAGATATATTAATTAGTTTTAAAGTTACAAAAAACATTTAAATCTTGAACCCATTTAATTATTTTATATTCACATATATTCTTTTTGATATGTAGGAATTTTTTCCCGGTTATTCACCTGAATTTCTTTATACAGGTACAGTATTCATAAACACATTTTTGTAGCATTGTTTTATTATTAAATAACTTTACTTTTGTTCATACTGTTTTGGTTTTTATCCACACATATTTGATTAATATTGAAATATTCAAACTCAAAAATTGAATAAACAGTAATTTCAGTATATTTTTTAACTGGAAAAATGAAACATACGATGGCTAATTTTCATACCAAATAATTCAAATCACATAGTAATATGGCCATACTCAATAGGTTGTAAATTAATAGGTATTAAAATATTGTATTATCTACTATTTTTATTGTAAAAAATATATCAAATTTCAAATATTTATTTATACATAGTATATATTATAGTAGCTTTTACATATAACATTACTAGATTTGAACCAGTATTTCATATAATTTTCTTTCGATAGTTGATCAATGTTCAAATTAAATTTATAAAAATGTTATGTTTGTACACAGTAGAAATGTATTTTCATAAAGTTATATTATTATTTTAGAACTTGAATGTATGAATAATTTTAACCTTAAATATATATGATTTAATATTTTAAATTTTATAGAAAATGTTCAACACCAAAGATATTTTATTTTAAAACTTCAGATAATTTTACTAACGATATTTAATGTATATATTTTTAAAAAATTTTTATAAACTTTATTGAACAATTATATACCAACATATTGTGTACATGCATCTACGGCACGTACAGCGTTTGAGATGAAATTGTAGAATTAATAATTTTATTAGAACAATGATTATGATGAATAATTCAGTGAAATGATGTATAACTATAAATATAAGTACTCAATATATCTTACTAATACTGATTAACATAAATGAAATATTAATATGTCGAATCAATCTATTATTTAAATGAAATTTTACATAAATACATTTATGTGATTTAAAAAATTTAATTCAAGAGTTTTATTGAATCTTTTTTATTTATTTTAATCATTTTATTCTAGTTATTTATTAATATGTTGTATCTAATTCTTAATTTTAATTGATGATAAAAAATAATGAATTGTTACAAGAAATTTATTAAAAGTACTATAATAAAATAGATGAGACATTTTTAAGAACGGAAATTTTAATTGCAAAATTCTTAAAATTTTCATTTTAATAAACTTTTTTATAATAATTAAATTTTTTTTAATAATTAAACGATGCTTATAATATTTTATTGTAGTTAATTCATTTTTTTCGTAATGCGGATCAATTTCCTCTAGTAAATATTTGAACTTGAAAGAAAGTTTCAATAAACTAGCATAAAAATATAATTTATAAAAAAATGAGAACTTTGAAATTATAATTTATGTTGGAAAAGTATGAATATAACAAAAAAAAAAGTATTTTTGTATTATGAAAATGCGGATAATACAAATTATAATATTGAAAATGCAATTTTTTATTTAGAAAAGCATGTTTGATAGCATATCAACAATGAATATTAAATTATTTGGTATTATCAACTTTTTAGAGAGAGGGTTTTTGATGAAAGTTATGCTCAAGATTACGTTATAATGTACTTAAAATTATTCATTCGGCATAATAATAAACTGCTTTTAGTTTAAGATGAAGATGTTGGAAACCCTTAATATGAGCTAAGCTACCAAGTTTTAACAGTTAATCACTGATTCACTCAGTCATTTCATGTGGATTTTACTCGTTTAAACAAAGAATCCATACGTAAAATTTATTCCGGTGCATCATCTGCACTTAAAAGCCAGAAAATCTTTTCGGAATTAGTTTTTGAATCCCCGTGAGCTTTTAAGAAGAATGTAATTTCAAAATGTTTTCGTCACTCCCAGGCCCGAGAAACGGCTGACTTTAAAAAGTTAACTAGCCACCGGAAGATGACTTTCCCAGTGCAGACTAATTTCACTCAGGGCTGACTATTCATCGATGAAAGTGCTTGTCATGTGCTGCGAGGCAAACAGCCAAAGAAAAGTCTGCAGTGGTGGAATCCGTGAAGGATGACACGATCAAGCTACACATCCCGCTGGTTGCCTCTACCCTTGACGCGTTATTTAATTTAATCCGATTGTTCAGGTGCAAATGGTGTCACGTCCCATCACCGAAGGGGGATGATCGCATTATAATCCGAAGAGAAATCATACTCGGGGCATTCAAACATTTTGTTAAAGGGAAAAGCGTGGGAGGTCATCCCTCCGAGCCACCCGGGGACCTGCAGCACCCCCGCTCTCCTCTCCCCGCCCCCTTCTCGAGTGCTCTCCTCTATCTTCCTGAAGCCGGTGCCGGGGGCTCGACGCGAGAATCCCACCCCCAGTGGCCCGCTTCTGTCTCGTCGCTCTTCTCCGGACTCGGAGACTGTGCTCTTAAGAGAACACGGTGATTCATCGGATGCTATTACGGCGTAATGGACTCTGCTCGTGAAAAATGGCGCGGAACAGGTAGGGGCGGGGGCGGGGGACGGGGGCGGGGGTGTGCGCTGCCTTTCTCTCGCCGCTCCGCGCGCGACTCGTCCTCGGCACCTCGAGCCCGAAATTTTCATAACCCCTCCTGTCCATTCGGCCCGCGCTTTCCCACAACCGACGGGTTTCCACTTGCAATTCCAACCATGATATGGCCAAATGAGACACTCCATTTTTCGCCCATCGAACGGGAAAGCCAAAGCTCAAGACGCCTCGATGAACTTTCGAAATAAAAGAGGCCCGAGGAACGTGAAAAAGTGAACGCTAGCAAAAAAATAAGAGAGACGGATAAAGAATTGGATTAATAGAGATATAGTTGGTGCATTCAATTTCATGGAACCAAAGAAAGCAACTTGTGATTGATTAAGTTTACACTCGACGTCGGAATAAAAACACTTCCATCTTTGGATTTTAATTGAACGTCGTTTCGGATACTTCATTTTTTTTTTTTTTCGTATAATTGTCAAGTTTTTTGTATTTTGGACTCTGATTTTCAATCCCTAATGATCAGTGACATTGAATTACTAATGCTTGCATTTTATAAAATTACTTTAATGTGTGTACTTTAGTTAAACGTAAAATATGTAAGTAACATTAACTTTAAAATAAAAGCATTTACATTTAAATTGATGCTAGTTAGCTTGGACATACACAGATTTTCTAGTAATTATTTCCAAAGTTTCGAATGATAAATTTCAAATGAAGGTTGATAATTGAACCTCCGTTAATATTTCAAGCTTCAATCTTTGAATGAAAATAATAGAAGACTATGTATTTAAGGGAAGATTCTTATTGGATAATTACTGATCCAGGCGTAGAGTTTTATACGCTTACTATCGAGGAAAGTTGAAGAAAACTTGTGAAAAAGTTTGATCAGTGTTGGCGCAATAACGTTCTCATTTTACTTTTTATAATTAAGTAACTTAACTAAAAATCCAATATTAAAACATTATTAAAATTTTGTGTGGTAATTACTTTTCTCTATATGAATTTTTTCATCGATATAAATATTTTTTTGTAATATGAAAAAACATATTTTTAATATAAAAATTTGTTGTGATTTACATGTATATTTTAAATTTTAAAAGCAGCATTTAAATTCAAATGTTCAACTATTCGAATAAAATATTACTAGAAAATTACCATCCACTCATTTTGAAAATTATTTATCGATTAATAAATAATTCGTATAAAGCGTAAAAAATATTGGAGAAAAGAGGAATGTATTTTCTGAAAGAAAATTTTCCGCACATAAATTGTCATAAGAAATTCTCATCTAATATTTAATATAGATGTTGATGGTGATTCAAGAGAAATATACGTTAAAATCAGGTGAAAATCAGAAAAAGTATAACAAAGAATATAAAAAGTTCGATTTGTAAAGAGCAGAACGGAAAATCTAGCGAAAAAAGTGTCAAAGAGATTTGAAAATCCGTAACTATCTAAGAAGAGAGGTGACCAAAGTTGAGTTTACGTGCGTCTTTATTCTTCTCTTTTTGTTATTCTTGACAATCCTCTCTTCTCCCTTTTTCTCTTTGTTTAACACGTTGGAAAAGTAAAAAGTACAGTCCAGCGACACATCGATACACTCAGATTTGATGGAAATACAAACCGACATAAATCCGCAAGAGAACGCGCAGGTTTTTCCGGGCGCGTGACACACGAGACGACAGCCTCGTAATAATCCCCCCCCTCTCCCCCTCCCACAACTCCTCGTCGCCTCTTTTATCACGTCTCTCTCTCTCGCTCCCTGATTTAGAGGCTTGTTTTATAGTTCCATATTTAGATAACTGTGCATTTACAGCTTCTGCAGCAGAAAAGCTATTAGGTAATACGCTTGTGGGCAAACACATCTAAAAATCAAGTTGCAGAGCTTGCGCATGGAAAATTCGGTGAGCCCGGATTTCCATTTGACTCGAGGGATGGATATAATCCAAATTTAGTCCATATTATCGTGCAGTAACGAAGGTTTAAGATCTCGATACGTTTCTCTTTCATCTTATTATTGTTATTGCGACGGGCTGCGGAAGCCAGTGTTACTTCCAGCTGAATGATCCTTGGGAGTTTTACGCCTAGGAGAAATGAAATGAAAAGAGGGGAAAGGGTTACGCAAGTGGAGACAGGGTGCGTTCTTTGGAGTCTGAAAAGGATTATAGTAGTAGATGGAATTTCCTCATAAAAAGCTATTCGCTCGTTTGCGTAGCAGTGGGTTATGCGGGGGTTAAACCGTTCGTTCCTCGGCTTGACTTGCCGCAAAAACTGGAGATTCCCGGGAAAGAGACTAAGTGAGTAGAGCTACAAACACACAAGAGCCTTCCGTCCTTACTTCCTTTTCAACGAAATGTACATTTATTCAGGCAACTATCTCTCCGCTTTCGAGATTTTCATATCAGCCTACTCTTCACTACAATTATTCTCTCCTCCTCCACGCACTTCACTTTCCACCACGACACTGCGATCCTCCGTCGCCCCTCCCCCGCCCCTCCTCGCCCACCAACTCCTCCGCAAATTTGCAAATAATAATCCATTGATTTTTATGCGAAATGATAAAATCTTATTGCTCTCGTGGCGCAATTTCAATGGGATCCCTGGTATCATTTTAATAAGTCCCTCCGAACATCAATTTAAAGTATTTCAGAAAAATCAATGAATCTGCATAATTCATTTAACCATTTGAGCACTTTACGATGCCTCAATTATTTGGCAAGATATGTTTAAATTCTATCGTAAATTTAAAGATAATGATCTATTTTTCAATCAATGATTTCAGCCACATCATTTTTTACACTCCAAAGCACTTCAAAGATTAAATTTTACCTTCGATAATATTCATCAAAATACCAAGAAAAAATATTTCAAGCTTTCATACGTCAAACATTCAAAATAAAATAATTTCACTTCAATTTAAACAAACGATATACATGTATTTAAATAAAATACTTAAAATTTGAAAATTGCCTTTTAATAAACGAAAACATTTAAAAATTTACATTTATCTTTATAATTGCAAATCCATATCGACTAATCAATCAATCTTTAAATTATTTAATTATTTAAGAGACGTACAAATGTGATGATATATGAAATTTATAATTTCACATCAATAAATCATATCAATAAACTTAAATATAATTCACTTTTATAAATTAATTTTTTATATACATTTATTTTTATCATTTAAGGTGAACGTACGATAATACTATTATATAGAATTATGGGATAATCACTATCATGTTAATTTAAAGTAAGAAATAATTTTTATGGA
The DNA here is from genome assembly GCA_018907245.1 of Eupristina koningsbergeri. Classification (NCBI taxonomy): domain Eukaryota; kingdom Metazoa; phylum Arthropoda; class Insecta; order Hymenoptera; family Agaonidae; genus Eupristina; species Eupristina koningsbergeri. Next base: position 535,797 of record JACCHV010000151.1, read on the forward strand.
TTGAATTTATAAATCTAATAAATGTACATAAAATATTCACATATATTGAATATAAATGCAAATGTTAAAAATCCAATAATTAATAACATGTTAATGTGTTATTTGAATTGCATAACTATGAAATAATTCAATAAATTTGATTCGTTCTGATTTTTAAGCATATATTCAAATATATTTTATGGTAGAGATTCAAATAAAAATTTTTCACCATTGGTATCATTATTTCTACTAGTTTTTATTAAACCTTTAATTAAAAAACTTATTTTGTATTAACTTTATTGATAAAGTAAAAAATTATTAAATACTTTTTAATTATTTATATTTAATAAATTTTAATAAATTTTTAATAAAATATTTAATAAATTTAATAAATTGGACTTCAATAATTTTGTATCATATAGAAATTAAATTTTTTTTGACGAAGAGTTTAAATTTGTCATTATAAATCTCATTACGTCATACTTTCTTTATAATCATTAAATATTAATTTTAGATGTAATAAGTGTAAGTATTAAATTAAATTAAATTGAATTACATTATGTATTTATTTTATTCTATTATTCATTACCTAACTTCATTTTTACAAAATATATAAGAGAATTAGTAAAATAATTATTTTCATTAAAGTCTTTAAACAAAGTTATTGACGATTTGAGAAGCATGTAATAATGAAAAACTGATTTATTTTGTAGTCTACGGGTTCAGAATTTCAGGAATGTTCTTAAGTAGGAAAATATGTTAACGAATCCATGAGAGATAGAGCAAAATTATAATTTTGTTGATTAAAAGCCAGATCATCTGAGTAATCCGCCTAATGTACAAAGGAGATAAGAGCAAGAATTTCAAGCTTTCCACCCTAAAAGTGTGAAATGCAATGGCAGGATAATTTCTCTTTGTACGTCCCCCGATGTCAAAAAGACCATCCACCAACTGATTTTAATGTCTTCTAGTATTTCATTTGTATAGACTGAAATTAAATACATAAAAGCTTCTTTAATGTTCTCTACATATGAGAACGTATTTTCAAGTAGCCAAGAAAAACGGAAACAAGACGTAATTATAAACAGAAGGATATTTTCGATACTCTGGTTGTTACGTAAAAATAACCAGATTATAACCTTTCGTGGAGCTATGGACAGAGATCAAATTTTGAAGTGAAAAATTATACCCTTATCTGAGTGGCATTTCATTGCATGTGTTTTCTTTCAACTAGCATTCTAAAATATTTCTATTTCCTGCCCCGAAATAAGAATAAAGTATTGGTTTGCCCCCTTACTTATAATGGTAAAGTCGGAGAGGGGAATCCGAATTGTTAACTTAAATTTGTTTTAGACAAGGGTAAAACGAAGGAGAAACAACACTGATTTAAACATCAGTTTTTATCAGTAATCCTTTGTCTAGGTACTTTCATGTCAATCAAGATACAAAGTGAAACTTAATAATTATTTAACGAGTTATGACGAATCTCTTCCTACGGCAATTTAATAGTGCTTATAAACAGATAAATTGTCATGTACATGTTTTTGGAAGATGTATCGAGAAGGGGAAAATTATTGAGAGAGGGAAAAAGAAAAAAACGTTATAAATAAGGGCAACCTCACAAGAAAAGCTCAGATTTGATTTTCTATTCATAGAGAAAATTACATTCTTTCAAAAACTTAAAAATTAAATATTGTTTTTAAGATATTAAAAAGGTGCCGTCAAATAAAGTTCATATTTTATCACAAATAAGTTGATTCAAATAATTAATATCTCCCGAATTCTGATGATGTATCAAGACTGGTTGTGAATTAGAGTTTGGCTTTAGAAAAGCAAATTAAGTTTCGATTAAAGTCTCTTTTCGGTCATGCATGTGATTCAAATACGATTGTACAAGTAAGTTTCATTTTGTGAATAATCAGAGAAAAGGGAGATAGAAAGGATTCTACATCTATACATCAATGCTGACCGCTTAAATTTAATGAGAGTGAGATAGGGAAGGAGAGAAGGAGAAATAAAAGAGAACTGAGCAATCGAGATTGGCATTTTCGGATTAGTGCGAGATGTCGTTACAGTATCTGTGATTGGAAAACACGTCACGATTGAATTTCAACTGCGGGAAAACATTCCCGCGATCATACGGCCATGCAAATATCACTGGATGTTTATTATTATAACAGAAATTTGTACACGTCAACTATTGCGCCGAATGAGCAAACGAGTATACATATACGTGTACACACATAAATATATAAATGCGCATGCGTGTGTGCATGTAGAAATGTATAAATATACATGTATACTCAGGTATCGGTGTGGCACTCTATCGAGTATCCGCGACACCGATACTGATAGTGACTGCAACGAACCGATGTGTACATATTTTGACTCGATGTTTGGCAAAATCAAAACTTTTGTCCATTACCTCTGCTAATCTCCAATAAGTTATAGACTCGGTAAATTTACTTCATTTGTCAATCCATTAAAATTGCATTTGCTTCATTTATCATTTAGCTGCTACTTTGTGTGTTGTGCTTGTTTGCGTGAAACGTCAATAATCTAAATTGTTAATACAATAAATTTCATTTAATTATTTTATAAATTTAACACGCCGCATTGAATTACGTTTCATTGAATTAAGCTTAATTATAAATATGCAGTTAATACAATCTACTATTATATATTTGTGTACAATATATACTAGATATAATAAATTTATAAATGATTTCAATATTTATAAAATGCCTGATAAACAACAGGCATTCTCGTTTAAACTGTAAAATCTTGACCACGTTAATTATTAAAATTATAAATATTTTAAAATGATAGATATTTATCAAATTGATTTTAGCATAAAACTAGCTATTTAATATATACTGCTTAATATATTGTAATGTTTAATAAATTGACTGATAAATAGGAAAAAATGAAAAAAGAAAAATAAAGTTTTCTATATCATAGATACCGTGCAAATATCGTTGTATTGTCTAGGATTTATATGAATTGGTAAACTCAATTGGTTAAAATTTTCTGATTACTTATTAATAAGGATAAAGATAATATTTATATACATTAATATTACACTTTAATGGTTACATTAAAATTAAAATTAAAAAAGACATTTTTGTTTTTTGAGAACAATGGAAACGACAAGTGCAATATAATTTAATCCAAAATATTAATTAATAAAGAAGATCAATAAATATACCATAAAAATAAAAGTAAGTGAAATTTTTATTATCTTTATAGTTTATTTTTAATACTAATAAATAATAATAGTGTTGTTATTTTATATTTTTTAAATATATATTTATTTATTACAGTTAGCTTCACATACACTAGATTTAGTGTAAGATACAGTTAATATTATAATGTGTAAAAATGTATGTAAAACAGCTTCAATTTTACTTTACGAAGGTTTATACAATACTGATACTTCATATATATAGATAGACAATAAAAATCCTTCATGTGTATTGTTGTACTTCAACGCTCTTCCTCAATAATAATAATGAGCTCATTCGATTATTAATCTGCACTTATTCCCAAAATTCTTTAATTTTATTATGTCCAACGGTCTGGTAAGCATGTCTGCTGCCATTTCATCTGTAGGAGAATACTTGTATTTAATTAATTCTTGGTCGTGTATGTTTTTAATAGAATGCAGTTTGGTATCGATCTGTTTGGTTCTGTTGCTATTTTTTGTTGTTGTTATTTTCATTAATAATTTTAAAAACAACTCTGATTATCTTCAAACAGTTTCTTGCGTGGCTTCCACGAGAGCAATGTACTCGACCTCCGTCGATGAAAAAGCCACGCGTGTTTTTTTTCTGCATGCCTACCTAATCGTTGCTCCATGATATTGAAATAAATAGCCGCTGTTAGATTTTGGGTCTATTCTGTCCTCGGCCCCATTAGCCTCGGCAAATCCAAGCAAATTAGTGGGCGTATTGGTCCGGCCTAGACGTAACTCATAATTCTCGGTCCCTTTTAACTACCGAATAACCCTTTTTACTTCATCCCAACTCGGTTGTGGAAACCTGTTTATTATACTAGCTTAGAATGGAAACACTTGCTGCTCTATCGGGGCATGTATTTATTGATATATAGAATAATGCCCCTATTACCTGCTAGTATTTTTCTTCATTAGACATTGGCGATTATTCGTTTCTTGTTTTCAAATAGCCAGAGTCTAATGGCACACTTGATATTTTTGCATTTTCGAGGCCAATCTTATGCACAATATCACTCGTGTATTTTGATTGCTTCATGAAATAAATGCCCTTTTTATTCTGTCGAACTTCAATACCCAGATAATTTTTAATTTTTCAAGGTCAAACAGTTGAAAATGTTTTTTTTTAAATATTCAGCAACTCTATCTATCTCATGTACATTTTAAGCAGCTTTTAAAAAGTCGTCGTCGTGCCCGATTAAATATACATAATCATTTTTTATTTTCTTTGTATTCAGGCATGCATCGCTTTGGCTTTGTATGAAACCATATTTTTACACACTAGTGTTAAGTTTATCATACCAGATTTTTGTGGCTTGCTTCAAATCGTATAATCCCTTTTTTAATTGACAGACATTTTGTTCTTTGTTATGGATTGAATATCCATCGGGTAAATCCGTATAGATATTTTCTTTCAAATCACCATTTAAAAAAGCGGTCTACGTATCATAATGCTTTATTATTAAGTTTTTATGTCCCGTTAGAGCTAAAAGAGCTTTAAATGTAGTTTGTCATACTTCAGTGACAAATACTTTAACATAGTCGACTTCAAATTTTTGTGCAAATCCTTTAGCGACAAGTTTGGCTTTGAACCTTTTAACATCTCCTTCGGTGTTTCTTTTTGTTATAAACACCCACTTGCAGGACACGATATTTGTATTTTTTGGCTTTGGTACGATCTCCCATATGCCGTTTGTAATTAGTAAGTCAATTTCTTTCTGCATTGCTTTCTTCTATTTCTCCTTATCAGGTGCTGACAATGCCTGTTTTGCGGTAATCGGATTGGCTTGATTATCGACTATTTTTGCCAGTTTTGAGCTGGCTATATACCTATCAGGTGGCACTCCTCTGATGTTTCACTGAGATTTTCGGCACTGTATTTCATCAGTTGACGAATATTGACTGCTATCAGAGTGTGTTGATGCATATTTTTCTTCGCTTGACTCTTCGATAGAACTTTCTTTGTTTTTTAGATTATCAAAAGAATTTTTAAAACTTTTTAACGTGAAATACACACGACTAATCTTTTCTTTTTCTTTGTCGAAAAAGTCACATCGCGGCTGATTTTTACGCGCTGAGTTTTTGTGTCAAGCACTCTATACGCCTTTGATTCACCCGAATATCTAACGAGGACGAGTAATTCGTCTTTATCATTCAGTTTTTTTCGTTGCTCGCTATGTATATAAGAATAAACTTTACTCCTAATATATGAAGTTTTGATAAATCGGGCTTTCTCGACGTCCACAATTCAAACGGTGTTTTATCAATTACTTGACTAGGTAGTCTGTTTTGTAAAAAATTAGCTGTATACATGGTGCATCCACGAAGTATCGAGTTTTTTTTTCATTTTGCTCCTATTCGTCGTAGAAATTTGGGAAGGGTCTTAAAATGTTGACAAACTCTTTCTACATTTGTCCCTTTTTTCTTTTGTTTTTTCGATAATTAGGAGCGGCAGGATTTTACTTCGCGCGAAGTGTGTTTTTCAGTTTTTTGACACGGCGCGATGGAGCGACTACTCGAACAGCGTTAAGCGATAAAGTTTTGTTTGCAATTAAAAAAACCGTGTGGAAACTTATAAAATATTGCAAGAAGTGTATGGACATAATTGTATGTCAAAATGGTAAAGTGGAAAATGGAACAGAGCTTTTTAAAAGGGCCGACAAAGAATCATCGACGAGTCTGTATTTGGGCGCCCAAAAAGCTTTCGAATCGCTACGAACACCCGTCGCGTGTTAAAAATTTAAAATTTAGACTGTCGATTAACAGGTAAAGCAATTCAGGAAAAACTGAATTTAACACGATTTTCAGTGTACAATATAGTGCAAAAAAATTTATAAATGTGAAAACTTTTGAAAAACAACAAAGCTAAAGAGTTTGAAGATGCATTTGAAATTTGGGAAACATGCCTCCAAAAATGTGTTTATACAGGAGGAAATTATTTTAAAGAATTTAAAACTTTTATTTCACACTGTTTATAACTCCACCAATAAATCATTTTTCAAAAAAGAAAGGTAAGAATTTTTTTTTTTTTTTTATAATTTTTGAACAAAACATTCTCGCGGAGTGGTTTTCCGCTAATCACTTCAATGCGCCGTGTCAAAAATTTGAAAAACACCCTTCGCGCGAAGTTAAATCCTGCCGCGCCTAAGTATCGAAAAACAAAAAAAAAAAGGACAAATGCGGAAAGAGTTTGTTGATATTTTAAGACCTCTCCCGAATTATTACGATGAATAGGCGCGAAATGAAAAAAAAAAACTCGATACTTCGTGGATGCACCATGCACACTGTTTCAGCTTTGTATTTCTTCTCCATGCATGCGTCAATCAGGATGCATCACGCCATTTTTAACAAGAATCTATTTTTTCTCTCAACTACTCCGTTTTGCTGAGGAAAATAAGCTGCCATATATTCTATGCGTATTCTTTCATTCATTCAGTATGAATGAAGTTTTTATTTACAGACTCCCTTTATCGATCAGAGCGTATAATTTTTGGTTTTTTTCCAAATTGTATCTTGACCATTTCAATGAATTCTTTTATTGCCGATGTGGTTTCACTTTTGCATTGCAAAAAGTAAACTTTAGAGTACCTTAAGTAGTCGTCTTTTATTTTTAATAGGTATCTCTTGTTTCCTGGGGTTTTTGTCTGCATAGGACTACAAACATCGATGTGCAAAAGGTCTAAAATTGTCTCAGAATTATTTGCTTCCTTCAGAAAGGGCGTTCGTGGCATCTTTCCTTTAATCAGCATTCACAGATTTCCCGCTTTCCTTTATTTTTAATTCAGTTTGTAGATACTTTTCCATCAATTCCTTTATAGTACTAATATATCGATGCCCTAGACGTCTATGCCATGTATGTTGGTAATTTTGTGTATGCCCAGAATTTATTGCGGTACAATTATGATTACCGTGCTTAACATCATATGCCTTTTGTTGAATATTCACCTTGAACAAACCCGGCGATAGATTGGCTGTCGCTACGGGTTTTCCCATTTTCGATACAAGACAATCGTCTTCTTGAAAATTGACAGTGTATCCGCTTTTCACTAATTGTTTCACCAATAAAAAATTGCACGGCAATCTAGATGTAAAGATAACGTTATCAATTTTTAAATGGAAGGTATCATTTTGAGTGATGCAGTCGATGGATCCTGATCTCATTCCTGTTACATTTGCACTTTTAGTGTCATCCGAAAGTTGCACAAATCCTCTTTTTTCTTATTCAGATCATCGAAAAATTTATAATTATTGGTCATATGGCTTGTAGCACCTGAATCAATAAGCTAAGATTTCCTTTCTCTTCACATTTTCTTGCCAAGCAAAGCTTTTTTTTTTAATAGCACTAGTTCTTGCAAGAAAAAGATACTCCAATTGATTTTCTTCGTGTGCACCTTTCGATACTATGTTAGTTTTTTCTTGTTATTATTTCCACGCTTTTTATTTTCGGCACTCACTTTTAATATGTCTTGATTTTTTGCAGAAAAAGCAATGTTTTTTATTGACACGTTTGTTGTTGTTATCAGTAAATTTAGATTCTATATACAAAGTTGTATTGTCGTATACATTGTCACGTGACTTTTTAATTCCTTTACGTCTTTTGTATTCGGCAAACAATTTGCTTTTTATGAATTTTATGTCAAGCGTAAGTTAACTTTCAGGCCTACCCTTAAGAGCAGTTAGAAGTTTATCGTAAGACTCTGTAAGACTCGATAAAAAAAATATTGCTATTACATCATTTAGCATTTTTATCTCCCATATCGGCGATTTGATCTGATAAGTTTGAATATTGTGCTACATGTTCTTTCATGTTTCCACCTTCTTTCAAAGTCAATCGACATGTTCTTTTTAGTAAATGCACTCTGTTGGTTGTCGGGAATTTTTGGTGAAAATTTTTGAGATTTATCCAAGCTTCCTCATTCTGGATATACATAAGTTGGTTATTTTTGACGCTCAGACCAATTGATGTGCAGGCTTGTTCATCTTTGTAGAAACCGGGCAAACTGCTTTATCCTTTATTACTATCCACGTAACTTCTTTAATTAATAAGAGTTTCATTTTATAACTCTACACTTGGTAGTTATCTTCATTGAGTTTTTCTATAGCGAACCGAAAATTAAGATTAAGCATAATAAATATCGCAAATGCTTAAAATAATTATTTTTAACCTATTAGTTTTAAATTATTTAAATATTCAATATTATAATTCCAATTTTGCTTTTATTTTAAATTTATGCTTGTGTAACAAATTTTAAAAATTGATCAAAACTAATATTTAGATTTTCACTACATTTTATTTTTTTAAGATTTCATTACTTTTTCTTGTATTTTATTAATATTTATTTTGTAAGAGAATCTCACATTTTGTTTAAATTTTTAGAAAACCAAATCGTAAGTATATGATTGCACTCTTACACAGTAAATTTACATGTATAAAAATATTACGTCACTAGATTTATAGACGAACAAATTCTTCCTCGGAATTGCAAATTTTGTCGTCAGATAATACAGGCCTAAAAACTCCCGAAAATTTGATTTATTTTCAAAACTAATTATAGACAATACATTTCAATAATATAGTTCAAAATTTCGTTCTATTAATAATTATTGACAATTTATTTGGAATAATTACCGTTTAATTAACATAAGTTAAATAGCATTTCACGTATTAACATTTTTTTTTAATAAAAAATAATAACAAATATGTTGAGAATAATTATAGATGCAATATTTTCCAAAATATCACACTACAGTTTCATATGAAATTTCAGAAATATAATAGAATATGAAATCTTTTTTTAAAAATATTTTTCTAGCAAATACTTTGGTACAATTATACAATATGGATTGGTGTTCGTAAGTTAATATTTTAATTGATAACTTGAGAAAGATTTTAAAAACTATTTATGTAAATTTGCAGTAGTATAAATTCTATACGTAAACTTCAAGTTTAGATAAATAAGACGTCGAAAGATAAATATGTGGGTAATATCATATTTCAAAAACGGACAAACGGTAAAGATCAGTAGACTAGTTCAATCATTTTGGAATCGAATTCCAGAACTTGTGCTTTTCCAACGGATAATCTTTTCAGCTGAGCTTGCGATGCCTAGGCACTTTTTCTTTACACCATCTCCTTGTTGTATAATCGTAGCGTACAACTCAATGCACTTGGCACTTGCTTGTATTTTTTTTTTTTTTTTTTACAAACTATAATTGTGAGAATTAGAAATGTTATTGAACTACAACAAACATTGCCTGATATTGAAATAAATATACAATTATTGTATTTCCAATACTTTAATTCTAAATAAAATGATATATAAATTTAAATATTTTTAAACATTTCTATTTTAAAGAAAAAAAATTATAATTTCATAAATTTTATTGTACATTTTATATTTCTAATTATTCATTAATTTTTAATTTCTTGTTCTTAAACGGAAGTTTCAGTTTTTTATACATTGAATTTTTTCATTAATTTGCCGAATATTTTGATTTTTTTATTATTAAAAAAATAGCTTTCTATATTACTTTTTTTTGTTATTTCTTATCCGCCTAGTAATCGCAAAAAAAAAAAAAAAAAAGAAAAAATTGAAGCATTTGAAAAGAAATTGAAATTGAATACTGAGTTTGAATTAAACTATTTTAATCTAATTTAATCTATTTTAAATATTGTTCTAATAAAAAACTCCGGATAACCTAAAACAGTTGTATTAAAATTAATGTATTTCACTATTATAAGAGCTGTTTAATCAACACTTTCAGTATTTATTTGAAATTGTAGTACATAATTAACGTATACACATACTAATATCACACATCTTATGTATATTATAAAAAAATTAAATTTTATTATTTATAGTATTTATTATAATATTTATTATTTTTGACAAGAATTAATCATGAATAAAATAGATTAAATTTAATACAGATAAATTAGATGCTTACCCTGCATAATTATTATATGAAAATTTTGTACATTTCACAATTCCTAGCACTATTGTTTAGGAAGTTTATAATATTGAAGTTATAATTAAACAGCTAATATATCAATATATCCACAGATAATATTTACAATTAACGATACAGAAAATCCAATTATCATATTGGTGTAATGTGATTCCTTTTATACATTTATTAATTAGAATTAATGTTCATAAATATAAAACAAAATTAGAATAGTTTTATTTTTATAAACCTAAATAAATTACTTGAATATTTTCATTTGATATAATTATGAGAAAAAAAAATTTTAATTACGTTTGTGTTTTGCAGGTCATTTTGTGGATTTGAGAGAGCATTTATGTATGGATATTACCGCATGTATTATATTTATATTTATAAGTGAAGACATTAATTTGTACATGTAATCGAATATATTTTGTGTGTGTGTGTGTGTGTGTGTGTGTCTATCTATGTTTACGCTCGCGCATTTATTCATTCATACACACATATATATATATGTAAATTATTAATTCTTGAAAATTATATTGTATCAATTTTTGATATGAGTAAAATAGTTAATCAACCTTTTGTTGAATATCTTATAAACAAATTTTAGTTTTTGTATATAGTGCAAATTTCCTTTTTTATACTTACCTAAAAAACCTTAAACTATATTGCATGAATTTACATGATTGTTTTCTCTTTTATTGCATCTATTCTTTCTCTCTTTATCTTTCACGCTTTCTCGCTTATGCATGGGAATGCATTCATTCTTACTTCGATAAAATTAAAATACATAGAAAACCATTAGATAAGGATTGTGCATTATTGCGTTGGTCGTGATTTCCTTGAGGGAATCTAGGGTAGCTGGATAGTCTTTTCACTTAGTCTTGGTAGAATTGTCAGAATGTCACATGAGCCAGTTACCTGATGTAGAACTATACTTAGTAACTGAGTTTCAAAAAAAACTGGACAAAGACGTACTAGTAAAGTATTAGAAGGTAAATCTAGAAACATACGTATCAAGGGTTTGATCAAGGGACTAGATTAAGGGTTAATCGTGAAAACGTATGTACAAGTGCTAACTAACATTTAATGGTTTTTCTGTGCAACTATAAACTGGCTGTTTCTTATGCTAAGGAATTATGCTTCCTGAAATCAAAAACTAAATAGAAGGAAAAAAATAATAAATGTACGCGTCAAATATAGCGATATCATTAAGGCGAAAGAAAAATAAATTATGCGTGAATCAATTATACAATAGTTGACGTTGACAGTTTTAAAAATAAATTAAATTGTAATTATAACTGTTGAAAATCACCAATTGTTGGAGGGACTTGACTCATCGAGAAGATCGAAATAGAAAAAATTGTCAGTCTAATTTATTAATCCCGGGCTAGTTAATTGACCTATAGATTATTAATTTATTAGTTTGCACAAAATTTTTTTAGTCTATAGAAAATCTATCTTTTATTTACTATAAAAAATAAGTAATTTTATTAATTTTTTGCATAAAAATATTAAGAAATTAAAAATAATTAAATCAATTAGGTAAAGTATTAAAAGGATTGGTAAGTAATAATGCATTTTTTCGAACTAACTTTGGTTAGTAATTATAGGTGATACCATCCAAACAAATAATCTATTTATTATTTAGGAATCATTTACCAATTAATGAATTATCAATTTTCGAAATATAATCAATTTACACACTTTTAGGAGTAACGAAGTTAGCTGGTTTAACTATGGTTATACCCTATACTCTAGATACATTACCTTCCTAATGCAGGGTTTATAATGAACCCTACGATCATTTATGAGTTTCCCCGGGCAAGTTGTCACTTGAAATTGACGGGTTGCCCTACAGTAATGCCTCTAGCCAACAGAATTTCAGGAGCTTCTGCAGTACCTATGATCTCCTTAATCTTCCTAATGGCACTAGATAAGTGATTTTGGTGAGATTAACCACCCTCAACGTAGTTGACAGCATTATCTTCAACATCAATAAATACCTTTCGGTTCTCATTACCTTATTATGTCTCTATATAGTAAATACCAATCACTTCAAAATATACGTAATTACTATTCCTACATGGAACCTATTGAGAACCATTCTGCCAAAATAGGAGCATTCGATTAAATCATACTTTATATTTCGTCAAGTAGTTTGGTATAACTTTGAATTAACCTCGTAAGTAGAATTATCAAATAAAAGTAACCAAATGAATGAAAAAAAACAAGATGAATTTTCTAAAAAAAAAATCAAATTTAACGCTTTCGAAGTATTCAGATTAAAAAATTATAAACATTCAAATCACTTAAAATTTGCAATTTATATCCTAACTGGGAAACCATTTTGAAATTATTAATCTCTTCAAGATTTCTAAAAATTATATTCTTATGCTGAGATACTTTCTCAACGCCTTAATTCATTTATAACTCATAATAATATCAACAAATATACATTTAGCCTGTATTTAGTTGATATAATAATTTGGTGATACAGATAAAAGATATTTGAAGTGTTCTTTTATAGTTTTTACATTTTACAAAAGTTATAATTTTACATCTTTTTTACGATTTCTTAACAACTAAATATAAAAAGCTTTTTCAACTTCTTTTTAAATTATACTCTTTGTTTGTATCACATTGAGAGTAATGTGAACTATTTCAATGAGAATAAGTTAGTGGAATATAATAAAGTTCTGCGTTTAGAGGATAAGGAGACATTTTGTATGATAAGTTACTACTAAAACAATTCATGATCTTCCATGAATAATCTCTTGGTCAAACTCATAAGTTTCCTGTAAAACTTATCTTTTATAAAATAAATGAATACATGCTTGGATTGAGTACAAAAACATATATTTTATATAAAATTAAAGGAAACGCGAAATAAAAATAATTAAAATTGACGACATTAATCGGATGTATGAATTTATGGACTTGACAATTGGCACAAATAGGTAAAATTATAGTTGATGACAATTTTTGATAGGACAGCATTAGGAAAATGAATTTTTTATAATAAACATCTGAAATAAATCTTCTCAAGCCAGCTAATATTAATTTATTTAAAAAGTTTATATATCTTATAATTTAAAATTGGATTTCATGTACACTATAACTAGTATGTAATACCCCAGGAAATCTGATAAGTCGTCTAAAATTCTATTAGACGCGTGTGTGTTTACATGTATGTATATAAGCCACATACAGGAGTTTGTGGGTAATCCATACGAGGAGAGATAGGAGACTGTCCGATCTCATCCGTATGGCAAGCCCAAAGCATGTAATCCTCACAGGTAGCACATACTCATTCCCGTACACCTTACAGCATCACTTTAAGCCCACGAGTGCGGATGCGCCACTGAGAGGAAGAAGCAGAATTGAGAGAGAGGGGAGGTTTTCTTTTTTTCTCATCCGCTATCTTCCCTTTGCTCACGCCGTTTCCGTTAAGTGGCGAAGGAGGGAGGACAGGCGAGCGAATGAAAGAAAGAAAGACAGAAGGAAAAGGAGAATGGCCGAGGGCTTTTATACGAGGTTAGAGTCGTAGGAGGCAAGGATAGAATTTTTGGGACATTGGACTGCGACGTGCCTCGGGTACACGAGTGTGTAACCTACTTACGTACTAGTGTATGTCGGGTGGGGGAGGAGATGCCCCGTAGTCGGAAAAGTCGTTTTATTTATACGGGCTTTCACGTGCTTACCAGTACCGAGGCAGGGATTTCGGATTTGATTTTCTTAAAAGGAGAGCCGCGTATCCACAAGTTCTCCTCGCCCGCTAGATGCACTGCAGCTTTCGAAATACTTCAGATCTTTCTTCCCTTGTGTGCGGGAGCGTGTGGGTGCAAAGGGTGAGGTGGGTGACTAGGCGCGTATATAGATACGTACATACTTAGTGACCCGAAAGTTTGCCCCCAGTAATGAACTTCCAGTCGATAAGAGTTGAGAGAGTGAGAGAGAGTGAGAGTGAGAGAGAGGGGGGGGAGAGAAGGTGAGGTAGAGTGAGAATGCTAGAAATATTTTTTTTGGTAATATTTAAAACTTTAAAGACTTAAAAGTGCATATTGGTCTACAAATACACAAAAAAACATTTAATGTGTACTCGATACAAACACGAGTCACCAAATACGCTTTCATTTTTTCTAAAAAATATTTTTATAAAAATTCGGATCTATTAAATATTGTATTTGATTTTATTTTTTAAAAAATTTCATGTCAAGTTACTTTATTTTTATATTTATATTTAATAGAAACAATAATGAGTAATTAAAATTTGAAACTTTGAGAATTTTTAATTTATCACAGATATTTGAAAATGAATAATTTTATAAATGACTTTAATTTTCATAATTTCGGCAATAATATACAAGTAAAATAATAATTTCTTTCTCAACTTTTGCACTTGAAACAGCATATGTGTTGAATTTAATTAGTAACTCAAAAACTCGTAAATTGTCTTAAATAATTTCCGAGTTAGTATTGTAGAAATAATGCTAAAGATGTTGAATAAATAAAATTTATTCAATTGAAATAATTTTGCATTTGTTGTTTTGTTTTTTACGTAAAATAAATTGTTTCTTTTGACCTCAGTTTCATTATTTACGTACTTTATGTGAAGCTTATTCCTCATATTCATGGCATTGGCGAATTAATAAATACATGTATAACAATAAAGGTGTGTTCGTTAAGTAAAAACTCTCTTTTATTTTTGAGGAACTTCATAAAAATAGCTGTAGAATTTATAAATTTTTCATCACTTAAAAATTATTCATTAGCTTATCTTTGATAAAAATTAATAAAAAGTCATAGATACAATATCGAAGCGGAAAATTGGAAACGAACAAAAAAAAAAAATTGAAAATGGCAAAATGGAATATAAAAATAGGGATGTATGTGTATATATATATATATATATATATAGAGAGAGAGAGAGAGAGAGAGAGAGAGGGAACGAGAGGAGAATAAGGATTGCAACACGAAAAGGGAGGATTTGTCACGAATTTCCAAGCCTTGCAGGTACACACACGTGTGTATGTCAAGGTACACGACTCCACCGAAAAATTGTATATTTGTATATTTACATGTAAAGAATAAGGGTGGGCGGTACTTCGGGGTACGAAGAGCCCAAAAATCGGGATTGTCGGTTTAAAAACACAGGATCGCGTAATCTCCATAAAGTCGAACGACGTGTTAACAGTGGGTGGAGCGCAGCATCAGTCGCGGAGAGTCACGTGCTCGGCGAATCTCGTTTTCCAGACAACCTCCGCGCTCAGGACCGAGTGAGAGAAAGAGACCAGACCCCTCTCGACATCTAAAATAGGGGATTTAGGGGAAAGGTGGCTTAAACCGTTGCTTTTACGACTCTTTTCCCCCTCGCACCCCCGCTTCAATCTTCGTCAATCTCTTTTTGTCCTCTTGCACTCGTCGCCGCGTATAGTTCGTCCACCCTTTGCCCCCTCCCTCCCTAACCCCCTAACCCCCACACCCTCTCCTCGCCCATTTTAATGTACACGCATCATGTCTTTTTAGATCACCTTTTTGATCTCGGTTTCACGGGGTTTCGTATAACGAATAGCGGGGACAGAAGAGATGAGTTCGTTAGTTGCATCTGAAAACTTCCCCATAATGAATCCGTTTAATGTCGATACTAAAAGCTTGCAAAACAAAAGTATTTTAAAACCCGGGCCGGCTTAGAATTAACATGAGTAAATAGAGGAGGGGCAAGCAGCAAGATGAACACCGAATTAAATGAAATATTATAAAAGAACTCGAAAACAAGAAGTAAAAATGCTCAGAAATAAGCAAACAAAGGTATCATGACTTATGGGTATATTTAATATAATCTTGTACATTTTTTTACTTTTAATCAACTCGATTTATAATATCTAAAGATGTTATCAGAATAATTAAATAACATCTACTTTGTTCATGAAAACATACAAAAAAATAAATAATAAACATCAAATAATAGTGTCTAATCATATTTCATTCTAAAAATAATAATAATAATAATATTATTATTATGGACTGCATACGACTCTTAATTAAAAAAATTATTCTTATTCATTAATTAAAAAAATCTACTTTAATTATTTTAATTTTTTATTGCTTATTATTAAATACCTCATTTATAAATATACATTGGTATTTTAAAAAAATTCACTATTAGAAAAGCAAAAAATTGTTTTTAAATGAATATTGATTCATCTATAAATATGTTCAACCAATGGAGTATCGGTGATTTGGTGTGCGCTAGTGAATAGGTATTGGTATGCTACGGATCATATATTAAATAATAAAAAATAAAGACTATATATATACATAATGTGTTGAAATAAAACGTAGAGAGTAACGATTATTTCTTAATAAACAATAAATATGTTTTATTCTTCACATTTTATGATTCAAATCAATTACTTTATAAATTGATATTTATGTTTAATTTATCTATTAATATTAATTGTATTTCAAAAATTACTTTGACCAAACGTATCCTACGTATTGAAATATGATATTCAACATATTTAATTCTATATTCTCAATATTAATCATTACATTATATTTTATATTTCGAATTATTATTTGACATTTTTAATTTTTAAACTATTATTGAAAGAAATTCTGAAGTATAAGTTAATAATAGGTCATTGCGCTTACAAAATTAAATAGATAAAAACATAAGATCACAATACAAAAAGTAATATGAAACATATCGTATTATTTTTAATAAAACTCATATTATATGTTTACTGTAACGAGTTCCGTAATATTAAGAATTTAAATCTAATATCAAAATGTAATATAGTAATGATACAATTATAATAATTCTATTGTCACTCTGTGTAAATTATTATATAAAATACTTTTAAATGGACAGTTTAAATTTTAATCAAGAAGATTTTCTTTGTTGGTATATCTACGTAATATTTTTTAATAATTTCTTTAAAGTTTTAATTTTTAAAAGATGCACTATAAATCACATTAGGAGGATAGAAAAAATTGTTGAAAATATAAGGCTTTGAATGTTTCAAATTTCAACATCAAGCTAGTATTGCTTGTTATGCGGTAAGCGTTACGAAAAACTTTAAGAGCGTTTTTTTCAAAGCAGTATTTTGAAGTCGAGATGTAATAACTTGTCGTGAACTACTGAACCAAGTGAATAAAACTTTCACGTATATATTTAGAATAAAAGAAACTATGTTTGAAACATTTAACCTATCTTCTATTGTAAGACAATACTTCGAGGAAATGCAGCAACATAATTCTAGTAAAAAGTGAATCTTTTTTTTTTTTTAAAATCACACCTTTACTATTCTTATTCTAAAAGTTTTCATAACATTTAACTAGGGTCATTTTCAAGAATATTTTGGTATAAAAATAAAAAAAATAGTATTATTAAAACATTTAATCCTAGGTAATTCTAATTCAAGATTAAAAATAACGTTTTTTTATAAGGGAAACTGTGGAGTATAAATTTAATTTTATTGAGTATATATATTTGTACATATTTTAATATATATACAATATCTATATTAAGAACAAAAAATTCTTTAAATAATCATTAATGTTAATTTTTAAACTGTACTTAAATTTTTAAGTACAAACAAATTTATAATGCACTATATAGGTATGAATAAATATATTAATAAATGAATATTATTACTTACTGAAGTGTTGAATATATGTATTGAATAATTACGTTCTAATAATGTATTTACATTATTTTATGGAAATTTTATAAATAATGAATGATAATATTTTGATAAAATATTAAAACATAAATATATTTGTTTGCTACTTAAATATTTATTTATTATTTAAATAGAAAAAATAAATACAACATTTATATTTATGTCTGTATGTAATAATTAACAATAATAAATTTTTAATCATTGCTCCAATTTATTTATGGATAAAATCAATGAATTTATAAATTTTTAAATAATTTTGTAACATATCAAATTATAATATACCTAATAATGTAATGAAATATCGATAAATAAAATAAAAAGTTAAGATAAAAAAAAATTGTGTATAAAATTATGTATATTCATTCATAAAAAATTAGTATTTATAATTTGTATTTACACAAGAAACTAAATTATAGCTTCAATAAATTTACTAAATTTTAAGGTAAAATAACAATATTATAATTTTTACAATTTTTTTAATTTTAATTAATTCATATAATACCAGATACTACACAGATTTAACAAAAGATTTGTTGTTTTAATTTAGATGTAATATTTATTATCCTTATTATAGATTATTATTCTTTATCATAGTACTATGAATATCAATTCAAATAAATTAATTGTTAGATATTGGAAAATACTTCTGAAATTAGACTGAAATGTATGATTGGATGAAAAAAGCTTCTACTTTTTAGATACATGCTATCTATATTAACAATAAATTTTAATAACTTATCAAGAATCTAGGATAAAACTCAAGTCAAAAGATTCATGATACTTTCTGAATCATATTAATTTGTTCAATTTCGTTACTCTTATATAATGAATTAGCAATACATGACGTGTCCATAACTATTCAAAAAGTATTAATCAATAAATGTGATATGTATGATTATCGAGAAGAAATTATAAATTTATCCATATGAAAAATTAGAAAGCCTATTAATTATTGAAGGAACAAACTATTCAAAATTATAAGTACTTAAGGTACTAAAAAAAAATTTGTGAAGCAAATTTATTATTACTATTACTACAATTTAATATTTTATATTTATTTGTTTATTAATCATTTGTATTGAGTTAAATCAAATAAATATTTAAATAAGATATTAGATTACAATGTGTACAATAATGCTAAATTAGATAAATAAAATAAATATTATATTAAAAATATTCCAACACAAATATACAGTATGAATAATATTTTTCAAAGCTTTACATGTACAATATGAATTATTATTATTCGTTATTACTGTAAGAACTCTTATACATTAGATGAATAATTATTAAATTATTTTAAATGATTAAAACTAAAAGTTTTAAATAAATGTAAAGTTAAAATAAAAAAAAGTAAAATTTCAGAACATATTTACGAACTTTTTTTTGTTAGCATCCAAGTAAGTTTATTTAACTATTTTCATTAAATACAGAAATTCTATAATATATTTATAGGATTATAATAATTTATTGAACTTCTTATTAATATTATCAACATTCATTTAATGTATTCTACATCTGGTTTCTATTATAATTTTAAATACACATAGGGAATTGAGGGAATCTATAATTCAATATTTTCAAAAATTATGTAATTATAATCATAAGGCTTTACGTTTATGAAAATGTATTTGCTGTCTTCTAAAATGCATATAAGCAAATATATGTGTATTTTAAAAGAGTTTCAATATTATTAAATCTAATTGCAGAAAGTTTAATCATCCAGCTAAATTGACAAATTATGGTTTGATGTCCTCGAAAGAGCTTATTGAATATCAAATAGAAGTGAAATTAAGTCAGACATTTACAAGTGTTTAATTAACGAATAATTAATAAATATAAATAAATTAATAAAATATAATACTAAGAACAATTTTAATAATAACAAAGTATAATTTAATTAAATGAAAATTCAATAAGAATATATACGTAATATAATGTATTTAATTGTTTTTTATTATTATTATTTATTATTTTGTTTACAAAATTTATTTAATTTATTTAGATTTTTAAAAATATCTTTTAAATCGAAATCTCCTCAGGAGAACTTTAAACTTCATTATAGAAATTGTAAAAAAATTAGAATTAGGTATCTATAAACGCGTATACGAATAAATAGAATAAAATTGCGATTATGACATAATCGCTTTAGTCGCCGAGATTCTCAAAACAACAACAACATATAAAAGGAAGCTCACGAATTTTTTTTCCGAGGAATGCGTTGTTTGCGATTCAACGCGAACGTACATTGATCTTGTTAGAGTAAATGAAATGCAAAAAAGATGCATACAAAGTAGGCTAAAAATGCAAATAATTTAAATATAATTAAGCTAATATCTAAAAGAAGAATGAATGAGGATGGAAATGAAGGTGATGTGTATACTCAAGCAAGACAATATATTGTTTTTGTTAAGTTAAACGAATACAAATGTTAACGAGCTCGATGCTCATCAACAAAATTTACACTACTACCGTCTGTCGATTTTGTTCAAATTGTACAGAAATCTCCCCCCCCCCCGACCCCACCCTCTGAATCATTAATTTCTGGCAATTTATTATAACGCATTTATTCAGCAGTCATTAATTCGATTAATTCAGTTGCACTTCAATTGAGGTGTTGAGTACTGCGCGCCGAAATTCATACATGGAATTGTCACAAATATCCTGGGCATTAAAAACGTTTTTCTTGCTTTGAGAAGGAAAAAGCCGACACAACTACTATAATTAATTTTATGGATACCCATTTATTATTGAATTTATTTTTGTTCTCGTGGTCTGACTTCAAAGACGATGTCTCACCAAACATCTATATTCTCGTTGAAATGGTATGTCTCGTATTATTTCTGTGTTTCAATATATCTTTACATCGAATCGAGATTTTAACTCGTACATCGTCCCAACAAAATCCCACGAATATCTCTCGCTTGTCATCTCAAATCATTGATTTTCCAAAGAAAACTTACCATTTGATCGAAAAGTCAATTCTTTTTTAGTATTGTTTTTTTTAAGAAAATGTTATTTAATTAAACTCACTCATGGATATCGATTACGTAATATATAAGTGATAGAGCGAGGGCGAACTTGGATATGGTGAGAAAGTAGAAAAGAGTGAGAGAAGGAGAGAGAGTTAGAAAATGAAGAGTGAGGAAGTATGAGAAATTGCACAAGTTTATATGTACAATTCATAACAAATTAAATCATTCACTCACAATAATTTTTTATAACAATTAAATTATTTAAACAGTTCAGCTGTCTTTTTCGGTTCAATGTACCAAAATTGCATGAGGTTAAAGGATTATTTGTATTATCTTAGTAAGAGAAGACCAGTTGACTATAGATCCTCTACTTATTGTTTTATGAGGATCTTTAACTTTTGACCATCGGCTATGATTGTGGATTAACATTAACCCACAATCTCTATTTCTAATGCTACTTATGGTCCTATGATTTTATACTGCTTTCCCCTTAATTATTTCTGTTGCCTTTCTCGCATTTCCAATTATTTATTTACTAAATTTTTTGTCGTAAAACCTTCTTACATAGCTAACAGAATAAGAGGGAGAAAGGTAGATAACGCAATAAACAAGAAATCACGTAAGACATTTTTCGAAGTGGAGTTTTTGATTTTATTTTCAAGTAGTAGCTCACAAATTCCACAAGTTCTAATTAAAATTTAATTGTATCCAATTTCTTTGGAAATGTAATCATATTTAATTATTGGTGACTTGTTAGTAGATAATATTTGCTATGTCCGTTAATGCTATCGTGTTACTTTTTATAATAAAATTCATGTTCCCTTTCTATTCTATTTCGGTAAATTATTCAGCTTTTCCATTACAAATACTCCACCTTTTTGTTCATCGTAATTCATATGGTATACCTTATATGTGTAATTTTATTGATCCCAAGTGAACACTAATAAGTATAAGAAATGATTTCGAGAATATGAAATTATTATTTTGTATTAAATAAATTTATATTTTTTATATTTTAGTTTTTAATCCATTTCAGCAAATTATTTAGCTGTTATTTATTCATTAATAATAAATTTCATAACCTTAAGAAAAAATAACATTTTGAATTTTTCGGTTCATTGATTCATAAACAACTAAACCAAATAAAGGTGAAAGAACTTTTTTTATTATAAATATATTTTTCTATCCTAACTTTGTAGCTTGTTTATCATAAACATTGAAATTTGTAAGAGATAACCAAAACTATGTTTTCACTCGTGAGAATACATTTCAAAACCCGAATTTAGGTTTGATGATATCTTCACGCAGTGAATTTTACCGATTATTTTACGCCAACAACTCGTTCCAAGATTTTCATTACTCGAGTTCGTGTACGTCACATAATCTTGAAATATTTTTCTTATTTACCGTGTTGACCGTAAATTACCTTGCCTTGTTGTTTTTTATGTTTTCACCACAAATTGATTATTTTTCGATCAATAACGTTATAATTTATGACTTCAGCCGCGATTAAGCTCAAAATATATTAAACGAATCTTAAAATACGTTTCGATAATAAATTCAATTCATATCTGTATTATCATATGATTAATTATTGCAATATTGCAGTATTATGATTGTATTGTCTTTTATAATTTTCAGAATTGTTTTCGTTTTGTTTGAAGAAAAATACTTTGAAGATATTTTAAAATGGATGTATTGTAATATTTAGAAATATATTATTGCAATAAATAAAATACTAGATACTGAATTTATTAACTTATTATTATTGACTGTAATTGAATTTTTTTTATAATTAACTGTAAATAATTAATAGTAGTGTCATGTAATTGTTTTTAAAGAATTTTTAATATTGTATATAAGAAAAATATTAAAGGTATAAAATACATAAAAATATTCAAATTTGCTTTAAAACATTTTTAAACTCTATGAAACTAATGCATTAAAAAATTATTGTTAGAAAAGTATTTAAACACTCTATAAAAATTTTATACATCGAGTTGGTGTTGGTTCAAAATATTTTCTTGCAGTTCTTTTAAAAGGGCAAGAAAAACTGAATACCAATAAAACGTGGATGACGAAGACCGGTGATAAAGTCAATTACTGCAAAAGTTTATACACGAGTAATAAACTCTCAAGATACGATAAAACTGAAAACTCTAATCAACTTGCTCGATATAAATTAGCTTTAATTATAAATTTACGAGTATGCTAATGACTCATGCAGCTTCTCATATTATTCTTAGAAGTGCAAATAAGTTGTTACAACGTCAACATAAATTGAAGTTAAAATGTTATTGCTTATGAACTTTAACGTTTCAATACTAATGGTTCATAAATAATAAATTGACTTCAACCATTTTAATGTAATAATTACAGTAGATTATACATCTGGATTCATACTTTATGGGATTAATAATTTTATGAAATTAAATGTATTCAAGATATTTTTAATTTCAATACTTTGCTTTGTAATAGACTTTTTAATATTTAGCTTTATAATTTCGATTATAATTTTTTTTTAATATCTGAATAATGTTCCTGCATTTTAAATGTGGTAATAATTCAAGCGATGTACAAAATTAAAAATACCTATATATAAAAAGGATTTGAAACGTCTGCAGCAGTTAAAAATAAGAGTGAAAATATAATTAAATGAATTAACAAAATTCACATTGAAGGTTCGGATAGAAATTCATATTATATAAACATAAACACGCATAAATCTAAATATACACTTACGTAAATAGATGTGTAACTACACAAGGAACTTGATATTCGATAGATTATAATAAAATTGAAAACAAACTAAAACACGTTGATGAATGTGAGTATAAGTAGAATACGATGTATCATAAAAGATCTTGACCCGGTTGACTTGGTTTTGGTTTCATGATGTCAGAAAATTTACTAGATCTATTTATAATGTCATCTGAAACGTAGGTGAATACGGTCAACTACTGTAGTAGTGGCACATCATGTGAATATTACTTAAATTGATGATGCTTAGTGAAATACGTAGAGTAACTCAGTACACCCAAAGTGCGATAAGTCACATCATCTATTCTTGATGATTGCAATCTGATTATTCATTACCTATAAATTTACTTATGATCACATTTCAAAATCGAATAAATTTTTGAGGATTGAAAAATTTAAATCATTTTTTATTTGATACTAATATTGATAGGACAACTGGTCAAATTTTGAGCATAAAATAAGCATGTACATGTATTGTCTAATGTACCTTAATATTATAATGTGTATAATCAAGTGTTAAAATTAATGAAATTACAGGGAAAATACGCGCTGAAACAAATATAAATATTTATTAGAAACAAGAGGCTCGTTCTTTCAATAGAGCACAGATTAAAAAGAGTATAATACAAAGCTGTCTTGTTTCTAAATGGCTTTATACACGAGATAAACCTTTATTTCAGAACTTATTTCAGAATTTTTATACAAAAGATGGAAATGGTTTAAAATTGCAAAACAAATAAGTTTTTCACATCGATGTTGCATTTAATTAGGTAGTTTATTAAAAATAAAGTAGTAGTAGGTAAGAGATCAGGATGGTAATTAGAAAAATTAAGAATGGTAAACAAAAATAGAATTAAACATCACGTTAAAAAGAAATAGGTAATCGAAGTGGGTAGTTGAAAAGGGAAGAAAAACAAAAAACTGAATGATTTAAATACACCATACGAAGCAGATTCAAATTGTGGTTTTGCTGTGTACATAAATCAAATTAAAGGGTAAACATTGTTAAGAAACTATTTTAACTGATTCAATAACCGAATAATTGTATAACAGATATTTCATAATCCTGTAATTTTAATTTTGGAACATTTTTTTAGTATACGATGTGTATTATAATTAAAAAATAATTGCATAATAATGCAACTGTCATATTGTTACTTTTTCATTGTGTTAATCAAAAAACTAAAATAATGAACAAATATAAATAGAAGTAGCTAGTATATATAATATTGACTAGTGAAAGCAATTTTCTGTTTTTTTTTTTTTTTTTATTATAATGAATTAATGAATATATTTGTGTATAATAGATTTATTTAAAGTCAATATTTCGAAGCTATATTTTTCGAATACATAAAATATATTTACTTTGGAATACTTTTAAATATATCTTTTAAATTAAAGTTTTAATTTTTTTAATATATTTTTAATTAGTGTACACTATTCATTTGAATTTGTATGTGAAAAATTATCTATTTAATTTATCTAGATAAATTATTTAATGTACAATAGTTATTGTTTAGAATAATTTATTCATAAATACTATGAGAGAAAGAAATCTGTCGTTAATTTTTGTTTTGGTATTGATAATTTTTACTTGTCTGTAAGCAATGGAAAATGTTGAAAATGTAATTAATACTTTTATAGTCAGTTGCAGTGGTTTCGCATAAATGTTATAAAGATGCACATTTTGTGAAAACGAGCATTTCATGTATGTTTACGTATACAGTTGTGCTGTAGTATTTATGTAAAAAGTAAAAAATACTTTTTTTACGGATAAACTCTGGCATGAATGAAAGAAAATTATTACGCAATTATGAAGAAAATCATTATATTTTTATTTATAACATCAGAGAGTATTTTAGTTATATTAAAAAAGTAAGTAATTCTCTCTTTCTCTCTGAGAAATAGTATCGATAATACATTGATACATGTGATTCAAAATGCATTTTTAAAAATATCGACAACGCATGATAAACACATCTCGATAAATATAGTAATAGATTTTAATTTGAATAATTTTGCAATAAAATATTCCAGAAATTCAAAAGGCTATATTTAACAGAGAAATGGAAAAGTTTGAAATAAACAGAAACCCATGTAGCATATCCGATGCATGAGTATGTTGTGTGGCAGAAGAGCATAAAAAAGGTGAATAGGTGAGAGCTCGTCGGTTTGCAAAAAAAATTTTTTTTTTTAAGACAAGTAAAATATTTGCGACGAATTCTTGGGTTGGTTTGATTAAACTGAATCTCTCCACGCAGATTTACATAGCCAACTAAGTTTTATACGGGAAATTGAAAAAATGAGTCGGGACACCAGCGGTCCACTCATATCGCGCGATAGAGGCATGTTTCCAGCCCCTACATGAGATTTACAGAAGGAAGATAAGTTGTGTAAGTAAAAATATATAGAGTATCTTGGGTATTTAATGTCGGATTAGTGTTGAGCTCGTGTTCAAACGTAGGTCTCCTCCTCCACCCCAAATCACTCCTCACTACACTGAAATTCAGGACTCTGTTATTACATCATTATACAATAGTACAATATTATGAATTTTATTACAGAATATTGGAGAATAATAATTATGCCTTTTTGGCTCTGCGCGCCCTGTGTATTGTGGTTCACCTCGAAACTAAATTTCCACCGCGTCACGTCATGCACATTTCCCCTTTTTGTATTTTCGGCTTTTCCCTTATTACTTCAGCCAAGACTCAACCCTCTTCAGAAGTAAAAGATTTATTTGACGGAAGGCCTACGCTACTCCTTGCGCGAATGCGCCTTGCGAGATCTCGGTAATCGATTTTCTTCCTCGAACCAACTCGTCAATGAAAGACGCCGAGGCATACTCGCAAAGCTCACACATTCGCTGGATACGTAAGCCCGAGTAATGGAACGTCGAAAACGCTTACTTGTCGATAACTAAA
This sequence comes from Eupristina koningsbergeri, assembly GCA_018907245.1. Classification (NCBI taxonomy): domain Eukaryota; kingdom Metazoa; phylum Arthropoda; class Insecta; order Hymenoptera; family Agaonidae; genus Eupristina; species Eupristina koningsbergeri. The sequence continues at coordinate 562,309 of JACCHV010000151.1, forward strand.
TTATCTGAAAGCTCGGCGAACTTGTCCGTCTGGCACGCTGAGAGTTATTAAGGTGAGGAGAGCCGAGATCTCTGCGAAAACTCGACAGGTGAAGTACCAAGTGTACCGAACCCATTGAGTGTAATGACTGAAGAAGAGGAAAAGTATGAATTTTCTGACTGACAACTATCAATTCGGTGAATAATTGTGTAAACATATGGGAGCGAGTGGATGAATTCACGAATTTGTTTGCACGTGTGTAAGTGACAAAGGGAGGCAAATGATGTGCAGGGTGCGTGATTTATTACGGTTACCCTTTCTGTTTGTACCCGAGAACATCCAGAGTTAAATGAAACCTATAATTAACCTTAAAAAGTACAAAACACATCATCATATGTACATTTGTATTCGAAAAACTAATAATTATTATCAGCTTCGTTAACTTACAACCTTTCTTTCTTTTTTTTTTTTTTTTTACAAAAAAAAGACATTACTTTCTTGTAATGGCATCAAATAATTTTTCGAGTTTCTTTTTATTCTTTGTAAAAAACGCATTTATATTTCTGCACATTAGACCTCGTTTTTCTGAAGAAAAATTACTAGTTACTTCTTAATGAATTGGTGTAAAAATAAGACTCAAAGAGATAAAAAATAATTGGCAGTATAAATTATATGAATCGAAAACGGCATTTTTTATTATTTAATTAAATTTTTGCAAATTAAATGGCGCATGGATCTTATATATCTTGTATGTATCAATAAAGTATGTTATGCTATTAACTCATTTAAAAAAAAAATTGGTTATGGATAGTTTTTATGCAAAAAATGTACAAAAAAATTTGATGGAAATTAAATTGGAATAGAAATATCATTATCTTATAGAAGCTTACTCTGATAAATTATAGAGAATATTGATTAGATGAAATGTACTCCCTACTCAAGCTATCAGATATTCACTAATAAATGCACGCTGTTACAAAATTTGTTGAGATTTAGTGCTCTGTTTTTGAGATACGAACCATCTCGCAAAATGTTTAAAACATAAAAATTGGTGCACTAGTGAATTTCTACACAACTAAATTTTAGCATTTATTTTAATATTGAAAATGAATAGTAGTATGGCAAATTTTTATTTTTCTGAAAACTTTCCTTCAATCGCTTATCTTTTTAATCGCGTTTTTTAGGAGTTTTTATAACAGTTTACGTAATCACGAATAAACTGTGCTTTAGTGCATTAATTTGTCGGTTGATTTTCTTTACAAACTTTTTCTATTTAAAAATGGACAGGTATATAAATTTCAAGGAAAATTCGATCTTCCAAATTGAATGTTCAATTAATTAAGTCAAAAAGGATTCATGCGTCAAGGGAGATAAAGGAAAGGATGGAAAGCAGATAGAGAAAGAAGATGGGAGTCGGTGTTAAGCACCTGCATGCTATTGAAAAATTCGTGGTCTGGTAGTACTGACTACGAGGGAGTGGGAGTGGGACGTACGACGAACTGGGAAGGAGTGAAAAAAACAGTCGCGATGGGAAATTAGAATTCTGTGGCGATCGACGGATTGGTCTGTCGAAATATGCCGATCCAACAATTTGTCACGTCCCCGTAATGTAAACGAAGCGGAAGATCCCTCTATTTTTCACGAGCGGCTCGTCGTCGCTAACAGCAATGCCGGCCTTTTAACCTCCCGCCCCCGCACTTCCGGTCGATACGGCTCGCCCGATGTACGCAGTCTCGAGTGCACACACGCTAAATAGCCTACCCACCTACCCCCGTCCAAATGTATTCCGATAATGGATATTAATTCGGTTAAAATTGCCTGTTGACGAGGCAAAATAATCGACGACCACCAATCGAATTTTCAAAGCCGCTCAAAGGACATTGATCGATCGTAGCTCGATCGACCCCCCCTCCCTCCCTCATTAATGCATCGGTACAGCAGCGACATATTAATTTCTCATTCTTGAAATATTAGCAGAAATGCAGGGGCTTCGAGCCATTTTACGGGATGCGCGCCAAGCCGGACTCTGCACGGCTGTTACTACTGCTCTAAAATTATTGTTCGCCAAACAATTACATCCGCGCAGTGCCCACCAATGACTAATGAACACCGATTTGATTTTCGGGGAAATTGGCGGAGATGAGCGGTCGGAGTCGAAAATTTGTCTCTATGGAAACGGACTAGAATAATAGAAAAGCAAAACTCTGGACTGGCCGCTACAAGTCCCACACGGCTCTTCTGGCTCGGAAATAAAATCGGGGAGGCCGATTAGAAGTTCCGGTAGTCCAGTCACAATGGTAATGCGACACGTGGTCCGAATACTCAGCCGAGATCCGTTGGATCCGGAGAAGAAAGGCGAAGGCGTTAAGGCGGAGCACGCGTCAACATGCGAAACTCGTGATTTATTCATTACAGAATCGCCGTATTGATTCGCATTCGCGTCAAGATAACCTGAGCGCCCACTCCCGGATTTGAGATTCCATTCGGGGAGCAGTTTCCCTCTGAGGCCAGACACTGCGAGATCTGTCTTCCTCCTCCCCTCCTCCTCTCCTCCTCCTCTTCCCCCCTTCTCCCCCCTCACTCTCTCTCTCTCTCGCCAACCGACGTTTGGTGTGCTCGGACAGCCGGCGAGCACTTGAGCGCTCCATTTGTATGCGGAGACCCCGAGCGACGCGGAAAGACAAACCAACTCGTCGTCGGGTTGACGGTTTTCGAGGTAAATTGCAAAAAATCATCGTTTTCTCCCGTTTGAGGAGCTGGACACTTCGTGTCCGGGGCTTTCACCCACGTACTCGGGCGAGGGTTGCCAAATAATTTCGGTGCCCGGTGACGAGGTCCGAATGCCAAAGCAGATTCGCCTCCGTCTCCGTGCGAATACATTTCAATTTCATCAAAAAAGTGCGCTTTGGCCCGGGTGCATCGACTCGTACGGTAAAGCCGAGCGAATGAACCGACGAAGCTACGACTTCCATTTGACGTTTAACTTGTAATGAATTTAAAGTATCTGTAAGCGCATTTGCATAAGCCGACCCATGCCAATCGTAAATAATACGCACAGTCGAGATATTCTGCGTCAATTTTTTGTTCGTTATTACCAATTTTTCCAAGTGCACATTAAAATATTCATTCGCACATCAACTGGATATTGATTGTGGATTTTTCAGCATGTAAACTCTTGATACCATAATCTCGTGTATCTTCGATCACACCTACATCCATATCACTACTTTCATTATTTTTGCATTATCATAAGTATGCTCAAAACTATTTTATATTTCAAATATTTCAAATTATACATTAATTATAAATATGTCGCATAAATTAATAAATACCTTACGTTAAATAGAAATTATATCACTTGAGCTTATTATCATTATAATTAACTCAAGTGATATTACAATTATTTGAATAAACTGATAAATATTAACAATTGCATTATATATATAAATTCATTTTATGGAAAATTAATAGTGCTTTTGGGCTTTTTGTAAAATATTAAATGAATACTGCCTTCTTATTATAAATAAAGAAATTCATTCTGACAATTATTATAAATATATTGTAATAACATTATAATATTAATATAGCAAAATAATTAATTATATGTAATAATATAATAAATAATTAAAATTAATTTTATCCTTTATAGAAGTAAAACCAATATTAATATTTATACAATGCTACATTAATACTTTACGTATTCTCAATATCAATATCGAGTTTCATGTAGCGTACTTTAAATTTTTTTTAATATTTATAAACCATTACAAAAATTGATAGCTTTGTTCTGTAAAATTTATCAAACTGTAGATGTACTATTTGTTCAATTCTTACATCTATGTAGAAGCCTTTAGGGATGACAAAATTGTGCTATAACACTCATGGCTTTATGAGTATATCCATGATTTCCAATTGTATTTGGTGTTCATATCGTAAAACTATAGGATATTCTACCTATATCTCGTTATCGGAAATCCTAAATACATAAAGATTGAGTATGAGCAGACACGACACCTAGATTCATAAAATTGGGAAACGTCACTTATGATGCTTATTATCATCGATCTCTTCAACGGAATACCTGTATATATCAAACTCGATCTGATAATACACTCAGAACTTTATAATCGTTTTCCTGATCTTTTTATTTTTACCCATGTTAGTACTATTACTTCTACTATTACTACTTTTACATCAATATTACTGTTACTATTATAATTTTAATTTAATCCTATTATAATGATATATTTTAATTCTTAACATATTTTTATATTACGACATCCATTGTGGTTTATGTTATACCAATATTGAAGGTATATATTTTATACTTTTTTTTTCAAATATAAATATTATTTTTATTCATGAAAATCTTTTCTATATTATCTTTAAAAAAATTAAATAATTAAATACTTACACTCTTATATTGTTGAATAATAGTAATATTTTATATTATATTTTTCATTTGAAATTATACATCATATAATTATTTTATTACATAATATTTCGTTTAGTTATATTTTCCGTAATTTTTAGATTTATCTTATAACATATTCCAAATTAAATTCACACACTTCTTCAAATTCCAAATTTAGTTAATATTATTAGCTTCAGAATATACAATTATTAACAAGTTGTTAACTTAAAAAACTTATTTATATATTACTAAAACATATTAATATATCACTTATTTATAAACTTATTTAAATTTAATAGACATTTTTAATTTTTTAAATAATATATACGAGAAAAATCAATTATGGACAAAACAATATTTGTAATTTTTTCCTTTAATCAGTAAATATTTTCTTGCGAAACTTAAACTATATACGTGTATTTCATTGTAGCCAAGTTTAATAAACAAAATTGCAGGATTGCTTAAAAAAATTTAAATATAAAGGTGATTTAAATTAGCTATAATTTGATCATTTGAAACTTGCAGCTTCAAATAATAAAATTTTATCTATAAATATTTTTATTGAATAACAAAAATACCCATCATGATAATGAAATAAGAACAACCGTTAATATGTTGAGTATACGAATATAGATTTTGTACTCATCACACGTAACTTAATATATGATAATTTTAGTTTGTTTTGAATTTTTTCTGTATAATTTTCGTATATTTCAGAATATAATTTAAATATTATTCTATATGAAGACACAAACACATGTGTATTTTATTAAGTAATAGTAAGAATTTTTTAGCACAGTATATTAGTATATTTTGTTTTTCTTTTACAAAAAAACTTTTAATTACTATTTAAGGAGTTCATTACCTTTATGGCATTGTATTATTTAAACCACATTATCAAATCTTTTTTTAGTTGTAAGATGTTTTACGTTTCATTTAGAGCACTTATTTAATTTATTCAAATACTCCTTATGATACTATGAACAAAAATCTTGGCAGAGGTTTTTGAATGAATAAGTAATTTGTGAGCTGGTTAGATAGTATGTGTACATAATTACAATTGAGAAAGCTCATCAAGGAAATTGTTAGGAGTTAGTAAAGGAAGATCATTGGAATTAGTGGAAACAGGTGAAAGAGTTTAGTGTAATAAAAAGTTTATCGTAGCTTATATTTTTACATTAAACTTGGTAAATTCTTCCAAAATTAATAAAGTTCTTTTAATTACTCATTTTAAGTAACACTTTACTTGTTCGATTGTTGGATAATATAGCCCATCTAAATGAAAATGTCGGAATAATATTGGATCATTTATTTCATATAGACCAAATTTTTTCTTTTTTTTTTTAGTTTAATTATTATAAATTATTGAAAAGTAATGGAGCTCCATTAATTTCGTGCCACGCAAAGATTTTAATATTACCTAAATGGAAACTATGAGATTTTTCAAAATAAAGCCTACTGAAGGCAATTATAAAATGGCCTTTGTCAAATTACTTTTCTATATTCATTATACTAATAATTACGCATTCGAGCGAATATGCAAATTATTAAATTCATATCATTTTTTATCCATTTTAGATAATCTTGAAAGCATTTTATTGCTAAAAGACATATGTCTATTTCAAATTATGTATCTCATTTATTATGTTAGGACTAAGAATTATATCAGTTCTATAATTTTGTTTCTTTTATATTTAAACCACATGAATCCTAGGAATATGTTTTAATATAGTGCAATGCAATTATAGAATCAGTCTAAAAATATGCTAAATCATTAAAATATTAACTTTATTTTATACTATTATTGTATTTTAATGATATAGCTTGTAAAAATTTTGTTTTTATTTATTAAATTTATATTAATTCCAGACAACTCAATAGTTTATAATATTTTTTAAACATTATTAATAAAAATTTTCGCTTGTCTGATAAAATGAATGAAATTATAGACCTTATTAACTGTTGAACTAATCAATAAATTAAAATATTTGAATTTTCAATTGAATTCATTATAACATGAACGATAATAAATAACAAGGTTATATGAATTAAAAATATAAAATTTATTGATATTTGAAATTGAAATAAATTGATAATATAATTTGGAATTAAATTAATAAATAAGAAAATAATAATTGATAATAATAGCTAAATTATCTTTCGTACTTTAATGGTAATTGATCATTAAACAGTAAAAGAAATTCATAAACATATTTCTGATTGATAAATCGTGGAACAACTTTTGATTAAGCTTTATTATGATAAAGGAGCTTCTGTATATTCTCAAAAAATGCCTGAATTTAATGCCACATTTATATTCTTGATATTCTGCGACCAAAAATTTATTCAATTTCATTATTTTAGTTAAATAATATAGATGTAATAATTTTATTAATAGAATAACTTATCCGTTTTAGAAAAAATAAGTCATATAAAAGATATACATGATATTTTAAACATTGCACATTGTCAACATAGGTTAGATTAGTACTTATTGCATTAAAAAAAGACAATATCAAGAGTATTTAATGTCTGAGTGATTTTAGCTTAAAATTACATTTCGATTTATTAAACGTTAAACAGTTTTATATAATTCAAAGGTCATTGCCTTAAATGAAATTTACTAAGTTGTAATAGTTTTATGACCTACGTTTGAATCTTTTCAGCTGGTATAATACATTCTATTTCCGTTAAATAATTACAGATATACATGTCTTATCTTAAACTACTATCCATTATTAGATAATTGTATCTTTTATCCATTTATTTGAAAATAGTTTATGTGCAAATAATGTCTACAAATGGTGAATAAGAGTTAATGACATTTTTATCTGAAGTACTTCCGTCTCAGTATTTTTTAAAGAGTTTTTTTAAGAGTTCTTGAAACTTTTTTTTTTAATTTATATCAATTTACGATATGTTCAATATTTACATAAAGGACGATTAATTTAAAATGATATCTCAATAATAGATTGTATGTATTATTTTATTTTGAAAGTGCTATCACAAAGAAATACCTGGTGTTGATCTACACATCATCAATGCTTCATAGATCTCCATTGTATTTTTAGACTAATGAAATATATCATGCAAGAGATAAAATTCTTATGCTATGCTAATAATTTGTTCTTCTAATTATAAAAGTTATATATATATTTATTAAGTAACGATTTATAAATCAATTAAATGAGACTTTAATTTTATAATGTAGCGATTAATTTAAATAATATAATTAATTAAAAATCTGAATAATTTCAAATTACCAATATAATTTTTAATTTACCAAATATTTTACTAAAATTTTTTATTACTACAGCGTATTAAAATTTCTACGATTTTTAAGGTTCACCCCATAGAGTTAGGTTTAGTTTAAAAATATTTACGTACTTATATATATATTCAGTTTTACTATGCAACAGATATACAGATTTTTTTGATAACCGATAGTCTCATTTTATCTGTGCAAACCAAATTTTCTGAAGCAATAACTCTGATTTCACTCGTCGACATATTTAATTATCTTATTCAAAATGAAGATAACAAACCTTCTGTTTTCCACTAATACCTTAATTATAATACATAAATGTGAAATCATAAATATATAAATATTTTTAAATAGTTTTATAAATTTAAAAAAAAAAAAATTAATAAGATTATTTTCATATAAGCTATAATATATTTAATATTATTTCATATTTAATATTATTTTAATTATTTTAAATAATTAATAGAAATAATTGCTATAAATAATCATTATAAATAGTATATGAAAATATTTATAATATTTCGTAGTTATTTTTTTTTTCATTATAATTAAAGAATGATTTTATATTTCTGTGGTGATTAGAAATATTAAAATTTTGCTGAAGATAAAATGTCATATTTTTAATAATTCAAAAATACACAGGTATTTTTTAAATAATAAAATTGACAATTTTAAACATTTCATAATGACCGGTATACAGTAGAATAATTGGTAATACTGCTTAATGTGACTGTCAGGTATTTGCTTAAAGCATTATGAACTGATAATACATTTACTTCCTAATTATGTTAATCATGAAATTCAATATATAAATGAATCAATTTTTTGAGACCTATTTTAATAGAACAAGATACTTTGTGATTTATACTCAAATTACACGATTTGACATCATTTATTTTTAAACATTTCTTACAAAATGTACATTTTCCAATAATTATACATGTATTTATAATTTCTAAAATTATTAATATTTAAATACAAATTATTCCCCAAATAATAAATAAAATGAAACTAGATTATTTTAAATTGGTTAAAAATAATTATATATTAATTTCTTTTTTCTTCAAGAAGGAACTGTAAATTAAATTTTATTAAATTAACTTTTAAATTCATTTTCTCATTCTTATTCGTATATTTTGTGAATATAGAAATGGATATGTATTAAAATTCGACTATTCCCTCAAGTTTCAGAAAAATACTAAGTTTTAAAGTTTCTTTCCGCTTTTCTCCTGTCAATTTATATAGTTTTTGCTTGAGATTCTTTACAATGATATGCTCATTTAGTGAAACACCAAGTGTGGCTAAGGAGTCTTTATATTTTAAGCTTCATTTCCGAGTTTTGAAAACTTCTAGAAAAATTTTGATGGTTTTTTGACAGATTTAACAATAACGATAAGTATTTTTATCGGATTAAACGCTCATCTATACAGAGATGCATATGAGTTCCATTTTCTTTTTTTTAATATTTTATTTTTTTAACTATACATACTTTCCTTAAATCTAAAAGTATATGACTATATGATATAATTTAGATTATAATTTAAGGAATTTAAAACTACAAAACAGGAATCAAAACTAATGATAGATACATCAACTAGTTCAATACGAAGGAGATAAAAGTGTTTAACTACAATCGTATTATTTTCATTATCATGATAATTGAGTAAATCATTTTAAATGATGTTAAAATTATTAAATTTCAATCTTTTTTATTCAATAAAGATTTAGTTTGAAAATAGCTGAAAAATAATTATGTTAAATGCTAATTTTCATTTGCTGGACAAGGTTTATCAACTATTTCCATTTAATTTGAAAAAACTGGTTTTAATTTTATGAATTATAATGTTAAATTGAATAATAATTCTGTTGCTTTCAAAATATATATTGAATTGTTATTTTATTTTTACATGAATTACAGTTCTTATTAACGATTTAAAAATTTTTCGATGAACTTCTGACATATGAAAAAGAAAAATTGAGAAAATGAATGTTATTTTATATATTTTTTTATATTTTATTAACTTACTATTGATTATATCAAAATGATGTATAATAATACAATTGTATTGACGATTCTAGTAAATATTCTGCCAAATATTAGTGTTCCAATATATTTTTTTAATTCATAACATTTTATTAGGTTTTATAGAAATATTTTATTTATACAACATATTTAAAACACAGCAATTTGTACAAATAGAGCCAGTGATGTCCTTCATCGACCAACGTAAATTGTTTTTCTTAATTACCTAGTAAAATTTTGTTTAATATCTGTTTTAATTAATATAAGATAAAGATATTGAATAAAATATCGTAACACGTCTCTAAATGTTGTACAAGTCATTAAACAATTATTATAAACGATGACTCCAGCAATAAGATAAAATAATGGGTCCAAATGATAAACTATGATTGGGTTCATTACAAAAAATACACTCTAATATTATATTATAGAAAATTGAGTACTGAACATTTTACATTAAAGCTCTTACTCAATAAAATTTAAATACATAATAATAATAAACTATTTTGTTTTAATATTTGTTTTAATATAATATTATATATAATTCTATTCTTAATTCTTGTTTTATTAGATTCTACTGTATTTAAGGTTAAAATATCTTTACATTAAATACATGAAAATTCTTCATATAAAAAAAAAACTCTTATTAAATGATGTATATCATGAAACCAAATTTTATTATAGATAAAGATAAGTTAAAAACCATTTAAATACCATTTAAATATCAATAGAATTTATTTTTAATTTATTTCAATAAAAATTTAATACAATGAACAATTTTTTGTGTTATACATAATAAATTTATTCATTTTTTCCCTAATTAATTATTCAGAATTTAAAATTAAAATGACATAGAAAGTTTATCATACATTCGATTTTTGATAAATTGTATCTTAAAATTTTTTTTAAATATTGTAAAGAATTACAATTAAAAATTATTTTAACAAATTTTAGTAAAAAATCTTAAAATAATACTAAAAAATATAAAAAAGATGAAATGAATGGAATATTTGCTTAATACTAAGTACTATTTTTAAATAAAAATAATGAATTAAAATAAATAATTTTCTTATAAGAGTTACTGTTTGGTATAACTCGAAAACATATAAAAAATCTCTTGCTTCAATAAAAAAGAAAAACCAGTACCACGAAGCACCTTAATAGTTCGATTTACTATCCAATTCAAATAGTTTGGATCGCAAGCGAAGTAATGTACATTTCATCTTTGCAAAGAAATAATAGAAATAAAAAAAATTGAAAAGAAATCAATAAAATAAATAGATCAATGCATCCTTAATCTATCTATATAAATTTTTAAATTTGTTTAATATTATTGTATTGTATTGTATTGTATTCATAAATATTACTCATAATGCCAAAATAAAAAGAATGGTAAAAAGTTCCATTTATAAAACTAGAAATGAAAAAAAATCATTTAATTAAACGTCCAGTATAAAGAGAAATGGAGTAAAATACAAAAATTAAAAATAATAATTATATAATATTTTGAATAATATGTTTACTAAATTTTATAACAAATATATTATTTCGTATTTATAAATTTAAATATTGAGTATATATAGATATTTACTATTATTTTAATTATAATACTAACTTTCAGAAATATATATTTTTATATATTTATATTATTGGAAAATCACACCTGAGTGTAATATCATGCATACAGATCAGAGCTTTATGAATTTTAATATATCCATTTATCTATACGCTTCTACTAAAATTATACCAGATCGAAAATCTTATGGATCGGCATATGCTTGAATTTAGTAGCATATGGTTACTAAATTCAATGAAACTGATAGCTAAAGAATAAAAGCCTGGAATCTAAACTATACTTTAGATGGTTTTCCATTAAAAAAATATAAATATTTGAGCTTTAAAAGTTATGTTGATTAATTCGATACGAACGAAATAAATAAAACCCACAAAAGTTCCTGTAATAATAATTGTATAATCAATGTTTACTCAATTCTATTTTACAAGAAATAAGTGTAACGATTAAAGATTTTCAAAAATTTTCAAATTATTTTTAATTTTCAAACAACTAAGTCTTTTAATTCACCATTAACAAAATTTTAATGATATATTATAAAAATAATTTTCGCAAGCTCAATTGATTGAATGAGCATAAACACTTTCTTGCTCAGTCGTCTATAAGGAAATTATCTTACCCTACAATTTTTCACTTAACCGACAGTTACAGGAGAAGAAATAGAAAATCTATAAGGTTTTCTTGCTTCATGAAAGATTGATAATGATAATCTAAAAATATCATGATCTATGAATGGGTCGATGTAACAAAAACAAACGGACATTCCGCCTCATATGTTCATGGATTTTTCTTTGTAGGCTCGATTCGTTTGGCAGTAGTAAGTCCACGCGTCATCTATTGTCCTCTTTTCCCCGCTCTACAAACGACTCGGGAAGAACTTTACAAGACCGTGTAATAAGTTATCTGGACAAGACGGTAATTAAATCGGATAAATCGTCACGTCAGTCGCCATTAGTCGCTCAGGTTATATTATTCCGAAGCTCTGGTCTTTCTTCTCGGAGCGTCTTGGCACTCGTGTTAAACGCCGACGAACTGAATTACTCCTGCCCAGACCACGACTCGAGACTCCTTTCTATAGGAGGTGACCATTTTCCTCCATACGTGAACGTCCCCCCGTTCCCTACCCCCCCCCCCCCCGCCCCCGACCCCTCTCGAACCCCCTCGCCCGTCCCGAAATACACACACACGCGCGCATTAAAATTCCACATCGACATGCCTGCAAAGAGAACACTCGCAAGCGTGTAAAACACTTCACACCCACAAGTCTGTATAATGCATCCGAGGATTAAGCATGGATATATATTGCCACGGAATTGAATACCACCATTCAAGCGTATAATCATCCGTCGGCCAAATCCCGCTGATCTAATTAAATGTAATAATTAACCGTTAAATAGATTATCTTTCGCTTAATTTCATATTACAAGTAAAAAGGTAGGGTTTGGCCCAAGTCATAAATCAAGGAATTACTTCTTATCAGCTTGTATTTACTTTGTTTTTGTATCTCATATCTTTCAATTTCTTCTCTTTTGTTGGGGCTTTTCGTTCTGCCCGACTAATTGGTGTAATTGGTTTGCTCATTGATATAACATTACATTTGATCAAAGTTCCGTCGTACGCGACTAATTACTCTGAGGTTTCAACTGAGAGAGCTTTGCCTCAGGTATTTGAGTCGAAACACGAACACTTGATTAAATTTATTTAATCAATAATTCAATTAAAATATACTGTTGAGATTCAATGTACGCAGCATCAACAACCGTAGCAATTTTGTAAAAAAAAAATCTCATTTGTTATTCTTGCTGACGAAACGTCCTAACTCACCCGATTTTATTTCCGCATGTATCAAACGCACACATCAATAACATTTATATTTCGATGAGATTTATGGCAAACGAAATCGCGAGCACGAAAAAATTGATTTCCAACGATAGAGGCTTTTCGTGTTACCGCATTCACGGGCACAGTAATTTTAATTAATACACACAATTTCTGCACATTTAATTTAGAGTTCAATAAAGCTCCGGTAATTATGCTCTCCGAGATTAACTCTCATTATGGCTTTTTGAAAATTATTTGGATCGACTGGATTTTTTATAAAGGCGCATATGCGTTCTCTAGGTTAAGCTCCCCCACGTTTTCATTTTAAGTGTTTTGTTTCGTTCTTTCCTCGGACTTTGTGTGCACGTGAGCTTACGGGGCCGCACGTACACCACGAGTACACGGGGAGGCGTGTGTGTGTGTGCACACGATACGAATGTTGCTCGGCGTGACGCAATTAGTGGAGGACTATCACGGGAAATCCTGGGGATCCCAGTTTTGGGCGCGACGCTTCTTATGTTTCCCGATAGCAGCAAGTACGGTTTCACGTTAACGAGAGGAAAAAGAACGATTCCTATGTGGACGCGCGTGTGTGCGTGCGTATAAAAGTTTAAGGTAAGACCCTGCGCTCACGTGTGCGCATTAGTGCGGATCAGATCTGCGCGAGCTTTAGAGGTGGAACGAGATTAGACGCCCGGATACGAAAAAAAGAGGTACTTGCTTGTGAAACGAGATTTCTACGTTTTACTTTTACCTCTTTTTTTGCGGAGCTTTCAATAGAAAATGGCCGAGAGCTGAGATTAAAAATTAATTTATCACTGCCCATAGAAGAGACTTATTTATATTTAAGGGACGTTCTTTCGTGCAAAGCTTTCATCAAAAATTTTCATCAGGAAATAATTCGCCGATCTCATAGCATTACAACAAAGCAGTTGGCAACAAAAAAAAAAAACTCTTCGCGTCAATCCAGCTTACCTTGCTCACTCATTGAAAAGGAATGCAAGACAATACCTGAAACAAAGAGGAGGAATTTAGAATAAACATTTTAGAATCATGATAATAGATTTAATATTTTAAAAAACAAATTAATCAAAATTTCTATCAACTCCTTTGAAAAGCATTACGAATAAAGGCAAAATCGATACAGCCGAGGGATCGTTTTATCGTCGATAAAAAAAAGTTAGAGTGATCTTTGAGTAATAGTGATTTAATCAAAGTAAATTATATTACAATCGTGAGATGTTATAAGAAATTCAGTGCTTGTAATAAAGTTTTCTAATAAAGCACCACAAAAGTAGCTGAAAAGTGGCGGAGAGGATTAATAAAGGATTGTGAATTCGCAAGGTTAAGGAGTGCAGCGAAACTTACTGACAGGCTCGATGGCAGGAGGGAGAAAAAGAGAGAAAGCCAAAGAGTTAGAGATATCTATTGGCGGAAAGAGAGGGGGAGGGGGAGAGGGACTCGCACACAAAGGATAAGGATGTTTTATCCACGAAACGGAGTAGACTCCTATTTGGTCCAGTATCGAGTTTGATTTGAGAAGAATAAAAATTGCGATGAGGCCAATCGGTTTCAGAGTCGTAGCGAGCGAATCGCTCTCGACTTGGATTGGTGTGTGTGTGTGTGTGTGCGCGCGCGCCTGGTCGCCGTATGGTTTAATAAGTGCTCTCTCTCTCTCTCTCTCTCTCTCTCTCTCTCTCTCTCCCTCTCTCTGTCGCTCCGCCGCGCGCTTCCCGCATCTCCTTACTGGCGTTTCCCTCGCATCCAATTAACCCTTGACGGCGGATCGGAGGGCGTTGCCACGATGCGCTTCCATTATTAGGGGCGAATTGCCACACCCGACGGCGAGGTGACCTCGTACCACCGGCACCCAACAGCTGACTGACTCCCCCGCACCCCCCCCCCCCACCCACCCACACACGCAGATTCACTGGTGCAGGGAGCTTTATGATGTGCACCGACTGGGACTGAGACTCCCCTCTGGCCTCGCATACCTTTGGATTACCGCAAGCGTAACTCACAGTCTTCCTCGGTTAGATTTTGACTTCCAAATGTGTGCACAGTCTTCATCTTCTGTCACTTGATACTTGCTCGTTTGTTCGGTTTTCGATTCTTCACTCTATCCCTTCGAACGTTAATTAGCGATTATTCCGAAATATGTAAATTGATAAGCTTCTATTTACAACTCCTTAATGAGATCTTCCCTAAACTTGTCTGTTTTCCTTTTATAGATTATGTACAAAGTTCGCTGATAATATTGCTTTGAAAATTAGTATCGACTTACAAAATGGAGATTATCTCGTTATTTAATCATTAATGTTCAAATATACTTTGGGAAATATTATAAATTATGTAATGGACACATGAGACGCTTGAGTGTACATAAATTTAATTTTTTAGGATATATGGAACGTTGAGTGACTCTTGAAAATATTACTTAGTATCGCGGTTACATGTTTAGGCAAAACAATGGTTGTTCTTCATTTGCGAGCCCGTGTATCTAAGTTACACGTTGATCCTATTCCCATCGATTGCATAGGTATATATGCAGTTTCAATAGTCTCTTATCAAAATATAAACAAAGAATTTTCCGGCGTTGCAATTATTTTAGACAAAGGTATCTTAGATTTGCTTGAAAAGGATTAGTTTAATCTTTAAGCATTAAATTAAATAAATTAAATATGACATAAGAAAAATTAACTTAATATTTATGAATTTCATCTTTTAATTTTTATTAATTGTTTAATAATTTTTTGTAACCCAAAATAAAAGTAAAACGCATTTAAATAAAAAAAATTATTTATATAATGCGCAAAAAAAAATTTTTTATCAAAGTTATTTCGGTAATTTATAATTTATGTCGTAATCTGATCATTCAGTTTTAAAAAAAAAATTAAAATAAATCGGTAAATTATATTAAATATTTGCATCATAAACATTTCAAATTTAAATTTACAACATTATAAAACCAATCGCATAACTTTTATAAATAAAAAGCATCAAATAAATAATGTTAAATTTTTAAATGTAATAAAACGGAATAAAATGCGTACTGTAATAAGTTAAAATAAGATAAAATTTTCACCTGTCGAACTTTATACGTGTTGTAGAAGAAAAATTGTCGCTGTGAATCACTTGAGCTTGAATTGATCTATAATTTCTCGAAAGAAAAACATATGAATAGCGGAGTGAGTTGGAGTAAGCATATTTCCCGAAAGAATTATATAGAACAAATAGTTTTAATATAAAACAAAAAGTACAAATCGATAAGATAAAGACAGATTCTGCTCTTATTTACGCTTAGAATTAGCGCGGATGTTGATATAAGTTACGTCTACAGAACTAATATTGATTAAAAAGGCCATTAAAGTGTGGGAACGGAAGCAGCCTGGAAAATAACAAGAAAAGAGAGCAAATGAGGTACATTTCTCTCACTCGCTCTCACTCGCTCTCACTCGCTCTCACTCGCTCTCACTCGCTCTCACTCTCACTCCGACTCCGGAGTGCATCCTTTCCTTTCACTTGAGTTGGCCTAATACCGATGGCGCCGGTGGAATAATTCAGGAGTTTGTTTTTAGAGGAGAATGAGAGTAACGCGTGAGCGAACGTTCATATGAAAATGAGCATCTCCTAAGTTGGTACACGTGTCCAGATCTCACCCCCTCTCTCTTTTTCTTCTCCTCTCTCATTTTCTTCATATCTTATGTATATGCCGATTTATATTCAGATGTAAATTCGTGATAATATTTGTTAATAGGTGGATGGCAAGATGCTGGCCTACAAATGAATTTGTAATTAGATTTTGTAAAATTGCACGGGTATGCTTTTATTGAATAAGCTCTAATAGAATGAGTTTAATGCTTTATAAATCTCCAAAAAATTATTTTACTGGATATATTAAATTTAGCATTAACTTCAAAATCATGATTACTTTATATTATTTATTTATATTATTTATATTGAATGTAACGCCCAAAATATATTTGATTTCATATTTCCAACTAAACTAACAAAAAAGAAAATTCCTTTTATATAATTTAAAAATATTTAATTTTAAATTAAATATCTTTTTAATTGGTTAATTTAATCTTTTTAATAAATTTTTAAGTTATATATTTTAAATACAAGCAAATTTAATTTCTAATATAATGATATTGCTTCAAGCGTTTGAATATTCTGTTTCAAAATATCGTTTATTTGATGAAATAAATATATAAAATTCATTGAAAAACAAGATTTGATTCACATGTTATATAATCCATCACTTAATTATTATGTTCTTAAAAAGATGAAATTCATTTTTTATTTAAAACAAAAGAGACAATTGAAATTGCAGAAATTGCAGTTTCTTAGTGAGTATTTTTTTTATGTCAGCGCTTTATGTTTATAATTTATGACAATCCAAATAAACTTTGTCTAAGCCATTCTTTGCGGAAGTATCATCTTCCTTAATAGTTTCCAGGTAATTAACAAATAATTACTGATATTAACTTGAAGTTTTAAATGAAAGGAAATTTATTTTTGTTTCAGATTATTTATTTGATAAATAAGTAGCAGTTATTAGTAACTATTATTACTGAAACAATTAATATAAAAATCGATCTTTTATATATGTATTAATCTATTAATTCTCAAAGAGATCATTTTTATCATGAAAAATTTTATTATATCATTTGATAAAACGTTCTTTATTTAATGAAAATCAACAAATCGTATTTAAATCTACAATTTTTTCTCATGAAATTTCAAACTCAAATTCCACTTAAACATACAATTAAATTGGTACAAGTTTTTTCAGTAAAAAATACATTTTTGTCTCGGAGCTCGATTAAAATCAGTAGAGTTATAAAAACACTTAAACTAAAAACGATTTTCTGAAAAAAAAAAAAAAAAAAAAAAAAAAAATTAGTTTGATCTTTCAAAAGAATGAATAGTAACGAAGGTGGATATGAAAAGAAATAAAAAAAATATGCAATGAAATATTCAAAAGAAAACGGAAACAAGATTAATGACGTTAAACTTGTATACATATACCATATTTTTTAACAAACATTCAAGTACATGTGGAATAAAGGTGGGATTGCCTAGTATTGACCGGAGAATATCCAAAAGCTGTCAGAGTAAATTCCAAATTTCGAAATCTAGAATAATGACAAAGTGCATTTGAGTTTTATTTCAGCAGTGCTTGGTCTTTTCACTTTTGCTATTATCAAAACAATTTGAAATGACCATAAAATTGCTGACTCTCAACTTATGCCGAGTCGCGATTTATTTGTCAATGGATCAGAGGATGTTCTGGAGTACTTTTAAACAAACAAAACTACGAACAACACGTGACGCAGAAACTGGGCGAACTGTGAAATTGTACGTTTTCTCTAAAAATTGTTGAAAATACAAGGGGGGGGGAGGAGGGAAAGAGACGTAGTTGTAATGAAATGAAGGCTGGTGCTCGAGTTCGGTTATACATCGAGGTCGGATAATATTTTTGGAGCAAGGGTTCGAGAGCGAGTATCAAGCATTAAAGTGAAAGGGGAAGGGTTAATGGTTGAGGGCGAAATCCCGTAATATATTGCACCCTCTGTGGTAGTTGGTGGTGCACCTATAATGGACGTAATGTACCGGTCAAGTTAACTAAGTACACTGGCTGATTCGAAGGTCGCTGTTGCATAACACACAGGTGCAAGGCTTACATGCTGGCACACACACAATTTATAACGCCGGCCCTTTTTAAAATATTACTACTTGCAACAAACAATTTATGAGCGGTTTGCTTAAGAAATTGAAAAATATATTGTGCTTCTTTTGTTGTGGGAAAAATTATCAAGATATGAGCTGCCAGTACACTGCTAAGATGATTAATAGAATCATCAATTTAAAGGAAAAGCCGCCCAAAGCTTAACAAATACATATGTACAGTATGCAAAAAAAAATTTATTTATCGAGGTCAATTCTATATTGATTTTTTTGATTAATATTCAAGTCTTACATTCGTTACCTCACTTCCCAACAAAATTAAATACTGAAATTTTAAACTAAATATACATATGTTAACGACAAAAATAATTTAAAACAAATATTTAATATTTTTTGAAAAATACGAATTTGGATGAATGTATCTTTGATGGAATTTTTTTTAAACAATATGGTATATTTACTAAATTAAAAATAACAAATTACACATTATCTTTAACAATTGTCGTATTTTCAACAATGCATGCAAGTATATATTTTTTTAATGTTCTCATGTATAAACAATAGTATTTTGATACAATTACAGTACATTATTATACTAAATATATTATGATTTTTTTCTTACGCATACCATTAGCTAGAAAAAAGTATTTTTGACTCATTAAATAAATAGTTTTTATATAAATTTATCTTAATGCAGAATAAATCACACACATTTATTTTACTGATTAATGCCTTTACACATAATGAAATTCTTTCTTTATAATCTATTTAGTTTAATAAATCATCAAAATGTACTTGTAAATTGTAATCATTATATATTTTAGTTTTTTGGATTTCCTTAGATTTATGATCTGATTTCAATATGAGAAAACAAAAAATTTGAACTGATACCATTTATTAAAAGATAAAAATTATGAGTTTTGGTATTTTTATTTTTTAGTATTTAAGAAAGAATAAATTTTTCATTTTCTTCGTTATTATATTTTAGTTTATTGTACAAATATTGTTTTGTGCATTAAAATTATATTTGTAATAAAATGAAATTATTTTTATACAATAAAAGATTCTTGAATTAGTTTCTTTATCATTGAAATGGAACAAATTCTTATTTCTTACTTATGAATCAGAGAAATTTCTAATCTTTTATATTGAGTGATAATCCACTTTAATTGAAGTAAATTTTTCATCTAATAAAAATATGTCTCATTTTTAACTAGAAATAAAGTGATTAATAACTTTTATGATAAAAATTGAGAACCTCTATAATTATCTACTTTAGAAATAAAGAAGACATGATTAATATAAAACTAAGATATTGAAGAATAAAATTGTTCAAAGTAAAATTCTTATTTCAGATCAAAAATAAATTTTAAGTTTTGAAGAACGGATGGTGTTTTTATTCTTCAATTTATGATTTACAATACATATTTATATTATTTGAATTTTGAATTTGAATAAAATTGTTAAAATCGAAGTCATAGCGGAATGCAATAATATTCCGTTCTTCTCTGTAATTTATTTTTCAAATCAACCGATGAAAGTTACAGTGTTATGAAAAATAATAGACATGATTGATTTAATGTTTGAAAAATATGCTTTCATTTATCAATTTCGAGGCAATTTTAAAATAGTGTTCAGCCAATCAAATAATACTTGCAGATGAACACGGAATATTAAAACCCTTATGCTTTTTTGCTCTTGACCCGAGTTGCCCGATCGACTGACTATCAGAAATTTTAATGTTTCTAATGCGATTACAAACTTTAACGAAATAGACGTAAGAGTCGGTAGAATTGAAGTTATTTATGAACAATAATGAATAATAAATTCGGTATTACTCGTACCGTTAATAATTGCATTACCATGAAAGGGTCGTGCTTTTCAACTTAATCTGCAATATTTGGCCACTGAAAATAATACATTTGAAATAAAAAAAGAGGTAGATAGGTTTGGCATCAATTTTCATGGTAATTCAACATGTCGAAAATCGCCATTAAAGCTTATATGTAAATGGAGACTCATGTGGAGGAATAATCTGAATAATACGCGGTGCATCATCAGTAGAGGTTATCCGATGCAAATGAGTCGATACATCGAGGTAGAATTATATAACCTCAGTGGGCACTGATTTTCAAAGCAAATCGCGATAACTTATTCGGCTCGTCTCTGGGTCTGATCGATTCAAGCTGTTGATTATGTGCTCCGGAAGGATCGGGAAGAGTTGTTTCGCCGCCTCTCCGAGTCCAGTACTCTGAATTCCGAAACGTGAATCAGGAATAGGGAATCGGGAATCGGGAATCGGGAATCGGGAATCAGGCTGTGTACCTAATCTCGGGTCAGAGACACGGGGACGGGGGTTTCGTTGCCAGGTCGCCCCCCCCCCGCCCTCCAACCCATCTCTATTAGGGTGCGGGGTGCACTTGCACGTCCTAGTTACGTGCCGTAACCGTCGGGTAATTTACGGACCGTTCAAATTGTGGCTTCTGTCGACTCGTCATTATTGTGGCGCGAGCAGCCGTTGTCACAGAAGCCCCGCAAACACAAACTCCAGGGGCAGGAGGAGGAGGAGGAGGACCCGAGTTGCCGAAACAGGGAGTCACCTCCTAGTTCCAGACTCGGCGACGGATATTTCCGTTTAAGGACGCTCGCGATATTCCCTACTCCAATGAGGACGCGCCCATAACTTCCGCCAACTTTAACTGCTCGGCGCCCGGTCGACCCGAACTCCAAGTGCACCCTTCGACTTTCTGAAACTAGGATGGAACGAGCCCGGAAACAACGTACTCCATGCAAATATATCCTGGGCTCCTCAGGCTCTCTGACTTCCTATTCAGTCGAGGAGGAGCACGCGTACCCAATATCTCGACCCCGTGCTTGACCCAAACATGCGGATGAAGTGACGAATGAGCGGGGGGGGGGCAGATCTTTAAGAGCTACCCTCCTATGTCAATTCAAGACGGAGCGTCTGGAAACTTTAGTTCTTGCGAAACTGATTTATCCTGGATGTCCTCGGATCAGCTCCTGAATTTCTCAATTCTATTCCGAAACGTACACAACGCGGTGCATATCCCGGTGATGCATTGCCACCAGATGCTCCATTCGATATTCGGCTTCGCAACAATGGTTTCATTTTTCAAAATATTAGTTTATAAGCCCCGAGGATGTTGTAATAGTAATAACAATATTCAATATCCATTTTCCGTTTGCGAAAATTCACGGTGGTCTGAATAATGCTAACCTCACAGTCAATGTTGCTGAAATTCGTCTCTGGTGCTACTCACCCACATTTTAAATGAAGTTTTTCTTAAATTTTCTTTTCTCCCAAAGATAACAATCCCCTTCGGTTAAAAGTATTTTAGCATTAAACAATGATTTACGATTTCTCGCTACAACCGCGAGGCTAATTAAAATTCAAGTATACTTTGCGCTAGTGGTATATGAAATGAAAAGTTTCTGCCTTGAAAAAGATTAATTTTTTAATCCATTGGAATTCCAATCCATAATCTCTATACCAAACACATGAGTTCAGCATTCTTATTCATTACCAATCATTTATTTGATGTGCATTACTAATTCATCGCTATACTAGATAGCTCAAACAAGAATTATGTATACATAAAACGTACATTCGCATGTAAAACATATTGTGGAAATTATTTTGATTTATACTTGTTGAAGAGATATTAATTAATACATTTATTATTTATTAAATATCAAAATATATTTGCATACTCGTTATTAACTCTCGTAGTCATACAGTCAATAATGTATAGTTTTTATTACAATATCATCAAAATTCATTACGACTAATTATTTGTAATAAATATGAAATTATTAATACCACAAAATGTATAATATTATATAGTACATTAAACATTTTACATTATTATTACATCATATAATATTCAATAATATTATATAATTTTAAATTATATTTATAAATTTCAACAATCTAATATAAAAAGTAATAATCGTGAATTTAATAGAAACTAATAATTAGGAATATATTAAATATACATATAAAATTATTTTAGAAAATATTATTTTATTTCTAATATTTATCCAAAAATTTTCAAATACATTCATTATTTGTACTTGTAAAATAATATTTGATTTATGAGATACAATTAACTATCCAAATTTATTATATTTTATATATGCAAAATTTTTTTTATATAATATGAATAATAATATATTCATTTTTTTTTTCTTCAGTTACAAATTTAGTAATACCATCATCATACTAATTTTATTTTAATGGAATATAATTCATTAAAAATAAATAAAATTAAAAATTGTGATATTAAACGAAAGTAATATAATTTTTTTTTAATAATTATAAATATTTGCAATCTAAAACTTATTATTTATTTTTATTAAATTATTTTTTACATTGTTACGTATGCTTAAATTAAAATTATAATAAAATGTTTAAGTTTTAATTATTTAAAAAGAGAACCTATTTTAATATATACTTATATTTAATTTTATCATACTTCAAGATAAATTATTTTCATAAAAGAATATTTTTATATTTACAAAATTCGCAAAATAATTTACAAAGTAATATTCATTCCATTCATTCCTTAATGAATGGGCGATAATTAATTCGTAATAATTACATATTATATTGTATTTATACTATAACGTAAAAAAAATATGAAAAATTTTTATTTAGAATGGGATGTAAAAATTCAAGTTTTAGTATAATATCTTATTTAACAATAAGATAAATGATACATCAGATATTTACATTGAATTTTAAACAATTTAGCAATTAAATGTAATTTAAAGGATTTATAAAAACATTTTTTAATAGATTTAAAAAGATTTTGATTTAATAAATTCAACTTTTTAAATTAAAATTATATTTTTTATATTAAGATATATGAAAATTAAATTCAAATTTATTATTTAAAAAAATTATTAAAATATGGGTTTGCGTAAAAATTATATTAAAATGGAAGATCATGATGCTGAACTTCATAATTATTTTCATTTCAAAAGTCAACAAACTATTTTTTTTCGGTATAGATCAAAAGTTTATTAAGTAAAACGGAAGTGAAATCAGTAGAAGAAAGTAGTCGTTTATTAATAATTAATGTAGCTGTAAAATTTGCAATACTTAAACTAATTTTACAATATAAGTTTTATCGTTATATACTCTTACAACTATCCGAGTCCGGAACGGCAAGAATTCTCTTTTACTGACTCAATTTTAAGCTGACTTCGGGATAAAATTTATAGTGACTACACGGTAAAAATTCACGATGTGTCTGCACATTTTTTATTCTACTTCTTAGCAAATATTGCGTTATCATTAAATTTATCTTGAAATATGATAAAATTTATTGAGTTATAAGATTCATTTTTTTTTTAAAACGGTAGTAATTAAAGAAAATATAAAAAAACTTAAGTAATACCTGTAATCTTGGAAGTTTTTGTTTCTGTCTAATATAAATAATATTATAGAAAATATAATTAACATTTATGCTAAATAAAAAATCTATAAATCATAAATATTTTACCAAGTTTTAAGGATGAATCAAGAACTATTAAAAAGTTATATTTATAAATCATAATTAATTTAATTATTGAAACTTCACGAAATAAATTTATAATTAGAAATTATCATATTTACTATTTAAGTCGGAAGGAAATACTCTAATTATTAATATATATATATATAATCATAATAGTTATCAGTAATAGATAGAATTATTGTATTTTAATGTTATATAAAAAAACGTTTCATGTCATTGAATTTGTAGTTGGTAATGAAGAGTCAATATTGATATTAATTGCGTAGAAAATACAAGCAAATAATATGATTATTCATATAGTATTCATTATTATACAAATATTTAATCAAAATATATATACGAATAAATGTTTATTAAATATTATATGCAAATATTAAACTAGAAATATATAAAATGTAGTTATATAAAAAATGTAGGTAAATATTTATATTAAGTCATTAATTACTATTAAAAGTTGTCTATAAACATTGCTAAAATATAATTACGAAAATGTATATTTTTTATATAAATTTAAAAAATACGAATTAAATATTATATTTGATAGAATTTTTGATTTCTCAAAAGCTTATGAAAGTATTTAATCATAATATTATCAAACAATGATAATAAATATTGAAAAAATCAATTTCTCTTATATAAGGAACAATCTTGTTACAATGCGGGAATTTTACAGTATTTCACAAATTAAACCAAATTCCTTGAAGGACAGATAAAATTTTTTTTATACTAGAATTGCCAATATTTTTGTCTCACACTTGCCATTTTTGACCTAAAAAAATTATATTACGGCTAAATAGAAGTATTTTTATATGACTTTCGCGTATGTTTTATGCAAAAATATCCATTAACCTAATATATAAATAAAAGTTTTCATTATTTCATGTAATAATATATTTTAATACACATTTTCTGGTCTAAAGTTTCATTTTTCATTCTGCCAATGTCATGAAAATGAAAATTATTTTATCATATCATTGATCAAAATGGTAAAATTAATGTTATAAGTACTATTACAAAAGAATTAATGTTTAAGTAACAAAAAAGTCAACTTACTAATTATAAATGATACAATGAATAATAAAATTTCAAAGTCAAATATAAAATAAATCTTGGAGTAAAAAATACCATGCTCATAAATTAAATAAATTAAGAAATAAACTATTTAATAACCGGTGCTTGAGTAAAAATTAGCTTGCCTAATATTACTATATTTAAAATTTGTTTGAATATTATTACAATACTCAAAATAAAAGGATAATTTCAAAAAATGTAATAATACTTTAGTTTACTTTATATATTCAACATTTAAATTATATTAACATTATAATGTACTTATCATTTATTCGAAAACATTATGCAATAAAATAATAATTTGATCCTCAATAGATTTATTTCAAATATAAATAAATATTGAGAAAATTTCTAAATGATGATAATACTCTAAGGATTATTTTGTACTACAATAATATATCACCAATCAATAATATTATTGGTACATATAGAACTGTGTATTTATTGTTTTTAATATACAATAATTTAATAATTATGGATTAATTCGTGAAATACGGTTCATTTGTAATAAAACAATATTGACTTCAATTTTAAACGATGATAAATACGTGCACATCATATGTTGAACGATTTTAAGCTTTAAATGAATATTGATGTAATCGTTTTATTAAAGCAAAATAACATTGTAGCACCGATTATCGCACGCATCATCATTTTCGCAGAGTGCGACTTTTAAAACGCCATTTAAAGAAACGTTGCATTTAAAGAAAATACGAGTTGTTTAATGATTCAGGCAATGTACACCGTTTTAAATCAAATTAAGAAAAAAATACAGCGAAACAGCGCGTCTGCATTGCAAAAGAGATTCATAATCGCAAGAAGTGGCTACTCAATGAAAATAGGCAAAAGTGCTCCAAAGTAATATTCATAAATGATGAGAGCTTATGAAAGGAAATTTAAAGAGAAGTAATGCAATGGAGTAACGATTACGAGGTTCAAAAAAGGTAAAGTAAGGAGGCAAGCACGGGACGCGATATCACGCACGTAAAGGGGAAGCATATAGAAGATCGAACCGGCTCCAAGTCATCCCCCGAGAGGGAAAAACCAACCATCCTCGTCCTCGTCCTCGTGGTGCGAGAATAACAGCCCACACTTTCGTTTGACAATCCACTTGATATTTCATACGCCAACAGGAATGCCGCCTCCATAACTTGTTCCAACTTTAAAGATCATCCGAACGTCAAAGTGCTCTCGCTCTCTCGCTCTCTCTCTCTCTCTCTCTCTCCTCCCCCTCCCTGCCCTCGCGCACATGGGCGCACACCCGTGTAACCCCGGTTGTTCTCCCGCCTCAACCTTCCGCCAGGGTCCACCTCGCCCCTTAACTTTCTTTCTTCCTCTTGTTTTTTTTCCCCATTTGCCATTTGCCACTTTCCGCGAGTTTACGGCACGAGCCCGGGAGAGACAAAATATTCCCCCGTTAAACTATTGCCTCGTATATTTACAGTAAACGGGACTAAGCGCTTTACTCTAATACACACACTTCTCGACTCGATCCGTGCCGGCAAATACATCGACATTTTTATCTTTTTTATTCTCATCTCCGGTCTCACGGCCTCCCATCTCCGATAGGCACTGGATACGTGCAAGCTTGCTTCCGGAGCTCGCAAGGAGGTAGGCATCGCCTTTGCCCGTTCCATTTCCCTTTCCCAATTTTCTCTCTTTTCTCTCAATTTACCCCACACTTCCCCTCATCGGTTGGCGCTTTCTCTTTTTTTCTCAGTTCCGAAATCTATTGTACGGCAAAAAACGTTGAATGTGTCTGGAAAAGAGTGAAGCACAACTAAAGAAGCTTTTGTTTTCCGTCGACTTGACTCAACTGTTTCGCCGCTCTTCAACTAAAAAACTAGGGCTGCATCACCTGATAAATGTCACCCCTTTCTCTGCACGCTCGTGTACAAAGACCTGAAATATTACAAAGGTGGAGCAATGGGCGGGTGGGGGGGAGGGGGAGAAAGGTGGAACTAGGTCCGACACGTTCACAAGCAATTTCTTTGAAAAAAAAAAAAAAAAAAAAAAACGTTGACGCTATCTTTCGCTCATAACATTTACGTATTGCGGGTATTTTTCGTCGGTTTTATTGCACGTTTAAAAGTTTATCAATGTTCCAAAAGACTCCAAATTGGGCGCCACATAAATCCATGGGAATTTATTAAAAAGCTATCAACTAGTTAAGCACGTTAACAAGGTTATTTAAAATTGGTGTGTAACGATAAAGCACTTAAGGCAATATTTAATTATCGTGCTCGTAATAATTGAGGCCCTTCATCGCGAATTGATGACCCCCACTCGTTAAAAATTTCAAAATGCATTAAAGTTTCCTTAACTAAAGGCGTAAAAGAGCAATATGAAAGTTAATGTTTTATCAGATTATGAAGTCACCGCGCACATACAGCGTCGTAGCATCCTGATGTTTATATTCATCCTCGCATAAAGAAAAAAGGAAAAACTTTGCCTACTTGTAATGTTTTTTCACTGCTCTCGGGATGAAAACTGCATAAGCGCTCCCATATTTTATTATTGCGCTCGTAAAATAACTAATCCGCGACATTCGCGCGTCTTCGATCTTTCGCACATTGCGCTCCTAGTTCAAAAGACGACAAGTCTACTTTTTTAGTGACGTTTTTATCGGCGCTTTCACACCTTAGCTGTACATTTATATATCCCACGAGTGCACGCTGACAGAAAAGTCTGAAAAATTGCGAATTAGAGCATACATTGGATGAAGCATTAATATTTTTTTCGGATGTTTACCCTTTACTCCGTTAGCTACGTAGGAAGAAAATTTCAGAAAGAAAATTGAATGAACGACTGGAATATATGTGTAGGTACATTTTTGAAGAGAAAGGTAAAGATCGAAAGTTCGTGGAATAAGAGCAGGAGATAAAGTGCGGATAAAATATGGAGAAAGTTTTTAGGAGCCCGAATACGAAAAGTGTTGATAGATGTCCGACTCATCTACAACTGCATCTACTTATGGTCTATCGATCATTGCCCATATGTTCGCTAAAAATGCATTGAGTTATAACGGCTTTTCTTCTATAATGTTTTTTAATGCAAACGCTATACTATTAAAAGCTTAATGAAAATTTAGTAGCATATATAAATGTAAATTTAGATCTTAAAGAAGATAAGCTTTAAAGTGAAAAATAGAATTTGAAAAATTTTAACAATTTTTTTTTTTTTTTTCTAAGCCCGTACCTTCAAATAATTTCATGAATATTTTCCGAAGCAAAGTTTTTACTTTACAAACTGCAAACATACCAATGTAATTTGTAAGTATAATGCAATGTACTTTTTAAACGAAGATCACTATCAATAATGCGACAATTAAAAAAAAAGTGATTAGTAATACATAAAAACCTGTAATTAAATTATAAGAGTAAAAATATTCTCGCTCGTTTCAAAGTAAGCCATTTTTATCGTTAAAATTTTATTTTTCCGTAAGCGAAGTTTACAAAAAGAGAAAAATAGATGTAGAGTCAATAGTCACGATAACTTCAAGACACATTGCATCGAATTGAATATACATGTTTGTGTGTAAATATACATATAAAAGTGTAATGATAGAAAACAAGAAAAATATAAAGCAAATAAAATATCAAACCAACTCCCTTTCCTCTTGAAGGCACGTATATACATTTTGACCAATTTTCTAAACTAACCGATATCAATAGCCGTACCAATGATTTTTATCCAAGCGAATACTTTAACTTAAATATTTATTTTACAAAATATGCATGTATGTATGTAAACACCCACGCACAGATATCTATTTACATGTATATGCATACGTATTGAAAATGATGTAGATGAAATGTAATGGAATAGTGGAGAATCTTCTATACTTTTTTGCACAATTACTTCTGATGTTAAAGTACCGTAGACAAAGTTACAATTTGATATTCTTCAAATGATAAAGAAAAAATTATATTCATAGGTCCGAATCCTACAACCTTACTAAAATTGAAAAGTTGTAAAAGAATTTTTAAAATATTTTTATATTTAATATAATAAAAAAATTGTTAAAATATTTTATAAAATTTAATAATCTACAATTTAAAATGAGTCATTGAATACGTATAAAATGAATATCTATTACAATAAAATTAGATGTTTCAGAATAAACATTAAATATTAAAATGTATGTGTATATTTATGCTAAAGATTCATTTTTAACTATAGTATTTTATTTTCAGCTATGGATATACTTTTTAATGCTATATGGAAGCATAAATATAAAAATGTCGACGAGAAATTTTAAAACAAAAATGGTTATGTTATGTTGATAATAACTAAACACAATTTCACATTCATATAGAAAATATTTAATTTTTATAGAAAATATTACATATGCAGAAAACATAAAGCAAGATTAATATAAAATTCTTATTTGTGGAATAAAAACAACTTATTATTTAATAGTATAACTTATTAAATCAATATAATTTGATTTGTCAGAATAAAATTTATTTAAAAAATTAATTCTTAAGTAGTTAGTATAATGATTTTGAAATACCATATTTAATCAATGTAATCTATACAATTTTTGTGCATAAATTTTGAACAAAAATTATTTTTTATACATTATGAATATTTAAAAAAACTATATTTTATAATTTATTAACAAAAAATTTATACAGAAAATAATTTCCATTTAGATTAAATTTATACATTAGTTAACCGAGTTTCCAATTTTTTCAACAACTGAAAAATACATTTTTCTACAATTTTTGAAATATAAATATTAATTTCAATAATAAGATTTTTATTAGCTAAAAGATATTCATGCGAACCTAAATTTTTTAATTTAGTAATAGAAAGAAAATATTACATCCTGGATAAATTGTTACATTCCTTTAAAATGAGTTTAAATTTTAATTTTTAGAATTTTTTTTACAAATATTATGGAGCAATATGCTGTTGCATTTATTTATATTTTCATAAATTATTTTTCAAACATCTGAAGAATAAAAAAATATGTCTAAACTTATACTGTTTTTTTTAATTAGATCTTTAATTTTATACCATTAAAAAATAATAGCAATTAAACTTTAGTAATAAAAAAATTATTTATTTTACTTATATTGTATTTAAATGCTAACTTAGTTATTATATTCTCTTGTAATATATGTTGATTATATGGTTATTATATTAATATATTAATTCTAAATGCGACTTAGATAAATGTTCAAAATATTTATTATTTTAATATTAGAATTTGTATTACATTTGTAATTTCTTTTTATATAATTTATTTACAATATTTTTATTTGATACAACTTAAAGATTTTGAATTTTTAATCAATCATCATAATTTGACATTGCCATGAATTTCATTCAAATTTTAATTGAATCAATGCGAAATATACTTCTTGCAATTTAAAGTGAACTTCTGAAGAAGTGTTTCAGTCTTGTTTTATTTAATACCTTTACATAATTTTACATCACTTGCATATTTTTACATAACTTACTTTTTGAAATAGAATTCGATACAATACGACGTATACAAAGATTTTCTTAATATTAACTTATAATTGTGATAAAATAATATTAACATATGTACACGATGTATATGGTTGATCGCCATAAAAATAAATATATGAAATTTATTATTTGAAAATTTAACATGTAATTTTCTAAAAACTTAGCTAGCAATGTATAAATTGTACATCATTAAAGTTAAATTACATGTATACTAAATACTTCTATCATAAGTGTAATTTTTTACAATTGGCAGGTCAACATGCAATTGAATAGGATGATGTATCTTTAGAAAGCTATGAACGATTGTATTTTTACGTAACGGGAAATTGTTGAATGTATTAAATATTTCCAAAGAAAATGAATGCTTAGCATACAATTGTAAATAAATTAATTAATAAGTGCAAGTAATGCGTTAGGCAATCGTATCTCGCCTTAAATACTTTAAACTCTTGGAGTTTATATAATTCATAGATGAGTTTTGAAGAGAGGACGAAATTGGCTCGGTAGACACAACCAACTTCCAATTTGAGGCCATAGAGAAGTTCAGAATTTGAAACCATGAGTAGTGGTGCTCGTGTGGTGAATAATTCTGAAATATTAAAGCCTAGTTTCACGTGGCTAAAATTTGGCACAAGAGACGTATAAACTTCCGCCTTCTGGAGAGAGTTGTAAAATTACAATAATGACTAGTATATCGCATAAATAATTTATCAGGGTTGTTTATCATTTCGCATTCTTTCCGCAACATCAGAGACAGGTAAAAAAAAGTCATTCGATGGCAATTTTACGGGTGCAGCGGGGTTTTATTTTTAGTGCTTGTATTCCCCGCCACGTGACTGCTTTCAGATGCCTCCGCGTAACTTAGATGGTCCTGAAAATTTCCTCTTAAGCGCATACTCATTTTCATGATCGAAATCATAGTGACTTAATAAATTCCCTTTTCTATGCGATTCTGCTATTTTTTACCTCTTTTTACAATATAATGTTCCCGCTAAGTATCTCACTCAAGGCGTTTTATGCCCTAACATTTTCCTTTAAAAATATACTACAACTACCAATTGAAATTCTAGAGTACACTTTTGATATTGTAAAAATTGGGAATCTTAAAATTGCTGATTGAACATAAGTAATAAAATAACTAATGCGATATTTAATATTCAAATTTAAATTCAATTTATTTAATGACCATCACATCAATAAATTATTATAAATTATTGAATTTTACTGTATACGTGCTATGAAAGAGGCTCAAAATATTGGTATTTATCAGCATCAGTAACTCACTTAATAAAATATGCATCGCAAAGGAAAAATATCTCAAATTTGAAACCAGTACAATTGAGTCACGAAGTACTATTTTTAAGTTTTTCTTTGGAGTATTTTTATAGCTAAAAATATTAAACATTACGTGAAATCATGCAAAATTATGGCAGAGATTTATAAAAAAAAATTTTATATTTAATTTTTATCATTTATTAATCTTCTAAATTTCTATTGGGTTCTTTCCTCTTGTATTTCGTGTTATTCTTACGTATATAAAAATTTAGAAGCACAAATTACAAATATTGCTTTAAATTATTATTAGAAATGAATTTCTTGCAAATTAAACTAAAAAAGTCGTAGAGTATTACAGACACACGTAATAAAAAAGAAAAAGAATACTTTTTAAAGAAAAACATCTAAGAAGTATATGTATAAATATAAATTTTTAGATTTAAAATACTTGTACGTATGAACATCAAAGCTTTAAGAATTTATTATATCTTTTGTAAATTCTCATAGGTTTTCGTAAAGTTTTCAAGCTCATGTTGATATTTCATTGCTTTAAATTCAATAATTTTTATATTTTTTTTTTTTTTTCATTTCATAGCTCATCAGTGATTACTACCTTTTATTCTATGCTTAATGGCTCAGTTCACATATCGCACGTGTCGTCGCGATGCATTAAACATTTTTTTAAACAAATCTTTTATTTACTTAATATATTTTTAAAATACTTTGCATAAATATATAATTTATAAATTACTCTTTATAATAATTAATAAAATATAATAACTATAATAAAACTATGATAACTATTTAAAAATTATCCATTTTAGATATTGTTTTGCAATATAATTACATGAAAGAAAATGTTACAAAAGAGTTAGACAATATTAATAAAAAATATTATCAAATTTCTTAGGATTTATTAGATAAAGCAAATATTTAAATATGTATATGTAATATGTGTATAAAAGAACTTATATTCATAGAAAATTATTTTTTTAAATTTTGGCATATATATTAAATTAAGACATATGTGAAAGATTGATAAACATTTTTGTGTCTATTTTAACTGTTTGTTAACAATATATACAAAATATAATAAAAATATGATTTTATATATAATAACGCTTGTGAAAACTATGCGTAAAGTTGTTCTGAATTTCTAAATATTTCAATGCAGAAGGAAATGATTTCAGTATTTTTTTTTAATGCAGGTTATGTATTTGTTTATTTTTTATTAATATTTAATAAGGTTAATCACAGCATATTTTTTATCTACTATAAGAATGAAAATTTTTAAAAAATAATCGAGGTTATATAATCATAGCACTATTAGTTTTTACATAAAATACATAAAGTAGAAATAATTGTTATTTATTTCATCTAAGTTAAGTTATCAACAACATGAATAACAAATTATGCAATAAACTATTTTAAATATATAAGAGTGTAAATAGATTATATAATATATCATTTTTTGAATTTCTATAATATTTTTATTTTTTATAATTTTAGACTTATGTAACGTAAAAAAATGAGACTGCATTTACTTGAATAAAAACTTTTTTTTAAGTATTAATACAAATGTTTAATGACTTTTAATCAAATAAAGATTGAAAAGATGTTTGAAAAGACAATTGAATTATAGTATAAAATTCTATATTCAATTTCATTAGAAAATTATATGTTTAAAATAAATAACAGTTTATTAATATATTCAAACCATTCATTTTTACAAAATATTGAAATAATTTACTTTTATGTAAATATATTTTTGTACAAAAAAGATTCAGAAACTGTTTTTACTAAATGCTTTTAAAATTATTATATTTTTTATTTTAGTTAATAACGGTTCTAACTTAAAAATAAATTATCATGTGAAAAATCTCAAGTATAAGTAAATCTAAGTAATTTGTTTTAAAATTCAATTGAAATTAATTTTAATTGGATGAACTTTTACCATTTTTAAGTTTCACAATTTTTTGTTATTTATGTAAATAAAATATGAATTTTAAGTTTCATTAGTAAAATTTACTTTTTACTTTATCAAATATAGTATTAAAACTTATTTTAAAATTATATAAATCAGTTTAATATTTAAAAGTACTAATATAAGATTTTGTATATAAAAAAAACAATTCTAAGAATCCTTTGTTTTAAATAGTTTTTGCAAAAACAAATCTATCATATGTAATTAATAATTTTGTAAAATTTATCTTTCAATTTGAAATTGAATTTCATTTTGATCAATTTAAAATAATGAAAATAATCATTTGTAATGATTATTTTGACCAATATATCCTAATATTTTTAGTGTATACAAAATAAATAAATATTGAATATGAAGAAATAATGAAATTTCGTAGACTCATCAATGTATTTTAAAATGAAATAAATGAAAAATGAATATTTATTGCTTTATTAACAAATATTTATGTAATATTATAATTTATATTATTAACATTTAGAGAAGAAATTTTTAAGGCAAATAATTTATTAAAAATATATGATTATTAATTTTACATTATTAATTGACATTGATAAGTCTTATTATTTATTTTATGTACAGAAATTTTTTTAATAAAATTGACAAAGAAATTAAAAATATTTACTTTATTATTTCTTTTGAATTATATCCCATACAGAGAATACACATATTTTTTAATTTGAAAAATACACAAGTATCTTAAAAATATTTATGAAAGTAAATTACAGCAGTTCTTTTAACATACATTTTTTGTTAATTTTTTTATTGTTTTTTAATACCAACTCTATTGTATTTTCGTTCTTTGTATTGTATATTCGTAAGCTAATAATCAAGATCATTTTGAAAATATATATTTCGTATATTCTTAAGTACATCCACTCATACAATTCAATAAATTGAATGGAGTTTACTCTATTATGAGACAGCTTTATGTTTTCTGATCCTCCACCCACGCTACTAACTGCACATGTATTAAAGATGATTTATAAAGGAGATTATTGACTTTCGAAAATTTAGTTATGTAACTTCGTTCACGCAGAACATGATTTTTAAAATTAAAACTTTATGTGTAATAATATTAAATATATTTTCGAAATAAATAAGTTTCTTAATTATTTTATAGTGCATATCAGAAAATTTTTCAAATATGAACATGTTATTTTATTATAACAAATTTTCCTAAGAGTATTCAGAGCGATTCAAAACACATTAAAAGTGGATAATATATATATATATATATATATATATAATTATAGAAATCATATGTAAAATATTGGTAGCAAATAAAATATGTCACAAAAATACTTTAATTTTTAAAAGGGTGGCTGTATTATTATAATTACTATGATTTTAACTAAAATTTTTCTCTACTATTAGAAGCACATATTTTCCTCTTCTTGATTAATAGTTGTGTTTGTTTGAATATAATTTTTAAAATATTACGTATAATATTTTTTTGTACTATATTGATTAAGAAAATAAAAATAGTGTTATAAAATTTTTAAAAGAAAATATGAAATGAATATGATCAATAAAAAATTACTAATTAAATGTAAATAAAAAATATAAATATCAAGTTTGACACAAAATTTTAATTTTCAATTGTAAACAATTTGGTCAAATATACTTTAGTTTACATGAAACGCGAAAAAAGTAACTGCAGTAACAGCTTCACCTGTTGCACTGTATATAAAAATAAAAATATTGTAATGAAAATAATGAAGAGTTTACTTAAATTTTGGATACTTATATTTATAAATATTTTAAAAACACATATATTTTGCCAATTTTTTATTATGTTTAATTAATTTAATTAATTCAAATAACTGAATTATCTGAAGTTTTTATAGTAGTAAGTAAAATTACTAATTTATTTCGAAAAATTTATTTTAAGATATTACAGATGTATACATTCATTTTATATTTGAAAAATCTATTAATAAGTTGTTTAGTACAAATAATTTATCTTTCATATCTTAACAGGACCTATTAAAATGAAATATTATAAGAAAAAATAAGATTGTATAAAATAAAATTATTTGTTAGAATGTCTTTTATATAAATTGTATTTTTGGAATTTTTAGAATCATTTAAAAAAATATAATAACATTTTCATATCTTTATAAATTAAAAAATATTTTACGATATTGATTTAATTTGCTATGATTCAAAAATCTAACACGACTGTTAAAAAATAAATAAATATAAAATTGAATATACATGTATCATCGATCATTGTATAGTCTAAATAAAAAAACATATATTCTTTGAATATATCTATAAGAGTGACTCAGCTTTTTAATTGATTCTATTTATATTGTTGGAATAGGAGACTATGTGTATTATAATTATATTATATGTAATGTACTGAATTATTTCTTTATAGGAAATTATTATTTTATTTATATTATATATATATTATATTTTATAAATATTATTATGAAAAGCAACACAAGTGTCAACACTCATTTTCTGTTCCAATTTCAAATTAATATATTTTACGGCTTGTTATTTTTATATGAAAAAAATTTCTGATATTTATTTACAATTTCTAAAATGGAATAAAAGGATTCAAGTTCGCTAAAGGTAAACCTACACATTTTTTCTTGGTGTACGATGTCCTCGAATTTGCAGTTATTGAAGTGTGAGTTTTAAAATGAAATCAAGGAAAAGCCTGCAGAGAACGTTATATATTATGTATGGAAAAATCGTTTCTTGCTCTCCCTCCCCTCCATTCTCCTTGTATCGTAAATACATACATATGTATTTTCAATAAGACGTTTATATTCAAAATGAAGGCGGCTTTGAACGTCATTGGCTTGTGCACATATTGGTTAAACCTGTGTTAGAGTCGCATAAGCGCCGTGCCATACAAGACCGGAAATCAGTTTATCGTCTAGCAAGAGTCAAACTCACGACTACCGCTTTGCTTTTCTTTTGAAAAATATTTCCGGGCTGCAATTCACAAAATCGCAGTGCGATCAGCGTTCCGCACACCCACACACGCGCGGGATGACCGACGAAGTAGAGATCGGCGCAATAATTTCAGGAGACACCGCTAAGTGCGACGGAGATGAACCTACGTAGGCAGTCGCAAAAGCACAAAAACTTTGAACAAACTTCGCCCCGTTTTTGGCGCTCCACACAAAGGGGTGGAGGGGGGGGGGAAGTTTGTACCTAAACGAATATAATTCGCGTGTACGTGATGGTCGAGTATATAGGAAAAAGCATCGTTGAGAAAAGCGTAGCGTATAGAGGCAACAATAAAGGATGTCACAAGCACTTCCGGCAGAGCAATAAAGACGCGTTGCGATGCCAAACATTGCTTTACCCTCCCACCCCCCCCGTCCCTCAGCCCTCAATCCCGAACCGTCCTAAGGGAAAACAGAGACAGAGGGAGACTCCTATCCTAGCGAACTGTGCGGGAGGCGAAAAAAGAGATAGATAGACGGATAGATAAGTAGAGAGCAAGCGGTAGGGAAGAGGGTGACGGCAAAAGGAAAAGGGCGAGACACGAAAACAAGCTTCGAAAGCCCCTGAGATGTCCGGAAATTTACTTTTGCTCATCCATACATGCCGTTGACAAGAAACCAATGCGCACTCTCCTTTTATTTTATCTCATTTTTTATTCCCGGGCTATCATAAAAAAATAGATGCGAATTAGACAAATGGCGTAATGCAATCGATCGTAGATGGATAATCTGACGAAGAATTCCCATCTTTCTTGTGTAGAGAGGGTTAAACGTACGTTTTGATATCGCCATTTCCCTATATAACCATCTATATCCGTTTGAGTTTCCCTTACAAATTTTTTTCTTTGCGTTTCGACTTACAAATTTGATTTTTCAAATAACTTTATTACCGAGCTGTATCTTTATTCCGTCTGAGCATCTTTTCTATGCGAATTTAAACGAACAAATTTATAAACTGAATTTACATTATTTATTTTGTACATTTACTTATTTAGAATTTCCCAGTTTGCAAAAGCACGCGTATGAATATTTTAATACTATTGAAGTTTAATTATATTATTGGACTCGAATTCAATTAAAATCAAATTCAAATATGTCTACGAAGAGAAAATTTGATTAAAGGATCATTTTTAATCATTTATCTTATAAATTTTTAATACAATGTTGAAATTGAAATTAAAAAAAATATTTTTTTGACAATTATTCTTTAATTATTATGACACAAAACATACTATTATCGCATATATATTTTCATTAAATAATTTGAGAAATTACATTATCTTTTTGCAAATTATAATTTTTTTAAATATCTTTTAGTTAATTTCCGACCTACAATTTAAATTTAAGAAATTTAAACAATTAAAAAATTGATTTTATTTTATTGAATTATTATTTGAATACAGAATATTGTTTCAAATTTGTATGTCTTTAGTTATAGTAATTAATGTTTGATATTTTTTATGCTACACGTGGCAGAATCATTCAAATATATAAAATATAACATAAATAATTGTATTTAACAGTAAATTAAAATCTTTAAAATACTATATCAACAGTACTTTGGGATTAAAAGTCAATTAATTAAATAAAAATATATATCTTTCATTTATTTTATATCATAAATGTGATTTTTACTATATTTTAAAAAATATTGCATGTAAATTTATGCATGAAAATTAACGGTTATTATACAGAATTAATAACGAAATGCTAATCCTGTTAATATCTCATTTTATTAATTTTCTTAATAAACGATGACGCTAAATTTCCAAATCTAAAATTAATTTTAACAGTCATCGTTGTACTGTACAGGTAATAAGTAACGAGACTAACCACATTTGTCATCTTACAGAAAACGTGCATATACTTAGGTATGAATTCATAGCACAAAGCAGGTGCAACAGCTATAGAAATACCTTTAAATTTGTTTCCCCTATCGCCCAAAATTCATTAGCGCGAGCATCAAAATTTGCCTGATGCTTGATGTACTTTTACTGAACTGTACTGTACTGTACTGTACTGTACTGTACTGTACTGTACTGTACTTTACTTTACTGTACTGAACTGCACTGTACGGTACTCTACGGTACTCTCGGTGGCACTATTTGATATTTTAAGCGCGTGTCTCGCGTAATTTTCGAAATTTGCATAGACCGCGTTAATTAAGATGAAATAAATAAAAATGGAGTTGTGAAAAGAAGCTTTGAAGGGAATCAGAGATGGAAGCGCTGTGGATCATGGAAAGTTGGAAAAACACAAATAGCCACACATTATTTTTGCCACTCATCTGTATAAGTGAGTAAATATGTGAGCAAACATGGACAATTTTATGTACTTCATTGTTTATGATATACGGATAATCATCAAAAGCATTCCTCCATACAATATTCATAATTTTGATTATGTACAGTACTTTTATTTCCGATAATGAATTTAATTGAAAAAATTTTTTGCTTTTTAAACTTTGTATGCAGAATATTTACAAATGAAAAGTTGTTCTCTGTACCAATTAAAAGTTTACTCTAAATGCAACAATAGACATTACTCTCAAATAGACAATGAAATTGTATTCAGAAACGTCAGCACAATTTCCATTTAAACTTTATTTTTATAATTATAAAAAAAAAATAAAAAAAAAAAAAAAAAAATTGTAGTTAAAATAATTTTATATAGTGATTGAAATTTTAAAATTAAATAATTCTGCTTTATATTAAAATTGGATAATAAAAATAAAATTGTCTTTCTCCGATATACTTTCGTAATATCATATATATTCGTCATTTTAATTAAATTTATTTTAATTATCAATTTCACATGTGAAAAAAATATAAGATTTTATTAGCTTAAAATATTTTCTCGTTTCATGAAAATTTGTTCCTCAACAATATAATGTAAAGAAAATTAACTTTGTGTATAAGTTTAGAAATTTTTATTGCTTTTATCATATGGTAATTAATAGTCATCGTGTAATATATTTTACATATCAAACTGAATTAAAAGTTAATATTATATTTTCATAATTAGTTAATTTGAATGAATAATTTATGCATAGAACAGTAATTGAATAATTTATGAAGCTACTATGCATCCCTTTAAAAAAATGTTACAACGTGTTTCTGTAATATATTATGCGGGAATAAACACTTTAAACTTCAGTAACTTATTTTGTATGTTCCAGAATAAGTTTTCCATGGAGTTAGCTTTGATGTGAGTTAAATAGTCGAAATTTTGAAAATCATTTTTCAAACTTAACAGCATCAATAATATTTCTCATAATTTAAAAATATAAAATATCGTGCTTTTTCCACATAAGCTAAGATGACAAGAAACGTTGTCAATTAAATTTATAAGAAACTAATATTATTTGGCAAATTGACGCAAGGATTGCAAGGGCGATAAAAAAAATATTGTAAGGGAGTCAGAGAATGCTTTCAAAGAGTTTCATTCAAATATTTATGTGGAAGCAACTCCTGCATGTATAGTGAGGTCTGTACCTGAAGAGAGAAATGGAAGCTCGCAAAAGCATGAGAAAAACAAAATGATTATATTACGTAAGTTCTCTTTGCGAACTATATTGCAATCTTTTTGCATGAATAATATTCGATATGGGGAGGTGCTGTGAAATGGCGCAAGCTATTCCCGGTTCATTTTGCAAGAAACTCTTTATATTTATTCGATTACTCCTCCGAGCAGGGAAGAAGAGTGTCTGTTCTCGCTCATATATTAAATCTGCAAGGTAAGCGAGCAGGCGTATATTACAAAATTATAGTCGAGAATATGAGAAAAGCACTCCCGCTTATCCCAAGTTTCGAATTTTTGGTGCTTTGCTTCTTCCTGCGCAGATTTTGCACGGCCAGTGCGAAAACTCGAAAGCTATCGCGTGAAAATTCGTGTACAAAGGAGGATGCCCGGTTTCAGGGTCTCGACAGGTGAGTTTCCCATACAACGTCTAGTCCACACATCAACGAGTAGAGAAATGAAGGAAAAGTAGGACAGAGAGAGAGAGAGAGACGAGTGGAAGCGTGGAAAAGCTTCTAAATTTATAACCTGTCCATCTCGCAAATGTGATTTTATGAAGGCGAAGTTCGGCTGTCGGCAGCTCGTGGACCAGGTGATGAGAAGGAAGCGAGAAACCGGATGGATAATTTGAAAGGAGCACTAACTTAGAAATGCTGCAGAAATTTCGATTTGCAAGGGAACGCGAGAGAAAGCTGAGCTTGCAAACGAATGAATCTTCGAGCTCTCATCTCGGCGCGTTACGCGCGCGTCCGATCCAAGGCAAACTAAGAGACGAAGAACAAACTGGAGGGAAAACTGAGCAAGAAGGAGAAATGCTACAAGTTTTGCAAAAGTTATTGGCGAACGAGGAAGTTCGGCATGCTGTACCGGCAGCTCACGTCATCCCTTTGCACTCTCTCCCTCTCGCCCCCTATCGTCCCCCTCGTTCCCCCTCGCTCTCTCTCTTGCTCTGGTCGTTTCACATCCACGTTGCAATTCGCCCGTTGGGACTCGCCGAGAGATTCCCGCGAGAGAGTTCTTATGCATAGGTATAAGGAAGCAAGGAAAGACAAATAAAGAAGGGAGTAACGAAGCGGAGTGTGAGAAAAAGAGTGGGACCAGGGGGAGCCAGAGAACTCAACTCCACGGCCGAACCAGCCGGGGACACTCGAGTGCATGAGTAACGAGGGGCTGAAGAAAACTTCTCTGCGTGCAAAACTTCATTGTGGTTAAATTCATTTTTCCCGTGTCTAATAATCCGTCGGGCTTTTCATTTACACTCAAAGTAAATTTTCTCGGTCGGTGCGGTTTTTTCACTTACGGCTGACTCTCCTGGACTCGGCTCTGACTTTTTGCACGGACCTGCTGCTTTATATTCGGGGCATGCGCGAGGAAAACGAATAAAAAACGAATAAAGTATAGGCGCCTCCACACTTCCGAGTGGCTCATTCGTGACGATGCCTTTATTAACGTGATTTAATAATCAGTGACCCGCGACGAACTCTTATTCCAAACCTCGTGAATCAAGCGAGAGTATGAAAGTCAAAGAAACCGGAAAATTATCCTAGCTTTATTTAATAGTACATTATAAAGCGATAAGATGAAATTACTGCCAAGCTCACTATTATCGGGGCGAACAAGGCAAAAAGTACTCCAACTAGGAAAGAACCGAGCGTTGTTACAATTTCTGTTATTGCCACTCGAGTTGGAAGCTCCGGTGCACAATTCGCTACACAATGCACATCGACGTGTTTGCGCGAGTCTCGAATGCTTAGGAACTCTGTCGACGGCAATTCGCGCGTTTTGCCTGCGATTCGCCCCCGCGTCGCGTCATCTTTTCTCCCCGGGCGAGCTGCATTAAACTCGTCAGCTGGAGCGATCCCGTGGCGCACAATTATCGCCGCACAAGAGCAGGTGTCGAGCAGCAGCAGCCGGTGGCTTCACTTTCTCGGCAAATGAGAGGGAGAGAAAGTGGAGGAGGCTCAGCCAGATAGGGAAAAAGGATCGGAGAGGGATAAAATTACAGGAAAACTCGTTATCCCGCGGATAACAGTTTCCGTTGAAACGAGCCCACGATTATCTATGTTTCGAGGGGGAAAAATAAACTCCGATGTCAAAACAGCGATTTCCTCTTTCATTCATTCACGCTACCCGATAATTATCCCACACTATTTTCAGCGGTACTTTGGAAACACAGCTCGATTTTTCCACGACGACACATGCCTGCCTTTGTGATTGTGTTGAGACGCGGGACTTCGTGCGAACCTCCACGCGATACATTTGTACCAAGCGATGAACTCTTTTACGATGAAAAGTATCATGGACCCTCCAACTTTTTTCACCACATCTGATGCTAAAACCTCTTTGGAGGGAGTTTTCGGTGGAGCGAAGCAGCGCTTTAAGTCCGATACGAGAAAAGTTTGGGAGGAAGTTGACGTGGATAAAAGGAATGCTACTGCGAAAGGAGGAGAAAGACAAAAGATATGAAAAAGTGAAAAAGAACTCCAAGATTCTCGTATTCGGGCGGGACAATGTGGATTTTCGACAGTTGGAAAGTATTCTGAAAATCGTGTTTTATGACGTGAGTTACGTATTCTGGCTCAAAAGGTGGGCAAATACATTCGCACAACTTCGTAAGCTTCCTTACAATCGGCACCTTATAATAAACTTTTCCAAGATATATTATCGACTTGGAGGAATCGATTAGGCGAGTATCGAAGGTAAAAATAAATAAAGTATTTTGAGTAAGAAAAGCGCAAAAGAAGTATAATAAGAGTAACTTTCCTTCGGCGAGTTGGTAGACCCCTAATTAGGTAAAGCATGCACATAGATAGGAAAATCGTGCTCGTGGCTGTTTTATACAAACACACACATATGTCTATATATATATATATATATAACTTGAGTTGATAATTATAAGTAGAGTTAAGTTGGCGGAAGCATACCTTGTCACTCGCTTTTTATCTTTTGCTTTGACATTCGAGTATCAAAAGCAAAGGGATCAGTCAAGTCCAGATGTGCCTGCCCGGAATTCAAAATTTCGATTTACAATATATTTTCCAGTGTACCGACGTTTACTTTAAATTGCAGTGTGGAAAACCCGTGAATAGATATACCGAATTATAATTTGATAACCTCGACGACTTTTAC
Organism: Eupristina koningsbergeri; assembly: GCA_018907245.1. Taxonomy (NCBI): domain Eukaryota; kingdom Metazoa; phylum Arthropoda; class Insecta; order Hymenoptera; family Agaonidae; genus Eupristina; species Eupristina koningsbergeri. The sequence continues at coordinate 606,052 of JACCHV010000151.1, forward strand.
AAGATCTCTACTTTTATCCTCGTCTATTTTACAGCATCTGACTCACTGTTGAGCAGGAGTACGAGAGAAAGATCCTCAATGTCGTTTATTCAAGTCTTAATGAGATTTTTATTGCTTGGCACAATTTATCTCAGTCGGACGAGAAAATTATTCGCAAATTTTTCACTCTTCTTTTATCCATTGCGGCGGAAAATCTTTCCCAAAGTGACTTTTTTCACATGATGGAACACTTGCTGCTACCCAATACAGAATTATTTGTACAGAAAGCATTCAGCAAAAAAAAACATCCATTTACAGGAATAGTATTTTAAAAGTGCTGTACTTCCAAAGAGGTTTTAAAATATTTTAAATAGTAATTAACTTGGAAATTTTCGTATAATCTAAGACCAATTTGTAAATCATTTTACTTTTGAAATTGGAAGGTATCATAATCTTATCGGTAGTCAATAAATGTTTTAAATAATTACCCAAGATTTTATCATCTTTTTACATTAATAGAATAGGAAAAAATTATTAATGAATACAAAAGGAATAAAAAAGAAACTGAATAATGCACAATTCAAATCCATATTCAGCAAAATAGTTAAAAGTTTACTTACAATTAGTGCCCTGTCTATTTGTGTAAAACTGATTTTTATTATATTTGCAAGCTTATTCCTAAACATTATTTCATTATACAAATAAATGTAGAAAAGTTTTAAACTCAATTAGATGAAACGAGTCGTGTTCAAAGTAATAATGAATAAATCCTGTGGATATTCAACTGAAGCTTATACAATTTGATAGTACCCACAAAAATTTAGGATTCGTTTTTTATTCAATAATAAACACTTATTAGTGACCCCCATTTCATTGGTTTTAGTACCCATCCCACCTATTTGTGAAGGTTCTTTAATGACTTTCTTGTCCCTACCGTCACTGTACAAGAATAGCTGAGCTCGTATAATTTGTTCTCTTGATATTGTTTGTACTACACTAATTACGGTCATAACGCATTTCAAATAAACTCTGAGAAAGATGAGTCCAGAGAAAAATAGCATAAACAGAACAGAAGGAAACAAGAGGTTCAAAAACAGACAATAGCCCCAATCTGAAACACATACGTAAATAGGAAAATGCAATCAACCATGAACATAATGAGCGATTTTCACCCCATTCCATTTTCAGCTAACGAGCAGGCATGAAAACTTGCATATATTTGCATGCGAAGCATCGTTTTGCAAGGAAGAAAAGTGAAACGTGACTAAAAAAAGAGTGCCGAATGAATAGAAATAGAAAAATGTGGTGAATGCATTGATTGTTTGAGCGGTAAATCGTTTTCATTTTTCATTTTCGTAATATCCATGATTTTCAATTCGATGGCATTCGTACGTAATGCTTGAAAAAGAAAGTTTAGAAAATGAATCCACAAAAAATTCTATAGTGATATCTACTGCATTCATAAACAAGGTAATAATAAAAAATGAATAAATATTAATGAAATGATAATAAGTAAAATAAGATAAAGGGAATTATGGTAATGAAAAAATTAATCGTAATGTATTAAATATTTTTGCAGCTTTAATAAATATTGTATGTACAAATACAGGGATAATGAATAAACAAAAAAAAATCAATGTTGAAACGGAAAAAATCAATAAATTAATTATCAATATTAGAAAAAGAAAAAATTAATAAATTGATTAAGCTAATTTAATTAACTTTTAATAAAATATTTTATTGATTAAAATATAATAATGTTATTATAAAATTTTAATTTTTAAAATGCTTGAAAATTTTTAATTTATTTCATTTTTTTGCTTATATATATATATATAAATTTAATATTCATAAATAATATTTTAAATTTAAAAAAATTAAAATATAGAATACCAAGTTTGCAAACCATTAATACCGAATTATACTATATAAATTTAATTTAAAAATTTGAAGTTATAAAATAGTTTATGAAAAAAATGATGTTTTAATCTGCGATACTGATTTAAAAATTATCATTGTAATTTTTCAAATATATTTTTTTAATTTTAATTAATTAAATTTTATTTCTTTTATAAAATATATTTTAAATTTATATTAATCATTTAAAAATCAATTGCTTGATACATTAATTACCTTGCGAAAAATGCTGATATATACAATTAATAATCTAAAGATGCGGGTAATCTGTTTCGTTAGAATCAAGAACAAGATGAAAAATAATGTGTTCTGTGATTTGTTTACATACTAGAAAAAGTCTACTATTTTGGCAACAGATCAGAATTATCTAATGGTACAAAATTTTCACCAAATCGAGGGCATTTCTTTTCCATAAGAGAAAGAATTATGGCTTGTTTCCAACTTTCAGAAAAAATTTCTAATTGTAAGAGACCAAATATTTTTTACTAAAATAGCCAACAGAGATTCCTGTAATATAAACTTGTAAATTAAATTTATTAAGCTAGTAATATAATTATGTTTTATATAACATAAAAATATTTATTATTGTAAATTATTAGAATATATTTTATTAAAAATATATCACAAATTAGAGATGTATAAATTTCAAATATTATAATATCCAATGAAAGTATTTATATACTCTGTATATTTTTAATTAAATTATGTTTATGTAATGATATTAATTAGTTGATGGATTACATAATATAATAACAATATGTATCTACTTCATTTGGATAAAATTGATTTTTTTTTATTTTTAATGATTGTTTCTATGCTACGACATATTTATATACTAATCAAAGTAAATATTTTTACAGATCTGTTAACAAAGAAAAAGTTTTTGTACTCTCGATAAAATTAGAAATGATTTTATAATGAGACTTGTCTATTGGCTAATTATTGAAAACTAATAAATGTTCTGTCGAATATTGTATCTGTGATATATATATAATGGATATTCTACAACCCTTGAAATTATTTGAATATTTAAAAGTTCAAAGAGATGGAAAAATTTAACATTAGTTTTTCCTGAATTTCTTAACTAATTTTTCAAAAGGCGTAACAAATAAAAGATAATCAAACATAAACTGGTATAATATTTGCTGTAACATTATCTTCTCAAATGTAATTATCTAGTAAAAGAGAGTACCCAAGAGAAAAATAAAGCATAGACGATTTCAGAGAATAGGAATGACTTTCGGTGCATCTGTTACTGCTTAAATAAAGAAAGAAAAAGGTTATTATAGAGAAATAGAAAATACTATATATATGCCCGTGAAATAAATGAAGAGAGCGAGAGAGAGAAAGTAGAGAAAGGGTAAAGGATTTTCGTGCGAGAGTAGTATAAAACTTCTTTGTAGCTTCGGACTTTGCTAGCCCGTCAGTTTTTCGTCCTCTTTACGAAGCTCATATCTTTCTCCTTATGAGGAGATTTTCCTCTATTCCGAGTTTTCTTTCACCTACGGTATCATCTTCAAATTCTATCTCGGTCTTCATTCTCCTTCTTGCATACTTCCAAAGTTATATCGTGTCCAGGGTAAAATACGATGAAACTATCCTCTATGGTTGGATCCGAAATGTCCATCCGAAATCCGGGTCGCAAGAGCTCTGAAACGATAATTTCAACCCTAGCGTGTATTTATATATCTAGTTACAGCATAAAAGAGAGGGTAGGAGACCTGGATAAAAGAGAGAGAGAGAGAGAGAGAGAGAGAGAGAGAGAGAGAGAGAGAGAGAGAGGGAGAGAGAGAGCAAGAACGGGAGACGGGGAGAACTACGGAAAGAAGGAGATATTAAAGGAAGAGCGAGGGAGAAGAGGCTTACAGAAGTGATATCTGTAGTCGTATTAAACGGGGAAAGGGCTAGTGTGTTCAGTAGAATCGGTTTGATTCGAAAGGGACAATGTTAGAAGAGAATCAGTAACGTGTAGCACATCTAAGATCTAAGCCGCTTCATCCGTTATATAATTCTCTGTTCATCCCTCTCCGTTTCTTCAAATGTATGCATGCATACACACACGTGCAACACAACAAACAAACAAGCAAACAAACAATCAAAGAAGCAAGTGTACGTACGCGTACTTGTGTCCGTGCGCGCGCCCACACACACTTACTGTCCGTAACCGTCGCCCCCTCGAATCCTCCCTCGTCATGTAACCCTCGGCTATTCCACCGCTTAGCTCACTAATATTGATTTTCAGAGTTGAATTTCATGGAAACAAGGAGCTGCGCTCGACCGCTAAATCGAGAGAGGGCAAGACGAGAAAGAGGGAGACGGGAGCAAAAGTAAAGTAACAGCGTGTCCGCCGGGTAAAAGGGCTGAAGGCCGAAATAAGAATGACGGACTCGGCCGCTCCTCAAAGACGAAAGTGTTTGTCAGTTGAGGGATCATTCGCGTCTTCGAGTTTTCCGAGATCCGCACTACAGTCGACCAGCAGCAGCAGCAGCAGGTCGGGGATGGCAGCCAGCCGCCAAACACACTAATCCCGCTCAGAGTTGCTCTTGCTCCCCGACGAATTGTAAAACGCGATTATAGCGGGGGTGGGGGAGGAGGAAGAGTTGACAAGGTAAAAAGTGAAAAGGTAAATGGGTCACTCGCTTTATATTTCACGAATTCCAGCGGATTGTGCAGTCCTGCTGGAGACGTGCTCGCGCGACATAAAGAGGAGCAGGAGGGGGAGGGGGAGAGTGCCGGTGCTCGACAGAAAAATGTATTATTGAAAAGCCGGTGCACGCGCTCGGGCTAATGAATCGCGCTACATTCATACCTGCCAAAGCCAGGGCTCCGGGCGAACTCACGCTGGCGGAAACTCCGCAAATATACGAGTTAAGTCTCGTTTACTTCCGCGCGCACACATCCGCGTGTATTGAGAAAAGTCCTGGAGTTTTTCGAATTCGCATTCCGGCCGTACGACTCGCTTTGCATCGCCGGTGGGGATGTGGAATAAGGAATCGTCCAGGAGCGGCCGATCGGAAGAGTTTTCGCTACGGCAATAGAACTTCCTACTCTCGTAATTTTAAAGTTACTGCCTTCTCATAAAGCAATCTCCACCCGAGTGAGTTAGGGGGTTCTTTGAGGAAGGGAGGAAAAGAGAACACGGAAAATGGAAAATTGCAGTCTCTTTCGCGAAGATAAAACAAATGAGACGAGCGAATGAACGAGTGCCATTGGACACGCCAACCTCGAATCAAAGGACATCTCCACGTGCAAGTCCCAACGAAACAACCCCCGAATCATGCGTTATCGCTTTTATAGCCAGGGCACTATCTCCTCTGGATGTAGGGCTCGCTACGTCCATAGACATACGTACCTGGGACCCGGGAAATATATGTGCTTACACCTAAGTTAGGAAAAGAATTTTACCTCTCATGCATGAGGGAAAATGAATGGGTATAAGGGATTGATAAAGCATCCTGGTAAAAGAGCATTTGCATAAAGAGCAACGCGAGAAAGAGAACGATCGACCTAGGGAAAGCGATTTTTTTCTTTCTGAAAAATATGTATCGATGATCGAGCTGTGGAAGGTCGAAGGGTGGAAACCGACCTGCTCACCCCTGCCCATGCCATTCTCGAGAAATTGCCGCCAGGATTTGTGGCTTTTATTTGACATTAATGATACGCCTTGAGCAAAATTTTTATACGAAGAAAAATACATAGAAATTAGCATATTTTTGAAAGATTGCGTGAATAAATTTTCAAAGAACTCTTTTTTACCCAGACTTTATAAAATCATGCAAATGAGACGCGATTATTTTTTACGGCGTAATTACAATTACTTCAATGCGCTTAAATATATTGTCTTACTGTTGTTTCAATATTGCATTTCTTTACTACGATAAAATCTAGATATTTTACTCTCCTATTTTACTTTGGATTTGAAAATCGGTGACCATGCTAAAAGTCGCCCGAGACAAATAATGCATCGAAACTATAAAATACCATGTTCTGGAAATTCATATAAGCAGTAATGGTGCGTAATATTATACGGCTCTTTCTCTTCATTATTCTACTTTTATTCATTTCTCCGCTTTTATATATTTAAATTCTTTAGTGATTTTTCCGAGCCAATAAACAATGTATATCACTACTATTTAAATATTGGTAAAAGAAGAAATTTTCGACTACGGTAGGTCTTTTAATATTATACTTAATGGAAATATAAAGCGTTTTATATTTGAATGTTACAATTTAAAAATTCCCGTTATCTATTTATTCGTTATTGGTTTTGTTGTTTTCTCTGAATTATATTTGATTCTTAAACAATGTATCATCAGTTAATTATTATTTTTATCCATAATAATTTAATAAAAAATATTTGATACATTTTTTATTATACGTATATAAATTCAAATATATCTAAAGAAAATAAGAAACATACAGTATGTCAATATTAAATTTTTATTTGTTCAATTTTATACACATTTTTCATAATCTTTACTTAAATGCATTCTGTAAGAGATTTTATATGTTACAACTGTACGTGTAATATAACTTGTGTTGACGTTAATTAGCCACGAAATATTTGCCCAAAACTATATTGCAAAAGGAAAGAAAAATAAATGTAAGTAATGTAATAGTTTTTCGCGTGCTTTTTACTAAAATATCTTTTACTCAAACTTATTACAATGGATTTATAAAACATGTGCGTTTACAACGTGATGAAATGTTCAACGGGATATTAGTTATGGGCATCGTAAAGTTCACAAGTCTTTTAAGAAGGTAATGTGTATTCCAAACGTTTCGAAAGCTCTGCAACTTGCTTACTCTTTTCCCGGCGCTCGACATATTTCTTTTTCTTCTACTTTCCTTGTTGCTCATGCATATGCTTTCATATATTGTATCATTGCAAACAAAATAAAAAAAAAAGAAGAAAAAAAGTAAAACGATGCATTGGAAATTCATTGCGTCAAATAAATCAGGTAGTAAAAAGTTTTATTAACCTCGCAGAGGTCTGTAAACCTCGTGTACACATCAAACTTATTAGAATAGAAACAACAAAATTTACATTTACAGTATACAAGAATATCCATACTATTATTTCCTAGACTCCTCCATGAATAAATGTACCCGACTCGTCATCGTGCACATGATTATCCATCCTGTCCGACAAGTCGCACCCTTTGACAGTTTTGAACAAGAGAACGTTAATCTGAATGAGCATTGGGTGTTCACTTGGTAATTCTTCGTTGAGACGCACCGATGAAGCTTTCTGAGGATGCGACTAATTGCCGCGTCGCTGTTGGGAACGGCGGACACTATTTCCGGTTCATTTATGTTCCGCAATCTGATTTCGCAGATTTCGTCCAGGTAACCATAGCGAGGGCACGTGTGCAATATTCCAAAGTGGGCTGGATTTTTTTTTTTTACAGCTTCCGAAGCTCTGTCGGAGCGATTATTACATCCGTCGCAAGCGCCGGTGTAGCTAAAATAAGAGATAAAGAGAGAAGAGAGAAGAGACAAAAGTTGGCAAAGAAAAACGATCGACTGGTTGTTTTGCACTGAACGTGCTTCGTGTACGGGCGCAGGCTGTTTTCTCCCTCACTCACTCTCTCTCTCTCTGTATGTATCTCTCTTGGGTACGCTTAAAACATTCTATAACTTTCAAACTGTCTCATCTTGAGGCAAATCGTCAGAAGAAAGAGGCAGTCCAAGCGAGAACTAGCTCATAAGGCCCTGTCCGACAGAGATGGAGCTGGTGTAGTGTGAAAAAAAGGACATTGACACGCTTTATTTAATTTAAGACGGATTTTTTCAGGTTTCTCATAGACTTATTAGGATCCAGGGAGTAAAATTTACCTTCGGAGCACGAGAGGTTGACAGGTAGGGTAAACACCGTGAAATACATCTTCTTTTTAGGTCGAGCTCAGAGATAATTTCGAGCTTTATTAAAAACTCGGTTGGTAAAGACCTCGTTCGCGTTTGTTTGTTTCTGCTTGATTAATCATGCTAAATCATGTGTTGAAAGATACGGTGTACCCTTTAACAAAAGACCAATGCAGTGACTGCATTTTTATTATGTCCCAGATTCAGAGGTAGTAAAAGAATTCGTGAATTCTAAGAAAGCACCGAAAGAGGCAGAAGCTAAAAGCAAAACAGATACTCCCGTAATTCTTTAATGCTAACAGTATCCGGTTTTCAAGCCGGCACTGCGAGCTTAAATGAATTTCCTAATGAGCTGCATAAAGATCTCGCCAAAATTTAAATTAAATAGCCATGCATTTGGGGTATAATAGGAATTTAGCCCTGTATCCGGTTGAATGGACTGCATATTTTGTGCTCCATTACAAGATACGCGGAGTCTCTACAACGGAAACTGTCCACCTATTTCTTCAAAATAAATGACTTTTGCCATTTTTTCATAGCCCTCCGACAATCTTGATTTCACTCTTATGTGCGATAGCCACAGATCGTATTTCATAAAATGCAGAATAATACGCGTAACTTTGGAAAATTTTAATCTTCATTCTTCTTGCCTGCGATTTCCATTTATCAAACTAATTAATTCAGTTTCTATTAAGTGTACTATCGTGTAATTTATTGTATGCAACCATATTATATATGGCATGTATTTTCTCAAATGAAATTTTTTATGCATGAATTTTATCGTTTATTCTAAGAATAAAATTGTTTTGTTAAACATCCAAGAATATTTTCCCTTAGCTGCATTATTATGCATTTATAATACGGACACAAACGTGATTTATTAATTGATTTATTAATTTATTAAGCATGGCCTAGATACAAAGAGACGATTGCTGATGATTGGAGAAAATAGTTTTGGAAATCTTTTCTGTCACTCGAACCGACACCTCTCAAGTGCAAAGAAAAATGTTGAAATCGATTATTTCAATATTTTTATGAACTAGGGAAACATTTAACAAGATGCAGGGATGCATTAAAGCCCTAAAATTGATTTGAACATAATGAATATCAGCTCCTTTGTTCATTGCAGCACGAAAACGCACTTTGTCGTATCAAGTTTTGAAGTTAACCCTATTCGTATAATGCAGAGAAGATCGGAAGGTGCACCCACGTTGTGGTCCCTCCCTTCTATCGCCACCCACGCACCCCTCCCCTCCCCCAATCCCACCCCCGGAGTTAATAACGCGCGAGCGCTACCAGGCACTTGAGAAAACTTCAGATATCGTTTTAAATTAATTATGCGCATAAATTGCCAGGGAGTACAATTATATCGCTAATTAATTTAAATCGCCTCTTGAATTTTTAATTTTTTCGTAAAAACTTTGTCTCTAAGATCTCGAAAGTGTATTTAACCTACTGGTGCTCCATCTCTATTTTCAAAATACTTCTAATAAATTTGCGTAATAGTCCGGACGACTAACTCTTTTAAAATTCTATTTTAAATTGAAACTAATACTGCGAAACATCTCGGGTACACTCGGCCTTATAAAAGGCATTTAATGAAAGAGAGAAAAAATGACGGTACAGCTCGAGAGGGAGTCGCAGTTAATTTTAAGAGTAGTCGCGCTGACTGAGCTTGTCCGCGCACTTTTTTCGTCGGCCAAGTGAAAATTGGAAAATGCAGTGGCTGGCAAGGCACGGAAAAGGCTGGTTGGTGACTCTCGTCGTCTGGCCTGAATGCAGTCGTCGGCCCTCTGTACCGTCCCCCATCCCCCTTTCTCTGGTCTCTGGATTTCAATCAAGATACAACCGAAGGGATTCTTGGAATTTTAAGAGCGTTTTCAAAACCCTCTCACCCAGCCTCCGACGTTTGTTCCTCGTAATAATCAGTCGATGAACCATAAAGTGTCTCTTCGCGACCGCAAGAATGCTCCCGAGGTTTCGAGTCTGCGGAGCACAGCTTCCAAGAACAAGTGGACCAATCCAGAGGCGAATATATCTGTTGAAAATACATAAATGTACGGAGTCTTGGAATAGAGAGACACAATTAAGAAAGGTGAGCGTAGATTCGCTTCTTTTTTACTTCGTTGCATATTCTTGTAGCTTCTCGGCTCCACTTCTACAATCCCATATTGCCCATTCTCCCTCTCCCACGCTGTATAAATAAGCACACGTACATGTACACCAACGCGAAGGCTATGTCTGTGCACACCGAGAAAAGGAGTACTTAAGTTTTCGTATGGAACTGCTGCTACATTCTCAAATTGTTGTATGGAAGATATAGTTGCATAGAAAACGCTCCGACCAAATTTATATGTATACACGTCTATGATACCATGACTAAATAATAAAAACTAAAAAGCAAAATCGTAGGTTCTATTCAATTCAATTCGTCCTTTTCGAAATTTCTACACAAGCCACTGGAATAATTCAATATTTAAAAATACGTTGTAATGAATCCTATTTCCCATAAACTAGGAAGAATCACTGCTTTTCCATATATTAACGAATCACCTATTATGGAAAAATATACTATGAAAATCTATTATTCTCGAATAAAATCAATTTCAAATTATTGACCGAGAGACTATTGTGTATTCATTATATTATACAATATTATATTTTACAATATATATTAAATGCATAAGTATTATATAATAACGATAATTATGAAAAAAACACAACGATTGAAAATACTAATATATTTTTGTTTCAATTTAAAAACACGTGTATTTTAATTTTCTTAATAAAAATATACACTTATGCTTCTTAAATGTGACTTCCAATTTAGATTTGATAAATCATGATTCAAAATATTATTTATTAAACATTTCAGTGTCATGTTTGGTATGATACATTTATAAATATTATATAATTATATAATTACTTAGCTTACCGCTGGTATATTTAAATAGATAAAATCCTTACCTGAAACAAAAAATGATATAAAGATAAATAAATGCATTTGGAAATAGCTGTAGAATTAGAAATTATATTTATAATTAAATTTATTCCTTTTTATAAATTTAAAGCATCTTTTTATAAGCATCATTTCAAAATGCTGCAGTCTGATTAAACTAAATTTTTTTAGATAACATCAGAAAATTATATTTAAATTATATATCTTTATGCTTAGATTCTATATTTGCAAAATTAAAAAGTTTAATTTTATATTATAAAAACAAATTTGGATAAAAATAATGCTACTAGCTTAGCTGCTAATAGAATAATATTGTTTTATTAATAGTTTTAATAATAATGAGATATAAAATATGTTAATATTAAAAAAAGTGCTGAATAATTTAAATAAAATTTAATATTTGTTTTTATTAATTAATTACAAATTCAGTTTTTAAATTAGACAATGTAAATTAATTAAAATATAAATATAAATCTAACTAAATTAAACTAATTCTTTATTTGTAGAACTAAAATATTTTTTAACGAATGACTTCAATTTTTAATTATTTAAATTCTATATAATAAAATTTCTATCTAAAATTACAGTATACCATTAATTGTACACGTACATATTTTAATAATATTCTATTATTTTATCAATTTTTATTTTAGTATATATGTCTCACAATTTATTTTTTTTTTTAATTTGAAGTAATAATGTCAAGCTTTTAATTGATGATATTATTCTCCTATATTGCATAAATATTATTTGTATAATAAATTTATACAAATCTTTATTGCGTAAAAATTTTATGATATTCGTATAAGATGGGATAAATAAATTTCAGACATTAAATCCATTGAATGCTTTTAATATTTATTAATTATTGAAAATATTAGTAGCCTCGACGGTTGATAATAAAACGTGTGATTATCAATCGATAAAATCAATTTTTGCAATTTAAATTATTGACATTATCTTTTTAATAATAATATAAATAATTAGAAGATATGAAATTTTATTTTATTTTTATTTTTATTTAACTTTTAATTTTCCTGGAACTGTACTAATTAAGCCGAAAACGTAAATTAATAAATCACGTACATTTTTTTTTTAAAGAATATTGAATATAACTAACAATGAACTGTCAGTTTTAAGACAGAATATTAGTATAATATATATATATATGTATATATTTAATTTTTATGAATTAAAATAAAAGTATAAAATGTAAAAAAAGACTTTTTCAAAGGTTAAAAAAAGGAAATTCTGTTGTTACGGGATTCACAATGTAAAACTTTTACTGAACTGATTCACGACATTCATCAACATCGTTATTGCAGTGAGAGGAGGAAGTAGTTAGATTCATCTAGATAGGATTCGCGTGTGCAAATATTAACGTGTCGCATCGATCGTTAAAGCATCAGTGCAGATATACGGAAAGAGAGATGTGAGGTACAGCAGCTGGAGAAAGGGCGAGAGCAAATGACAAAGAGAGAGCGCAAATGAGAAAGAGGGAGAGAAAGAGAGAGAGAGAGAGAGAGAGAGAGAGAGAGAGAGAGAGAGAGAGAGAGAGATAGAGGCCACAGAGGGACAACCGACGACGCAAACGAACAGATATGTGATTTTTAAAAACAACGTGTCATTGGCTCAAAAGGTAATCGGTCAGTGAAAACGTAAATGACGAATACTCGGGTAATCCTTGACACAACAAATTTATAGCATTTGATCACGCAACGAACGTACAAATCTTTCAAATCACGTCTTCGGTTTCGTACATATTTAATAAAATTTTACTTTATTCAGTATGGAACACAAATTAATTATCTCTGTGTAAACAGTAAATATTTGTATAATAATCGTGTGCCTTTTTATTTTATCATTTATGTAGTGAGCTTGATTTATTTATTTTACAAAAAAATTAAATTATCAAATCAAATAAACAAAAATTTTTAGAATTCAACTCATGATATTTAAAAACAGCTATAATAACTTTCATAAAATAATATTTCATGTTAATTAATAAAAAAAATTATAAAAAAAAATTTTTTTTGTTTACAGCTATTTATAAATTAAACTTTAATTAATTGAAATTGTGAATATGTAATTTCATTTTCCATTAAAGTTATAAACCATATATTTTCAAAACTTCTTATAAAGTAAAAATATTATGTATATCAATTAAAAATAAATTTTAGTTTCCTAATTTTTAATTTCTAAATATGAATATTTGGTCAATTATAATGTAATTCCTTGCCGCTGATGATATATCTACTATGTAAATTTTACTTATTCCTAACATAGAATTAAAAAACAACACACGCACATTAATTGATCAAATTTTTTGACATTTAAAAATTACTTTTACAGATTATTGGAGAAATACTGTAGTATCTGTATTAGATATAGAGAATTCAAAAAATCTAAAAATTTGCTTATTATTATTCAAATAATCAATGAGTCGAGGATACACCACTAGTTGAATGGAACATCAAGGATTCAGATGGTTAAACAATGAAAATAATATTTATGAACATCGTTTTTAATTAATATTCATCGATAACTACTTCAAAGAGGCGTAGCATAAAGATTACTTAGCTTAAAGAATTCAAATGTTTGGTAATACATTGAAATATCTTTCATTATTATTTAATAATAATGAGTTAAAGGACTTTTAAAAACTATTACAGTTATTATTATCATTGTCATAAAAATATGACTTATATATAACATTTTACACCTTTTAATAGTACAACTTTGAGCTTTAATAAATGATTTTTCTAATATAAATACAAAAAATGTAAATTAATAAATGAATTAGATTAATTATAAGTAAGCATTTATTATTATAGTACCACAGTTGAGATTATTACTAATATTATATATACATAAATATTAAGCAAAGACAAAATGTAATAATCGCATATTTTCATTCCACTTTTATCTTAATAAACTTTATATAAAAGATAATAAAAGAAAAAAGATAAATTCAATACTACACCAAGTTTCACGTGATTGAATTGAACAAGATGTTTAATAAATACTATATTATTTTAAATTATAATGAAAATAAGTTGTATTAACGCTTGCAGAAACGAGATAAATCACCAATCCTTTTAATTAATAAATTTTAATTAATATTGTTGCACATACGAATAGATAAAACTTTTATAATTTGCGTATGACAAATGTGAAAGTCTCGAGCATAAAAGAAATTTAGAGACTTGAGCAGTGATAATTGCAAAATTATCGTCAGGCCAACGACTTGTGAATTGAAAATCAATTTGAGAGTGTAACCTTCGCGTGAGGCGAGTCGGCTATTCATCCGACATGAAGTTACACTCGTAATAACAAGTGAATTATCTCTTGTTTTTAGACGACATTGAAATAGTTGCAGTTATATTTAGTTGGATTCAAATGTCGGTCAAGGCAATAGATTTAATAGGATGAAACTTGGTTGAGCTCGATATCAAGTCGTCGATGAATAGACCGACACCGCGCCATTCGCATAGAAATCCTTATTCCGTTCGCTTCGAATGTTGCAAAAGAGCAAGTTTTGAATATTGAGCGACTCCTACACTTGCCTCGATTTAAGGATGTCTACGTGCAGAGTATATGACTCCCCAAAACCGGTTGAATAGAACTCCACTCTAACTGAAATGCACACAGTTTCTCTAAATCCGTACGCAAACATCTTGGAATAAACATGTAAATGTATTCATTTATAACCAGTTGGTCCAAAGTTGCTTTTCACATTTACCAGCGAAGTCTTTTTATCCTCGCCGCATCCAGGTAAAAGCAAAAAATTTTTAATGACTGATTGGTTCCGTTCTCGGGGAATATATTAGATATGACAAAAATATTTTATTAAATTCAAATTTGAATAACTACAATAAATAAGATTTTCTATCATTGATAGCCGATGATTAAATGCCGAAAGAATAATTTATTGTTCCACTAGTTTTTCATCTTACTTTATTACATACGACTTTCAAAATGGTTCTCTCAAGTTTAATGTATAACATGAGATATATTGATTAGAATTAAGTGGAACGGTGCAAATATGTTTAGACATTCAAAAACAGTGGCGTCGTGTTACAATTTATAACAAAATTTTAATCACCTTACATGATTCATCAAGCATAAAAAGTCAATAATTATCAATTACGAATGACACAAACGCAAATAAAGTAAAATTATCTGGAGATGCATTTAAAAATAATAAATACAGAATTGTATAATTTATCAAGGCAAGAAATTATTTATATATAAATATTTAGAATTCCATTTTGAAACTATTGCTTTTGCGCCAATCAAGTGTATGATTATACGTATTTACGAATATTAATGTTTAATGTATATTTATAAAAAGATATATCAAGTAACAATGAAATATCTGTCATACGACTGTCAAAATATGAATAATAATCTAAATAGCAAATCATTTTACAGGTATTTTTATAACTATTTATATTTAAAACCTTTCGGAGATTTTGCAAAATTTATAAAAAAGGTTGGTAAAAATATAATAATATAAAAATATAAAAATATAAAAATATAAAAATAGATTCTATTCGTATAAATCTCCTGTCAACCGCCAACAGCGTAATGCAGAATATCAATTTCACTTACTGATCAAATGTATAATTTTAATTATTTTCTCAAAAAAAAAAGAAAGAAAAACGTAAAATAATAATTGCAAATAGAACGGCAATAACGGTTAATACAAGTGACTATTGCTATTAAATGTCTGTTGTAGTTGGATCTCTCGATATTGAGTTCAGACCAAGCAAATCAGGTCGAAATGCTCACTAATATGTATATCGAGAACGATGCATCAGTGGGTAACTAACGCCCACCCTTCCGAGGGTGCCAATCACCCCCGTATAGTGTTGCTAAGAGATATATAGGCCTCCTCTCGGATTCAATTGGGACATCAGCAACCGTGAAAATAGGTCAGGCTTTATTACCCCTTTAGGATGGAAGAGCAGCAGATTATCGCAATCGGTCCATCAGCGAGGCGAGCCAACCGAGACCTGCGAAAATCTTATAAATTTACGGAAGATGTTCGTCCAGGGAAATTCCGTTACCCGGAGACGTCCGTTGCGAAAACTGTAATGGGTTTACTTAAAAATGCAAATTTAAAGAAAATAACTTGCAAGATGGAATATTTCTTAAAGCCTCGTTACTTTTTAATAATAAGTTAATAGGATACTCTGGGATAAAATTTCTAATACATTGTGTTATTTCAGAAAAATTTTTATTTTTAATTTACAAGAGCAGCGTAATTTTTTACTAATGGAATATAAGAAAAACGACTCGATTGACAAGTAGAACGACAATTTTCTTTTTTGTTTTTACGAATAAGTACAATGTTTTCATATTTCTATAACATTCATAGTCTTCAGTGACTACTGATTTCTCAAATCGATTGAATATTTTAATTATGGACTTGTAGCATTCTTGTTCTATTTAAATTTATTTTGCACACGAATGTTAAGTAAATAAATTCATTCAACGTCAAAAAGTATGTTCACATCATTACAACTATCTTCAATATTGATAAGGAATTTAAATATAATTTAATCAACTTATATCGAATTTACGTCCATTTTATTTAAGCTTATTTTTAAAGAAAAGGAGTAACATAAAAATATCGTAAAATTTTCAATTTTTTCTTTAAATTTACATATAATTTTGTATAATTTTATATAATTTTTATATACGTCTAATACATTAGCATAAAAATATTACAATATAAATTTTAATAAATTTTAATAATAATTCTTAATTAAAAATCGATAATTATTTAGTTAGAATACTTTATTTTAAAATAATTAAATTGTAAAATCAATCTAAAAAATTGCTTAACTAAGGATATAAAATTCAAGACGCTAATTTACTAAATGATAAATATTTTTAAAAAATTGTTAAACTTCTGAAATAAAGTTTTTAAATAATTAGTCTTGTTTTTTCTAATTAGTCATACTCTATTGTATTAAAAGAAATAAACGTAGGGACAGTTAAAGGTAAGCTTGTAAATTTAATTAAAATTTACGATTTTTCTGTCTCTTCTATTCTCATCAACCAATAGTATATATTGTTCACGTATTCATACCTTTCAAAATTGAAACGTTTAATAAAAGTGTTTAATAATTATTGATTTTGAATTGTCCTTAAAGTGTTTTATTAAATTGTCTAGAGTAAATTCATATCTTACAAGATGAAGCCTTGAGCTTTTGTAATTTTTGTTGTTTTCAAACAACTGAATAATCAATCCATATTATTATTATTATTATTATTAGGCAATTACTGAAAATAGATTTGGAATAAATGATAGATTAAACCAACCAGGTGATTTAATCGGTGATTTAGCTACCGGATTGGTATTTTACAAGTAATCGTGATTTTGGAATAACTGGTTAGGTCTAAAAAAGAGAAGGGCGACGTCGAGAAGGAAACAAGTGATCATGGCTCAGGAAAAAGAATTGATATGAAAAGAGAAAAAAATCATCCTCAATTCAACAGTCAGCGTTCGGCATAAATACGAATAGGATGGCAACAGAGAATCGCTTGTCGAGCTTTCCAGAGGCTTTAAAGCGCTCTGGCAAAACAATCGTAAAACTTCCGTAAGCTCCCAAACCTGGTCGCTAATGAATTTTTTCCACGCGAAAGAAGCTCTGGGGCCGATTAAGCATCGGGGATGCAACTGAACAGAATTATCACTCATCTTCAGGTGCGTTCGATTTGATTCACCGGGTCGAGGAGCGAATTTCCGAGTCTCGATCACTGACTCCAGCAGGGGGTGCCTACCAGAGGAAGAGGTAGCCAGTCCGGTCGGGTACTCGTATTGGCGCGTAGAGGCGCAACTCGATCCTACGTGGAATGGAATTGCGGAGGTCGTTTATCAAGTGGGAATTGGATTATGTACTGGCAACGATACTGAATAGACGTGGCATCGATTGAGCTGCTTGAATCGGCGGGGGCCCTTTCCGGGGGAGTGAGGAGGCAGCGGTCCAGATAGAGATGAGGGCTCGAAAAAGAATCAGAGAAATTTTGTCGCTCGGGTGTGTGCATTTCGATTTGAGCTTTTCCACGCTACCTTATGCACGTAGCCACAATTATGTTTCATTTTTTTCATATCCCACAATCGGTATTTTTTGAAATTCTGCTCTTACAACCCTTCATTGGACTAAAAATAAAAATCTATACAAAAGGACACTCTAATTGGCTCTCTTTATTTTCGTTTTAATTTAGTTGCGCTCTAAATATTCTATTTAAAAAAGTATGCAATTTGGTGATAGTAGGGTCACTGCTTTTTGATAAAAAAAGCTTATTAATATTATCAAAAATATCCATTTTGATCAACACAGGCGCACGATATATATGGAAGAAAATAGAATATAAATCAATTTTTCTTTTTACTTTACAGCCAACTAAATTTCTTGGTCACTTACAAGCCCAGAGAAAGTCAACAAACTAAACGTAAAATGTAATTTTTTTTATATATATATATATATATATATATATATATATATTTTTATAAGTTTTATAAGAAAAAGTGATTTAGTTGAGTATCGATTGTCGTTTTAAAAAATATATTGTAAATACATTATAAAAAGGTTCATAAAAGCAAAACTTTTATGAAGCAAACATGACAATGCAAAATATTAATCTATTTTTCAATACATTTTTTATATAGATGTACAAACATAAAGTAATTGTCAAATTTATAAATGTTTTATTAGTATTATTTAATAATTAATTAAACCAATTTCCTATTTTCTGTCATTAATTTCAAATTACTCGGAAATTCTTTACAGCTATATTTTTTTTCAAATAAATGTTCTGAACTAACCCAGTAATTGGAATTTTATTATTTTGAAGTAATTTTGTTTTTTATTATTCTTTTAAATTTCTAAAAAAATTATTTTCATTCCATTAGCGTTGTTAACTACACAATATTAATTTCATAAAATAATTCTCCTCTGTATTAAGCCAGATTTTAATATATGTCGATAAAGTTTTGTTTATTTTCGAAATATTGAACAATTTTTATGATGCTTTTCCTCTTTCTCTTTCACTTTTTGTATCTTTATTATTATTACTAAATTTTATCATACTTTTCCACTATTGAGAGAATGTTGTGTTAATAATTATATAAGATGATACATTTTTTGTACATTTCAAGTACATAAATGATATGCCAATTAATATTATTAATAAATAAACAACATCACAATATTTATAAATTCTAAATTAAAAGAAATTTCTCATTAAAAAATTAGATGAATATTCTGAACATCGTAAAAAGTTTCTTCAATAACATCAGTTTCACTAAAATGAATAAATACCAAATTAATTGAAATCGTTAATACTCAACTAATTTGTCAATTATCTATAACAAAAAAAGAAATCGACAGGCTCAACAAACCAAGGCAACCCAATATTACTTTTATTGAGCAAAGTAGAATAAATGCTTGAATACAATACTATGCAGAATGTGTTATGAAAAATACCGTTTAAGTTGCTATGCAGATGATATTCATTATAAATATAAGTCAATACATGTCAATTGAAAAAGTAGCATAAAATTTCACTCGAGAATAATATGAATAAACATAATAATTTAATGACTAATAGTTAAATTAATAAATAATAATAAGCTAGAATCATAAAAGTTTTTCTATGATTAAAGACAAGTAAGAGATTCTTTTTCCTGATTGAAAAGAAAGTTCACAATTACGTCAAATTTAGTAAAGTAATTGGAAGTATAAAATGTAAAATTAAAAGATTAAAAATTCATAGTTAACAATAAATTGTAGAACGAATGTGACAAATACATGAAAAGAGTCACTCAATGATAAAATTCATAATTTACTTTTTGCTTTCAAATTTATTTAGGAATCGAAATAAAGTTTGCTAATTAATTAAAGGCAATATTTATTTTTTTATTTGCTATTTAAATATTTCTATTTAGTATTTGAAAATGCATACATGAATATGTTTAAATTTATAATATGCAACTATTAAAATATAATATTAATTATTTGAAATAAAAAATAAATCTGTATTAACAAATTTCATTCACTTGATATTGAAAATGTGATTTTAACCAGTGGTATCAAATAAAATATAACTTTGAGTTCGTACATTTTCACGATAAATACAACTTTTCATTTATAAAAATTCACAATTATTGTAGCATGTCCAACTAATCTTTTTGGTAGAGATGAGGAAGGATAACAAAATACATTATCTAATTTGTTCGCAATTTTTATTATTTTTCTAATGCAAACACCAGAACACCAATTCGCATCATCACCAAACCGTTGACTTTCCCACAAGCGTAAGAACGATTACGATTTTCACAGACAAATGAAACATCCCTCACACTCGCTGACTCACCACTTCTAAGAGAACCAATAGCGAAATAGGGGTGGAAGGGAGTGCAAATGAGGAAGAAACATTGCAGAAGAGCAAACAAAAGACGCTTAAAGAAAAGCGCGACGAAAGTAATGAGTCGGTATTTTTCCTTTGGATGATACACAAAAGGAAAAAGCAGTTTTCCTCTCTTGGTATGCCGGCTCGGTATGAATTTCATTGAGACATACCCGCGAGCATTTTTAAGGTTGGCCAGCTTTTGAGGGAGAAAAATCAAATAAATCAAATATGCGATAAAGTTATTCTGTACGCGGTTATCTACCTTATTGATATGATACATGACTTTTATTCGATTTTTCGAATTACCAGCTCTTATTTCCTTAACAACACCGTAGCGTCCATTATTTCATTTATTCTTCTGGAAACAATTCCGTTTTATTAAATAAAAAAATTGAATGGAGATAAAAAGTGGCAGGTAAAGTAAAATGTTAGTCTCTGAATATAATTTAAAAGTTAAATCAGATTCGCGATAAGAGTCGAACCGATTTTCATTAGTAAGCTGCATACTGAACCGTTCTTTAATTTAATCGCATTACAAAGACTCGTAAATTTTTATGTGCAAATTGTGGAAATTATGTTGTGGCGTGCCTTAATTAAACAATACCATCAATTTTTTCTAATTTAACAAACTCGAATCAATATTTTTTTGTTAAATTGCATATAACTTTTAAATTAAGTGTGTATTGAATTTACATACGGGGGAAAACGCTTGAAGAATATCGATAGTCTCTGTTAACTGAATCAGGCAAAATGAATTATTATGTATTTTCGGCTGAAAAGAAATGCCGCAGTCTAAAATAAATACCAGTATTTCAATATATTTCCCGACTGTGTTACGAACCGTATAACAATTCGTAAATATCTTGTTCTTTCATTAACTAAATCAGCTTCATCTCAAGACTTAGCCCATGCAATTCAAATTATCGACTGTCTCTTTTACCCTTTCACCCTTTTTATCACAGTACGAAGTATACAAAGTTTCAACTGTTTCCTTTCAATCAAGAGAAACGTATGCTCACGCTATTCTAAATGAGATTTGTAATTACATATCGATTTGCAAGGCTAATCGCTAGAAAATGTAGCAAATGAGAAAACAGGCAAATCAAACGAATTTCAAATGAGCGATAGATGGAAGGAATGTCGATAACAATAAGTAGAATGTAATGATAGTACGAGGATACGTAGACAGAGATATATGGAAAAAGAGTTTTCACGCAATTTTTATCGGATAAAAATAGCAACAACGATAGATGTAAGAGATAGAAAGAATTTGCAGTTTTTAGGTAGGTTGTTTATGTTATTTATAAAAAATTAATTTTCACCATCAAATTGTAGGAGAAAATTGTATTAGAGAATGTCTAATATTTTTATAAAAGATAAAAGGATAAATGATTCTACGGAGTCATAAATAATAACTTTTAAAACTTGCCTTTAGTACCTTTATTCAAAATTATGTACAAGCATACCGATAGTATTAGTTGAAAAAAGTTTTGGACTGAAATTCCAGTGATATCTTTTCATAATATTATTTTTTTAATTTTCCATTTTTATAATTTTTTTTTTTAATGAAGTAAAATAAATAAAAATAAATAAATAAATAAATAAATAGAATCAATAATATATAAAATGCAATAATATAAAAAATATGTATTTGAAAAATATTTTGTCTAATTTTGAACTTTATCCAATTAAAATGGCATAAACTTTGTATGTATTTTTTTAGCATTTTAAAAAAACATGTGAAAAAGAATGAAAATTTTTCACGTAGTAAAAATTTTTGTGTATTATTTTTAAGAAAATAAAAAAAAAATTCTATATTTTGTTGTTTAAAATAGATAATATTATATTTATTCACTAATCCTTATAATTGAAATAAATATTATACGTATATAGATTTATCATTGTTCTCTTCATTATTTATTAGCAGCTTATTTTAACAACTTCTTCAAAATATTCTATTCAATGAAATATATGACTAAAAACAAAATTATTGATTATTTTTAAAAAATGGTATAAATATTTATCTGTGACATTATCTATAGGATATCGGTTGTATCGTGCTAGTATATAGTACATAATAGATTGACGCTAAACCTTTTTCTATATTAAATGTAGGTCAGAGCATGATTTTTTTTTTTTTTTTTTCGGTTTTAGAATTTTCATTTCGCATGTCCACGATCTCGCGTAAATTTCGGCGAATTTCGACCACAAGTTCAGTGGTAATTTCCAGAAGGAAATGCAGTTCACAGAGGAAGGTACCGAAGGTTGACGTTGCACAGAATAACGGGTCCATAAAAATCGGACAAACTGCAAGTACACATGAAGGAGTGACAGGGAAAGGCGCGTTTTAGCGCTGAACCCAAATGTAAATTCGGGCATGGAGCTTATGCTGCTCAAGCGGTGAACCACACGGCCATTACAAAGTCGGTGGCGCGTGCAGGTAAGGGTGCGGGGGCGGACCAGGGGCCGAGGGGCCGAGGGGGTAGCCACGGATGGATACAACTAATGAGGCTTTGTACCGGTAGAGCTGGACCACCCCCTCCCCCCTCCTCCACCCTCCTCCCCGCCCCTCGATTACAGCCCGTTGCTCTCATCACTCTCTCGTTCCTTGAGCTTTTACGTCGACGGGGTGGATAAGCAGGCGAATAAACCGAGGGTGGGAGGGTTGATGCTTGTGGGTGTTAGTAACGGAGGCTTGTTTATCGCTCGTTATTGCTCCGGGAATATTTAAGACTCCCCTCGAAATTTCAAGTACTTATCCACGGCTTTAAGAGATACGTAAACGTAAACACGGCGGTTTAAAGGGTAAGTAAATTAGTAGATGTGGAAGGATACTCGTATCGCCTCGCTCGCAACTAATTATCAAAAATCCATGATAACACTTGAAATGCGCACTTGCTTTTCTTCGCCGTTGCTCCTGAACTTTTCCCTCGACGTTTTTAAGAGAACTTGTCTAATTCATTGACGATCGTTTCGATTTTGCTCTTTCGCACACGCCGCCATTTCTCTGGTCAATATCGTGTCTCTCCAACCCTCGTATTGTTCACACTAACCCATTCGGAAGTAGTAAAGTTTTGCGAAAAGAATGGATAAAAAAGGTACTGCTGAAAGGATGAGAAAGAAAAAATTTCTTTCATAGTTAAAACTTTGTAAAATGTTCCACTGTCCGAGCAACTACCAAAATTATTTGACAACCCATCCAAGTATCCAAGTATTCAATCTTTCCAGGTAAATAGAAACTATAATATTGAGCGATAGTTTCATTCTTCCAGAAATTAACCCAATATTGTTTATAAATATAACAGAGCATGTATACCGACTTAATTAGTTGGCTCAGAAACACTTAAATTGGAAAATTGGAAAGTAATTGAATAACAGTTAATTACATATACTAGTACAACAATTAAATTGAAAATTATACAAAAACTTAATTAAATTAAAAAATATAAGAAAAAATATCAATTTTACCAAGTAAACTTGTTTTAGTAAAATAGTAATCATATGCTAATCATATAAATTAAAGCTTTTTAATATTAAAAAAAAAAAAATAAAAAGATATGAATATGCAGGATACTTGTAGTATGTATCGATACTTAAATATAACTTTGATTGCAATACTCTATATAAATTTAAAACAGAACAACGTTTCTCGTGAAATTCTAGTTTAATATAAATTAAAAATTATAACTGGTAATACAAAGTTATGTTTCATTGAAAGTATCCCTCGCAATCAAATAGAATTTATGAAGAAACTAATCTTTCAATAAACAATGTTTTTCTACCCACAAAACTTCATGTCGAATTTTATCCACGTTCACATTTTTTTAAACATTTTTTTAAACATTTGTATATGTTTGTACTATCCTAGTAAATAAAGTAACACTGATGATAAAATATGACTATTTTATTTCAATGACATTTTAATGTTTATTTATTCATTATTTATTTTCTAAAGAACAATTGATTAATAAATAATTTTTAAATTAAAATGTGAACTTATAAAATTAGCAAATAAAATAATTGAATAATTGCTTTTTACTTCAATCATTAATTTAAAAATAAGAATTAACTCCAATTAATTTAAAAAATTAAATACAATTTCGAAACAAAAGATAAGCTGTTAAATAATTTTACTCATTATAAATTGATAATTTTCTCGGTTATTGTAATAATAAATTTTTAAACGAATGAAGAGTTGTAAAAAATAAGAAAAGAATTTAAAATTGTAAAGATAAATTATTTCATTCTGGAAGTCAATATTATTGTATTAAATTCATAAGCAGAGTAAATAAGTTTTCATAAAAATTAAATTAAATCTATTCTTATTTTCTTTCATCTGAGAAGTTCAGATATTACCTTTTGTATTTATTTACAGAATGCGCATTAACTGAAATTATTAAAAACCGTTACATCTCCCTATGTAGCACATTTGAAAATATATTTTTCTCTTCGTATTATTAAAAAAATAATTAAAAGCAGCTTTCTCTTAAAAAAAATAATTAAGCTGCAAAATATTGCACGGGCTCACAGCGGGTTACATCAGTATTGCTTTTTTCAGTAGAGTACTCTTTACTTGAAAGCATTATTCATAACGAATACAATGTTTTTGGTATCTCGTTGAGCGACGGGTAAAATTAGGTACAGCATACGATTAAATTATCCAGACGATTTGCTACTCGCCTTTTTACATGCCCGAGCTTCACGTTCAGTGCATTATTCCGCAATGTTCGAATTTCGCGAATATAAAGAAGGAAAAAAAATGGAGAGAAGGAAAGAGTAGTGGTACGGAGCCGGAGGCTCGTCCAAAATAAAGCATCGGTTTTCCCAACAACTCGAAATTTAAAGAGAGTTAATAATAAAAGCGCAAGAAAGCGGAATAAAAGGAAATAATAGCGTGAAGCCCGAAGCATCGTGTCCGACTAAATTCCGAATATCGAACCGAGCGAGCCCTTCTTTTTTTTCCATTTCACTCAATCGGTAAATTTATTTTAACTAGGGTGCCCTTTCGTTCGAATGAAATTACAATGTTAAAGGCGAGACAAGAGGAAGAAGAGGAAACCGAGGGGAGCAAAGCCCGGGAGTCAACCACAAAGAATCGCTCTCGATCGGATCATCTAGTCAAACGGAACATCGACGGAACATCGACGGAACATCGACGGAACATCGACGGAAACTAATAAACCCCAACTGCTAATGAAAGTTGTTAGACACCAGTTTCGAGAACAGAACACCGTATCCGTTTCCCCGTGAATGTAAACGAGCCCGGGTACACAAAGACGAGGCACTCGAAATGTCGCGCCTCGTGCTTGACGACTCTCCTCGGAGTGACACCCACGTATTACCTGCAGAAACACCGAATCCCAATCGATCCCGCTCCCGATAAACATGTCGCCGCGAGCTTGATTTACGCCCGGCTTTTTTACGCCACGATTTTTCCCCAGCGCCCTTTGACCCTTTACCCCTTGGCCCCCTTTACTTCGACAACGCCGGTCCACTCCGCCCTGCAATTATAATGCGCGATCCCACCCCCCTGGGCTCGGGGGGAGGCGCGACACTTTTTCCTCGCAGTTGAGTTTTTCCTAAAGTTGAGGCGGCGATGCTCGTCAGGTTATTCCTAAATATTGCGAAAGTTTATTACCGGTCAAGGATGCATATCGATGAGTTGGCCGGTGCACAAGAGATAATATACCCGGGTGCGTTTTATTTATAGCTCGTACGTTATTCCGCAGTCCACGTGTCCGGGGCGATCGAAATGTTTGTCCGAGTTTTTCGAGCGAGTATGCGAAATTCCATTCATTCCAACTTGTTCCCCGGGGAACCGTATACGAGTATTCTTTTTATGATACAAATTGTCTGCCCGGGCAACGAGACAAACTTTGTTTCTGACAAAAAAAAGCAATCGCCTCATTATTGCGTTACTTAAATTGAACTTTTCTCTTTTACCTCCATCTTTTCTTTATGAGCTGCTTCTATACATAGGGCGTAATAACATTCTTTTATGATGTTTTAAACTGAAGCATAAAACACCTGTTTGTCAAAAGTTCGACACGAATTTTTTTTGCAATACCTCGCCACTCGCTGAATGTCCTTCCGATTAATACTTTAGAATAATTTTACGGTTATTTATTTATTTTTATGATTAATGATACAAGGAATCGAACGGGAAAAATAAATAAAACGATACTAGTAACGATTTTTCCCGTGTAATAGTCTGGGCAATAAATTATACGGCGTGGAAGTCTAGTGAGCTTAAATGATAAAAAGGGCAGAGGGATCACGGCGACCTGGAAAGAAGTATTCCCATTACGCTTTTTAGAGAGAAGTCTCCTTATACCTTTTCTAAAGAGTATTGAAAGAATCTATTAGACTCGAAATGATTGAAGCTACACGATGAAAATCTTGGTGTGGGTGCAAAGAAAGGAAAGGCTAGAATCGATAGTTGTTTAAAATGACCACAAAATCGAAGAGATGCACGTGTACGAGATGGATAACAAACAAAGAGTTGTATTGAACAAATAATAATATTGAATTAGTATTGGGGAGAAAAATTTGTAAGCGTATGGAGAGCAGCGATTCAATCCCAAGCATATTATGTGACCCGCAGTGGACGGATGAGAGGGAGGTTGCGAGTTTGGAGACCCCAAGGTCAGAATGTCTCCGAGTCTGGGGTATCGATGACTGTCGCTCTTGGTGCTCGGGCGAATCTACACCCCCGAGAGATAACGAACCGGGGGAGGGGTTAGATCGTGTCGCGCACTAATAAAAGGAGGGATATAGCACAATAGAGGTACAATGGTACACAGAAGCCATCAGCGGCATCAGAGTCGAGTTGCGAAACCGGCGAGGAAAAGCGGCTTGGGGGAAAAGTTGTTGGCGGAGTGAGAGGGAGTCCGGTGAAAACGATGAAAACGCCGACTCGTACCTCGCGAGAATGCGCCTCGTAAAAGTCGTATAAGGTATCTCGTAAAGCGTCAAGTCAATGGACAGGAAGCTTCGCCATTGGTGGCCCCAGCTCCCAAACGCATTCGCGACGATTAACGACGGAGACGCGTTTTATTCAGACTCATTCTTCCTGGTCGAGCGGGCGTCGTCGTTTTCATCGTCGTCGTCGTCGTCGTCATCGTCGTCGTCGTCGTCGTCGTTGTCGTCGTCGTCGTCGTCGTCGTTGCCGTTGTCGTTGTCGTCTTCATCCTCGTTATCGTCACAGATGCGCGGGGCTCGCTGTGTGGACTCACCAACACAGCCTGTCTCATAAACGGGCAATACGACGAGACGATGATGATGGAGGAGGAAGACCATCAAATAACAAGGTGGAATAAGAAACGATCGAGGAGTAGACGGAGCGAGAGAAATGATGGAGAAGGAAGCATCAAAAATCTATTCTATGAGAGAGCTTTCTTACTCCTCCTCCTCCTCCTCCTCCTCCTCCTCCTCCTCCTCCTCCGCCTCGCCTCCCTCTCGCTCTCTTTCCCTTCGTCAAGTTCCTTTTCTCGCTGGATTAAAGCAGCGGAGAGCGAGACGGAGGCACAGGGAAGGGAGGGAAAACGCATAACCTCGCGCAGTATGGCTCTGGGTTACGGTTTAATTGAGAGGTACTTAAATTAACCGCGCGTACTCTGGTGAGAGTGGAGGAGTAACAGAGAGAGAGAGAGAGAGAGAGAGAGACAGAGAGCGAGCGAGTGAGAGAGAGAACCAAGCACCCTAGGGGAGGAATTGGAATCTTCCGTTTCCCTAACGAGAGAAAGAGAGGGATCGGTCTCCTTTGGTACTTACTCGCTGGGCGGATCGCTCCCTTTCTTGTTTCCTCGCCTTTCCCTTTCTCTTTCTCCGATCTTTGTAACACTACCACCACTGCCGATGCCTGCCTCTTAACATTGGCTCGAGACTGCAAGAAGCGCGCCTTTTGGCAACAAAAACTCTTCTATAGAAGTACTTGGACGAGGCCGAATCGAGCCGAAAAACGGGAGACGGTGTACCCGAGGTCAAGAGTCGATTTACCAGAGGATCATCCGACTGTTCTTACTCAGGACTACGTATATGCATTGTTTTTATACAGCCGACTTTGATTCTTTCTGCTTTTCATTTATGCTCGGCTGTTTCCGCTGCTACTTCCTTTTCTCTGAGTAGTCTTTACTACCTGGCTCAGATTTTCAAATACACTCTTTTGGCAGAATAAATCCAGAGAATATAGTCTTGGAGTTCACTTTATCCACGGATTTCCGGGTGCGCCAGTTGATGTATCTTTTACTTTCGGATTTAATAATGAGATGGATCATTTGAGTGTAATTCAATCGACAAAGTTTGGTAATGCGAAACGCGTGATTATCGGTACTTATTTTTCGAGATGAATAAAGAAATCCCCAACGTTGTTTGTATTGGTCTCCAGAGACATCGGGTGCACTTCAAGTTCGCGAATAAAAAATGCAAACACCTCGAACGAGCGGACGGAAGTGAAAGGCGAAGACAGAAAGCCGGAAATGAGGGGATTCTGTACACGTTCTCGCGATTAGAGAAACAGTCTCTAACAATTATCGAAATTCCCAAGAGATGCGCAATCAATTTCAAAGCGCCGCCGTCACATTCCCTTGCGAGCGCGAATGAGTTGGTCGCATATTTCAATCGGAGGTCTCGAACCGGATCCCGTCCAGTGTTAGTTTGTGTGCTCTCGTACCTGATGCCGTCTCTACCTCTAGGACAGTACACAAATCCAAACATATCCGGGCGTAACGCACCCCTTCGTCGAATATTGATTAACAACGATTATTATAACTGTATTTGTGCACATCCGAAACATAATTATAATTATGCCGTTATGATTATTTGCTTAAAGCAAATAAACCAAACACCTATTTAGTCGCTAAATCACTAATTTGATTATATCCATCCATTTTATATAAATACCAATCTCAATATAAATGTTCTAAATATGCTTCGTTCCATCGACTCAATCAGCTTTATTTGATCTACGTTATTACGTCAAAAAGCGATCTGTAAAAAATTATTTACTGCAAAATTCCAACTAAACTTTTGATTTTTCTCCATCTCGCCTTTATCATCCTCTGTCTCTTTTACGCAAACATTATTCTCTCGCTCAATATTTGTAACGTGTAATTTATCTTGTTTCTCTTTCATTTTTATCAACTAAATATAAAAGTTTTTTATTTCAGTAAATATATTGAACGTGATACTCCATCCAAATAGTTTATCCAAATCGCAGTAAAAATTATCCATGTTTTTATTAATTAATTTAAAAATATATAGAAATTCAAGTGAATTTATCTAGTATTATTAATTATCTATAAATATCTATGAATACATTGTTTAATTTAGACATTTATCAACAATTTTAGTATCTTTAATAAATAAAAAATATTGGATAAATTTATTAATAAAAACTTCGCATATTTTAATGTATTTGATAATAATAAATATAGAATCAAGGGTATACAACTTTATTCCTAATAATCAAACGAAATAATGATTAAATCCATATATTTCTTAAATAAAATTGATACATTTATCAAAAACTATTATCTTAATTATTATCCATTTTTTTAAATCTAAAAATGAATATAGAGATTAATATAGAATAGACAAGTAAATGAATAAACAACTTTTGAAATATATGTTTTTAATTTTGATATTTAATTTAGAAGAATTATTAAATTTTTTTAATGTTATTAATGCTATCGACGATTTCCAAACTTATAAATATATTTCATAATACAATCGCAATTGAAAAAATAATTTAATTTTCATTACAAAATATCGTCCTTTTTTAATAATTTAAAAATCTTATCATAAGCATATGTTAAAATAAAATTTAAAAACAATGTCTGCTATAGCAACAATTCTAATTTTAAATTAAATTATTACCACCAAGTTATAGTAAGTAAAAAATTTTTTTTTATTCTTTTGTTTATACAATTACTTAGCTCAAAAAATATAAAATAAAATATAGAAAAAAAATAAAAATTACATTATAATTATGTTTTATAAGACAAATATATAAAATAGGAAATTAAATTAAAAAATATAATAATGTAAAAATATCAATTTTCCATTGGATACAAGAGAAACATCACTTTAAGTAAAACTGCAAATTGGAGAACAGTAAATCTAATAAAAAGTTTTTTCTAGTAAACGCAGCATAAATTTAAATACGTATGTGGATACATTACTTTTATTGTTTTAAAAACTTTAAACAACCTTTATCTCAGTTTTAAACATTAAATATTTTATTAAGACCATTCAATAACCTTATGTTTTAATAATATTGATAATTGAGTAACATTAATTTGGTAATATCGATAATTTAATAATAATTTAATGTTATTCAGGTGTTCATGATTTAATTAGAAAATTTTTATCATAACAAACAACATTTAAATATATAAAAATTTCAATTAAATTTTTAATTTTAAAATTTAAATAAAATATTTTAACAAGAACTTAGTTTTATGTTGGAGAATTTCAATTTAATTATTCGTTAAAATACAGATTTTTTTGAAATAAAAAAAATTAAAATCTACTAATTATTTTAAAACTAATTGTTACAAAACTATGATTTTTAAATTGCATATGAGCTATTAAAAAAAAAATTACTTTTCTAGATAGAGTGAAATATTTAAAATTCATTTTTAGGTATAATTAATTAACGATACAATAATATTTATAAATTATAATAAATTATTAATGAGATAAAAATATAATAAAGCAAATAAATATAATAACAAATGTAACGATAATTTTTTATGTATACTACCATCAAATATATTATCACAGTTTACAAAATTGAATACACAAAGCTAACATAAATTAAATGTGATAACTAAATACGATAATTAAATGATAATATTAGATGATAAATAAAAATATTACTTCTACTAAACACAAATAATCAAATTTTGTTTTTCAAGATTGATATTTGTTATTTTCCTTAATTTAAATATCTTAAAGATAAATTTATTGCAAAATTGAAAAATTTTTTATAGTTGAAAAATACATTACTATAATTGACTAATGTATAATGATGAAAATGTATACCAATAACTCAATCACCTAAACAACAATTGTGTATTTTTTATTTACTGCAGAAATAAACTTATTTTGTATGAAATAAATAGTAAAAGTAATATTTATTACATTTTAAACTATTTAATATTCTTAATAAATTAATAATTAGCATAAATTGTCCATAGGGAAAGGAGACTTGTTCATAGTTATCTGACAGTAACTTCAAAAAGAAAATACATAGTTTTCAGTAACTCACATTGATAGACAAAAACTGATGGTTCTGTATAGATTAGATTAAATAAAAAATAAATACTTTTTTGATTTTCATTTTAATTTATTATTTATGAATACATTCTGTAATTCAAAATGTTTTTTACAAAAATAAATGAACATAATTTTGAATTATCACAAATAAATTCAATATTAAAAATAAGCTATTCTATGAAAGATTTTTTGAAGTATGATGAATTAATATGAAGAAAATAAATTATTTACATAAAAATAAGGTTACAAGATTGTCAAGATTTCACATTGTATACCACTGAACTTAAGATAAAGTAAAATTTGCCCAATCACTTAGGCAGATTTCATTCAACCTCAAATTCGGCAGAATTTACTTGAGTAACTTATGTAAATTTCACTTGCAACTTTTTTAATAGTCACGAACTTGAGAGTAAAATTTAGTTATACAATTGAATTAATAGTTATGGAATCTTAGAAATTTAATGTATTAGTCATTTGTATTATATACAATAAAATTACAACCTGTACAATAGATTTTTTCAAATAATTTCTCTGAAGTACTAATTATAGTGTTTTTTATAAAAATAAATTTCTAAAAAATTTAGAAATACGAGGGTAGTTATAAAATCTTTTACCAGTAAATTAAAATTTATATAAAATTTTACTTGCACACTCAAGTAATAAAAAATTATTTACATACTGCAATAAATATTACTGTACGAACATGAATTATTTCTTTTACATGTATTTGCAAATAAATTAATTTTTTTAGTAATTAAAAATTTTATAATATAATTAGAATAATAGACTAGAATATGAAAAGTATATAAAATTTACATTAAATTACACAACAATATACTTTGAAGATTAATTAGTAGTAATGTTTAATATTTTAATAAAACTAAATATTTTTGCAAATAATTGTAATAATTCATGCTATACTGTAAGACGCAAATAATTAAAACATAAATAAATGTACATAAATGTATTCAAGTTTAAATAAATAATTGTGCTTAATCTTTGTTATCAAAATGTGTGCAATGCTTGTTTAATTACGATTGCATATCTAACTAACGTGATTTAATTAGATGTCCGAGACTACTCGCGGCTGCCATCTGTATAACCTATATTCATGCTCCTGGCACAAATCGCTTTTTCTGACAACAAAGTGAATTTATTTCCACAATTTTTTTATTGCAAATATTTTTTCATCTATCATTAATATTTTCGTAATTACTTTCAAGTATTGTATACGTAAATAAATAAAAGTATTCGCTAAATAATATAATTTTTATTATAAAACCGGTAAAACGAATAACAAATATTATGATTAATAAAATTAGTTGTTACAACATGCAGATAGAATGTGTTCAATTATTAAAAAAATATCTTTGTTGATTCAAATTCTTCTCATACATCCAACGTTTGCTTCAGAATTATAAGTACATCAGTACAAATATTACATTACTAATCTGTTTTAAAAATCTTCATTTAATAACACTGAATAGTATTCGAAATTAAATTCTTCGTATAGACTACATAAATTATATTCCTACATGAACAATTAATAATAACCCATTCATTTCAATGTATAAATTAAATTGACTAAAGTGTAAAAATTTTAAAAAAATATTCTAAATAATTTATAAACAATATAATACATTATTCTATTTTAAATTTAAAATAAAAATATTGTTTCCATAAAAAATTAAAATCAAATTAATTTAAGAGCTTTACAAAATGTTAAACATAAATACTTGCATCAGTCAAGTTCACATCAAATACTTGTAATTATGTTTTACATTATCTAAATTAAATTTTTTATATAATAAAAACTTTAGAATATATATATACATATATAATCACAAAAATTTATTTTTCAATTTCTATCAGAAATAGAGTATACAAGTAATTTTAATTACTTTGAACCACAAAAATTTATAATATTTTTTAAGGTATTTACATTTTCAACTGAAAATTACAATATTCAGATTTCACGGATTCTCTTAATTAAAATTTTAATTGCATAAATAAAAACATATTACGAAAACCTTTAAATTAAAACAAAAAAATTAAAAAAAAAAAAAATTAAAAATTTGCTTTATAATCTTTTATATATTATAATATGACGATTTTTAGATCAACAACCTAGTTATGGTGTTGTGTATAAGTATGGCTATTTCCTAATTAATAAATAACATTCATAGTGGTTTTATATATTAATAAAATTAATTACAATATATATCAAAAAATAAACAATAGCTGCTTATCAGTTTCAATTACTTTCATTATTTATATTTCTTATCAAATTATTTAAAAATAGTGAAATAGGATATTTTTGTTTTTCATTTTATTAATAAACATAACTTGAGCTTCAAATTTAGTTATTTTCAAATTTAAATTTTTTCAAATTACTTTAATTATGAAATTTATTTGTTTTAATCTTCAAAAGAAATTTTTCGTACAAATTACAATAAATTCAAAACATGTATTTCATACACATTGTACGTACATTCTTTTATTTAGACATATATTTACTAATTTTGTGGATGTAAGCATATGATAATATAAAGGATTGTTATATTTTGCGTTAAAAAATTCATTAAAAGCTGTTTATAAAATTTTTGCTACATTAAAATCTTATAAAATCGAATTTGTATGTAACTTATGTAGACTTTTTAATCACATTTTTATTTAATTATCCAATTTATGTAACACAAGAGTAGCAATTTAATTTTATTAGTAAGCTACATAATATTAGTAATTAATTAATATTTGATATATTCATTAAAATAGCAAAATATAAGTATATGCTAATTTGGAGGTTGTAGTACTAAAATTATAAAAAAGTAGAGCAAGTAAATATTAAACTTAATAAGTTTATAGTTAAATCTATACATTCCAGATATTAGTTTTTAAACATTTATTTTATTGAAATTTAATAAAAAATGTAAGATAAAATAAATTTATAATTTTCTTGATGAAACGTAAGTTTTTAAAAAATTTGAAGATAATCTGTGTAATAATCATTTTATGAACACTAATATAATCATTGTTGTTGAAAAAGTTTAGTAAAAAATGACAATATTTTAGATGCAGAGTGTATTCTGTGGCGATAAGATTAGTTGAATATAAAATACTACATAAGTAAACTTATAAAAATAATCTTATTGGATATTAACGTAAGATAAAATACTGTAATTAGCCAATTATCAAAAAAATATTATACGACAAATAATTCTACAATAATTGAGTTAATTAAGAATAAAGATTTTTTTTGAACGCATTGAATGAACGTAGTTGAAAAAACTGGTTAATAATAAACGCATAAAGAGAGTGCAGAATGAGATAGAAGTATAAAGAATGAGGAAATGGTAAAATAAAAAAAAAGAAAAAGAGAAAAAATTGGGGAAAACTAAATAGGAATCCGTGCTCCATTTCAGATAAAATCTCAACGGAATCTAAAAGCCGATTAACGCACTGAATAAAGTAATAAAAGATTGACGAGTTTCACTTGCATATACTTAGTAACCAGAGTTTCCGGAGGAAAAGGGCAAATGATGTCAGTTCAAGCGGTTAAAGCACATCCGAAAAAACGGGAAAATCCTGAAAAGCCACCCGGGCATCGAAGTTGGTAGCAGAGCACTCGTGCTAAACGAGCGCTCGCGCGTTAATAAAAACTGCAACGAGGCACACTGCGACCATTGTTTAATTTTCCATCTCCTTCGCACTCTTTTCTCCCAATCTCTCTCTCTCTCTCTCTCTCTCTCTCTCTCTCTCTCTCTCTCTCTCTCCTATGCCATCACACAGAGCGATTCGAGCGATTCTCACATGCCGGCACTAGAAACAATGCGCCGCTAATCGGAAAAAGCTTCCGTTCCTTGCTCTCCCCCTCTCTCTAGTCCCGCGTCTCTTTTCCTCTCCCACTCGCTCGCACCTGCATGTAATGTTCGTCATTTCGCATTTGCGTGTAGAGTGAGTGAATGGCTTTGACTCGTTTCCTCTTACATTTATAGCGGTGCCGCCGCCGCCGCCGCCGCCGCCCCCGCCGCTAATGCTTCAGCGAAAAAGAAAAACGAATCGCAGCGATTAAAGCGAACAGACAGACATTTTTTGAGCCCTTTTTTGCAAAACATTAGTGCAGCAGAGAGTTTAAAGCTGTCCTTTCGCGCGATTCCAAATGTTTTTCCACCTCGTTCGATAAATCCGGCATTTTGAGGATCCTTTGATTTATCTTAATTAAAAGCCAGGCTCCTCATAATTATTGCGTGCAATTATGTCACACCACTCGTGCGTGAAATTATTTATAGCTTACGGTCCGAGCACTGCACTCCGGCCACGAGAATTTTGAAATTATAAGTTACCTTGCTTATATAAATAACAAAAAGAAACTTTTTTGCGCAATGGCTCTCGGCTGGCGGTGACCGACTTTTCGTCTAAACAATACCCTGGTGTCGCGCTCTTTAAACTTGGACTCGGGATAATTTCTTCGCGAGTGTGCGCGGAATAACTCATGTCATCGGTGTCCCTCGAGAAAAGTCGGGGAAGTGCAGGAAAAGGAAGACACTGCAAATAACATCATTGACGTGGGCCGACGTGTGCACAAGCTGAGAAAGTTGTGACGCTAGGTCACGTAATCTTTGCCAAGGTCGAATGCGTCAAACGTCGCCCGGTCGAAAAAAAAGGATGAGGAGGCGAATCGGGGCATCGGGGGAGGTGCATCACCGAGGCGATAAAGATAAGTCGAGGAAAAGTAAAAGCGGCACGCGCGCCGATCGCCAGCTGGAGACGCCAGGCCTCGGTGATGAAAGGCCCGAGAGTTGGCAGAAGCTGTGTGGACCGAGACATGCAACAATGATAATAATAACGCAAGAGCAATGATAGGAGCGCCGGAGTGAGAGATCGGCGGGCATCGTCTAGCCGCCACCGCCGCCACCACCACCACCACCCCTCCCCCGTCCCCCCGCAACGTTGCTGGGAAATATTTAGATCGCGAGCAGAAACGGACTTTCGAATCGTCGAAGCAGACGATGCGCGCCAGACCCGAAGGTTGGCCGCATCAGCTGATCCCCGTGCACTGACCTTGAGCGGCGGTCCAGCTTCGGTGCAGCGTCCCCGTCCCGCGAGCTGCTCAGCTGGTTGCGGATGCCGCGCCGACGACGGTCCCCTGGACCGGCACCACGGCGCGACGAAGTGGCGGGCTGCCGCTTCGTCCTCGTCCTCGTGCGCACCTCCGCCCTTGCTACCTTCCTGCTCGGCCTCGGTACCTGGGACCCGCGAATGCTATCGACCTCGTCCGAGAAGAGGCGGAAGAGGAGGTCGCGCAACCACGAGAAGAGCGAGCACGCGGCTGCACTCCAGAGGAACCGCAGCACGAGGAGGCGCCAGAGAACGAGCACCGAGTCCCGCGCAGCCTTCACAGCCTCGAGGGTGCTGGCCTGCAGTCCTTGGCGCCGGTTCTCCTCGTCCTCGCTCGCATGCGGCGGCGCCTCGACCTGGGGAGCGATTATCTCGGGTGGTCCTGCCGCCGGGGCGGCCGGGAGTCTACACTCGGGGAGTGATCGAAGGCGACTCGGAGCGCCTGAAACCGTGTGGTGCAACTCGGGTACGGGTAGCGCCTGTGATGAGCGCGCACTCGCACTACACTGCTCGAGCAGTGAATTTTCGCGGTTCGGAGCCGCGGTCTGCCTCTGACTCTGCACACGGCCGGGACCGAGCGTTCGCCGTCCTTCTCGCTCCCGAGGAAGTGGCGCGCGCACCGCAACCGGGTCGGGTCGGGGCAGGGGCTGGAGCGCCGCTATTTTCAGTGGCCCAGCCTTCCACGAGGACGGTGCCGCGCTGAAATACCCGTACGGTCCTAGCGGCAACTTCCATCGCGAGCGAATTACGTTTACCCACGGTCGGTATGACCGCCAGCCCTCTTATCAATTACCGAGAGTGGCGATATCACTGGCGTTATATAACCTTGGCGTTAGGTGTCATAATTTAACGAACCGAGCCTCGTTAAATTATAACCCTATGCTGACTTGTAAGATCGCCACTTCATCGGTGGTATTTTTTCATTACCTTCCGAGACCGTATGATCGATAAATTCCAAAACCTAAGGATGACCATTGATTTATACGTGATAATGGTAAATGAGGATGGTCTTTATTCGATCAAATTTAAGTTTTATACACACACAATTTTATCAATAAAATTATAAATTTATAAATTATAAATTATTAATCTAGCAAATAACTGCTTTTCGCGTAATTTTTATCCAACTAAATATTTTACTTGTTTCAATGCACATTTTGCTGAAACAAATATTAATTTTAATTTATTGATTTATGTAAAAATGATTCATACCATGCATTTTTTTAATTAGTTATTAATTCTTTGAATTATTAATAAACTAACCTCTTAATATATTTTCAAAGCTTTGTGGAAACAGGAGAACAAGATTGAATTAGTGCTATGAGTATTCAAAATTTTCATTGAGTTATCACGAAAAACTATCGATATAGGTACTATTTAAATTCATATATTAAATTTTGATAAATGTCTAATTAATGTTTTATTCTTCTTTATGATTAATTTAGCACTATGTATATATTTCAAATCATTAAAATCTGTTTTCTATCTCCTGTATTAGATAGTGAAAAATTTAGGAAATATTTACTATACTTCTTAATAGTTGTTTTAAAGTGAATTTACTCATTATGTTTATTGATGAGTTTAATTAACGATTAAAATTTATTTATCTTTTTATAACTCTTAAAGACTATTAATAATTTATCAATTTCAATTTACAGTATACTACACCAAAAATCTTTCTATGATTCTAAAGAAGTGGTTAAAATAAATATGTAACTAAAATGAATATTATGCACAATGAGAATTCATTTTATAATCGTGATTTTTTGTTTTAATTTATTTCTGAACAAATAGAATGAATTACAAAAGCAAACCCTTAAATAAAAAATTTATATTTGTCTTCGAAGATCAAGTATAAAGCGAAAGTATATGAAAAGTTATTAAAATTTTAAAAAATTAAGCATCAAAATGTATAATAAAATTTGAAGGTACATTAAATTAATTTTGTAAGAATAAACATAAAAAAAAACTTGGTTTTTGTGTGAATAAAAAAAAAGCTATCAAAATATACATCTCATTTTAATAATACCAAAGATTTTAATTGTGCATGAATATAAACATTTAACCTACATATTGCAATGTTTCATTTCATTCTCACTAATTATTTCCATAATTACGTTTAATTTAAAATATCATGTTGAGTCTTAAATTACTGACTATTGTTGTTGACTTTACTTCGAAGTTGACTTCCAATATAATGTGAATATATTGGTGTAAATTTTTTAAATACTTACTATATAACGTAAATTAAACCGTAAGGAAGCGGAAAACCAAGAGGTAAATACAAATTTACATTTTGTATTATGTAATTCATGTTTATTTTTTTATTGCAGTAATTATAAACAAAGTTCTATTACAATGTGTTAAAATATTTAATGTTATAAAAAATCTACATTATCTTTATGACTGTAATTTAAACATTTCCTTCATACAGCTTTGGTAATTTTTTTTTCTAGAAATATTAAAAAATAAAATGGATAAAATATGAATAATAGCACTTTTAATGTATTAACTAAACTATTATCATTCTTATTATTTTTATTATTCTTATTATTTTTGGTAAAATAAAAATATTACTACATGAAGCAAATTCAAATAAAATAATGAATGTATAAGTAGGTAAAAAATAGTTATTCATACATGAATTTCTCTTTATTTTGCGAAATCATTCACAAGACTATTCGAATTAATTTTATTAAATATAATAGCCTATTTTATATTTTCAAAAATATGTTATGTGTTAATCATTAAAATTGCATAATTGTATGCATGCACACGCAATACAAAATATGTAGACATTTTTGTGCTATACTCACTTAAGTGATGGCGAATTGGCGTGATATTTATATTAATAGGTCTTATTTAATACATTAAAAATTAAATATGAATCGTTTAATAATTTTTAATTTCATGCAATTTATCTATTATTAATCTATATAAATAGTTTATTTAACTATGTATGTCAATGATTCTAATTTTAACAAATTTATTTTTAAAGTTAGAAAATTTAATTCATAGCAGCTTTAATTTTATTATTAAATTGAACTTGATTATAGTAATCGAGAAATTGAGTAAAAACAAATGAAACATTTAAATAACGTTATAAACATTTTATAAAATTATTTTGTATTAATAATATATAATGCTATGATTTTAATAAAATAATCGGGGGCAATAATAATTTAATAGATGGATATAAATAAGTCCTTTACCCTACTTTAATATTTTACACGCATAGCCTTAATGGTATAATTAAAAAATAGTATCTTTGGAGTAAATGCACGTTAAGATACAGCTGTCACTATTAATTGTTCCATGAAAATTTAAGGAATTAAAAAGTATCTCCTACATTATAATAATAATAATTTTAATTATAAACAGAATTATTTATCAAAGGATTACTGATTCACGAGATTACACAATGTTTATTATACATTTGTATATACGTATATATCGCCACATTTCTCATTAGAATTCTATTAATTAATCAAATACGATGTATCGTACACTATCTATTACATTATATATAACACGCATGACATGCACTCACACAAACATGACACGGTCGTGCAACACACACACACACACACACACACACAAAAAAAGCTCATATACTCATAATATGCATCATTCGATTAAATGATATATTTTTTTTAAACATCAAACACAATATAATACTTATTATATTATATACTATCGTATTCCATTTACACAATTTATATACATACTTATTAACAGTTACCAAATATCCTGTACAAATGATCATGTATTATGCACAGATTTTTTAAAATTCATTATTAGATGATACATATTATGAATATATAGCACATAACTTTACTATTTTCAATAATAATAAATTTAGTTAATGGAAAAAATTGGAATAATTGAAAAACGATTAGTAATATTTGACTTGTCGATAAAAGAATCAATAGGCTACGCAATTCTATAAAAAAACCTAACATATTTAAAATGTATTAAATGATAAAATAAAATTGTTAAATAATAAGATAATAGTTCCAATTTAATTAAATCCTTAAATTTTGTTTCCAAAGTAAATAATAATTTAATAAATAGAATGCAACTAAAAAATGCCTTCAGCCACTGCTTTGATGGTTGATATGTTAAATTGCATTTAAGTTTAATAATAAATTTAAAATTTCAAATGATTAAAACATGATTTAAGCTGCAGTTTACAAGAGTCATACTCCTCGGGGACAATTTTAAATATCTTGTGTATTATTAGTGCGTAAAAAAGTGTTTAAAAAGTCAAGGTATCAGTGGGGAGTTATATTTATGAGATAGACATTGAATGTCTGACGTCAAGATGATGACGTGTATTGGAAGCTAGTCTTAACGAGTAAGGAGCATGGATGTTTGACATTGTTGTTTAGCAATCGGTTATTATCGAACTGGTGAACCTCGGGACCCCTCAGACATAACAACGTTGGCTTCCAGTTCTTCTTTACCACCACCTCCCTCTTCTTTTTTCTTTTCTCTCTTCGTTTGCTTCTTTCTCCATTTCTCCCTGCATTTATGTGCCTCTTTTCCATATACAAACGGACTCTAAACTGGTAATTATTTCTTTGAATTATTTGCATAATAGTTTAAGGCTATATATACATACTTTGGATATATATACCTGGATGCAATATCTTATTTAACAGACTTTTATTACATTTAATGGTAAAACCTTGAAACATTAATAGCTCATTTATCTCGTTATTGATATCGCGAGGTAAATTGGGATAAGTAAATACTCGAACAAATATTTTGTTCAACAAAGTTGATTCATTTTATATTGATACCTGTTACTATGTATAATGATTGAAAAGAGATAACTTAAAATAAAAATACGTAAATAATACTTTTTTATGAGTATAACATTTATTATTTAAACAAATAAATTAACAAAAACAACCGATAATACATATTGTTACATAATAATTATTATTACGTGAAATTTAAAATTTTTCATAAATTGTTTTAAATATAAATGTAATGGTATAATTCCAATAATCAAATAAGACTTGATTAATAAGAAAAAAGTTAAAGTAATATAAGAAAACAAGCTAATAACCCATATTATTATTTAATAATTTTGAAACATTATTTTTAAATTTATATTTTTTTAAAGTAGTATCATCATCGAAAGTAATAAAAAAAAGTCAAATAACTTTTGCTTTTCAATTTAAAAAAAAAAATTTAACATTCCACGTAGAATTTTTTAATGTTACAATTGTTAAATTATTGTCATTATAAATTAATGCAATTAAAATGCTATTTCGTGTGTTAAATATTCCATAAAATAAACATCTTCTTAATTCCCTGATTTAAGATGAAATAATAAACATTTTATGAAACTTCACAACCAGTCGATAATCTGCGTTTTGATTTTTATTATTTACAGTCAATTGTATCGATAAACTATCTCTTGGTGAAATAAAGTTGTGCAAGTGATTTCAAAGTAACAATTATTATTATTATTATTATTATTGTTTTTAAAAAATAAAAAGATTAAGGAAACATCTTATGACATTGCTATTGTTGTTATTTTTTGTCCAAACGAGTGAATATAGTAAATTAAATTTTAAGGCTGAAAATATTGTAGGTCGATTAAATATACTTGTAGCAAGTTTGTTTTGTATCATTTACAGTCTGCCAAGCTTATTCCATTTACTTAGAATGCTGCGTTGCACTTCATGCCATCTGTATCTTGCGTACGACTCATTACAACTTTCATTTGTGTTTTTGACCATGAAACTGTGATAACTTTAAATCAACTACGTATTTTTCTTCGTATGCAATTCAATGTCACCGAGTCTTTTAAATGCTAGACACTACCATGTCTAACTCCCTGTTTCTATCGCTTCCCAGAAATTAAAGAACCGATCAATGCCATTCATTTTTTTTTCGAGCATGATAATAATGATTTATTAATTAATTACGTCACGCTAGGGTTTACGTCAAACTGCCATTTCACACACTTTGGCATCGGGTGAGATTATTGTCAAGCTAAAATAGAATAACCATTGGGAAAGGCCTCTGGAAATGTAAATGCGTGTGGAAATAAACGGAGCCGAAACATCAAGTGGCGTAATGGCCTTTATGACCGACTTGACGGATTTACTAGTGCCATCGTCGTAATGATGATCGCGCGCACCCCTTCCTTATAACTCGCCTTTTCGTTCCTTCCTCCCCTTCGAATAAATCTGCTTATCACCTCATCTATATACATACAGAGTTTGCTGCGGGCAGATAATGCGAACAACCTCGCCATGACATCGCCACGTTAGATCAATCGAAGAGAGAGATAGAGAGAGAGAGAGAGAGAGAGAGAGAGAGAGAGAGAACGAGATGGAAGAGCAAGGAGGACGATGGTCATTTCTTAGGTATATATGCCGGGACGAGGAGTACGAAATGTCTCCTCATGGCGTGATTCTCGAAGGAGATACCGGACACGCTAACCTCGGGAACTCGCACCCGCACTCCTCGGTGATGTCCACCACCGCTTTCTTGCTGACCGACGCCCACCCCCCGCCCCACCTCGGCCCGCTCCTTCCGCCGCAAAACACGCTAAGGAGACACTAAGATTCTCTAAGCCCTTCTGCAAATCTGATAGTGCGCTCCTGCTCTCCTTCTTCTTTCTTTATCTCTTTTTATTACAGACACGAAAATATTCTACACAACATCGATCAATTCTCGTTTCATGACTTAACGTTTCTCTGCTCTTGAGTTATCTTTATTTTTTGAGTTGACGATCTATAATCTCTATATAGTCAAGTCGTTATTCTGCTCTTTCATATTTTTATTTTATTTTACACTCGCTATAGAAATTCAATTTTATTTCTTTTTAAAACTTTATACTAAAAAAGAATTAAAATTAATATTAATTCCTTTATTCGAAATATTATGTAAAATAATTTATTTGTTAATTAAAAATAATATGTTATCTGTAGCATCTGTATTTTTCAAAATTAATATCCATTAAATTATATTTTTTATAGTATTATATTTGATTGAAAATAAAAAATCATGAACCCAATTCAACTCAATGATAACATTTATGACACTTAAATAAAACACAAAAAACTAAGTAACCGAATCATAAATATATAAATATTTAAAATAGAATTAAATATTATATTTTATAATTAAGGATATGTATTATTAAGAGTAAAAACCCTTCAGGATGTACTTTAAGTTCTTTAAAGCACTAAAATTATTTTTATACAGTTTTTTCACTTCTATTGCTCTAAAATTACTTATATTATGATTTTTTATTATTTTTTATTTATATCATTTTACTTTTGAATCTCATAATATCATTACTGTCTCAATACTCTTCAACACATTTAATTCATGTAGCTCTTGTCCATATAATAAAACGGATATTTATAACATTAAATTAGATGTATTTCTTTAAATGTATTTTTGTTTCTATTTAGATATAGTATTTATTATAATATCCGACAGTAATAATTACAATTTCATA
This sequence comes from Eupristina koningsbergeri, assembly GCA_018907245.1. Taxonomy (NCBI): domain Eukaryota; kingdom Metazoa; phylum Arthropoda; class Insecta; order Hymenoptera; family Agaonidae; genus Eupristina; species Eupristina koningsbergeri. The sequence continues at coordinate 650,088 of JACCHV010000151.1, forward strand.
TAATTACTACCTGAAATCTCTCTCTCTCTCTCTCTCTCTCTACCACTCTTTTTTTTACTTCTTTGCTGTTTAAATGTTTATATTATTTATTTAACAAAAAAAAATATATATATATATATATATATATATTTACAAAATTAAAATTATTATTACTTTTAAATATTAAAATACATTAGTGTATAGTTGCTCTTATCCATTGATTGTAATTTCAATACAAATATTTATCATAAAACTTGTTATTCGGTATTAAAAATCTTAAATTTTTGAAAATTTTTTTATAATTATGATTTATACACAGATATAAATAATAAAATTATTGAAAAAGAAAAATGAATGATAAAATAAAATGATTTAAACGAAAATGATAACAAAGTTGTACTGATATATAAATAATGAAAAATGAAAAATATGAAATTAAAATACGAAAAGATTATATATTTAATAATAAATTTTTTATAATAAACTTAAATATCATTATAGTGATAAACAGTTGTACAGCATCGTTTACATTTTTTATATATAAACAGTTATATATATAAATTAATAAATAATATATAAATTTTTATTATAATGATTTTTATGTTGATTTTTTTTTAGAGTAATTATGCTTGAAAAAAATGAATACGATTAATTATATAAAGCATTATTATAATATATATATATATATATATATACACGAGTAGGTAATTTAATTCGTTATCCATATATATAAAGTTAATAATAATTATAATAGTACAATAATCAAAATATATGATTTACTGCAGAATATTTCTAATTGTTAAATAAACTATTATACAGAATCGTGTTAGTTATAATTAATTTATTAATAATAATTAAAATATTAATACCAATTTTATTCAAAATAAATGACATCAAATAGAATACAAATTATATTCGAAATCAACTACATTAATTAAACGAGTTAATGTTTCTGATTTAGTATTATTATTTAATAAAAAATATAAATATATCTTATATTGACAAAGTGAATATTAATATTAAATTGAAATTGAAAAAAAGAGCAAAGACCATGTTTGATCCAAGGTGAACGAATTTTTTATTACTATTTTTTGGAAAAGCACCACTTACAGATGTGGGGCGGTAGCAGGTAGCACAGCGTCCTCTCGCACCTGGTCCTTGATTTGCCATTTTAGAGTTTATTTTTTAGTCGGAATTCAACTGAGAGCACCGCGGCGCACGGAAGCGTTTCACCTTTTCTAACGCTGTAAAAACTCGCGTAAAAGCTTTTGAGATGTGAAGCGTGCTTTTCCCGGCTTTTCGCGCTTTTCACAATATGGCTGACTTGCAGCCCGCGTCACTCGATATTCGGTTTGAATAACGTTGACATGGCTGACGCGCTGATCGATCGATATCGATCAATGCGCATCGTTCGTGACATTAGCGAGATCCTGATTGGCCGATCGCACAGAGTGCTATCGCCTTAACTGCAAGCTTCTGACGCCATTGACATTTTATTCGCTATTTCCTTGACTTTAATTCTTTTATTGTGATTACTTTTCCTTTAATATCAGTTGGCATTTGGCGTTATTTAAAAAATTTTAATAGTTAAAAAGATTAATAGTTACAATTGTTGAAAATTCTAAATAGCATTAAATATTTATTGGACTTTCAAAATGTGGTAAGTTATTACGTCTATTTTATTATTAATCAATGTATATATTTTTATTGAATGGAGTGAAGTTGTGATATAATAAAAAAAAGAACAAAGTTTTTGTTAAAAAATAATAGATTTAGTCAACAAATTTATTGATTGAGTTTTCTATAATTACATTCTAAAGTCTGAAAATTAAAAATATTTTTTTTATTAATAATTAACTGTATTACAATTTTTATATTCCTTATTATACAAATCTTACAGTATAATAATCAAAATATTCTAATTGAACCTTCGAATTATAAAAAACATTTTGAATATTAAGATCATAGTATGTGTATAAAATAACAGTCTTATTTTTATATTCAATATATTATCACCTTACTTATAGATAAAAACTATAGGTAAATGCAAAATGTATAGAAATTTATAACAACAACACATATGATAATCAATTTGAATTAAATTAATGAATGATTAATATTGAAATGAAATAAAAAACTTCGTTGCTTAAAATATACAAACAAGTATGAACATTTACTGATATTTTAGAAAATAGTCCAATTGAAAAGAAGATTGAAAATTAATTTTCACAACAAAAAAAAATCCTTGTCCTTTGCTCCTTCTTCATACTCGACGGTATTAAAGAACAAACAAAAAAAAAAGCTCTAAACCGACGTCAAGAAGAAAATAAAGACTTTAAAGATAAATTTTTATAAAGACATTTATGTGTACAAGTGAACGGTGAGTGCGCTCGCCGCGAGTGGGCAGCGGCGACCTCTAGCGTCATTTCCAATTGTGAATAAGCGAGTGCAGAGAGTTTGATCGGCCACAAGACAATGATGAAAAACGAAAAAGTAAGAGGAGTCAAAGGGTCAGATCCGGTGTAACCTCCGACCCTCGGAGGGGCTCGCGAGAGGGCACGGGGGTGGTTGTCGTGAGCACCCGTTGTGTGCTTCGTGAGTAGGAACGGTATCAGACGAGACACGAGAGGCGGGGAACGGGGAACGAACGCGAGGAAACGCAGGCTCTCGCTCGCGGACGACATGCCACCGAGATCAACCCCGAGATACCCCGTTGCCGCGTATTTATGGCTACCGAGATTTCGCATTATTAGGGCCATTCCCCGTTTTCGCTCCATAATATCACGTGCGAGCGCGGCCTCCGCTGATGCTCGGGGCTCTAGCTATAATTCTCTTGTCGGTCGCATGGCTCGATCACAGAATCGGGTCTTTTCTGCTGTCACTGCTTTTTCCTTTTTCCCTTTTCCCTTTTCCCTTTTCCCTTTTCCTCCTTCGTCCTCTTCTCTCTCTTTTTTCATTCTGCTCTGCTGGTAGGTGCTGACTTATCGCCAGGGCGCGCACCCAAAGATTTATTAGGCCTCTCGGCTGCTTCCGATTACCCGCCGCTCTCCTTTTCTTATATCGTTATTTTCATTAGCCAAGCATTACGAATAACGCTCTTTGGGACCAGCAACCTATGGAGCTCGAGACCTAAATCGACTTTATGTTTTGACAAACATTCGGGGCGCTTCGGCATTATATAATATCCTTCTTGAGCGCGGGACCTCTTTAAATGGCCTGGCCGAACACGATATAATTAACTCGGCTTATTGGTCTTGTGCATATCCTGGAATTGGCTTAAACATTTCGATATCTCTCGTATCGATCGCCCGACCCTTTTTTTCAATGTTTGCATTTCCGAAATTCCCCAGATAAACTACAGATGGGACGTTGAATACTCATAAAAACACACCCTTGTTGTACGATGAGTTCCTGCCAACTTCCGTGGCAATAATTGTTTTGTCAGTCTACTCGAAAACGCGATAAAATTTATTACATGTGGCATGAATCAATTTCTTCATCGAATTATTAACGTTTCCTCATTGAAACATTGCTAATTATTTAAATTTTAGTCGGTTTTTATAAAGTAATTCAAGCATCGATAAACTTTTCAAAATATAATCGTCGCGAGTATGTTGAGTTAAATATTTATTGGATATTATATCAAGTTATTTTAATATCAAATGTATTATAAAGTAATTATTTTAATTTATCCTCTCATCGGTAATGTTGAAAATTTAAAGCTTTAATTTTTCTTTCATAAAGTATAATTTGATATATCTACATATATTTGTAAAATTTTTAATTACTTGCAGATGTTATAAATTTTTTTTTTTTAAATGCAAGTTTATGTAGTTTTTAAGATTTATTTTTTCTTAAAATTTAATAAAATCCTTTTAAATAATTATTTTGAACTACTTCAATGTTTAAAAATTCTTTAAAATTACAGTGGTAAGAATTTTAAGATCACATACAAATTATATATTTTAAAATAGGTATTCTCGTTCTATGACTTGTGGTGAAAAAAATTACCATGAATTACTTTATGAACTCATAAATGGAGTGCACGCATAGATTGCATTGAATTATATCAACTTTTAATTTAATTTATTGCTGAACTTGTAATAAAGCCACCTGTACCTAAATGTACAACTAATTCGTTTAAATAACCCTTATCTTATTGTAAATTATAATGTGCCAATTTAAAAGAAAATCATCGCATTTAAAAGAAAAATCATATAAAAAAATAATTTTTATCTCAATGCTTTTTTTACCCCTTACGAAATTAATAAATTGGTTGGTTTTATTTACTTTCTTTTTTTATTTAATATTGATGTAATTGATTATATAGAAAATACATTCGAGTTAATTTATTTTCTTTTAAATATTGATAGCTGAAATAGAAAAATCTATTTGTTATCATGGGTAAAATATCTTATACTTTGAATTAACGTATAATTAATAATAGAAGTAAGAGCTCTATTACATCTACTCGATTCAAATATTAAGGATTATTCAATTGGAAAAACTGTCTCTTCTTGAAATGATTCACCTAATTTCTCGTGCGTAGATCAAATGAAATACCGATTATTATTAAGAGAGTATGTCAAGTAAATCAATCTTGGATTATTAAGCTCGACTAGTTTTTACGTAAAAGCAAGATAATACGCGTTTATATTGGCGTATTAAATTGTCCGTGCTATTTATCATTGTTTACACGGAGTGGAATGGATTGGACGCGAGGAAAAAGACACATTTGAGAAATAAGGAACAGGATAATGGTTTAAAGCGCCTGAAAGGTAAATGGAAGGCGTGATCCATCAGTTGAAGGGAAGTCCTTGCATACTTAGGGAAAATCCTCGGAGCTATTTCGCGAGAAATCTATTTCCGCATATCTTCGGAGCAGGTCTCGAGGGCCGGCGACAACGTCCTTAAACATTCATCTTCGAAACGAGCATTGTACGACTATCCGACACGAGCAAGTTTCTCATCCGTCTCCCATTCAGGAGCCGGAGCTCGACATTTCCGAGTCTCCGAACCGGGCCATTGTTGCCGAGGAAGCCGAGCACTGCCTCGCCTCTCCTTCGCTTCCTCTACTTCTTCTTCTTCCCTCCCTCTTGCTTCCTCCTTTGGCATATTATCGACCCTCTGCTCTATTTATATTTCAAACTTTTTTGCTCACCTCTATGCGTCTTGTGATACTCCCTCGTTTGAATGCACACTTTTAAAGAGAGAGAGAGAGAGAGAGAGAGCGAGAGAGATTTAAAAGAGCAGCCAACTGCGTTCCTGAGCTTCTCGTTTTCTCTCTCGCTAAAAGGGCTTTACGGGGCCAATTGTACCGGAGCCAACGTGAGGCATGGAATCCGGGATCCTGCGGTTCTCTGGAGCCCAAGGACGTGTAACTTTTACCGAGCTCCATCGATTCTCAAGTAGATACATGTTCAGCGCACCCCAAATAACAAAACACATAATACCTCCACCTATTATCATTCATCCTCTATGACCTTTAATTCAGTTAATCTTTAATTCCAATTCCCATTTATTATGCACCTACTTGATTTCACCGACATTAAAAAGTTGTCTACTAAACTCGATTGCCGTCAACACCCTATTACTTAATCGAGAACCTTTGTTCAATTTTTTTTTCGTTTTTTTCTTCATTATCCTTTTCTTTATCTTTTGGGAAATATGATTTTTTTTCTATGCGTGTTTGTCTATGTGTAAAGTTAACTATTAATTGATTGAGTATTATAAAAATAATTTTACGAAATAAATTAATCAACAGGTTCAATCAATAATATGCATGTTTAATTTACTTTTAAAAATATTATTTATTTAATGCTTTCAAATAATGCTGGCCAATAATAAATAATTATTAGTACTGCCAATGCCAAAAATACCTTAAAGATTTTTATTAAAAATTGTTTTCTTCTCGATTAACCTTATGATTAAATCATAATAAATTTTTTGGTAATATAGTATTCCATTCATAATCTTTGATTACATATTAAACTGAATTATTAATCAGAATTTAATACTAATGATGTTAACATATAATACATTGTACCCAATTTTATTAAGAAAATTCAATGTTTATACAAGTGATCAAAATATAAATCTTTCTTAAAAGAACAACTCTATAGTTTTTAATTATAATGGCTACTATTTTCAGAAATAAAATTTTGAAAAAAATGCATTTAAACTGACAAAGCTAATTACAGTTTAACAAGAACCGATACATCTTAAAGGCAAGTTTAAAAATTTTAATTAAATTAATTTAAAATGATTAGTACATATTATACAAATATATTATATTACAATTTATTTTTTATTTTAGAAAAAAAATTTATTCAATATATATAAGAATGTTTATAAGTATGTCTAATAATAATAATTAATCTCTAATTTTTATTCAGTAAAACTTTATTAAATATTAGATAAATAAAAAATTTACTTCAAATCTTTTTCTTTTAATAGCCTAGATTTTAAAATTAGATCCAACTAATTAATGTATAATGCTATTCTTCATTGTAATTGAAATACTGAAATTTTGAAATTTTCATTCAGTCCATAACAAATAACAATTATCATAATTTACATATCAAAAATAAATATGACAAAATCAATAAATTAATTTTCTTGTATGTTGGTATTCGTACATATTTTGTAAATACATAATTAAAATCATCAATAGGTGTTTATTTTGCTATTAATATGCCATGTTGTTTACAATAAATTAATTTCGCGTTAAAAAAATATTGTTCTTTGTATATGTATATGAAATAAAAATATTTTGAAAAAATATTAATAACTAATTTTTAAATATCTTATAAATGAGTAATTTTAGCGAAATAATTTAATTCTTTTGAATTATTGGTAAACATAACTTTTATTTATACCAAAATAAACATCATAATATAATTACTTTATAGCATTGATTAATATCTTTAATGTGAGAGAATGCTTTGATATATTTGAAATTATAATTTATAATTAACTGGAAATCATTTAAATTCTACGTTTACAGATTCATTTGTACAATGAAAAGCAGTAAATAATGTGCCTTGAAAGTGCAACAAAAAGAAAAAAAGAGTATGAATTTGTAAAGTCGTATGGTGTGAGGTTCAGAGAAATATGCTATGTAAAGTATAATTTTACAAATAGGTTGTTGCAAAAAGTATTTCTTTTTCGTCCTTTTCCTTATAAATGAAAAATCCGCCATTGGATGCAATTGTCATTTATTCATACATTTAATTTTCCTAATATTAGCTATTATAACAATGGAAATTATTTAATCATCATTAAGTATACTGAAGTTGTTAGTTCAACTATTTTTTTTATTATTAATCTCAAATGAATTGGCCACTTGAACAAATATCACCTACTTATTGTCTGCACGTATTCTAATCTTTTCGAAATAAGTAATTAACATTTTTTTCTCCGAAAAAAATAGATTTAAAAGCAATAGTATTTGAATTGTAATAATTAAACGTAACTGAAAATATGAACATTAATTTTCATTAACATCTTGACTTTTTAGGCTATTATTGATAACAGCATCGATTTCGAAGAATGAGGATAACGAAATGCAAACACAATTTCATGCTAATAAAGTGCTAAAATACTTATAGCAAATATAGGCTGTTACAATATAAATTTTTTATAACAGCTTCTTATTCATAAAAACCATAATCTCTGAAAACTTTTGAAAAACTTGATTATCAATGGTGGAATAGTAGGAGTTGATTTCGATGAGCAGATCGATTCGTAGGAGAAAACCGCAATATAGCCGCCAATAAATCCATCACGTAAGACTTGGGGTATACATTCGACATCCGGGGCACGTACACGCCACCGTCCTCGTCCTCCTCCTCCTCCACCTCCTCGAGTATCCGGTGTGACCAGCAGAGAGCACTTCTCCGTAAAGGGTACAAGTGGTGCCACAACAGAGATTCTTTATTGTTTCAATAAGCATGCTTCGGTCCGTCCGAATTAACGAAATAAACCTCTTTAACGACCACCGTTTTTTTTCCTTTCAAAGAGCTGCACGAAATGAGCAAAAAAGATAAAAAATAGCGAAGGGTAGTTCGCGGGGGGTTGATAAGAAGAAGAAGAAGAAGAAGAAGAAGAAGAAGAAGAAGAAGAAGGAGAAAGAGGAAAAACGCAATTGAAGCACAGTGGGAGGGTGATGAATGCTCACTGCCAGTGCGCGAGAGGAAGAATCGGGGAAGGAAAAAAGGAAATGTGCCACCAGGGAATGGATCTGCGAAAAGGAGAGAGAGTGTGTAAGAGATTCAAATAGAAAAGAAGCGAGTGAGCGAGTGAGGAGGTGGAGGAGAGAAGAGGGAACATTGAGGAACGAAAAGGGCCTGGAGATTCTTAAAAAAGTTCTCTTTTAGTGGAGACCAAAGGGAGAATCGATAGGTTTTTCCGCGGGTTTCCATGGAGACCGCGACTCGAATTGGATCTAAGAGCGATAAGTGACGGAGACGAGTTTGCCTCTGTAAGAGCATCGCCTTTCCCTTCAACCTGTTTCTGCTTTTTTAACGTAAATAGCACTCTTTCTTCAGTCAACAACTTTTCTCCAAGAATCCTTTTTTTCAACAGCAGTTTTTCATATTTTGCCTAGTCCTACAATATTACATACCCAAGGATAATAATTTTAAGAGGGAATTCTTTAATGTACCACATTAAGAACTTTTTGAATAAGTAAACACCATTAAATTCGCTTTCTGATGATTTCAGAACAAAACTTTTCATTTCTTTGTCATTTAGAAGAAAAGCATTAGCCTTTATTAAATAGTTTTAATCTGATAAATGAACGATGGTGAGAAATTGAAAGATATTTCAAGTAAATGATTCTTGAGTATGCGAAAAGTAGTTGAATAAAAAAAGTAGACTTAAAGCGTGATATTGATTTGCAGTTTGAATTATGGTAAAAGATCAGAGAGAAAGAGAGAGAGGAATTAATAAAACATGAAGAGAAGTGTCGGTAAGAGTGTGTTCTGAAAGTTAGTGGCATGTCTTTTTTTCGGGTCGCCTCTGACCATCCACCTTTATTTCTAGCATATCGCTTTCGTCCCTTTCTCCGGACCGGAGCGGAGCGTTAAATGAAATTTATCCTTTTGGGAGTGCATCACAGAGAGCGCCATTGTCGGGACGGAGGAGTCACGTACACCTGTGCCGTGATCGCGGCGTATATACTTGTCAGAGAGAGAAAAAGAGTGAGAGGAAGGAGGGGGAGGAGGGGGGAGGGAACGAGAGGGCGCATGCAGGCGGCATCGCCAAGACGAAAGTGGCTCTACGCAAAGTGGCAAAGGTTGGATTCGTCACGAGCTGCCGATGCTAAACTCGAGTCGTCGTCGTCGTCGTCGCCGTCGCAGGGGCGTTCGGTGCTTTAGGTTTTAAGTTTGCCGCGATGTATGAGCCGACGGTTCTCCAATATGCGAGACGCACGCACAGGAGAGCAAATAAAGAGGAAGCGAGAGAGGAGACGTGCGTGCGCAAACCTCGAAGTGCATGCAGCCGCCAGAGGAGTCAGTGACACCTCTTTCTCGCATCGTCGTGGCTACTGCCGGTGGCTGCCGGCTGCGGTTTCTGGTAGCCATGGTAACCACCTCCCCGTCTCCGAGGCTGCAATCCTCCTACCCACCGCCTATTCTCTTCCTCCTTCTCCTCCTCCTCCTCCTCCTCCTCCTCCTCCTCTGCCTCTCTTCATCGCCCGCCTCCGACCGTCTCCAATTATCAGACCATCTCGCTCTCGAGCTAACCCTCCATTCGCTGTCACTCTATATACGCATTCGTTCGTTCTCTCAGCTGCAGCCTCCGCTCTGCTCTGCTCTGCTCCCCCAACCGCTCTTGTTTCACCTTTTGCTCGCTCTTGCCCTCTCGTGTGCACCCGCTTGCGGTGTTCATTAGAGGCAGAGACGCGAGAGAAAAAGAGAAAGGGAGATACGGACAGCCGGAGAAAAGATACTGAGATTAAATGAACAAGCGAGCGAGCGAGAGAGAGAGAGAAAGAGAGAGAGAGAGAGAGAGAGGTAACCACTTTTACGACCTCGACCCTCTGCAGCCGCAGACTCCGAACTTTGCTCAAGATTGTTAATGCATAGCTGTTGGCTATCGGGCGAGTTCCAAGCCGAGATCGCTTTCGCGCAGATTCACCTCTTTCTCGCTCTCTCATGGGCGAGTTGGGGAGCTTTCGAGGAACCGGGAGCGCCGGTGCCCAGTTCTATGTTTAGCGATGCCTCTCTCTCTTCCTCCCAGCTTGCGCATCTGCGAGGAGCCCACGTATATTTATATCAGTCGCGGGTTGCGATGGCGGTGGCCGCGCTTCGAGCTTCATATAGCTTTCGCAATACAAGACAGGATGTATGACTAAGAGTCAATGCTATTCTGGGTGAGAGCCGCCGCCGAGGAGACGAGGATTCCGTCGATGGCCGAGCCCCGGTGCGACTCGCACGCCAGCACCAGGCCAGAGCCACAATACGTGCCTCTCTCTCCCCCTTTGTGCTTCTTTATTCTTTATTCTCATTGTGCGATTCTCCGTTTCGACGATGCCACGATCCGCGCGGTATTCTTGGACCGCAGAGAGCGTGTGCGAGCGAGCGGAGGCTGGGGATAAAGAAACGTGGAGAGGAGATGAGAGGAGAGAATGCGAGCTGTTGGCTCGTTTCACGCCTTGACTTTATTCGGAATGAAGACTTTAATAAAAATCCAGTGGCGCGAGTAACGCTCGCTTCGCTCTTGTACAATATGTTTATAACCTATGTCTTGCATTATTTACTTTAATATCATTGTGAAAATAATCTCGCGAAATTGCTGTATCACAATTTTACGCTGACTATTAGTATAGGGTGCAACACATGTAATTGCTCGGCCAAGTACATCTTAAAATTCCTCGTAAATTCGTGGCGGGGGGTTGTGGGGTGGGGGGGGGGGGGGGGTAGGGGAAGGGAGGAAGGCTCGAGCTCGAGTGGGAAAATTGAAAACACCTGGCAAAATGGTCGCGTTCTCCGGGTGAACCATCTCGGGCTCCGCGAGCGGATGACAGGACCACCGCAGCACCTCCATTTTGGCCTGGACTCCGAGGAGGGGGAGGGCACGCGCAGCCGCGAGGATGAGCGAAGATGTTCCCGGGCCGGCCAATGGGAGGAGAGCGATGCTTCGCTCGCGCCAATCCCCTGCGAGAGATGCGACCGGGTGAGTGGGAATGAGATAGGCGCGGGGGAATGAGGGACACGAGCACTGGGAACGTTTGCGGTGGGAAGATCCACGGACCAATCGCGTGGCCCTCCCTTTTCTCTAGAGACAATGCCCCGTGTGTGCAAAAGAGACACAAGAGAAAAGAGACAAGAGACAAGAGGTATGGCGAAGAGTCAAGATTTATCTTCAATGGCCACTGGCCACTCTTCGCTTTTTCTTCAAACATTCCTCGTTTTCGCCCTCAATCTTAAGTCAATAAAACTGTACTCTAAACTAAAACATAAATTCAACAATGTTATTAAAATTTGACTATAGTTTTGTAGACTTGGAGAAACTTTTATCGTGGGATGTAAATTTTTTTTAGTTTAATTGCACCCATGTTTTATTGATAAATTCTGTATCGAAGAAAAAGCAAGGAATAATTTAAAGTTACTATTATAGATTTTAAAGAGATCTACTCACTATCTCCTTACATTTTAAATATTTTTCATTAAAAAACTATTTTCTCAATTCTTCTCTGAAAAATCATGATTTTATTTTAAATAATATTAAATAAATCATTTAATTTTATAAAGTATACATTCAATTGCTATTTAGATAGTCGATTATTAAAAAAAAACAAAAAAACACAAGTGTATTGTTGAACTATGAGTTTATCGAAGCAACAGATATTAATATCAAAATATCCGTAGATATTGATAAAGTTTTAGTGTAATGTTTGAAAATGCTATTCAATTACTTCGATAACTTTAACATCTGTCAAATAAAACTCTCGAGATCTAGTTATATTGTACGATAAATGAACTGCTTTTACTTCGAATATAATATTTTGTGCAGAATTAAAATTCCTTAAAAGAAGATAAAAAAGAACAAACATAATACTGGTATTTTATGTACAATTAAATACAAATAATAATGTTCAATTTTATGCGAGAATGCGAAAAAGTAGATGTAAAATTTTATTTAATGTATGGAAATATATTTAGAGAAAACGTCCAATAGTATTTATTATGTATATTGAGATTGAAACTTCATCCATCATATGTAAAAGAATGTACGAATCAAATAATGTTGTATAAAATGAATTTCTTAACTTTTTGTTGCCATTATCGGCTGATAGGCTTAATTATTATAAAAAATTTACCTGAATAAAATGTAAACTCTCGAAAAAGAAGAAAGAAAAAAAAAAAAAAAAAATGCACATAATGTCTCACAAAAATGATTCTCATGGCATGATGGAAAGGGAATTAACCGAATGAGAAGGATCGAGTGAGGTAAAAATTATTATTAAAATTGTGTCGTTGATAAAGAGAGAAATGGATCGAGAGATCGAATCGATCAAGACGAATCGTACTCTGTAAAATAGAGATAAAGAAGCAATAAAACTCGAGCTAAGCTGGTCTCACAATCACAATCGCTCATAAAACTAACGAGGCTAATTCATCAAAACTGTCCGGTCGACGTACGCTTGATAAACGATTGATTCGTGTACTATTCCGCGCAGGATTTTTACCTTGGCACAGACAAATTACGCCTACTCGTTATTTTTTCCCATAAATTTTTTAATGCCTAAAAATAATTCTTTTAACGCTTGCAAGCGTATACCGGCTCATTAATGAAACTGATAAGGTCCATAAAGTTCATTTGTAAATCACTTGACAAACTCCCATGCCCACATTACAAATTAGAAATTAGTATTTTTGCTATTTTTAAACTAATTTTTTTATCGCATTGCAGGAAAACTACATTGGGCCTCTTTTCTCCTCTTTTTTTTTTTTTTTTTTTTTTTATTATTTTATTTTATTTTACTTACCGTCTTCCTCCTGTTTTATACATCCTCCGATTGTGTTTTGCTCACGTCAGTTTTTACGTGCGTGGAAGAATGAGTCCTTTGAGGAAATGTGTAAGTAGAAACTCAACATAAAACTGCTGAAAAATACGCTGTCGTCGGCACTTTACTTCCTTTCAAAGGAAGAGAACTCTTGATCTTTACGTTTTCCTTACCTTTTTTTTATTCTTGTATTTCTTCTAAATTAAAAACAAAGTGTAGTTAAAAGTCGTTTCGCATATGCATATCTTTAGTAACTTTTGGTTGAGATAGATATTGTAATCTCTACAATTTTCAAATTATATGATATTATACTACTAATATTATTAAAAATCAATTTTGTTAAAGAACTACCAAAAAATTTTTTTGTAGATTTTAAGTATTGCAATGATAATTTATAATAATTATAATGACATTCCAAAACTTATCAAACACATTATCACATTATGAAACATATTAGTATGACATATGCACATTAATGCATTCTTCAATAACCTTATCAATGATAGTAATATCAATTATTTTTCGACGCTCAAGAAAAATGAGATCACGTAAGCTTAAGATCTAACCGGGAAACTCCATAAAACTCTTGTGTTAATGATCTACCGTCTGGTTCACTTGCATTTTCTTTTTCTTCTGCTTTTCTTTCTTTTTTATATTCATTAAAATAAAAAAAAATAACATTCGCGATATTCACCTTGTAAACTTCATTGAGAGTTTTGTTGAAATTAAGCATCCAAATGTCTATCTAAAACCCCAGTAAACTATAATGTTTAAATGCAGTTTAAAAAAATTCTTTTAAATATATTATTACACATACGAGGAAACATAAACTATATCTTCAATTTTTATACATTAAATATTATTTATCCATTATAGAAAACCTGAATTATATAATTTAATTACATCGAATATTTAATATAGATTATTGCTGATACAAATGGTATTTAAAAGAAAACCAAAGTTTTTTAATTTATGTATTTGATATTTTATTGAGACTGCTTTCTCATTGTCTTTAATGCTCTAAAAATTTTCAATAACATTTTAATATAATTTACATTAATACAAAATATATAATACATATTTATTGTGTAAATCAAAATGTATTTTCGTAATATTATTGAATTTTTTAAATATTATAAATAAATTAATCATAATAAGATAAATTCATCGTTTATTATAATAATTTATAAGATACTTTAATTATTAAATGTATTAAATAGTGATTAATGATAAATTAAAATTGATGAATAATACCAAAAATGAAATTAGTCTATTAAATTGTATACTAAAATAACTCTTGTAGTAGTCCATCAAATTTTATTATAAAATAATAATAATAATAGTTAATATTAATTCATGATCTATTAATCTTATAAGTTAGAATATAACTGTAATTTAATTATGAATTAATACAAGTATACAGAAATAAATCTAATGAAATATTATACACTATTTTATCACTTGAATTTACAATAAAAAAGTTACATTAGTCCATTGTTAAAACATTTTTAAAGGCCCTTAATGCTATACAATAGCATGTCGATAAGAGTTTCTAGTTTTTATTTTTTACTATTAAAAACGATCTATCAAAAGATAAAATTATTGTTTAACTCAGGCAGGTATTGATTATGTTCTTCGGTAAAGTAAAAAGGTAAAGAAAAGAAAAAAGAAAATGAAGCATAATCGAAGCGCTGATCATCGAACTGGAATTGGAGCGAAGAGAGACAAACCCAGCAACTGAAGTGAAGAGTGCGAAGCAAACCTTAACAATTCATGTATATAGCTATAACATCATCGAAGTTGACTGATGCTGGTATTCAGAACCTAAATTCACGAAGATTTTTGGAGGATGAGGGATGTGGAAGAGGGTTAGAAGTGGTGCGCGCGCGGCAAGACTCCTCTCCTGGGAGGATCAATAGGACAGGGAGACGAAACCTCTTTCCCTCCCTCGTTGCCATTTGCTCTCTCTCTCTCTCTCTCTCTCTCTCTTTCTTTCTCTTTCTCTTTCGATCCCTGTTTCTACCCTCCTTCCTTCTCTTAACTACCATCAGCGGAGCAACGATGCAGCCTCCATTTCATGTCTCTCTTCGACACATGAATCCCTTGGTGCAAAGTTGAACGAGAGACGAAGCCACGTACCGACACAGATCACTATAGTCCAAGAGAGAGAGAGAGAGAGAGAGAGAGAGAGAGAAAGGTACGGGAAACGGGAAAATCACCACAGCCAGTCGTTCTGCTCAATTGACAAAGAGGAAAAAAGAGCATGGAATGACTGGAGGAAATGCGAAGAACAATCGCGCGGACTTTTACAAAGAGGCGGTTAGAAGAAACGGCAAAAAAATGGCGAAACACTTTGTGCACCCACAGTGGCTTGTCGCGACCGGAAACGAAAACGTACCGCTGCCTAATGAGATTACACCTCATGAGCTCATTGACGATTCGGATTTTTGCTCGAGGAACTCGAAACGGACGACTTCCGACGAGTGCACAAGTCGAGTGTTCAGGACTGAGTACTGGTTTGACCTCATCACAACCAATCTCATTGTTTTTCCGGACATTGTTTCTCAAAAACAATGCCATACCGTTGGATTGATGGAAATTGACAGGTTTATTCAGTAAACGAGATTAAAAAGAAGTCTTTTTTTTATAATTTATAAAGCTCCGTCTTTTTCTTGTATCGAAATTAAATATCGATTGGTTTTGTGGTACTCGGCAATAGATTTGAATTTAAAGATAAAAAGTTCAAAATTTCTGTTGTTAAATCTCTGTACTTTGATTAAATTTAAAGAATTATTTTTGAGCAGAAAGAATCTTGTCCTTCGAGGTAACATCCTTCTCACGAGTTTTCATGAATAAACAAATTCAGTATTTCATAATATTTAAAGATTTTTCCAACATAATGAAATTCATTACACCCTCATTTTTGACGATGCTCGAGATTATAAGAAAAGAAAGTCAGTGTATTATCAAAAGTCTGCAGCCGGAAAATCCGACACAAGTGAACTTGCAATCACTCGATTTAATCAGGAGTAAATTTAATTTCCTAAAATCCAGCACAGAGAGCACATGAGGACCGATTGTACGGGAACCCAAATAATTTCAACTACATCTTCTATCCGTAATTAATCGTTCCGGTAAAGCTCTTCCGAGACTGAGGAATAAAGGTTGGACCGTAATACGTTAATAGAACGCGGTTGCAGCAACATTGAAGAACGAAAATTGGGGAATCGACACAATGAACGTAGGAAGCAGTTATCGTTGATAATTTGAGCAAGTAACAACATACCAAGGAACCGCCCAATTTCCACGTACCGAGGCTCAAAGGATTCCTCGAGCTAAGGGGGATGATTCGTCGGAATCGTGATTAATTTGAATAAGTGAGTGGTCCGGAGGGTTGGTCTGTCAGCCTGCGCAGTCTTGCCGTACTCCAGGAGCTCCTCCCTGTCTGGGATCCGCGGCAGTGGCTCTTCTGTGTGGCGCGTGCACACGAGGAAGTCGAGGATAGGGACCCTGGGGGAAAGCCGGGACCGCAACGAAAGCCAACAGAGTGGGTTACGCTCCAAAGATGTTCGCATCCACCCTCGAAGCTGCTCCGGATTCTTCGGATTGCCCTGAGGGTGAGAGGGGGAGAAAGGAAGGCAGCGAGGGAGTGAAAAGCGGGGGGGGGGGAATTCCGCTTTCGGATTCTGACTGCGCTAAAGTACAGGGGGAAAAATCTCAAGAAGCATTCGCGCACGGCTTTAAATTGCTTTATAGTGTTGTAGCTATTCATGCTGATAATAGCTTTGCAGTTTCGGGATTTGAAAGAATGGTAGGCTCGATCTAACCAGCCTTTGCTTTACGCACTTTTTATCATTCTCATTTGTGCGGATTGGGTTTTTACTTTTCTTAGTTCAAAGACACCTTTATATGGGATTATGAATAACCATATTTTTTATTTAAAAATCTTATCAACTTCATAAGATGCTTGAAAAAGGGGATGAATAACTAATTATTTAGAGTTATGGGTCATTTCATAATACCAATCATTTTATATTTAAAAATTAATTAGTATAATCATTGAAATGTTTTTTTTAATTGAAATAAATCACGCCAATTTTAGATTTTTAATATTACATGCATTTAAAAATCCAATATATTATCAGTGTACATAAATCATCGATTCTACCAATTAAACAAATATGTTACTCATTAAAATAAAAAAAAAAATGCAATTTCTATTAAGTTGTTGATAATTGCAGATGCTTCTTTTGCATGTAATAAAATATTTATATTAGCCATTAAATAGTTAATTACTATAAAATCAGAAGGTTAATGATAAATTTGCATTTAAATAAAACTGTTATTCAATTCAAATATTGTTTTCATTTTTGATATTTTATTATAGATGGATTATGGTTATCTGGATTAAGCATTAAATTTCAACAGAACATATATTAATATATTATGCGTGCCATTAAAAAGTATTATTTCAAATTCGCAAAAACATTAAAATAATTTTACATGATCAACCGGGAACTCGATGATGCAATGGGGCATAACCTAAGCTAGCAAAACCCGAACTGGCAAAATCTCCTTTATTCAATTTTAAATTTTTAGTTCGTCTCGAGTGCTCGTACTGCTCTCTGCTACTTTCATGTATTATGTAGACCTGTGCTCGTGTATTAGTGTAGAGAACAACCGTCTTTTTTACAAAGGTCTTGCTCTTTATTGCGGTGATCCTAATGATCCCAAGCTCGTAAAATATAAAATTTTGTTTTCAAAACCGAACTCCAAACTCGAAGAGTCTGTTCATCTGTAACACGATATCTGCTGTTTGATGGTTGTCAAGCGCAATCTCCCTTTTTTTTTCTTTTTTTTTTTGTATGAAAGTTTTTTCAAAGAATTCCATAAAGATTCCCAATGTATGGTCAAGGTTTAATAATATTTTATTAGAACATAAATATTTTTTGTGCCTTACAGCTCTTATTGTAGTTAATTTAAAGAGATAATAACAATAATCGCATCAATTTTTTTGTAATGGATTATAATTATCCTTCAAGGACTCTTGTTGATAAAACATTAATAATATTCCAATAAAATCTTTCTTTGTTTATCATCTTTTAAAAATTAATTATTCATAAATTAATATTCATAAATAAAAATTTTATTTTAAATTTCTTATTGGTATTTTTTTTTTGCATTTTTAATTTTTAATTTGATATCGATTACTTATTATTTGATTTATAATTGATAATGTACTAAAATATAAAAGTAATAATTAAAGGTAGAAGTGATAAAATTATTTTATTTTGTACTATTATTGTAATATTTATACACTGGATAATATGTATTTAAGTTTTTTAAAAATATTATTATTGATTTTCTATTTTACAATTTGTTGTAGCATTGAAATGAAGGTTAATTGAAGCTGAGACCGAATGCATATAAGGAAAATAATAAAAAAAATTCATATAAACGATATGATAAAATTAAACTGTGAAAGAGGTGATTAAAAATCGTAATATTTATCATTTATCAAAAAAGAAAAAAATTAATCCAAATAACATTAATATTTAACAGGTTTATTATATATTGAGAGTGAGTACATCTACAAATTGTGTAGGTGTATAGACTGTCGATCTCACTCTTGTGGATAGATGTATGTACGAGTTTATGATATGCTTTATCGATTTTCTATCGATTTGCGCAGCGTACAGGCGTCCTTGGTTTTCCTGAAAATTCGAACACGCCATTAATTTTTGTAGAAGTTTTCATGTGATCATTTAGATCATTCTTATATTTTAAAATTGTAGAACAAAACAGCTAAATGGCTTTTGAAGATATATTCTGCATATTCAAATAGTACTTTAGCATTTATATACATGTATTTATTGATAAAATACATGAGCCGGTGGTGTGGTGAAATTTAATTGTGTTATATTTAAAACTAAAATCCAATCTCACATTCTAAATTAAAAAATGAAGATATGTTTTTCAAGGTAAGGCTATAAACTAATGAACTAATAATTTGTTATTATTTTAGAATTATTATTTTTATCATATCCATTTGAAATAAATATAATAACTACTGAGATAAATTTTGAATCAGTATTGTTTTAATCTTCAAAATAATTAACTATTAAAAATATAATCAAATAATTAAAAAGTTCTAGAGGACTAGCTACGTTAAAATTAGTGTTAAGCTTGAAAACAATGATTTTCAAATAATATGTAAATATATAAGAACATTATGAGCAGTTTTATACTTAATATATATATTTATTAAGTACATATTTATTTTAATTGTATAAGAAAGTTTTGAACTTTATTATCATTCCATACAGAAACATTATTCTCATTATAATGTCAAATTTGACATTCTATGTTATATCAAATTTCAAATGTGAAAAGGATTTTCCAATTGAAGCTTAATAATGTTTGTTGAAACGTCGAAGTTGAAATTTATCTTTTTAGCCTATCCTTATTTTTATAACTTCCCATGAGTTTGTATATAATTTTAAAGCCAAAGGTGAATATTAGAAATATATCGGAACACGCTATTCACAGATATTATTATAATTTTCGCAAGGCTAATATTAGATATTTGAAATAAATGTAGAGTAGAAATGAATGAATGAATGAATGAATGAATGAAAGGCATAAAAAGAATACGGTATAAAATTCGAAGACTATAATTGAAAATTAAAACATGGAGGGTCGATCTAATATGTAATCTTTTCTCGTATTTTTCTTTCTTGGGCACGTTTATGCGGACTTCCAATTACTCGCGTTTAGTTGCTTTTACTTGCCTTCAGTTGCATTTTTCCACTCGATTGGTCTTTCTATGATACCCTCGTGCACCCGAGAGCCGAGAGCCGAGAGCCGAGAGTCGAGCCCCGCATTCACTCAGCCAAACCCACTTGTACCTCTCGGACTTCTTTTTCACGCACACACACACACATCCAGAATCCGATCCTTTACAAGCACCTGACTCCGCACGTGCACATATTTTGCAACTTGTGTGCGTCTTCGATTCTTCCGGTGGGTAGATGTGCGCGAGTCCTGAAATTCGTTAGATCGAAAAGTCGAGTGAATGGCACGGACGGGGACTTTGGGAGTCGAAACGTGATCTTCTCGAAAATATCACGCTGAATTTCATTTTGTTTGTCGCGCGAGTAAACGCTCTCGGTTTAACGAGGACATCATTAATTAACTTTGCTCAATAAGTCGTTGCTCGATTATTGGCTCTACTGCCATTCTAATGCCACCGATTTCATCGAGAAAGTTATAAAACAATATCAGCTTATCAGTGAATTTCAAGGCGTTGCAGTTTTGCAGATAAGCTCGATTACAATTATAGGGTATTTCTCGGGGTTTTATTTATTGCCTCGAACGGATGATAACCGTAGTGATAACCGGTGCTCACTATTTGAATATCGCTTATCTCTTGGCTGTTAAGGGAACTGTTAACACGAATAACCGCTGGGGATATTGCTTACCTCCTCGGGATTTCCATTAGGAGCTTTGGATTGACAGATGCGGGGTAAATCTGTGTAAAATCAATGTCTCGCTTACATATGTCACCGCAGGAGCAGGCAGGAGCGATGGAGAAAAGCTCTCCCTCGGCTCGGGAAAGCCCCATATCCAGCCGACGACGCTCCTCGGTGTCGGAAAGTCGGAATGGAGCGTCGGGACGTCGGGAGGTCAATAAAGACGCGGCGGGACGGAATGAGTTGAAGCTTTCGCGATAAATGCTCTCTCAGCTGGCAAGGGGTCGAAATGAGTATGAGGGGTTGGGTGGGGCGGGGGGAGGGGCGAGGGAAGCTTGTGCCACCACCGTCGCTCATCGTCGCACCGCCATTGCCCTCGAGCTCGCCGCTTCCATATAATGTCGCGAACGATAAATAACGGCGCTCAGGCCACACCGTAATAATATAATATAACGAAATATATTGTTCTGACCTGAAACATGAAAGTCACGCTAGCCTTCTTCTCTTTCTTTCGCAATATCCTTCTCGCCGATGCCTTTCACAAGCTGATTTCTCCCTTTGGGGGCAGGAGAGCGACGGAGAGGGAAATATAAAAAATATCTTTCCTCGGAGTCTAAGTGAAAGCTCTTTGGCCGCTAAATTTCAAAAAAACAAAAATAATAATATTAGGTCATCTTTTGTGTGCATCCACCATTGTGCACTTGATATTTTCCGATTTCAAAAGGCATCGTTTGTCGTGTTTTATGCCCACTGCGCAATCCTTTAACCGGCGATTAAAACTGAACACGATCGGCTCGACCAATCGGCTTCTCCCGTATCACCTAATTTTTCCGCTCCAATTGCATCTGGCAATAGAAATCGCGATTCGAGTGCAGTTCCTCATTTGCTCCCCTCAAAGTATTCCGCAGACCTTTCCCAGAAGAAGATCCAGCTGACGGGGTCGGGGGGTTGGGGGGCTGGGGGGTGTGTGGGTTGGAGAACATGGGAAAAGCGCGATTCGTGCGGGTTATTAAAGAAGGTGGTCGTAATCGGGGAGCGCGCCAGAGACTGCGGGGGTGGTTCGGTCTCTGTGAATCTCGTTGATCTCCAGTCACTTTTTCCTTAGGGGTGGGGGGGGGGCGAGACACGCGTGAGCCGAGGGTCGCATGTCTCGACGAGGCGGTCTCTCTGCCGGTCACATCAGTCTCCGAGCATGCGACGCCCAGTCAAATCCCCGTAATATACGCACGGAGGCACTGGCAGTTACCAGTTACCAGTTACCTTATACACTATCGTCCCCGACCGCGGCATTATACAGACATACCTGTGTATCCCGTACACGGCCAAAGATGATTGCTGATATGACATGCGACGTCTTGGATATAGGCTGCATAAAGCACGGCATGCCCGCTTCCTCCTTCGAACCCACCCACCCCCTCCGGCCGGCCGACCAACCCCTTTTTCTCTTTTAATTTTTTCACAATCTTTTTTACCACTTGGCTTTACACGGCCACTGCTACTTGGACTTTCCATTGCTATTTCTATCGACTCGCTGCTCCCGAGGCTCGGCGTCGGATTTTCTGATTTCTCGCGAAAAAATTACACGCGCCTTTTGCCTATTCCTAATTCTTTTTGGGCGACATATTTTTTTTTTTTTTTTTTTTTTTTTTTTTTTTTTTTTTTTTTTTCTTTCTTTCAATTCGGTCGGCTCTCTGCTTTCGTGTACCTTTTATCCGGGCACAACTTTTGAAAAAGAAAATACTTTGCGATAACAACGGATAATTGGATCTTGTTTGTTATGTTTCCATCTTTCCACGTGTTATCTTTGTGTGATTAACTTTAGCAAGCAACAAAGAGCAATTATAATGATATTTATTTTAAAAATAAAGAAGAACAATTCTGTCGTTGAGAATGTCGCTGCAATGTTATTGCATTTCAAAAGATAGAAACATATTGCACAGTCCACGAGTTACTTACATGTTACTTGGCTTTCTTTTCAAAAATTCTTTCATAAAATTTGTAGATAAAATAAATTCTTTTATCATGCATAACAAAACAAAACAAAATAACAAAACAAATTATGTAAAGCATTTAATTTCAATTTCTAATTTATTACACGACTTTCGCAAAAATGTGTCAAAGTGACTGTGTGTACATTTTTTTAATGATTAGATATAAAATATTACACATAAGGACTTTTATAGCTTAAAACTCATTTGGTTAAAAAAATTTATTTTATAATCAGTTACAATAAATTGCCGTTCAGATAATACACGTGTGCCTCAACCAAGATCTATACATGCTCCAAATAATTTAAAATTCCCAATTCCAATTAATAAAAGGAAAATTTTATTTCCTTAGCAATGTTTATCGACATGTTCCCAGGGTGCAAATCAAGTTCAATTCCAAAATGTAAATACAGACTTATCGATCTATTAGAGCTGATAATCGGCTGCCTATCTTCCAACGCACAAAAAGCTCCGAGTCGCTCAAAATTAGAGTAACGGATAATTGCAAATAGGGTTCATTCTTCGGAAACAAACAAACTGCAGTCGTAGTTAAGCTCCAAGCTTTTCGTAAATTGTAAGACTCCTATAATCTCTGCATGCAGAAGCAATTTGCCGGAGGTTTCTCGCGAAAAGACTCGCTCGGAAAAAAGAAAAGAACAAGGAAAGAGATAAACGTCATCGATAGTGGAAGCTCCAAGCACACGGGAATGGGGTGACGCGCCAAAGCTTTAAGGGATTTCATAGTTCCGCGAAGTCGTCTGTGCCAGCGTAGATAGAGAAATGGCGAAAGGGAAGAAAAAGGAGAGTGGTTGGTACGTGGGTACACTCGAGGAGGCGATTTAAAAAAAACGCCCACGCGCGTAAACCCCCTTCCCCTGCAATCTCCGCCGGCGAGGTAATGCCTCAAGTGGTATCGATCAGCGGGAAAAGAAAAAGCGAACTGGCACTTAGCTCGTCCGCTTGGTCAATTTTCTCGGCTCTCTCTCTCTCTCTCTCTCCCTCCCTCCCACACACTCACTTCCTCCTTGTATCGGTGCTCGAGCGACTTTAACTCCTACCTGAGGTTGCACACGCCATGAGCGTTCGCCGCTAATCGATCGGGCTTTGCGCGTGATCACGAACGCGCGCTTTATGCGATCACCGGCTAAGCATCAAACGCCCTGGAAGTCTGACGTCCGAGGGCTACGGGTTTTAATGACAGTTTTCCTTTCGTGATACCGATATAGATAACTCGTTTTTTTTTTAAAAAAAAAAATTTCTGCGGATCGCTTAAATTCACTCCGGTGATTAATACTTGCATTCGCATATTTAAATGCGTGTGTCCAGGTACTCGTTAATTTATTTGCAAGAAATATCAACTAAGCATGAGTGACGGATCTCGATGCTTTCCTTTAATTCTACAAATTCATTTTGCTTTTTTTCTTTTTTTTTTTTTTTTTTTTTTTTTTTTTTTATTAATAATAATAACGACAAATTTGAAACGATTTTTAATATCTCCTACATCTTCAAATGTTTCTCCAAAAATACGTCGATTTATAAATGTTTTGTTTGATGAACTTGATAAATTACATCATTAAGGGATTATTACATGCTTGGTAATTTGTTCTCGAATGGCCATAGATCGAACCGAACAAGAGGGCTACATAAATTTAAATTTGTTATGGGCAACTTTTTAAATTTAATACTAATTGTACTGTTCTAATGAAATTTTCCTTTTTCACTGTCGTTCAATATTAAAGAAAAATAAACAAATAGACGTTCCTGATCATTTTTCTTTGATTTTTATCTTAAAATTCCTTCCTTAAAAAAAAAAAAAAAAAAAAAACCATGACTAAACTGGAGTTTACATTACATTGGACATAAGTGATATTCGAGTTTAAATAAAACGTCTTCTTGATTTTGCCTAATAAAGAGAGAGCTTGCACAAAGCTAATAAAAATAATATGTATGCAGGCGGTGTTATTTCTTAATAAGAACTTTGTCAAGAAAAATGTATGTTGGGCACGAGGTTAGCTCTTGGAGAGGTTCGAGATCATTATCGCAATTAACGATTCTCATAATTCATAATTTTAGGATATCGGTGTGACTGGATCTTATTGTCGAATCGGTCACAGAAAGGCTCGTGCGGAAGGATGTCAAGGCGAATGAATAATTGTAATTAAAGAAGCAAGCCGGGTACACACACGCACGCACAGGGCACATGCACCCACGTCTCTTGCACTAATGTGCATGCGAGATAGAAAGAGGTGACTCGACGATAGCAACAACAATTTGCGACGTACATATGCATGCGCATGCGAGATATAGGTGTTTTAGGTGTAATAGTACCTACGAACGCGCCGTTTCCGGATCGATAAAATTAGAGTGGGGGAGCGAAGGATTGGCCTTTTGACTGAGGGTTCAGAAGAAGGGCAGCGAGTGGTTTTTATAGCGGCTACGGATAAAGGACAGGGAGTTCGGGATCTTCGGAGCTGCTGCCCCCCCTCCCCCCGCCCCCGGGTCCCGTTAACCCACCCCACCCTACTCGACCAGAGTATCCCTAATATACGTCATCCGTTAACGGTCCTTTTATACCTGATAGCCTTATACCTTCCTTTCCGTCGTATTCGTCCTGCCTTCGCTGCTGTTTTGGCTTCTTTCAACGACTTTTCGACTTTTTTCTCCACCCTTGCCTTCTCCCTTTTTAGATTTATTTTGTAAGCCAAGAGCACTTTCGCCGAATTCACTCTGCCACCACTAGCAAATTTCTAGCATTTTTTTTTCCACTCTCTTATTTGAGACACCCATCCAAATTAAAAATCTTTTTTATTTCAATGGCAATACTGAATGCGAACTCTTAATAATGGTTGATGGAAATATCCGTCCAATGACAAGTGTATATTATTCGTTTCAATTACAAGCGACATTATTTACTTACAAATTAGGCGCATTTAGGTATTTCTTTCTGCGGTACGAGCTCACTTGTGAAGTCAGAGCCGATCGAAAAATTAGCTCGGTATGTAGTTTGCCTTTGTCAAAAGTTATCATCACATCAAAAATTTAAATATAATAAAGGTGTAAGAGTTCGAGTGGTATTTATAAACAGAACCACACGAATCAGGCGGAAAGTGATGGATATTTAGTAGCGACAGTACTTGTAAGTTGAAAGGGCAAAGGCAAAATAGTGACGTTGCCGAACAAGGAAGGCAAGTACGCATTGAAAGGTTGCATTGCACGGCCAGTATCGGATCTATTCCCACGTAGGGACGTCACTGCAGGGTCCTCGAATACCTGAGAGCAAGAGAGAGCGAGAGAGAGCGAGAGAGAGAGAGAGAGAGAGGCTGGTGGTTATCAATGTACGCACATCGAAGGAATGGACGCATGAAAGAAGAAACTCAAGATCGCCCTTTCCTCCCCCCCTCCCCCTGCCCCCTTTGCCTCTCACGCTCTTTCGAGAATTGTTTTACTCCATTTTCTCTGGGAGATGTGTACAAGTGGAGGCACGTTGGTGCGAGGGAGCAAGGAATAAAACGAGGGAGAGCGAATCAGGAGAGCTAGCGCACCGGAATGCCTCGACTCGACTCGACTCGACTCGACTCGGTCTTCCTTTCTTGTGGCCGAGGGAGATTTTAAAGCCAGCACTGGATAAAAAGAAAAAGGCCTCGATAAAGTCGCGGGGTTTAATTGAATAAAGGTTCGGGCGGCTCGGGCGGCTCGGCGCTCCTGCATTTCCATGGTGCGCTCACCGTGTGAACACACTCGAAAACAAATAGTCAATTTTTCGAGAGCCGCGGCAATCGTAATGGAAAAGACAAAGAGAGGCGAAGGAACTCCTGCTACCCTCTTGTTTATTCAAATGAAGCCGCGCGTATAATTCCGTGGACTTCCTCTCGGCCGGATAAAAATGTCGATATCCGTCATGCATGTTGACCGATTTCGTGCCAAGGCTTAAAAAAGAAGTCCGGGCTCCGGTGCGCAGCCCCAGTTCGCCTCCTCCTATAAGAACTTCTTTACAATTCTGTATGTCATGCTTTGCAAAATTTAAAGCTTCTTTTGTTTCTTCATTATTCTGTGAAAAAGGGTGTTGTGTTTATAACAGCACCGAATGACATGTTCGGTTAAAATTTATTTTCTGCAGACGCGGTAAGTATTTCGTTTTTTCCTCTCTCCTCTTTTTTAAGCTGAATGCAAAAGGAATCTTGTAAGCCGACATTTCACGATAGCGAGTGCCTCGTGATATTTGCATTAATTAATTGTTTATGACCGATGACAGTCAAATAAACGAAAAAATGAACTCCTTATTCATTTGCAATAAAAAGAAAATCACGTTAAATTGAATCAATCTACAATCGAAACAATAATAATATAACTTTGTGTGCTTAGGGGTGCAATTTTACGACAAAGAATTTATCTTTTGAAGGGCCAATATTTGCAGTGCACATACATTACATTTTAATCATTTTCCCCTTTGCTAATTAAATCACGGATAGTCTTAGAAAAATCAAAGGCTTTAGCATTATACTCGTACTTCTTTCCAATGTAATGTTGAAAAAAAAGGATATTATAATTACAGTAAAGTGCAGTTTAAAAAAAATGACCGAGTGAATTAACAATTTTGAAAGGATTCAGCTTTATTTTTAAAGGATTATGGCGGAAATGTAAATAAAATGCATCCGTTGGAAATTAAAGGCAAAACGTGAGCCTGAAATAGAGCGAATTTTCAAGAGAGCGAGCAAAGAGGAAAAAGTTGACTGTGCAAGACGAGAGTAACACAGGGATGAAGGCGCAGAAATTGAATTTGTACACTCGGCTCGTGTGCAAGCGCAGAAATATGGTCGGAGCTGCAAGAGAGCAATGCACACACGCGCGCGCGCCCGCACACGGACACACGTATTCTTTCTCTCGCGTGTAAACACACACGTGGGACTGAATACAAGGCTTGTGTGTCGGAAAAGTAAAGCACACAGCTCTCGGTGTTACGAATCCTTCCTCTTTTCTCTCTCTCTCTCTCTCTCTCTCTCTCTCACTCTCTCTCTCTCTCTCTCTCTCTCCTCTCTCTCCTCTCTCTCCTCTCTCGCTTGCTCCTTGACCCTCTCGACACGCTGTAAAAACACCTGCCCCTTTTTCTGGCTGCATTACACGCCTGGCTATAATTACCTTACACCGTATTTTGTAATAATTACATTTTGCTGTATTTCAATTTAAACGTACGTAATCAGCTTTAATAAATAACAAATGTGCCCTTCCCGGCCAATTGCTCCAATATTCAAATTAATCTATGCGCTTGCACTCTTACTAATTTTAAATCAATATCCGCATTACGATCCAATCAACGACTTTGGTAATTTTGTAATTCGAATAACTCATTTGGGGCACATGATTATAATTATTATTATTTAATTTTATAGCAAGTGTTGGCAAGCCAACAACTCGATTTATAATTTCACCCAAGCCAAATACTCTTATGGTCGTTGATATAGATATTAGCAGTGGGGTTACCAACTGCACAAAATATAAATTTGTATAAATAGAACGGCGCATTCCAAAGGATGCAGACAATATATTGAAATTATAATAACGTCTAATTGTTTGTGTCTGTTTCAAATCAAGACTCAAAAGCCGTAAAGCGATAAATGTGTTATAGCGAGGAAACTTACACATCCAATGGTATCAGAGCGACAGTTAAGAGACCTTTCTTCAGCAAAAATAACAAGAAGTAAATCAAGCAAGGGAAAAGGAGAGGGAGAGGAGCTTGAGCCGAACGTCAAATAAAATATATTGTACGACAGACAGATGGAAGTGCACGCGCGCTCAAAATGGCCAGTGTGTTGCGAGAGCAGCTAGTGAGTCCTCCACCCCCGCACTAACAGAGGAAAGAGAATCAAGAGAATGGCCGAGGAGGGAAAAAAGAAGAGGAGGAGAAAAGAAAAAGAGCTCGGGGAGAGTGTCGGTTTACAGAACACCTACTGAAAACCGATCCGCGACGAATTACACGTTCGACAGAGCGACTGCCGCTCATTAGGTTCTCTCCTCTCTCTCTCTCTCTCTCTCCCTCCCCCCTCCCTCACGCCCCCCCTCTCTCTTGTGCAGTCCCGAGCCCTTTCTCCCTCTCTTTTAATTAATAATTTAATTTTATTTTATTTTGTAAACGATCTCGATGCAGCCTGTGCCTCGCTGCAATTGAATTGTATCACTCACTCTCGGAAACGTGGGCAAGACTGAAATTTTCTAGAAGAAAAGTTTTCGCTCGTTATGAGTGTAAGACCAGTTCGCTGAACTTTGGACTTCTTTTTACTTCGGAAGCTCAGTTTAACTTAACAAAATTACCACGATATTCATTAAATTATTTGTCGATAAATCACAACTATTTTCTTTTATCTATTATGGAAAATCATGCCAAAATGTGTTACTAACATTATATTATTAAAATTAATTAATATACAATTCAATTTATTTATTCTACAATTTATAATTTAAATTCACAATTTTCAATTTAAATTATACAAAATACTATCTCTAAAAACTTTTCATAAAATACAAAAATTTTCATAATTATTTTAAAATGTTATGTTTATATTCTAAATATTTTTAAGATTAATATGTAATTATAAAACTATACATAAACTATAATTAACTATAATTGTACACAATTAAAATATAAAATATTAATCTGGTATAAAATAAAAATCTTATTTTTATTTTTCCTATAAAATTTTCTATGAATATAGTTACTATACTCACAAGTATTACTTCGACTAAGACTACTTCAATTCATGGATATCATTTACTAGTCAGAAAATTTTATACAATTTACTACATTTTAAGATAGACGAGAAATATTTGGCGATAAAACGCTATAAAACAACAGCTGTCTAAAATAAAAAAAAATTTTTTTTAAAGGAAATAATTTCTTATGAAAGAATAATGCACGGGCCAAAAATTTATTGTAGTTATACCCATCAGTATTCCAATTGAATTTCTTCAATAATTTAAATTTCACACATAAATATTGAAGATTTCTATTAATTCCATTTTAGCAATTATTTAAAATAATTTTTAATACTTTTAATTTATCTTTACTTTACATAAAACATTGCTGTTAATTAATGTTTTTAGTCATTAATTTAATATGTACATACATTATATCTATGAGATATCCATGTTTAATTATGTTCTTAATGGGCAGCTAACGTTTCTTATAAATAGATACAATAAGAAATACTTTCAAATACTTTAAAATTATAATTGAACTCAATCGTATAGATGACTATCAAGCAATATGATAGTTTACCAAGCTTGTGGGTTTTGAAATTTTTTATTAGAAAAATATTGCATAGAAGATGAATAGTTGAGTAGAACTATATTCGAGAATATTGAACCAAATAAAATCTTTTCTAAATTGAAGAAGTAACTATACTTATATTTTAGAACCACAAATGGAATCCGTATAATAACGATTAGGTGAAAAATATCAAATAAAAAAAATATCAAATAAAATACAAAGAATGTGTCATTGTCGATTAAAAAAATAAATTATATATTAACAGTTAAAAAACGGAATTCATAAATATAGTTATAGGTCTTACAGATAAAGGAAAAAGAAGTTAGATTGTATTAGTATAATTAACGATTAGATTATAAAGTCTAGAACTAAACTTAATGTTTACTTATCGTGAAAAAAGTAAATTCCTAAAAGATTTGCAAATTTCAAATATAATTCAAAATATAAATAAAAGATTGTGCTGAGAATTTAAAGTATATTAATATAAGCGAATAAATGATAAAAGTAACGATTATTTTTTAAACGAGAGTATCATACAAATATTCTACCGTAAATTATGATACGTAATCTGAGTTGTATAATAATTTTTAAATTAATGGAAAAACATATAAAAGTTGATACACAATAAAATTTTACTAAAAATAGATGTTGTATACTGGTTAAACGAGGAAAAACCATTAAATCTCGTATTTTTAAAAAAAATTTACAGGTCAACATTTGTTTTTTACATATATGGTAAAATGATTTCACATATCTCTAACAGTATTAGTGTTATCAAAAATTTCTATACGCTTTATTTAAAATTTTAAAGAATTAACTCAATCAGTTTTGAATTTTACTCGTGAAACAACTTGTTCTCTTATCTGCAAATTTGAGGAAGTATGAAGTATAAATAATTATTTTGATAATCTGTACATTTTTAAGTAATGTAAAAATAGAGTGTTGATACATGTCATCTAGTGGGCAGAAAAACTATTGGAAAGTCAAGTAAAGAAAGTTAATAAAAACAATAAATGTGTGAATTAATTTTCGATATTTAATTATTGTTAACTGACTTTTTTTTATTAAATTTTATTAAATATGTTTAATTGGTTAAAAATAATTTGTATGAACCTAGTTACAAAAGCTAATAATGTATTAAATGAGTATATTTTTATTTTAAAGTTGAGCTATAATATTTTATTATTTTTAAATCAATAAATTTTGTATCATATAATCTTGCATAGTTTTTATATGGGCGATAATAAACGTAGCCTTTAATTTATTTGCTTTAAATTTTAATTGTAATAAATTTTAAATTTACCGATCTTTATGAAAAGTACTTATGTTTTAAATAATCTTAGAGATATTTATACTGAAGCTAAATTTGCTTCATTTGTTTTTTTTGGAACTCGTGAAATAGTCAAGTTTATCTTGAAATAATGATTGTATTGATTTACGGAGAAGAGAGATTGGGTTATAATAGTCACAAATATCATGATATTTGTGAATTAAATTTAGAAACTAAAGTATTATAATTGTAAAACAGTATTGCAGGCCAGCAAGAATTATCAATGACAAAAAAAAAGAGATTTAATGGAAAGCACTGTCGAGAAATGACCGAACAAGCGTTTACTAGCAACGGGATAAAAATAATCACAAAACGTCCGGACATCTCGCGGGTGCACTGGATATCGCAGTAGTCGCACGGTATTTTTGTACAAAGAACACGCACATCGAATATCCGTTGCCTTGAGTCTTTCCGAGCTTTTTCCGAGCTTTTTCCGAGCTTTTTCCAAGCTTTTTCCTAGCTTTTCCCAGCTTTCCCGAGCATTTCCTAGCTTTTCCGAGCATTTCCGAGCTCTTCCGAGCTTTTTCTAGCTTTCTCGAGCTTTCCTTCATAACGTAAATTGCACCTTATAATTACTCATTTAAGTAACGGGTAATATTGGCTGTTTATACGATTTCAAAAGCTTCCGCGACAGCTTGCGCTGCTCGATGGGTGTTCCACTCTAATTACAAGCTTCTGGTAAACCGATAAATTGAATGTTGTTTGAGAGTTATTGCATACCATGTACCTGCTCTATTATTTACCTCATTTCTTCATATTATTATCACTTTTTACAATTCCAAATACACACTTGTGTGGAAGTATTTCAGATCGTTAAAAAATCGAGCGAGTATCAGAATTTGAGATAAGCGAGTAACATTTTTAGTCTGAATAACTTTTGCAAGTAAAAGCCGTTTAGTTCGTTAATCAAAGCACTTAAAACAAAGTTTGAGTTTCTCTGAAAAATCAATATACCGAATACTTTCAAGTATTACTAAAAATCACTAAAATTTATCATCTTGTATATATCTTAACGATCATTAATAAATATCGAGTACATTATTTCAAGGATATTAATATTTTTAAAAAAATATATACATATAAAGTGGGTGTATTTAACTTTATATGTAAATAAGCTCTCAATATTAGGAAGCATGAATGCCCAATATTCTGAATACCATTTAAATATCATAACTATTTCATAAAAATTTCAATAGTTGAAAAATATATTAAAATTTCAATTTCCTTTGTTAATATAAAATACTCGCAAATAAGTTTATAACTATATCATAATTCTTAAAGTTTAAAAAAAAAAAAAACATATATTCTTTAGTTTTAAAACAAATAGTTTATGACTCAATTGTAATTTTTATGAAATATAATAATTATTATTTTTATAATTAACTGTAACAACTTATTGAACATGATCCAAAGTTTTATGTTATAAATAAAAGAAAATTTTTGAGGCTAGCATTATATATTACCAGAAAATTTAATTCATGATTAAATCTCATACCATTTTTTAGGAGTATTGGACTTAAAAAAAACTAATCAAATTACTAATTATAAGCTTCGAATTATCTGATTTAATTGAGTCACATACTTTAATTAGTGATTATATTAGTTCTCATAAATTTAATTCTGGCTTTAACATTCTATCATTTATTAAATTATGCATTACAAGATTCACAACAAGATTTAAAAAAAATTTTATTTTAAAAATTAATTAATTATTTTATAAGAAATTTTAAAATTTTAAAAATCTTTGCGTATATAATATTAATGCAAACTATTATATCTTTTTTAAAATATGAAATATATATTCCTTTTTTTCTAATTATAAACTCAAAAGTTACAAATGTATAATCATAATAAATTTAATTATAAATTTCAGGCTAACATTTCTTACAATTATTTAGTGATAATTAACTTAAATAAATGAAAAACTATTTATGATAAAAAAATTAATAAATATTTTTTGAAAATTTATTACAATCATAATAAATAAAATGGTATAAGTGATTATTGAATAACAGTGAAAATATGTATAAAGAGATAAATTTCTTATTAGAACTAATAAATATTGTCTTCTAAATTGAAATACAAATATATCTGTTGAATTTCAAAAAAAATTCTTTTTAAAGTAATTTCTTAATACTCTTTTAATTTGTTGTATATCATATTATACAGCATATAGTAGTGTTTCAACAGAATTGTACAATAAGTTTATAAATTATAACAAATATCAAAAATTTTTAGAAATGAACTCAGTAAATTATTATTATTTACTCATTTTATTTTTCAAAATGGTAAATAAAATAAAATCCCTGCTGTTTTTTGTTTTAGACAATTATGATATCGAATAAATTTTCTTATCTAAGTAAAAACCTTCAAAATTAATTAACACGTTGAAATCATAAAGTCGAATTAATGCACAATGTATAATCAGTTAAATTTAATAAAATTCAATGGATTTCAAACTTTTATAGTTTTCTGAATCTATTACTTTTTGATTCTTGCTTCTCTTAAATTAAAAATAACGACGTTACTTTAACTATTTTATGTGATGTTTAAATTGTAAGATAATTGAGTAATGTAAACAATGCATTTATGATCATATAAAAAGTATAAAAGCTTCAATAGTATTAAATAACGTAAGGGACGTTCATAATAATGTTTATTGTTTGATACTTCTTTTTATGGGTTTCCTTATTTGTCCCGTTTTCCAGCACATCTTGAACTTCCTAATGGAATATATATTGCACGTAAGTGA
Organism: Eupristina koningsbergeri; assembly: GCA_018907245.1. NCBI lineage: Eukaryota > Metazoa > Arthropoda > Insecta > Hymenoptera > Agaonidae > Eupristina > Eupristina koningsbergeri. The sequence continues at coordinate 683,885 of JACCHV010000151.1, forward strand.
ATATTATGTTTCTTGTATTTATCTAATGTGTCACTCAAAAACCATCCTATTTAATAATCTTACGTGACGAGTATTACATCCACTATTCTACACGAACATTTCTTAATGCCTTGGGAAAGTTGAGGTTCAAATATGAAAGATATTATTCATTTAGTGTACCTGCTTGAGGAGATTCTTGTGTCTGTGAGTGGGTTGTATGTTACATATTCGTGTGAGTGAGGAAAGGGTTGATGTACATAAAACAAGTGATTCTCACTTAAATTTTATCATTCCGAAGAAATATTTCATTCTAATTTGAGAAAACTCTGTAAAATTATAGAAAATATGAAATATTAAGCTTTGTAAGTTTTCTTTGATATTGAATGTATCCAATATGAGAGATAATATCTTAAAAATATAATAAATCAACTATCATTCTCTCTCAGATCTCCGAATACTATTTAACTAACTAACTATTTAAGATATTCTAGTTTCGACACTATTTTACATACTGCAATTAAAGTTTAATTTATTGTAAATACCATTATTCAGTGCGTTTAAAATAAATTTTTTCACATACTAAATGGATTTATTATCAGCTCACAGGAAACATTGTGCTACTTTTTTTTTCTCTGATTCACGCGCTAAATTCTAAATTTTTGAAATTTAAATATCTCTGTCTGAATAAATACATATATTGCCAATTAACTGACATTTTTATTTATCAATAAATAATTTTGTTTATTCATTTGTATCTTACTCATCGATAAATTTTTAGTAATGTACCTATATGTACTAGTTTCATGAATGAATTTGTATTTTTAATTTATACAATATAATATAATTTATAACAAATTTTCTAATATAATAGGAAATTTTAATTTTCATAAATTTTTATCTTAAACTAATTAAAAAAATTAAGATTTGAATAATGTTTTTCAAGTTTTACCAATTAACTTTAAAATTTATTATTGAAATATTTATGAAAAATAAATAAATTTTTTATTTCTAGAGTTCTAAATATCCATAATCTATACTGTCAATTTCATCTAAAAATTGAATTTGTATATTTTTTTTATAATTGACAAAAGTATAGTTGTGTTTACAAATTCTTTCAAAAACTAATAGATGCTACCGACTATTGTACTAATTATTGTATTAAATATTGAGTGTGGTAAATACATGAAGGAAGTGCGAATTTAAAATGATTCGTTGTACATATTACTATTAAGCACTTAAAACTGTTTTTGTGATATCCATCGGGTTTTGTTTTAAAAAAAATTTTCTTCTGTTTACACGTCATGGAAATCATACTCTTCGTCTTTCAAATTTTTAAATCAATTTTTGTTCTACATTTTTCAATTTCGGTTTTTTTTCTGGATCAGACAAATAATGTTTTTATGTAATTCATATGTTGCTTTTCCATAATAATATAATATATTCTTAAAATATTAATTATATTTTCAATTATGAATGTAGTAATGTAATTCATATAATGAGAAACATAAATCTTATTATTATTTATCACCCATTAATCAGAAGCAACAGATTAATCAGATTCTACTTTACGGAAGTTTCCGATTAAAAGGCAGAAAATTGAGGTTTACGGTTTTATTCGATAATACATTGAAGGCATCGTCTGATACAAATAAATCTCCAACCCTTAACTGTTGACTTCCAGGGTAGTTAGTAATTCCGTAAACTTTCGAACCGCAAAAAGCATCCCTTCCCGAGGAAGAAGCCAAACAAACGCCACGATAGAAGATGTAGTTAAAAGAAGCCAAGGCCGCGAGCGCTGAAGACGGTTTTCGTGGCGGTCGGGAACGGGGTCGGGGACGAGGAAGGCAAGGCGAAGGCGAAGGAAGACAGAGAGTCGTGAATAATCGGCCGAGGACTGAAGCCGCGTCTCCTCGGATCAGGGCGGGGCTGCGCTCAAAGGGTGCGCGTGACCGCCGACGCCGCCGCGGTTCCTCTACCACCACAATCAGCTTCTCGGGGGTAATTCCGACCGAGCAAGGGGGCAGGTGCGAGCCGAGGACCTCGGCTCCTGGAGTCCGCGCGCGACTCGAGCACGTGCGCGCTCGCACAAACTCGCTTCCTCGGTTTTTCTCGGAGAAGAGCCTCGTACACGGTGGTGAGGTGCGCCAGGATTCCGCGAGCAGATAGTTCGGGATAGGAGAGGAAAAGAAAGAGAGAAACAGAGAGAGAGAGAGAGAGAGAGAGAGGCGGACACCAAGACACAGTGACAGCGGCTTCATCATTGGCGGACGGAACGCCACGAAGTCCAGGGTGCGGCGTGGAGTACGGACACTTTTTCTCGGGTGGGGAAGCCTTACCAGAGGAAGAGGAATAAAGAGAGAAAGAGAGAGAAAAAGAGAGAGAATACAGGTCGCGGCGAGTCGGCAGATAGAGAGGGGGAGCCGTCGCGCCAGAGAGGAACAAGTTGACGTCGACGACGACGACGACGCGACCGTCGTCGGCACTGGGTACAGTAGTGGGAGAAAACCGGGCGGGCGAAAGCGGAAGAGAGAAGGAGTCTCTCTCGCTCTGGGGAACGAGCGAGTCGCGCGGCGGAGTTTTATCCAAGGAGGGGAAGCTCGCGTGGGGAGGGTGCACATCGACGAGGAGAAGGAGCAAAAGGTGGAGGAGGATGATGAGAAGGTGGCGGAGGAGGAGGAGGCTGAACTGAAGGAGGCGCGGAGGACAGACGAGTGAGTCTCTTGTCGCGGAGAACGGATAGCGCGGATTACCGCTCGGCTGCTCATCTCGATCCCGAGACTCTCTCGAGGACGACGAGGACGAGTGCCGGTGGACGTGGACGGCGCCACGAGGAGCCTCGGCTTCCCGGCGGTTCCAACGCGCGAGCCTCGCGGGAGCTTGCGACAGAGCTTTACATTGTCGGTGCAACGACAAAAAGCGACTTTGGTTTTCGAACTGCGGCGTAAAAACATTGTTTTGTGAGGCGGATGGATCGGAGGACAAAAATTGACTTTGTTGTTTGTGATTTATTTTTGAGTTCGAACGACGAGGACGCAGCCTCCTTTCAGCGATGAGATCCAAGCCGGTCGCCAGAAGACTCGCACAGGGTAATTATCAAATTTAATTAGCTGCTTCACCAATTAATTAATCATCGCTCATCTCACCTCCACTTTTCATTTCAAATTCACTTCCCGTTATCGCTCTTTCAACTTCCACGATTCTCAGCGCTGTTCGAATACAACCTGTTATGTCTAGCTATCGAGAGCATTTGGAAAGTATCCACAAGTTCTCAACATTCTAACTTGCTTTGAAAACAACAATTCCTTATCATTGCTCGGAGCACCGACTGTCTGATTGTATTTACTTATCTTCGCTGCGCAGAAGCAACAGCTTTCAATTAGTTGCTTCGCACAGTTTTCGCGAGTCTTCTCTAATCCGAATTCCAAGTAAATCAATCAAACTAGAATCTGGCTTAGAAAATTTTCATCGCTTTTGTCAAAATTATGATTGTTTGGGTGCAATTGGTTCGCCACATTTTCCCGCTCGGCGATGACTTCCTCGCTCTCGGGGGAAGCCCAGCAATGGTGGTCGTGGGGTTCCTGGGGGGTCGGCGAGCACTCGGCCTGCAATTTAAATGCGGATGGCACTTGACAATGCGGTATCGGGATTTGCGAGTAGGCGGAGCGCAAAGGCGCGCGCATCATCGCATTTCGGAATCGGAGCTTCTTTCGCTATGTTGTTTAATAGCCGGTCGTCCTCCTCGTCTGTCACTGGCTTTCCGACGATATTTAGTCACGCCCCCCCCACTCATGGAAATCCGGAGCAAACCGCTCGACCTCGACGTCGCGTCACCCGCTCCCCAAACTTTTGTTGCTCCCCATTATCTGTTATCTCTACCCAACTTGCTCACTGCGATTTTCAATGACAATTATTTTTAACCGCAGAACCAATCTTATCTTTTCCGAGTTGCTCCGTTGCATTCCTTTTGTGTTCAATTACGTACGTTTCACCTTTAAAACTCAATCTTTTTAAACACACTGCAAAACTTCTTAACCTCCAAAGCAATATCGCACCCAAAGTTTTTGTTTATATGTCTAAAATGACGTACGTGTATGATAGATTTTAGAATTTACACCAAATATTATAACTATTGATAATTCGTAAATTATTCTGCTAAAAATAATTACTATTTTTAAAAATAATTATCGTCTAAACCATATAAATTGAATGTTTTTGATTTTTCAATAATAATAGATTAATTTAAAAAATAATTAAAAAAATTTACAGATAAAAAGCAGCATATACTTGGATCGCGTAATAATACAACCAAATATTATTCCGTATACAGGTTATCAATCAAAATAAAATCATACTTTCTATATCTTGTACATTTAATATTCAATATTTTATATTTAAGATTCTCAGTTTAGAAATTTAAAGCTAATTGTTTAATTTTTATAATTAATATGGGAGCGCATTTTAAGAAATAGATAGGTTTTTTGTTTTCATTTTCCGGTAAATATAATTTTTTATCGATGTATAAATTTCTATTCATTCTCTAACAATTACCATATCTATTATGAATATTCCAGTTCTTATATCTAAAAATTTCAAAAACTTGTGATAATATAGAATTTAATTATCTATAATCAATTGTTATGGAAGTGATTAAAACACATATATATTCATAATATTTTTCAAATATTAGTTATTAATGCATACTTTAAAAATATTTAATTTTATACTAGCATAGATGATAAGAATTTAACCTATTAGTAAATATAACGAGTAAAGATTTAATTTATGTAATAGAGTATGATACCCTATTTATGAAACATGCTAATTACAAGGAAATTTTATAATTTTAAAGCTGAATCGTTAATGAAATACCTATGCACGAGAGTAAATAATTATGTATGACTGGAATAAAATTCACACAAAACAAGTGAATAGGTGTTTTAATGAGACAGCAAATTCAAGAAAAAGGGTTGAATAATAAAGGTTTTAATGTTTTGGAAAGCGTCCAAAGAAGAGGAATGGGATATCACTATGAAAGGCAAACCCCAGAGACAACAATTTTAAAAGAGAATATCTGTGAATTAATTTAATTAGCCTCACGCGGTAAATGATCCAGCATATCAACGACTCGAGTGCTTAACGGATTTCATAATCTGCAAGACAAAATCCGTTAAGTCTTGACTCTTGAGTCGGGGAACAATAATGGTTGAAAACCTCCAAGCAAAGTGCAGATGAGAAGAAATGAAATCAAAACGAGGGAAAGAAAGAAACAAAAAAAAAAAAAAAAAAAAAAAAAAAAAAAAAAATAGAACGAAAAAGAGAGAGAGAGAGAGAGAGAGGGATAAAAGAATTAGGTACTTAGCTTTCGTCGGTTACTGACTCGGTTACCTAATAATTAATAAAACCGACGCAAGTATATGCGATTGCGACTTTGTTAGCATGACCTCGACGACGAGTCGATGCGATGGAAATGGCTCGCGCTATTTTGTAACTCGCCCTGTCGAACAGTGCAAATGTAAAGGAAGAGGGGTTTAATGGGATGGGAATCTTATTCAGTGGCTGGTTATTGTGGCGAACCCGCTGGAAGAAAGTCAATTGTATCGAAAGATAGAAAAACGTTGGGAAAAGGAGGATGATAGTTGAAAGGAGGCATCAGACGTGAAAGAGATGAGAAGCGTAGGAGATTCGATATTTCTAATGACAATATGAATAGCGAGTACTTCCGCGAGGGTTCGACGCACACATGCCCACTCGCGGTATTCGCACGAAAACGAATGTGAAACAATCGAGATCGCGGCTCTCGGCCACTACACACGCGCACATACACAAAGGTGCATCATCCCATTGAGTCCGGGCTCATTCGCTCATGCGCTCGCGCGTCTAGTTCTCGGTACCGGAAGTCGTATATCCGAGAGGGAGACAAAGAGGCACGTCGTCGCGCACAAACGCGGTGAGGTTGTGTTTCATCTGCGGCTTTTGTCTCGGCATCCTGACAGACGACGGACGAAAGACAGAGCCGAGGAGGAGAATTGTGAGGGGTTTCAAAGGATCGGATGATCCTAAAGGTAGGTCAGTCCATTCTGCCCTTCCTCGACGTGCGTTTCCATACCCCGCCACACTCGGATTCAATTAAAAGCGCGCGCCTCTTCCTCTCCCTCTGATTATCCACATTTTTATTTTTTTGCCCAACAGTGTATAGACTCGCCGTGCACTGTTTCATCCGTTTGAGTCTGCTGTCTAAAGACGTGCACCTTCTTCTTCTTCTTCCTACCCTTCTTCTTCTTCTTCTTCTTCTTCTTACCCTTCGATGATTTGGTCTATTGAATTCTCCTCCTCCTCTTCCTCCTCCTCCTCCACCTCCTCCATCGCTTTCAGCGGGCCATCTATCTTTCGATACCCGATCAGCTGATTTTTCCTCTCCCCCAACTTCTCGGTCTCACAATCCGGGTGCACGGGAATAATTTTGCTCCGGCATCATTAAAGCCCACGAGAATTACTTTCAAGTGATTGAAAGCGCTTTTAGGTTATGAGAGTCAAACGTAATTTATCAAAGGTACGTCTTTGAATTTATTCGCATTATTGTCATCAAGATTGTTTTTTTTCTTTTCTAGCAAACTGTAAATGTGCAAAATTATTAACGATGATAATTGATGCTTTTCCGCATGAAATAAAACATTTTTTTTAGAGCCAGAATATAAATGTTGTTAAAAAGATAAAAAAAAAAAAAAAAAATGAAAGCGCAACGCATAAATCATTGTCAAAATGGTTTTATATTTACGTTTAAGAAATTAATTATACTCGGCATTCTATTTGATATTGTTATTCTTCAAGATGCAGATATGTATCTCGGAGAATAAAATCGTGCAAAGCTAACGAAGCGCAAGATATCGCTAAGAAAGAATCATAACTTGGGGAGCAATAAAAATCTGGAACGATGTTTTATGACTGCATTGCGTGATAGTAGTGGCGAGGATAAAACACAAGAAGAGCGGATAATAAGCCGCGTGTGATATCAGTAGATGAGTTTGGTAATAAAAAAATTTGAAGAGTGGTTTCATATCAGCAAGCGCTAAAATTAATGTTCACCTTGTAAAGTTGAAATTGATTATTGCTTCATTTTATATCTGTTGCTAGTTGAGTGAAATAAATTTTTATTTGCACTCTGCGTACTTGGGGCAGCTGATTTTCGGGGATTGTGCCATTGCAAAAAGGGTTGTGCACGGAGGAGGAGGCGGAGAGGGCCAATGGATGACAAAAAGGCGCAGAGCCCGTAGAGCTACCTGGAAATACATTTAAATTTCCATCGAAATAATAAAACAGAAGACAAAAGAGTACGAAACGCGCGCAGTCATTAAAATTTTAATTGAATCTGGTTTGCCAGCCTCGTATCTGTGTAATTGAGCCTGTCAATAAATCGCAGCACGAAATTCACGCTGCCGTGCACATAATCGACAAAACGTTAGAGACAGAAAAGTCGCTCCGCGATATTTTTCAAGCTACTCCTCCACCTCCTCCTCCTCCTCCTCCTCCTCCCCACCCTCCTCGCCCCTCGTAAACTTCTGAAAAAATCGCGCATTACTGCTGGACGTGATTGATTCTTCTGGCGAATGTTATTTGCGGACTTTCTGCGAGAGCGCCCATGCAAATCCTACAATAAAACCGTCGAACAATCGTCCTCTCCGGCTGCTTTCCGTTAAATTGCTTTCCTCCGCCCCCGCGCCGGGACACTCGAGGTCCTTTTTTCTCCTTTTCCTCTCAAAAAGCTCTCCTCGGCAACTCTTCCGAGACTCCTTTCTCTCCTGCTCCACCCCCTCCTCCGCTGCTGCTGCTCCGCCACCCTTGTTCCCCCGTTCCCCTTTTATTATAGCTCGTTCCGCCGGCTCGTTTTCCGCTCGTCCCTTGGCCGCTTTCAGCTCATTCTCATTTTGTGGATGCATGCAATTACCGCGTCGCGCTGCCGTATTCCAACGCGTTTGTCATTTGTTTGCCCAACGAAACGGAATGCAATCAGTCGGGCGGTCGGTTGCGTGTATAAAAACACGCGCCGACCACTCGCGGCCAATCGGACACGCTCTCCTCTCTCTCTCTCTCTCCCTCTCCCTCTCCCTCTCCCTCTCCATCCCTCCCGCTCACTCTCAGTGCGATTTTCTTTTTCCCTGGCGTGTGCTTGCTCCGATATTTTGGACAGTTTTTTTACATTTTTTTACCATGCCCCCCACGATAAATTTCCACGTTTCGGTGTTCACCCCCTGCCGGGAGTATCCCTATCTCCTTCAATTAAGTCGAGCTTTTTTATTACGATGGCTCAAATGTACTTTTCAATCCGCACGACCAATGATCAACTAGAAAAAGTAGTTGATCGTGTTTTTCATTTTTTATTGATGTGTTTGGCCGATACAGCTTAATCAACTATTGCATTTACCAGCACCTATAAATCGCATTAACATACTCGCGAGCACATACAAAACTGTTTCAAATTTTTATTTTTTATGGGTTTCAATATCGACGCAAATGTTATTAATTATCGTTGTTTTCGTCTGTGTATCATTTATTTACACATTTAACAATTTATAAATGAATTTTGTATTGTAATGTTTTTATAAAGAATCAAGTTTGGTACTAATTGTATATGTATATAAACATCGATATTATGCTATATCTTTTATTGTGCATTCAAAAATATTAAGCGAATTAAAGGTGTATTGTTCACTAAATAGAGAACATGAACACCACTATAAAATGTAGAATAATTAAATAAAAAAGTCTTAAAGTTTTTTTCTAAATTATTGTTTTATTCGTTAATAAAATTAATAAGTCGCTATAACCAATAAAAAGTCTACATTTAAATCTTTTATTGCAGAAGGTGTTGAACTTTTATTTTGAATACGAATTATATATGAATATTACTGAGTCAGAACAGTTAAATAAGACATCGATGTTTGAAATGCGACGTTGAATGGCGCACATAAGTGTAACTATAAAAGATAAAAAAGTTGTTCAAATTTAGTAGACGAGTTAGTAAAAACAAAGTGTGCAGTCGAAGAGGCGGTCATATCAAATTAACAGAAAATGTAAAAGTAATTAGAGTGCAGCGTTGGTTATAACTGGAAATAGCGCAGAGGTTTCTTTAATTTAAAAAACAAAACAAAAAAAACAAAAAAACAAAAAAAAAATACTCGACAACGGCGAAAGCCAGGCATATTTGTATTAAAAAAGGTCTCTATCTATAAAAGCGCAGATCGTTAAACAATGAATGCAAATTTTTGGAGCGGCAGGTTGTGGTAAGGTAAGGTAAGGTAAGGCAAGTGCGCTTTCGCAATCGGTTTTTGATTGTCACTCTTCAGGGGAATCAGGGGAATCAGGGGAATCAGGGGACAGGCACGCGAGATTCGTCGGGTCACTTCTCATGCGAGCGAGAAAGGCTGTCGCGTTTTTGAGCTCCGCGCGCGTGTTGTTCCCGGAGCGGCAACACCGGACGATAAGACGCCGGTCGAGGTTCACCCGCTCCATTGTTACCTTCTGGTGCTCGCAATTACACAATTAATCATCCAATTAGGCCTTCGCCCGAGCGGCGGCCAGAGCGAGGACTGTTTGGTAAATACGCGAGCGCGCGTCAGCCCAAAGAGTCGTCGAGATATCGCGTATCGAGCCTTGTTTTAGCTTCGATTACGCTCGGACTATCGACTATCGATAGCAGCCCCGTCTCTTTACGCGAATCGTAAAAATGTTCAACAACGCGCCCGCAGATTAAGAGCCAAGAGAGCGTGGCTCACCTGCCGCGGCGCCCCTGCAGGTGAGCAACGCCGGCTGCAGCCCGATGTTGGAGTTGCGGGATTCCTGGAACTACTCGAATTACGACCCTCCCTCTCTCTCCCTCTCGCCCTTAAATGATCGACACGGACATTGGTAAGTGGACCTGCTCGGATGCTGCGGGAAAGGTCGCTCATTTCCCTCGCGCATTCGAGCGACTTTTCCCTCGAATCGGCCATTCTCTCCCACCCACTCCGGAATGTTTGCGAAATCTCGGAATGGCGTTTCTCCGTACAAAGGCGATGATGTGGCCGGGAGACTTTTAAAAAGGAAGAGCACAATAATGGAAAGCGCGAAGAATCCGTGACGGATAACGAAACGTGTTTAAGCATTTTTCAATGGTTATTAGCCGTCCACCTCAGTGTTTTTGACTATTCTCGCTTTATGCATCTTCGCCTCTCATCTTCCTTTCTATAGCCTCTCGTAAAGAAGATAAGTTACTACAAGGTTGAACCCAACTTGCGTCTAATCCATTTGCACTGGAACTAAATTCTTTCTTTAATTTCTTTTTCGCTATTTTTACCATCGATTTTTATAAAAGATCTTTCCAAGCTGTGCGCTTTGATGATTAAGAGTTACAACGATCTCCAAGACAGAAATTACCTGTTTCCTCATTTTATTCTCCAGATAACATAAGCTAACCAAAATTTATACTTATTTTCTATTATTTATGTACGTGATGATTGTGACGAAGCTCAATATGACATTTATTCTACAAGCCAAAAAATAAATTATGCTTCTACGGATAATCACTGTTACCCACTTTTGACTTTTTCTTCTCATTTAACGTAAAAATTGTTGATAATGCACCTAGAGATAGATCTTGGGTCGACTCTTTAAAAATCCTATTAATTCGAGAATGTGAAAAACGTTTCCTCTTTGACACTTTCTTCTTTCTCGGCTGTTACACGCTACAGTGACAGGTCCCAAGCTGTAAATCACTTTGGCTATCATGCGGCTAAAAGCTTACACAAACTGAACTTATGGGAAAACAACAACAGTATTTAACCCCGAAAATAAACGAGTCGTTGTCCAAGTCCGATATTGGACACGAGAGTCGGGTTGTCGAGCTGGGAGCTAAGTGATGAACTCGGGAAGAACATGTGTCAAAAGAAATCGTGGAAATGACGACGAGCACTAGGATGCGTTCCTTTCCTGGAAGAAGAAGGAAGGGCGAAGGGAGAGGGGACGAAGGGAAGAAGACCACCTCGCGTGTTAAGAACCGCTTTACACTCGGTCCCTCATTTTCCTCGGAGCCTTCCAACTGCCTTGCGAGACCCGCGTGCCAACTTTCGTCGAGGTGATTACCGCGTAGAGAACTCCACTCGAAATTCCCGCTAATTGAAACGTTGAAATTTTTGATATTTCCAAAGGCTGAATGAGAAATCCTCGTTCGCCCGTGGAGAAGCACTGCAAAGCCAAGGACATCGAGACGCGATTCGCTCGACTACCTCGTTTATTGTTTTATGGTCCTTCTTTGGCATTGCGATTCAGTGTGATTCATTTGTTGCATCGGGAAAAAAACGTTTTTTGTTTCATCGGCGCTTTGGTAATTTCGCCAGCCGGCAATCGCGTCTATAAATCCGCGGCTGTTCTAAAATTGTTTGATATATCTTGCGCATGTAATTTTAATTTATGAAGACATTTTGACGTACCACATCATTTTTAAATCTGTAGCTAATTCAAACAAGATACTTATCTACAATGTTTACGACTTTTGACCACAAGCCTAGCTCTCGTCTATTAAAAAAAGAAAAGAAGTTCATTTAAGAGGATTTTTATCTCTTTGAAAACACGGAGGAAAAACACGCGCTATTAATCCGATGGTAATTACGCCCAATCGAGGTTAGCGAATACTAGTGTTTTTATAAAGTCATGAAACAAGTATGTTACGTCGGTTATTACCTTTTAAGGGGTCAAGCATTAGAATCCGAGCGAAAATAAAGGATAAAAATAAGTGAATAAAAAAAAAAAAATGTGAATTTGAAGGTTGAAAAGGCGCGCTCGAGGATGGATGAGCGATAGGATAATTTCGTTGCGATGATGCAGCCTTCGGATCGGGTGAGGGTCTGTTGATTTTTTCCCCTTGTGGGGTCGGCAACGCGTGCACCTCGTTATTCAAGGGAAAATCGAACACGAGGTGGATTGGAAGGAAAGCGGGTGCCTCCCTCCTTCCCCCCACCCCACCCCCGTCCCCATCCCTCTCGCCCATCGTGGCCGCAGTCCGCGGTCGCCACACCGCAAAGACGTCAAGAAGTGGCCAGTCGATGTTGAAATGACACGGGCGGTTATCTCAAGCGCCACGCGATATTGTCATCAGGGAGGGAAGGAAGGACCGGCGGTTGTGAGGGCGGACGTCGATAAGATCGCCTTGGCCGAACGCAACCCTTGCGCGCGCGAAGAAAACTCGGGAGAGGAAAAAAGAGGGAAAAGTGGTGCCCCGCTGGTGTGGTGGTGGCCTTTCGCTGGCGTCGATTTGCGCGCACCTCCTCTTGTCCGTCGTGACTCGAGGCGGCGGAGACCATTTTGTCCGACACGACACGACACGACACGACACACACACGCACGCACGCACGCACGCACGCACACACACACACACGCACGCATGCACGCGCACGCAGACCCACGGAATTACCTTACTCGCTCTTATCTCGCACGCGAATTAGCTCTTTGCAGATTTTCCTATTTTCCCTCCCTCCGCTGGTGTTGACTTCTGACGTTACCGACTTTTGCGCTCTTTTGCGCAGCTTCTCAGACTTGTGTTTCAACTCCCACAGAGTGAAAGAAGGAGAGAGAGGGAGAGGGAGAATATTACATTCCTCCACGACGGAAAATTAATCCGGCATTTAATGCGAGCCCCGAGATTTGCAAATTAAATGATGATGATAATAATAATGATGATAATGATGATGATGATGATAATAATGATGATGATGATGATGATGATGATGATGATGATGATGATGATGATGATATTACATTTATTGTGGCGGTAATAAGATTGTTAATGAATGACTCGGATAATTTTGCCACGCATGCCATCCAGCCTTTGGCGCTCTCATTTTCCTCTCCTTTTCACTCACTCACCCCTTCCCGCGCACCCCTTTCGAATTGTTTGAATGCAAACGCGTACTATGTATCAAGAACGAGTAGCTGGAATTCGCGCGCGATATAAATATGCGCGCGCAGAGGGGTCCCCGTCGTTGTCAAGATATTTTAAGTCCCCGGACGATTTCGAGCGAAAGGGTGTGAGAGTTGATAAGCTCGGCGACGGGAGTTTTCGTTTGTTTCGCACGCGTGGAGACATTCCGCAAGAGCCGTATTATATATTTGAGGATCGGTGCCGGGAGTTTTGACTGGGCGGATAGTGATATTTTGCTTCGCTGGCGCCGGACAGACACACGCGCGTGTGTGCGCCCGAGAGAGAGAGAGAGAGAGAGAGAGAGAGAGAGAGAGAAACACTGTCTCGGTAGCTCGGAGAAACGCATTATTCCTCGCCGCCGCTTTATTTTCAGCGGATGTTACGCCACACCAGAAGAATTTTCACTTTATGCCCGGCGTTTTTTCGCCGTCTTCGCTCTCGCTCTTTTCTTTTTCTTTTTCTTTTTTTTTTCTTTAACTCTTAACGAAGCCTGGCAAAGAGGCAAAGATAAGCACGTGCATATTTCTATTTAGCCTACTTACTTGGCAAAACTCGCGGCATTGTTCGGCTGAGTAAAGCTAATTTTTTTGGTTCGAATGCTTCATCCTCCACTCACTGATACAACTCACGACTTACATAATTGCGCTGCTAATTTTGAAATTTATTGCACTCAACCTGCGCGCGCACAGCTTCACATGATATTTTTACTTTTTTTCATTTATGACTCAACATTGCTGCCTTCTTTCTTTATTTATAATCTTTATTATTTATTATGCATTTGATTTAAAAGGATTTAAAAACTCAACAATTAGTTATACAGCAATCCCTACAATCTTTACTATTATCCTCGTTAAATTTTACCAAAAATATTTTCCTTAGCACTTTATTATTGAACATTCTGAATATATTTTCAAAATTTATTATGAGGCGGCATACTTCGTGCTTATATAGACTTACAATGCTATTATTATTACTGTTTTGTAAATATACGACAATTTATGTTATTTAATCAATTTTTGCTATCAGTTACGATTTTAATAGTAAGTATTTTAAATGATTATTAATGACATCTTACGTTAATGTAATGTCAAAATGAATTTTACAATCTCTAAATGCTATTTATATTTTTTGACATTTTACCAAGAATGTAAAATTTATTGATGAATATACGACACCTGACATTAATATTTTCCCTGTTGATTATTATAAATTTTTAATTTATTTAAAATACTTCAAGTTTTTTTGTATATCAGACAATAATATTTTCTTGTCTTTCTCAGCTTCAATACTTATATTTACATAATAATAGAAATGATATCCCAATCGTACCAAATGAATTTATCAACCTTTGGTATGGGAAAGAACTGATAATATTACATCAGTTATTTCGTTCAAGGACATCTTTGCAATTAAAAAATATTCAGCAATTATTACAAACTTAAACAACGAGCTTTAATATTGAATTTCGGTGAATGATTATTAATCTACTTTCATTAAAGATATATTATTTACAAAAGATACTTTGAGAATATTGTGAATTTTAAAAAATTATGTTTAATGATCGTAGGTAATAATTTTAATTTAAAAAAAATTTAAAAAACAATTTTCTAAACAAGACATAATTTATTTGTATTCTTTCTTATTATTGTCCTTCATGAAAGCCATGACATGATGTTTTTTTTGCAGTAAAAAATAGAATTTGTTTTGTTAAATCTGTACTTTTAATTACTATAACAACAAAAATAAATTCTTTTTCTTCTATCTGAAAATAAAAATTTAATTTGAAATTCCAGACATTTTATTTTACTTTATATCTCATTGATTGCTACCTTTGAAAGTTTGTTTACAATTGACCTATTTAACAACGACAACGACAACAACGACAACGACGACAACGACAACGACAACGACAACGACAACGACAACAACAACAACAAAAAGAAAAAAAGTTGCCCATATAAAAATGAACAAAGCCGGATTTTGTAAACAAAGTTTTAACTTTAAACATCTTACGCTACATAATTAATTTATTGAAAAATAATTATATGACATAAGTTATTGTGTTTACTTTTGCGAATTGCCGACAGGAGATTAGCTTATCAGAGGGCTGATAAGATCGAAAAATACGGCTATGAATCAATTAAAACTCGAAAGGAGAGATAATAAATCGAAAGGGCCAAACAAACATCTCTGGGGAGCGAGGAGTCTCGGAGATCGAACAGTGGCAGCAGTTGTGCTTCCCGACCGGTATAAGGTGACAGCAAAGCATGCCAACTCCTTGCCCGCCCACCCCATCCCAGTAATCCAACTTTGTTGTCATCTCCAGACACGTCCGGAGTACGGGAGCAGCGCCTATTTTGTGCACACACTCAGAAAAGGCCAATGATCCGAGATATAGGAGTTTGCGAGGGAGTCAAAGTGCGCGCCTCCAAATTAACTGCCAGAACGCTAATGCTTTGTCCGGATGTGTCGGCTCGAGTTGATTTCGAATTTAAAATTACCTCGCTCAAAGCAAGAGCACCTGCGAAATCCTTCTCGACATTATTATTTTCATTTTGCTTGAGTTTGAAAGAAAAAAACAAAAACCGCAGATTTTATTGTACTAGGGACGTCTTTTGAAGAGGCCGGGCTTTGCAAATCTCGCACGTCTTTGGCAGAACGTCAACGGTCGTCGGTAAAAGATAGTCGTCGGTATCGGAAGGCCGCTACCAATAAATATCACTCGAGACTGTCTTAATTCAGAGTTACGCATTCGTCGTAGCTCTGCTCGCGGGAAAATGCGTTATTTTCAATTTTCCACCGACGATCTTACCGAACGAATCTAATTGCTCTGATCGAGGATATTTAATTTCTCTCACGCATTCTCAGAGATATTTGGCATTTGCAACAACGATAAATATCGTAATCCAGTTCACGATGATGCAAGCCCACTGGTAATAGATACCACTTTGCCTCGACTACACAACTCCATAATATTGCACTACATTATATCTTATACAGGTATATATTACTCCATAGTATTATATACTCCACTTTTAACGCTAAAAGTACTTACAACTTTTTTATCGCGTTAAATATAATTTCCATCATTCATTATGCATGTAAAAAATATTTTGTTTCATCACGATTATTTTAACCATTTCACGATAATATTCAAATGTGACACGATAGATATAAATTTGTAAAGACCACATCGGAATATTCAATGCGTCGCAATATCATGAAAAATTAAATATGTATCCTCGCACTGACTTCACATAATGTGTTTTATCTCATTACGTCACAAGTATTATACTGGCTATTTTTTATAAATGTCAGAGCGCAATTTTAAATAGATGGAGGTTGAAATTCGTGCCAGAAATACATTACCGGTAAATTAAGAGGATGGCAGATGGGAATTTGTTGCGAAGAAAATGAGATAACGCTTTTCTTTATTTATCCGAGAGCCATTGCGGAAACGCAAACGCTGCTCCATCATGTTCGTCACGTACCCGAGGCAGGGATCTTTATCTCTCGTTTATCCCGCACAGAGAGTGACTAACAGACGAGCGCTATCAGTGGTCCAGCGGACCGGACTGACAGCCGCCAGAGAGAAAAGATGAACGCGCCCACGTTGTGCGTGTGCATAGCCGAGCATAATAAGGAGACGGGAAAAAAGAGAGACCCGTTTCGCAAATTAATTCACAAGCGAGTCTCGCGAAAAAACCAGGTAAAAAAGTACAAATACAATCGGAATGGAGCAGCTCTGAATGGGCTCGGACTTATCTTTGGGCAAGATGTCGCGGTGCCGAGGTGAGGAGAGCCCCATTCAGCGGAGAGGACGTGAAATGGAAGAGTTGCGGATACGTCGTCTCATCTTGTGGGAACAGAGCGCGGGGGAGCCGCTGCCCAGCGAAGAGAGAGAGAGAGAGAGAGAGAGAGGAGGGGGACAGAGTTCATTTGTTCTTCAGCTTGGGAACTCGGCTCGCGAGACAAAAAGCACGGCGGGCATTTACGAAGAGCCGCAGAGCGTCGCTCGCTTTCGTGGCGCGAATCGAGTTTAGGACTGTGTCAAATGACACGCAGGGCTGGTTCTCTCCTCCCTCGCCGACCCGCACCTCTGGCCAAGATAGACAGACGCGCGCGCGCGCGCGCGCGCACGAGGAGGTCGTAGGTCGCGTGGGAATGAGAGGAGACGAGGCTCGTGCGGGCGAGGCGCAGAGCCGAATTACACGGCTCTATCTCTCCCCGGTCGCTTCCGCCCCTCCCCCCCGCCTTTCCTGTCTTTATTTCCCGTGGCTGGCTCACCTCTTCTCCTTCGGGCTCTCACCAGCCGGTTTTCGCTGAAACGATAGCCGCGCGATTCTCTACGCGGCCACGAAAAGATTCAAAGATAAATTAAGTAATATATCCGTTGTTCGCGGGCTTATTTGCCGTGAAGAAAGCTTCCCGGGAAGTGTCAAGTGCACCGCGTGAAACAAATAAATGGGAGGGCAAGTGGGAGGGTCGGATAATCACCGAGTTCCTGGAGAACTCCGAGCGGTCCCTCTTTCTCTTTCTTTCCCCCTTTTTTAGCCTTCAAACGGCGGCGCTTCGAGAGATTCCCGAGACAATTTGACGACACACATGACTTCCAAAGCGAATGAACACCCTTTCTCGATTTTATTTCTCCTCTTGTTCCTCGAGCCGCGCTCAAAGGACTCGCAATTTGCACATTGGACACCTTCGCCGAGGAGACTCTTGCTTTCATTGCCCACCTCCAACTGGACGACAGTTGCTTCGTCCTCCTCTTCTGCCCGACACTTGTCCCCGACAGTTGCCAAATTCCAATTCACAATCGTTTCCGACATTTCGACATTTCGACATTTCGACATTTCGACATTTCGACATTTCGACCTTTCGGCCGATGCGCTACGACGGATGCTGGGAAAATGGGAATCAACCGTGCATCATCTCCTCAAATAGGAGCAGTGCGCGATTTACGAGAGCGCTCGGGTCCGACGAAACGTGTCGAGTCACGCGTGAGCATCTGCGGGGGAGGGAGGACTTTGGTAACTGTAGCCCCGGACAGATGAGGGGCGGGTCCTTCGTATTTCCAACTGGAACTTGGAAGACGAGTCATATTTGGATAATTCCCAAGGAGTCACTGAGACGAAGGCAATTAATCCTCCGCAATATTCGGGCAGATGTTCAACTCGGCCCACTGAGGACACAGTTTAGCCAGTTAAGCAGGACACTTAACCGTTGAAAATTTGACGCAATTATTAGAAGCTATCGAGTCCATTTTACTGACAGCCAGCCTATATTCCTTATACTCCCTGCAACCACTAAATTATCTGACATTTTTACTTATATTACTTATAATTTATTATTACTATATAAAATACATTTTTTTGAAAATTATTCGTATATTATTGACCTACTCCTTTGAACACTGATTTAGTGAGTGTGAAAATAATTATGTTCTAAAAACTTTTTAAAACTCTTCTGTGCCAGTAAATTAAATTTCAAATCTAATCTACATTTTTAAGTTAAAAAACATTAACGTGCTACTTATATGAGATATATTAAATTATATTAAATTATTTTATCGAAGTAATATTTTAAGGAAATAAAAATTTGCTAAAGTTTTTTTTTAATCAAACCTTACTTTTTTTGGATATCCAAAATTTTCTAATTCAATAATTTCTAATACGTTACTCACATCTTGTAAAAATGTAATAATTGCAGCTGTTGCGTATTAAATTTTTGTTCTCTTTATTGCGTATTAAATTTTTATGATTATGAAGACACATTTATTATTTATTGTTTATAAAATGTCAATTTAAAACACTCACTTGCAAATTGCTTTTCAATCGTGAATTTTTTTTATTTGCACTAATTTTTCATCTTCTTAAACATTAACCGTTAACATTTATACAATATTTTTTAATTACTTCATTAAAATTTATTGTTTTGAATATTTTTATTAATTTTTTTTTTTTTTTCTAATAATTTACCAGTATTCGATAAAATAATATTATTATTTTAATTTTTTTAAATTTCTATTTGCATAAAATTGACATTATCATTTTTTACTGTAATAAATCAGTCAATTTAATATTTTATATTCCAAGTTTTTAAAGTATCGTATTATGCAAAAATTGAAATATTCATAAAAAAAATTACTAAATCCATAATAAATTAATTATAAATTTTGCTATTAAAAACCAGAACTAGTGTTTAAATTTTTAATGAAATTGCACATGTGCCTTATAAATTAATTACGTTTCTATTGCTAAATAAAAACACGTTTCATAAATAATTTTTTATTTAAATTATGATTAAATTTATGCTAATGTTTGGTAGATATCATTTGTAAGATTCTTCAATGATTTGAATCACAGACCGACTAGTTATTTTTTAATAAAAGCCAATTGGCCGCTGGGGAAATAAAAAATTAATAACATATTTCGTATAGACTAATAGCGATGAAGAGTCGAGCGAATGAAAATTATTCTTTTATTGTTGAAATATAATTTGTTTGCGGTTCCTTGATGTAATTAATGTAAAAATGTTTGAAGCGTTTGACAGGGGCGAGGGGAGGAAGCCAAATTAGGGCGGCAATGGAAAGTGAAGTAAAATCATAATACGCCGACGGTAATTGTCTTCATTCGTAGGATATCCTAGGCACAGCATGCATAACGCGGTTTCATATATCATGCGAAATCATGAATGGCGAGGTGGCGAAATAAAGAGATCGGGAGGGGAGGAAGAGAAGAAATCGCGGAGCGGGCGGACATGTGTGAAATTAGCTTAATCTCTCGGCTCGGATGACAATGGTGCTACAGAAAGAAACGAGTCCGTATGTACGACACGTATTAGTGATGTTCGAGTGACAAATCTCACCCCAGCAGCCCCTAGCCCCGAACCCCCATCCCCTAGCCCGACTCGCTGTCTCCTGTCCGTGTATAAATACATTAAAGGATGATCCCGTCATTGGCGTAGGGGCGCGTTTCTCTCGCTTTCCCTCATCCCCTCAAATTGGCCGGATTTCTCCGCGCCACGACATCCCTTTCCTTGCGCGCGAAACTGAAACATTGTGCGCTTCTCTGGGAGTGACACCCTCCCTCCCTCTCCCTCTCCCAGAAGGAGCCCACATGCAAATGAATGTTAAGTGGGAGGCTGGGAGGGGTCGCAAACAAAGGACTGTCCGATCACCGAGAGATCTGAAGGAGCAGAGACGCAATCACCGAGCGCGATAAAGGAGCCGTTGTGCGCGGGGCATAATTAATATTTGGAGCGGGACCGGAAACGCCGTCTCTACGCCTCTGTATCGCAGGCACATCGCCGGGGCAGTAATTTAACAATAAGCCAGCTGGCGCGTGCGTATGCGCGAGGGGGGGAGCGAAGACGAGACAAGATCGGCCGGTTCGCCCCGGTCTCCGAGTGCGCAGAGCCACACACACACACGGGCCCAGCCGCCCTGCACGCAGGTATACGCGCACACGCGCAAGGGGCACTCGAGCCTCTGTCCCAGTGCCCACCGACAATGAGCCCACAATGGGGACAAACGGGATGGGATGAGATGAGATGCTCATCGGCCCCTTTGTTGCCGCGGTTCTCGCGTCAATGCACCCACAGTCTTGGCTCTCTTCACTTTTCCAGTTCCGCGGACACGATTTGGTCCATCTTCCCTCCCCCGCCCGCCCCCAAAAACCGAACTCCAGCTCCTCCAGTACCAATTGTGTGTTTACGCATTTTTCAAATGAGCTGGCGATAAATATTTGCTTCCATCGTACCGTAACAACTGCTCGCCGATAACGAAACTTTCTAATCGTGAATTACAAGCTTGTTTAACGGAAATGACAAATGAAAATCTAATTGCTACTCCCATGATAAAATTTCGTACATATCAATGAACACTAAAATCGAATTTCAAATTATTCGAATTTTAATAACACTTTTTCGAAAATTATGATTAATCTTTTATCTTACTTTTTGTTCATGGAAAGTTATGCAGCGTGCATTCTTTACAGATAAAACTTTTATTTTTTAACACTAAAAATTATTTCCCTAATATTAGTTAATAAATTAATAATACTTTCATCTAATTGACTAACTCGACGAAAATTATTTTTAAATATTTTAGCCAAAAATTTATATCAAATGTTTTATAAAAATGGATGACTTTCAATTGTTAATAGGAGTATACAAATCAGAAATGTTGATTAATAAACCGAGAATTTAATGAACTGAATCAATGAAGTGGTTTAATTGACACATTTTTTTACTTCTTGGTGTTGTGTACCAAAAAATTCTTTTTACATACATATACGCTAATCATTAATTTTCTTATTTTTATAAATTTTTACCAATAAAATAGGAATAAATTTTGTTATTTTATTTAAAAATTATATTTATTGGCACAAAATAATTTATTTATTATAATATTGAATTAACTTTAAGAAACCATAACTTAATCATACATTTGTGTTTATCAATGTAATCAAATTTAAAAATGTAATTAAGAATCTTTTTTTAAATATTCACGCACCACATACTTTATATGATGAATTTAAATGGATTTAAATACATAGTAATTATAAAATGAATCATAATTTTATATATTTTATATTTTATTTTATAATTTTATATTGTTTTTATAAATATAATGTTTTTTACCTTAATATATCCTATGAAAATAATCACCTAACAAAATATAAAAATGTATGTTAAAATAAAATAAATAAATAAAAAATAATGTAAATAAATTGAAAATATTTTTATTTTATTTTATCGATATTTTACAATTTAATTCATAAATAACTGAGAATACTTAAATTTTTAGTAATTTCGGAGGTAAACTCATTTTATACTTAAATGTTAAGAAAATTAAAAGTACTTAATCATATATTATTTAACGTTAAAAAATAATGACATTTCACAATAATGAAATAAAATTAATAATATTTTAGAAATAAATGCATAGTTTATATGGAAATTTGAAAACAAGTACAGTTGCACATGGATTGGTATTCTAAATATTGAAAGCAAGGATATGTGAAAGGCAATAAACATATTTTTCACCGATGATGTGTAAAGGCTAATATAGTATTATAATAGAGGAACCCTTTTTATCAAAAAAAAAAGACAAAAAAAAATGTTTCGACCCAATTTGGTAAAAACTATTACAGAGATTGAGCGTGTATATTGTAATAGATAAGGATCGGAAGAATTACGATTATGACTGGATGCAACCCCAACTTTTTCGTACTTATATCGACAACATAACGCTTTACATCGAATGGAGCGAGAACAAAAGCCTTCCATCCGCATCGCACACGCATCTACACATACATTTACATGTGGAGGAGCGATAAAGGCTCCAGCAAAATCGCTCTAAACTTCGAAAATGCGCGCTCCATGTATAATAAACGAGGATCGCCGGGCGTCGCTCTTCTCGTCCTCGTCCTCGTCCTCGTCCTCGTCCTCGTTCTCGTTGTGCGGCTATCGGTACATAACGAATGCTACAAACCACGATATCTTCGATCATCGGGTATTCACGGCTGAATGAGCGAGCGAGCGAGAGAGAGAGAGAGAGAGAGAGAGAGAGAGAGAGAGAGAGAGATCGAATCAGAAAATCAGTAGAATCTGCACCGCCCATACACAAGAGGGTGAAGCTCGGTTGAGCTCGGCTCATACGGTTGCATCTGTCGTCACGCCCTTGCACGGCGAACCAACCCACACATGCCAAACCACTCGTACGTGTGTCGGTATAAATGCACGCATCATTGAAGAAGTCACAGGAGTCGCACTGCGTGTGCGAGCCTAAATGTTTTATTACTTAATCACGACGCGCGACTCCCGCGGCGAGGGGTTGAAAGGGAGGGGGGGGGAGATGAGGTGATATAATGCAAACTACCGGCCCACGATCGCAACCTCTGCCAGCCAATTATTCATATGCATGTTCAGGTTCTTTTCTGGCATTCTTACGTGCAGCGTCAATTCCCCCTGCCCCCGCTGCCAGCCTTTTTCTACCTCGATTCGAATCTCAATTTCTCTCGTAATTTAAATTGACAATTGATACTTCTTCCCTAGCCCTTTGTTTTACCACACACATTTGCACTTACACGTTGTTTTAAATTCGAAAATAAAAAGCAAAGTAAACCTTTATGATAAAAAAATGATCGCTTTATTATGAAATTGTATTATTAAAGATACTGATTCGTGCAGTGCAAAGGGTAGCAACAATGAATTACATTCTAATCATGAATCTCGAATAACTGCTCGGGTTGCGATGAAAATGTTTTGCATATGGTATAAAATTGACAATTGCACAAAGCAGTGGGTCCCTCAAAGACCAGCTTTTCCCCTCCAATTTTGCAGATATTGGTTTAATAACGTGGCAAAATACTGCTACTGCTCTTTAATTAGATTCCATAAAAGACTCATCAACCATATGCCTAATTATATACAATATAATCAAACTTGTTGACATGAATTATATGAGAACAACTAAAGATACGGGACTGTCCTGACTAATATTTATTCGTAAATAATATTATTCCATTATGTTTGAGTACTTGAATGCTCTAATATTTATGTTATATCATACACATATTATAAATATTTCTTTATATATTTTTAGTGCGAGATTATTGTTGGTAATAAATCTTAATGGGGATATGTCTCAATGCTTTGGATAAGGCTATATTTTAACAATGGTAGATTGTCGCATTCAAAAAAATAAAGCTTTAACTTTAATATTCATTCAAACAGTTGTAAACTATCATTTACAATATATACACATTATATTAATGTACTCTATATTATAAGTCTTTTAAAAATTTTAAAACTAAACGTGTAATCAAGTTCACAGGATTATAAAGGATTTATTTTAATATTATGAATATGATTGATAATGATATGATAATGCTCATTGGCATAAATTTATTAACGCAATATATATAAGTAAAAAAAGGGTTAAATGTGAAAAAACTTCATCTTTTTTAGAAGCTCTCGCATTTTAATTTATTTATTTAAATTTTTTTCCATTCTGTTTTTTTAAATATGAAATTTAAATGGTATTATATTACTATTACTTATTATTTAAAAAACTCAACAAAATTAATTTTTTTTTTATTTAGAAAACAGCTAATTCAATGATTATAGTATAAAATAAATGCTTTATTTTAAATTATTAAAAAAAAAATTTTTTATAGAGTACGCGGAAAAGTTTTTTATCTGAATAAATAATACATTGCAACGTTAAATTGCGAAGTTTTTTTTAAAAAGTTTATAATTTAATTGTAAACATATAAATAAGAAATATAAAAATCTTCTTTATTTTATTAACTAACTTGTTTTGTTTTATTTTATATGAAAAATAAAACAAAACTTATAATTTGAAACTTAAACAAGCATAAAATTGTTTAATGGAAATTTTTTAAATTTCTTTTTTAATTTTAATATTAAAAAGATAATTATGACAATTTATCGAAAAAAAAATTTTTTTTAATTAACTGTTTTTAATTTAATTCATAAAGTTTATGAAGCTAAATATTCGTGGTTATTGAATGGTAATTATAGTTTACTACAATATAATGGATAATTATAAAGTATACCTAGAAAATAAAAATCATAAATGTTATTATTATAGTATAAAAAAATAATTTTATTATTAATTTTTCTTATATTGTATAATTTTGGTTTATATTACATCAATATTGGTTAATCCTAGTTTCATAGCTGAGTTACGTTAAACATGGGTATAGAATTTTTTCCAATTCGATCGGTGACAGCAAAATTTCGTCTCTAATATCTGTTTCTTCTCGAGGGTAGATTTATTTGAGGATCTGAACTTTTTGGCTTTAAGGGATTTTGACTTTTTTGAACTTACTACTCTGAATCAAATTTCATTTACCAATATGGGCTTTTCTACTTATCTAACACGTATAATATTTTTGGATGTCGAGAAGTAATTATCAGAAGAATTCTTGCTTCGCATTTTTTAGATTTATTTGAATTTTATTTAACAAGATAAATAATTAATTGACAGATTTATTCTTAAAAAAATGTTTACAATATATTTTAATATATATTGTTCTCACAATTTTATACATGTATTTATTAAAATCACAAGTTTAGAAAAATGCACTAAATATAAAATATTACACATATTGAGGTCAAATGAAAGAAAATACGATCAATAAATTGAAAATTAAATGATTAAATTTAATTATTAAATTGCATCCAAAAAGTATAATAATCAACGATTATATAGAATGTAATAAAGTCCGTACAATAGTCTTTCAATAAAATATTTTTAATAATTTATTGTATTACGTCTCTATTACACTTAGTTGAAAAAAGTTCAAGATGGTATTAATTTAATAGTAGATCTTGGATAAAAATGAGAAAAATGAATAAAAAGACAGATATTTTAATCTACTAAAAAATGTTAACAAAGTAAAACTTTTGACATAAGTTTAACAGGAATTAATCTGAGATTAATGTTCACAATACCAATTCATTCTTAAAAAGCCGAGTGCTCATTCATACAGCGAATACATCGACAGGGCAAGTGTCGTGAATAAGAATTTACCGGAAAGAAAATCAAGAATATTCGACATGAGGGAACAAATGTGAAGAGTTTAATCGACAGGAGCCCAGTTACGCGGCTACCCTCCGGCTCGCCCCTGCAAGGAGAAGCTGCAGCAGGAGCGAAGGTCGGGGGCAAGATGATCATCGGGGAACGTGTGGGCGGTCCGCACTTCTAGTGTTACGCGCGCGGTCTGCCGTGCCCCCGACCTCCGACCTCCGACCTGGAACACCGGAGACACAATGGCTTGGAGTTACTATAAAACAGCATCTGACCTAGCGTCTAGTATAACGCATTAGAATATGAATGTTCGAGGCTGGCTGCTGCCTTGAACAATCCAGGGCACATCGGCACGCGACACATCGCCATCGAGTCACTGACACTGGAGAACACTTTCTTTGGCGCGACTATTCATACTTTCTATTTCAAAAAATCTTTCCCTCCCCTTTCCTCCTCATCTTTGAAACGGCATTATCGAGATCCTCGATTGTTTCTGTCCTTTTCAACTGTTTAATGATTCAGTAGTTTATACATCCACGTGTTTTCATTGCTTTTATAATTTTAATCGTTCAATAAGTTGCTTTTACCTATTGAGGAACGATCGACTTTTGTAAAATACGAACTAACGCTAACATTGGTTATTCGTATTTATTCGTTTGTCAGTGCCAGTTCAAATTTATATAAAAATAATTCGTTTTTAAAATAATAAACTATTCAAAATTTGGCTTACAACAAGATGTAAAATCTTTACAAGTGCATAACAACTTATTTTTAAATTGTATAATAATAACTTTACTGCATAAATGTTTTTTAATAAAACTTCAATTTGAAATATATTTTAAATGATTTTGGTTGTTGTACAACAAATGACTATAAATAGCTTTGAAAAAAACAAACTTACATTTATATTTTCAAATAATGCAAATTATAAGGTTATTATATAAACAAGTAAATACAATTAATATTATATTTCATTTATTATTAATATATAATAAAATAATTAATATCAGAAGAGTTTAATTTTAAAATTGCTTACAATAAATGAAATCTAAGTAGCGCACGAAACATTATATTCAGATTTTCAACATTTTCAAAAAGTAGTTTATCTATATAGGTATTAAAAACCGACTTATTGATATTTATAATTTGTATCTTTTTTTTTTTTTTAGACTTTAGTTTTTACCTTTTTCTATCTGTTTTGTTTCTTCATTTATTATTTATTTATATAAAATTTTATGTGTAAAGTACACAGAAGGCATTGCAACTTAATTATTACAATTGAGGTTGCAAAAGTTCGAGGTGATTCGTGAAAATTGAACAATTTGTTTAAAGGCTAAAAAGAATAGAAATAAGAAGTTTCCGTTCGTGCATATTGCATTATTAATGTTAGTAAAATACTTTGGTTATTGGTATTAATAACGTGGATGGCTTATCTATAATAGACACATGGCCTCCAGACAATAATTGCACGCCTGGGAATAGGTCTCACACAACACGCGAGCTTCCGAAAACTTACTTTCCATGTCTGTCTAATTGTTCTAACAACTTAAAAAACCAGTTTCTTCTTCTTATTCAAATTTATGTTTATATTTTCAAAGTTTTTTATTTCTTTAAATATCAGTTGTACTCCATTTATTTGGAACGTCTAAGATGTATAGTTAGAAAGTAGAGCTCATATGTGTAAGAAATATTCCCTATTCACTCATTCTGAAACTTAATCGAATGGTTGTTTAAAGATTGTATAAAAATAATAATAAAATAATTTAGTAAATCGGCAATTCTGCGCATTTATAACTTTTAAAGACATATTCTTTATACATTTTTTTAAGTCACTATTTTTTCTATAAAAATAAAAATCAATTAAAAATTAAAATTTCTAGTATTTAAATATAAGAAAATTTACATATTTAAATTTTACATATTTTGTATAATTTTTTTGCTTAAATATAAACAAACAAAAATAAAATAAATTAATTTAAGACATAAAATTTTAAGTGCATGCTTTTTTCATGCAAAGTGATTTCACGTTTTATTCTCATTTGTCATAATTTATTATTATACAATTAAATTATTCACTACAAAATATTATATTTATATTATTTTTTTTAATTAAAATACCTTCCTTTTTTTTAGTTTTATTCAATTATACAATGAAATAAGTATAATAGAAGAAAAATTGAATAGTATGGTACGAAATTTTTGTGGTGGTAAAAGAAAACCAAGATCGACAAATGTTAGATAGTAGCGTGATAGGATGAGGCTTTGTGACTTCTCTTTCATTTAGGTTGACGCCTAATTTCCTGTAGGAAACATGGATCTATCGATCAAACATTGAAATCCAGAAGTCTCTTCAAGAGATAATGCCAAACATAGATTTTACATGCTGCTAATCGCTTCTGTTGTAATTGAAAAAAAATATTACTACAAAGCCTGCAAAAGTTAGCACAAACATCATCCCTTATATTCGTTTGGGATATCTATAATCAGCGTAATGAAAATTGAGTTCCATAGCTCCAGTTGTTCAAATTTTTATCAAGACCCACTTTTTTTTTCTCATGATGAACCAATTCACAAAATTTTTGAACCTATCAACTCTAGGAACTATAAAAAAAATTGTAACATCTAGGACACAAGTTTCAAGTAGGAATTCTGGGTTTGAGTCGGTATTTACCCGGAACCCTTTGATGGTCGTCCTCTTAGTCTGAAATGATTCATCTGCCGGTTTCACATTACCTCGTAAAATATTGCAAGTCTAGAGAAATAAGCATCGTGTTGGTTAAAAAGAGGGCGTGTGTATGACTTGGGGTAGAGAACGAGGATCCATGATGTTTGGGATCTCTAGGTGGCAACGTTTCACGCCTGCCTGCCAAGACGTTCAGTAACATCACTGGATCCGTCACTTAAGAACTGCCTTTTTTCTATAAATCAAAACGACTAACTTAAGTGTTAGATTTTTACCCCTCTTCGTCCTAATATTCAACTCTATATTCTCTAATAATTTTGCTTGTTTTAAATTAAAAATATAATTGGAAGGTTGTTTGTCAATTTCTTTTTTCTTACCAAGATCATTATTAATGTTATGATATTAATTCAACTCTCATGTGTAAAACCATAAAAAGGATATTCTTATCTATACGAACAATCATTAAAATTGTATATTTCAATATATATATATATATATAAATAATAAGTATTTTTGGAGTTTTTATGATAATTTTTTGAATAAATAAATTTTATGTTATTAAGAATTTGCAAAATTAGTAATTGTTAGCACTTTATATTCATAGATTAATATTCCTTTCATGTCTGTAACAAGTAAACAATTTTTTAATATGAGATTTATAAAATTTATTTTATGCATAAAACATCGTATTAGTGGGAAAACATGTTTCATTAAATATTTTGATACAAATATTAAAAGTATAGTGTCGAGTACCAAAGCTAATTATGTATTAAAACATTACTAATACCCTATGAGTTATTTTGAATTATTTCTTGTAAGTATATCTTTGATACTCATTAAGTAAAAGTAATAAAACAAAATAAAATTAGAAAATAAATAGTTATTACATTTAAGAGCTGCAATTTTCCCCTGCGTATATAATAAATTTTTCACCTTCCGTGTATTAAAAAAATTTTCTCAAAGTTTTACAAATTTATAAAGAAACCACCAGCTTTGGTCCAAGGGTTATTATAATAATAAACGAGCAAATATCGAGCGCTCATAATCAGGTCAATATTAAGGGGATATTAAGGGAATATTAAGGGAATATTAAAAATGTAAGTAGTTAATTTAAAAAAAATTATAACTGACAATTTTAATGAGAGTTTGTTCAAAGCAAAAAAAGGATATTCTTGGTAGTGCACTGTATCCCCATAGAAAATGCCAGAAAATCTTAATTATAGAGAGCAGTTCATTGTGAACAAGCATTCAAGAACCCATAAAATGTCTCCGAACATCAATGTTCATTAGCCAAGTTGATGTGTATCCCAAGTAACCGCCCAGTATTATGTCTGATCTATTAGACTTGCCACCACAGAATAAACAGCGCCAGATTGTCTTTTAGGGCTTCCCTTTAGTGTCTCCGTCGAGAGGAAGAGAGAGGGGGAGGGAGGGAGGGAGGGAGAGTGAGTGAGTGAGTGAGAGAAAGAGATAGAGAGAGAGAGAGAGAGAGAGAGAGAGAGAGACGGAGAGATTTATGTGGAGGTTTCTTGTGATAGTCGTTATTCAAACTGTGGAACCAGGTTCTTAAGCCCAAACTTCAGAAGATATTCACAAGTGTGGATGTCCTAGTGCTGCCGTTGCTCCCACGCCTGGCAGGTGGCCTCTTCGATAGATTAAAGAGACACTTCAGAAAAAGCGTAGATAATGTCGGCAACGAGCAATCGAGTCTAGTTTTCTACTTGTCATAAGACTCACGCCGAGCGCGTTTCATTATTTCGCTCTTTTACTCGGGCGTGCAATTGTTCAATGCCAGTTTCTACTGCTTTAATCACATTCATTCTGAAATCCATTTTTCAAATCGGATAATTGTTGAATCTTGTGTTATTTTAAAAATTGACATTCAATTCGATTGCAAGATAAGTGTTGGTTGTTTTTTGGGAAATGTTAGTTATTTCAATAAATTCGAAGCTGAAAGTGGCTTTCGAAAACGAACATCTACTTGTGTATAAAAATTTTAAAGAGAAAAATCAAATTAATATAAAAAATTAAAGCAATTTTATTTAAAGGCAGGATATTTCACAATTGTTTTAGAGCACTTTTATAAATAAGAATTTTTATCACAATTTCTAACTTAATTTAAGTATGCATTGGACAAAAAATAAAAATTATTAAATTAAATTTTAACATTCGATGCATTAAATCATATTAAATTTGAATATTATGTAATTTCTTTAGAAAAACACAATTTTTATTAAATTCATTATATACATTTTTCATAAATTACTATTATAATAATGATAGTTTGTATTTAAAAAAATTATCTTAAATCAGATAAAAAATATGTTAATTTCAAACCTGAGATTTTATGAGTATTTTACATAATGGTATCGAGAGATTACTGTAATAAAAATAAATCATATATAATGTTAAATGTGATTGTACGTAATTTTATGAATAATTTTTTAATGGTGTGTTGAACGTAATTTAAAAAATATAACATTGATATTCTGTAGTTTGCACTCTAATCTTCCACTCGGTAAAAGCTCTAGATAAATTCAAAAATTGCGCATTAACAAAAATTAAAATTTTATTAATTCACATTAAATTTAATACAAAAGTTGAGAAAATCTATTTTCATTACCTTGAGAACGATTTAAATGAAATATGTGGAAAGCGCAATGATAATTTGCTTCAACATTATGTTCGAATGTCCTACATGTTCAACGAAGTAGACACATTTGTATTTCGAAAAAATTTCTTCTGATTATTATAATCTTTGAGCAATAAACAATATTGTGTGAGTGAGAATAAATCATTGGGTGTATGAAGTGCTACCAAATCATTGAAAGTGCTTATTCGTTATACGCGATACGCTAAGTCCCAGATAGATAGCTGATGTTTGATTGACATAGGCAATCTTTTTACTTCAGTTATTGCGCGCTTTTCCAATGACGTGGGTTATTGGCTCATTATTATGGTTGCTCTCTGTTATCGTACTCCTTCTGTTTTGCATCTTTCATCTTCATCAAAAAATGAAACCTGCGTTCCAGACAATAGCGTCAGTAAGTTAAAATTATATTTTATACTTGAAAAATGGGCATCTCTCTATATTAGGCACTGATATAATTGCCAACACTAATATTTTCTCGCACGAAAACAAGAAATTAATATATTAAGATAGTTTTTTTTTTAATTTATACAGCGTCAATAGTATTTCATTACATATACGTTTCGAATAAATCCATCTTCTTTAATTAATAATAATTAATAATAATAATAATAATAATAATAAATAATAATAATAATAATAATAATAATAATAATAATAATAATGCTGATAATAATAATATTCTTTAATGAATTAAAGAATATTTTTAAATAATTATTTTTTATAATAAATATTACAATTCTTATTAAACATCCCCTATGAACAATTTTTAACATTGAAGAAGGTGTGCATATATTAGTGTAAAGCTTTGTAATTCATTGTGATTTCTACATTCCCTTCGTCGAATTTTACGAAGCCACGATTTACCTTATCGACTTCTTGTTTCTTTCATATACTTTTACATTGTGACACGCGAACTACAAAAAAAACTCACCACATAAGGGAGCCTCTCGTATACTTTGACTTAGAAAAAAATTCATGTAAATCTTGATAAAAGTGAACGTACTTGTAACAAGTTTTATTTCATTATTTAAAATTATGCCACACAATTATTGATTTTACATAAGTTATTTTTCTATTATCTAAAATTATTCACTATAAATTAAATAAAAAAATGAGTATTTTATAAAAATATTAAATCTTGACTCTGCATCTTGAATTAAGCCTTTCAAATACAGTATTTAAAAACTATAAATGATCTTAAAAATATATGCATTATTTTTCGATAAACTCAACTTATTCTAAGCACTTAATTTTTAAGTTAATAAAATTTACATTAGATTTTATTTGATTATTTAAAACTAGATTAATTATTGTAAAATATAAAAAAAGTGATGACCACCGATTAATATTATATACATCATCAGATAAAACATGATATTCATATTTACCTTTCGAGAATGTGCCTTTTTCTTATCTATAATTATGATTCATGATAACATCAGTATTACTTCTATCTCACTCTAATTTTGTAATTGTAGAAATCAATGTTAAGGTAATACATATGTGTAAATATATTGGTTATAAATATTTTTATCATTTATTATCAATATTATTATTATTCGTTACTTATTATAATTAATTATATTTCATGCAAGTTTATCTGTAAAATAATCTTATTATGCATTGAAATATAAAATTTATTTATCAATTAAAAGTAATGTCCTTATTTAATTACATTAATAGTTATATTAAAATCATAAATTCTATAAAATAAAAATTAACAATAAAGAGAAAACGTATTTCGGGCATCGTTACTGTTAAAATTATCTTATTCCATCTGTGATAAAATTACCGACTTGATGCATCACCCTTATGAAAACTAATACTGTAAATAATGATACTGTAATATGAAATATATGAATAATAAAATATAGATCAAGTAAATTTTATATTTTCATTTCATCACTAAAATTTATATATATTACATATCAGATAGGGTAGCAATTGAAAATACATTAATTCTTGTCACTACTTAGCAACAATTTTTTTAAAAAATATTATAATTAAGAAATTATTTTTTATTATTAAGGAAATTAATATTTTTTAAAATAAAAGTATTTTAAAACTTCAGAAAGAATGTGTCGCGCAAAAAAGATTATCATTCTTAATACATTTTACTTTATTTAAATAAAATATTATTGATTTTGTAATAAAAATTTTATTTTTATGAAATATTTATAATTTTAGTGTTGAAAATTTAGTAATTCAATTTTTTTTATGATTTCGTGTACTCATTCAGACAATTCACTTCATTACTGAATGCTTTTTATACATTGTACATTAATATTATAAAACTCAATATAATCTGAAATATGAATCTATAACAAAAATTATCTATCTAATAATGGTAAAATTTTATTCCTAAAATAATTTCTCTAAACTGTGCTAAATTATCAACGATAAAAATTAATCATCAAATCTATCTTGTCGAGACTATCTCGATAATATCATCACTCAAAAAAAATACAGCGTGTTAAGATAATATTATTAAAAAAAAGCATACTTATCATAATTATATTGGTCACTGGCGTTAAAAATATAAAAAAGTTCTGTATTTATTTATTTTTCATAAGATTAAATTATGTACATGATCATTACTATTACATTAATGATAAATTTCTATTGGGAATTATAATGAAATTTTTACAATTTTCTGCAAATTACAATAATTTTCTTCAAATTAGAATTATATTCGAATTATTCAATAATTTATAATAAAAAAAAATAAGATTATAGATTATTACAATAGAAAAATTCATTTAAAAATCTCATTCAATAAAAAAACATAAATAATTATAATATACACTTAGGTCAAGTAGTACAGAATACGTAACACAGCTTAATACAAGTATGCTTATATTTTTAGTCTTTGTAAATTATTATATTGAATCATAAGTAAATACTTAAAATTAATTAGAATTTTACGTGATTACATTATTATAAAAAATATATTATTTTTAAAAAAAGAGTAATAAATTTATAGAGATAATATTTCAAAATTTACCAACATTGATTCATTTCAACTTTTTAAATTTACTTTTCACATTAAAAATTAATTTTTAATTTAATTAATAGAGTCATGTTTCTTCTTTTAAGATGTTCAAAATAATACAGATTAAAAATTATAAAATTAAAAACACTAAGAATTATTAATAAAGCAATTTATTTAAATTTTTATGATTTTTATGTTTTTATTTTTTAAGTAAAATATTCAAAAATTGAAATAGATTGTTCAAATAGCATATTCATTTTACAAGGATTAAAAAAATTTTATTTAAATTTTAATAACTTTCACTAATTTAAATTTATTTAAAATAAAATGTATATTACTCATTGGCAATCATAATAGCACGAATTATTAATTACCAATAACTAGTTATAAATTATTGTACTATTTATTCATTATAAAAAATAAAATGAAAGATTTTTGATAAATTGTTATTTTTAATATGTGATAAGTACGTTAGAGT
Source organism: Eupristina koningsbergeri (assembly GCA_018907245.1). NCBI lineage: Eukaryota > Metazoa > Arthropoda > Insecta > Hymenoptera > Agaonidae > Eupristina > Eupristina koningsbergeri. Next base: position 718,181 of record JACCHV010000151.1, read on the forward strand.
TGAATTTCATAAAATTCAATGTATTGCACTAGATGACAGTGCATACAAATTAAAAAAATATGTTTGAATAAATATACTTAATGTATTAAGGCTTTGCATACCTGAATTTACAGTTACTGATAAAATAATGAATAATTTGCATAAACAAAAAACGTAGTCATAAATAAAAGAAAAATCGATAGCAGTTTTCATTAGCACCTCATAGTCTTAAATTACAAATAATCCAAAAAAGTGTAAGTGGATATTGGTGATTGAAAAGACATTCGCATTTCCGGAAATGTGTGCGCCGTAAATACAATGAAAATTGTCCAAAGATAATATCGAGGTCGAACATAGCAACGAGAGTGGCATGAGAGATAATTAGAAGTGTATAAATAAAGCGAAAGAGAGCGTAAAGCGAAGTGAAAAAGAAAAGGACAAAGCGAGCAGGAATTCTTGAGAATGTGATGAAATCATAGTCCCCTAAGCTCAGTTTTAGCATCAATACACGGCGCCGATGAATGAATAAAGCACGTCGCGCTTGTACGGAGCGGGGAGGAGCGAAGAGAAGAGAAGAGAAGAGAAGAGAAGAGGAGAGGAGAGGAGCGGAGAGGAGAGGAGAGGAGAGGAGAGGTGAGGAGAGGAGAGGAGAGGAGAGGAGAGGAAGAACAGAAGTAGCGGTTGTGTGCCTCCAGGCGGCTTGGGGTTGTCAGGGCGAGCACCGCGACGAGGAGACCTACGAGGAGACCGACGAGGACGACGCACCCGGGAGCACCAGCGGGACGTCGGGGGAGAAAAATGAGCGAAATCCATTAGGGGCCAAAGAACATGTCCGTGGCTTCTGACCTGACACGATCTCGCACACATTCGCACACACGTACATCCCCGTCATAAAATCAGCGATTTATATACGAGTCGCGTCACGTGCATTGCTAATGTGCTTTTCGACTACCTCGGTGAAAAATGAGTTTATTACCATCTCGAGGCTTCTTAAATCTCATGCTTTGGAGCTCGAGAAGCTCGTTCGATCGCTCTTCCTTTCTCCTTCTTGACTCCTTCAATTCCGTGATCATTGTTTTTCAGTTTCTCTTATGATCGAAACCCACTCGACTCTTTTTCTCACGTCTCTTTAACATTTTCGTACAAAGGCTCATCTGTTTTTCCGATCCCTCGAGTCCACTGTCCAACGGTGATTTTATGATTTTTCTCGTATTTAAAGTCGTTGAGATGGTGCACCCTCGACTTTTGACCAACTTTTATTGCATATTCAAAGTGGTAATAACACCAAAAATGCCTTTAATAATTAAACGACCATTAATGTCATAGATTTCCGTACAAAGAATACTCTATTTGATTCAACGACCTGTCAATAAGTTAACTCTTCGTTTTTTATATTGCTTAACTATAACGTAATAATTCTGAATATTTACTCCAGCCTTCTACACAGATTATTGCTCGGTCTAAGGCTATCAATACCCGAGAAACCTATGATAAGCTTTCAAGCAAATACAGGATATTTAAAAAAATGTTTTAAAATATAGTCGTTGGTGTTGATGAATAGGAGTGTCGTGGGTCGCATTGCCAGAGAAGGAAATGTATTAATTGTTTAAACAAAAATATTGAATTAAATTTTACGAGGCTTTGTGCGAGTCATCATTGTGGTAGTATGCAAAATCTACCGTTGCGATTACACATTTGATTATTATTGAATCGGCGTGTTCGGTGTTTGGACATGTGGTCGTCTGATCCTGTGCCTCGCTCACCAATGGAAGTGCCTCGATTGTCGTTTTGTTCTTTAATGCGACGATTGTGACCCGGGAATCTTGAAACAAAAACGCTTCACTCGCTTGCTCGCGGCCATCTGTCTACCGACCGACCGACCGAGCTAGCGAGCGAGCGAGCGAATGACAAACATAAAAGAGGAGAAAAGAGCATCTAGCGAGTGCGGGTGTGTGAGTGCGTGCGATTTTCCTGGACCAGCGTCGCAGCCTCTCGACCTGGGGATCGCTTTTCTAGTGGCTCCTCGTTTAACCCCTAACAGGCGGATTCACTGTACAGGGTGGTACTTCCTACCGAGCACTAGTATTCCATTTTAAAATACGCCTAGTTACTCGCTTTACTCGTGCTCTCATTCAAAATGCTCAATTAAAATCTTGTCAATACTTCGAGGCCAAAGAATCTTTTGCTTTCTATCGTTCTTATGAGAAACAATTCGAAATAAAAGAATTGTTCTGCGATTGGTATAAATGTCCCATTACTTGAATATTTGTTTAATTAATGATTCGATGTATAAACCAATTTAAACTTGATGTACAAACAAATTCAATCCATCTTTAATTAATAAGAGAATCACTAAAAATTATAAATTTCAAATTCAAGGATTCATTATTGATTGTTAATGTAAATATAAATTTGAAGGGGTAAAAAAATAAAATTTATTTTTTCATTTTTAAATGTTTTTCTTTTACTTTAAAAAATTATAATTTGTACAATAGTATTTATTATTAGGAATCAATTAATTTTAAGATTTTATAAACAAGAGATTGTATATTCCAGGTTAATAAATTGCATAATGCGAGGGCAATCATTAAAATGCACTAGTACTATAGTATTACATGGGAGATCATAATTTAACATTTAAATCTCGATGGACGCTTAGCAAGGATACTGAAAGAATTTTAAGGAAAAACGTTAAAAAGGGAAAAAATTTAGAATTAGAATTCGCGTTTGCTCGTAGTCGACGTGTGCAATTAATTTTCCCAATTTTCTCGCAAATATTCTTATGTATAGGCATATATATATATATTGTTCAAATTATTAGAAAAAATTGTCTAGACAAGTTTAAAACGATTGAGTGTTATTTTAATTTAAATATTGATTTCGTGTTTGAGCAAAAGTTTTTTGTTTTTTTTTTATCGAAGTATTTGAACACAAAAGAGAAAAGGCAAGTAATATTTTCGATTGGATTTTAAAATGAACAGTACTTTAAACAGACATTTTAACGCAATACAATAATTTTAATAATATAATGTTTAAGTCCTTATTAAGTAAAAAAAAAAAAGAAAAAAAAAAGAGAAAAAAAAGAAATTAAAAAACATACATTTCGTTTTAAATTTTAATTTGATGAGATGCTTCTACCACTAGAAATTAGCTGCGTTGGTTTACGATTCCTCCACATAATTAAAATTACACAGTTTCGTCAAGTAACTCCACAAAACTATAAACTCAGTATTAATAAACTTATATTAAATTATAAGAAAGAGGTCAAGAATATACATTTGACGAAACGAGAGCCAGGAAGTACTAAAAAATGCGGAGCTTAATTACTGGAGCGAAGCGACAAGTTGCGAATTGGAATTTGCGAAACACCCTGTATGAGCCACGAGGGGTTGTTGTGTGAGCGAGTGCGCGGGCGTGCGAGCACTCGCGTAATGCGGTGTAATAGTGGGGTTGTGGATTCTAGCAATTACATGTCCTCGAGGGCCCTCAGAACGGGATCCCATTAGGGCCACCGGAGGAATATTTAACGCGCCGAATCCCTCGAATATTTGCGTTCTAACTCTCTTTTATCCTGCGTAATATATTTTTTTATTTCCTTATTTTCTTTTTCTTTTTTTTCTTTTTTCTTTTTGCTTCCTGGTGCAAATGCTGCTTCGTCCCAAATTCTTTATTTTTTCAAATATTTTTGAAAATGTATGGGTAGCCGCGGATGCAATGTTAACCATGCGATGCAGAGGAAAAAATCGGATCGATCTATTCTCGTAGCTGTTGGAGTCACTGCTAATGTTTTATAGCGAAGCTTTTTATATAATGATCGCAGTAAAAAAGCGAAAGATGGAGAGTTCGACTTGGTGTAAGCCATTTGGCTGATATCTGCCCTCTTATATAAGCCAAGCGTACCTTGTTACGTCATATGTCCCCGTAACTACGTGATATTGAGTCTTTTCTAATTCAACTATTAATCGTCTCTTCGCTGAAATGTCATCAACATCTTTTGGTACGATTGAGCCTCACCTCACCTCACCTCACCTCACCTCACCTCACCTCACCTCACCTCACCACCCTTCCCCATGTATCATATACGTATATACCCTGGGATATCACTTTATTTCGCTTCATTGAAGCCTCGAGATTTTTCTCGTCTTTCCGATCGGTATATTTATTTGAAATTTCGATGTTTTTTCGAGTTGCTTTAAAAATACATTTAAAATTTATACCCGTGAGTACTTTCAAAATTACTTAAATTTCAACGGTTTTCATCATTATAGATTATTGATTTGACTGGAATCATCAAAACGAGTGTTTTGATCAAAGCCAATATTTGCACGTTTGATGTCTAATGCACACACGCGTATCTTTACACACGTATGCCAATTACAATAGCAGGATACAGCAAAGAGATATTGTCAATGTGTATTATAATCGAAAAATCTCATAAACCTGTGATTTCTCATTAAACTACGATAATTAATACAATCTCAAAGGATTCTTGAATTATTATTACGTTTTAATTATCACATTTTAATTATTAAATTCTGTGATGCAAGAAACATTAATTATTGATAGAAATATTTAAACGTTGTTTAAAGTGTAGATTAAAGTAAATAAAACGTTATTTATCCGAAATTATATATTTCTGCAAGTGTAGGTAGTTTTATAACCACACGCATACTTATAATTACCTTTTTTTTATACCGAATTTTATTTTTAAATTTATGAGAATTCTAAGATCTATTTAGTTTGTATTACTTTAAACTTTGTGTCTAATATGTCAATTTAAGCACACATTTGATTATCTGGAAGTATTAGACTATTTATTGGCACGTTTTTTACGAATATCTTCTGATTCATATTTGATGTGTATTCAATTTGAATCGATTGTCAAATTGCATCCCTTTATCTTGGAAAAGCGTACGAGTTTCGCGCTCGAATCCTCATCAGTTATTTATTGCTTTCATTATTCGACAGCAAGTGCACCCGCTCTTCGCCCTATCGAAAAACTCTCTTAGTTCTTCTTCATCTTCCCGAGAGACGTATAGTCCTTTTTCTGTCGTCAAAAGCGAATTAGTGCTCGATGAATTTATAAAAAGAGCGCACTCTTCTTTGCCAAATGGTTCATGAAATATTGCTTCCCATTTATTAGTTTCAAACTCACTTGTTATTTGTTATCATCACCGAAATACATATATATCTAACGATAGGCACCATTAGGAACTTATAATATAATCACTTAAAAGTATTAAAAAGTACGGAATAATATTTTATTTTTTAAATAAGTATTTTGATTTTAATCAAATATATCCAAATATATTGAATTATTTTTCTGCTATTCGTAACTAAAAAACTCACACAAATTTTAAATTAATTTGATTTTTGATTTTTATACTGTTTATACATATGAAAAATAAACTGTAATAAATATATTTCTTCTTTGCAATATATAACAATTTCAATTTCAATTCAAATTCATTACTGTAAATTGTTGATTATTTTTATAATTTATTAAACAGTAACAGAATAATAATCTTTAAAAATTGTGAAAATAGTTACCTGAATAACTATATATGGAATTTCATTTTTTTACTCGCATGTTTTAAATTTCATTCGTAATCAACACCATTTCTACAGTTTCTCACGCCCAATGAGATATTTCAATAATTTGTAGACTTTACTCAAGTTTAATCGAAATCCAAGAAATTTTCAACGGGTTAACCGCAAATAACGTTGTATAAAATCTTTTACCCAACGACCCTTATTTTCGCATTGCATAACCTGCCTGACCCAACTCGAAATGACATAAAAAATACAATGAATAATATGGATTTTTTTTACTTGACATATTTAGGTTTTATTCGTTTCTGATACATTTTACATAGTTGTATATACATATATATATATATATATATTTTAAAATAATAAAATTTTATGATACAAATAAAAAACCGTAAAATGATTTCAGGATTGAATTTACAAATATTAGATATTTTAATTAAAATATTAAACATTTATTGTTCATTTATTTCCTTTAACAATAGATAAATTTCAAAGTTAAATATTCAATATCAAATCTCCGTGAAGCCTCATATTATTCATATCATATATATATTTAGATCTATTCAAAGATGTCCCGCATTATAAATTTAATTTTAAAAATACTGAAATAATTGAAACTTTAGCACAAAGTATACTTGTATAAAGTTGAATGATGTGGTCGACTTGGCACGACAAATCGATTACGTTTATTTATACGTATAAGTTATACGTTAGATTCCGACACTACGAATATGTCAATCCGGAAGACAAACTTTTTCTGTATCAATATATGGAGTGTCTTACAAACCCTTTCAGTCAGACTATTGCTTTTATCGTTGAGATAGAACCAAACCTAGGAGAGGGAAAAAGATCGTGTTAGAAGGAGTGAAAGTGAGGGAGAGAAAACGAGAACAAGTTCTGAAAGGGGTGAAGCAATCCACAATTTAATTTCTTTTTCTCAAATCTCACTCCCCTCCCTCTCAAATATATACTTTCACCTTTTTGTATCATTCTCACCATTCATTCATCAATTACACCGTCGAATTTTATTTTTTTCCACAGTTGCGGATTTCTCGAGAACTCTAGGAGATATTAATACAAAGACATTCGATTCCCAGACGTATCCCATCTACCTACCCTGTTCCCTCCTTCCCTGTTTTTATTTTTCACTTTACTTTTTCCAAATCTCTCTCTCTCTCTCTCTCTATTTCTCGCTTCCTCTCTCTCTCTCTCTCTCTCTCTCTCTCGTTGGCCCGGTTGCTCGCTCTGCCCTTCTCTCGTACTTCAGGATACTCGATGAGTGCGAGTTTGCGCTCGTGCGTCTGCTTTCAATGAATAGAATCGCAAGGCTATTCTTCCCGATTGAATGCCACGAAACCATTTGCCTTCTGCATTTTTTCCTCTCGCTTTCTTTCTTTCTCTCTCTCGCTTCTCTTGTGTCTTTTATTTGGTGATCGAACGACCGACGGAGATATCAGTGATTTCTTATCTCGAAACTCACGCACGTTCGTATACGATTCACGATCTTTCCTCTATCTAAACTCCTCTATCGGACTATTGAACAAGGATTGTCCGAGGAGTGAACTTCGTTTCGTTTGCACAATGGAACTCATACATCACTTTTTTACGGATTGCGTTTTAACGTGCGATGAGCTGAATTAATGTTCAATGAAAATCTCGACCGATTCGATGTTAATGCAAAGTGACAAAAGTTGCAAAGTGTACTTGACATAGTACGAGACATTGATTTCAATCCAATCGAAAACTGATTTTTTTAGGAATAAACAATGAGTTCATTTGACAAACAGTCTATAGAACGAGAATCAACATTTCATCAGAGTACCTCAAAGGCAAATATTGATATTGTAATAAATTGTGGGTGCTACCAACAATGTAACTTGGTTATAAACATCCAACACAAAGTTATCGCGAGTTTAAAGCTGACAGTTTATCTACGAGTTCTCAAAATCGAGTGTTTGGACACTTAATTCGGATTGCGCTTTTAAATAAAAAAATTCCAAGCGAGTGGCAAAGAAGTTTTCCTCGATAGTCGCAACTCGATCGTGAGGTAACGGGTAAAGAGAGAGAGAGAGAGAGAGAGAGAAAGAGGAAAAAAGGTACGTTTTTGATTCGGTACTCGTTCCTTGGCTCTTTCGTTTAATGCTGGGTAATATATAGGAGAGCACGGGTGAGCCGAGTATATAAGATCATATCTGGGAGAAGTGGCCAGCGTGCAATGCACCCTTTGGCTTTATTTTCCTCTTTAGCCCCGACACACATCCCCCTGGGCACGAAATAACTCCTTGGGCTCTTGGCTTTAAACTTTAAATTCTCTTTATCTCGCGAAGTGGCCCCCGAAGGGATCGTGGCGAAAAATGATCGGAAACGCGGATACGAGGTCGTGCGGGTCGTGCGGGTCGGGCGGAAGGTCAGCCTTTTGTTGATTCTTGTTTACGAGGCGGGCGTGAGATTCGAGTCCGTAGATTCGATTCCATTCGGTATTCTTTTCGCTCGGAGCTGTATATCTTCGGGTATCCGTTCAACCGAGTCATAGCCTTTCGCCCATTGACTCCGACCTAAAAAATAAGAATCCACTAGACTTGATGGCGGTGTACACTCTTACCGTAACTGAATCGCTAAATGTCCGCTCAATAATTTCACTGATTCCCAGCAGGTGCTTTTCTTCTTCCTCAACTGCCCCCGATGAATCGATCCTCGGGAAATTGCCATTTTCATCCGTTCGTTCGCCCGTGGCCGGGATTAGCAGCTCTGCTTTCCATCCGAATACTCCTCGCGCCGATAAATCGCGAGCAAACTGTCGCTGACAATTCCTCGACAGCAGCTAATTAACTTTGGCTTTGATGTTGAGTATCGATCGGTGCCCGATGCTCAACAGCGCGCTACCACAGCGGCAGCAGAGTGCCTTTACTAAAAATACGTCTATCCGTTTCTCCGAACGTATTCGAGGAGGGGGAGGGACCGTGAAAAAGAAGGAGTGTAGATCTCGCGCGGGTGCGGCGGAAGAGCAAAAGGAATTCGAGGTGAACGGGATACACCCCATAAGCGTGTGCGCCGTAAGAAGCGTGAGTTATGGTGAGGCGCAGTTCCATTTTTCCTTAATTACGATGTTGCGGAACATAGATTATGATGTTAGCCGTCGCTCTCAAAAACATCTGTTCCCCTTCTACGGCGGGCGTCGCTCGGTCGCTCCCTCCTTGGTCTTTGGGCTCCCGAAGTTGAGGCTCCGGTTCGCCTCTCTCCTCTCCCCTCTCTCCTCTCCCCTCTCTCCTCTCTCCTCTCTCCTCTCTCCTCTCTCCTCTCTCCTCTCCTCTCCTCTTCACTTCTCTTCTCTACTCGATACGACAATCGCAGCCGCAGGCTTTATTGCCGGGTATCGAGAAGCCAAAGGCTAGAACCACCGCTGAATTGTCGAGATTACACGTCCGGATGAAGGAAGTCGTTCCTATCGTTTTGTATCCATAAACACACCCTAAATATCCGCGTGTCTAACGTAAATAGGTTTACGAGCGTGCAAATGTAAATATGCCCCTCCTCCCCCTACCAGCCCTACGCTTCATTCGCCTTGATAAAACGTGTTTTTCATCCCTTATTCATTTAAATTTAATTACATCCCAACAGTACGTGTACTTTCGAAAATTTCTTTCTTTAATTGAATTCTTTATATTCGCTTCCCTCTTCGCGTTGTCTATTCCGTAAATATTAATTGCAAAATAACAAAGACTCCAACAATAAAATTTTATAATTGTATTACTATTATTATTATTGAGTATTATTATTATTATTGAGAAAAAAGGGATACAAATACAAAATAAATAATGACATTATCTATTCTAAATGAATATGAACTCGATATAATCGATGATATTTATATATAAACTATATTATTGTATTGAATCTAAAATTTCCTGTAACTAGATTTAAATCTCACAACCATATCGCGATAGTTTTGAAATGTTTTCTTGAAAATCAATTTTTCATCAATATTACAATATTACATAAATTTCAATATTACATTTGTATTCAAATTTCATTGAACAATAATGTATGTATAAAAACTTGTACAAAAATAAATTTTTAAATTGATGAAATTATGACTCTACATTTATTGATTTATTATTAATGAAATATCTGTTAAATATAACAATTTGACATTTATCTACTATCATATGTACGTATAATACATATTTTATTTCTATTAATTATATTTAGTACATATATATATATATAGTCAGATAAAGGTTTAAACAATTGTTATTTTCATTCTGTCTTGTTTACATTACTATTAAATTGCAATTTTCATGGCAGTGTTGATTAAAATATTTCAAACTTTTGATTGTAATATATTCAAAAATATATTTCATTCAAAACAACTGCTTTTATCAATCAATTGATTTTTATATTTTTATGTATTTTTGTTTTAACAGTTTTTAAGTCATAAAATAAACTCGATTATTATTATTATAAGTAAAAAATAATTCGTTTGAAAATCAACTTATTTTGTTGCATATTATGACACATTTAATTTGGTAATTATTTCCAATTTTATAAAAAAAATAAATAAATTTATTGTCAATAATATGTTGCCAATTGTGTCTGTACAATACGTTATGCAATTATAATTTATTCTTTTTACGATGGAGTAATTTTACTTTGTAAAATAATATATTAAATAATGAATACGATATAAGAGTCAGCAAGTATTTGTAGCAAAGTTTATGCATCTAGATCTTGTGTAGGTATATAAATCGATATATTTGAATTGTGGTCAAATTTTATACTTCAGATTTGATTATATTTATGTTTGTAAGTGAATGCTTAATTAATTCATCTAACTTGCGCTGGATTTTAATGTATTTAAATTACAATCATGGTTAATAACAATAAATTTTGTTTCAAGTACACCAATTATTATGTTCGACCGCGTGTAATAATTTCCATTTGTGACAAATGTTTGTATTAAAAACGGCATTGCAACGTGCCGTCGATACGAGAGAAAGGGAAAAAATTATAAATCAACGATTAAGAAGTTTATAATGTGCGTTATGTCAAAATATAAAAGAAGCCGGCGTTTTAAATAATAAATGTACGTTTGACGCGAGTAGTGAGAATTTATGGAGGGAACGAGTCGAGAGTCACGTTCCATGGAGGCATTCACAATGTCAATTATTAATAATATACATGAAAATGGATGGCTGGATGCGTCAAAAGAATCTCGTCCAAAGCGGAAGCGCGACTTTTTTTTTTATTTTAGCACCTCGGGGAGGGGTTGGCAAGGGGCTGCATCGTTTTTCCACTGGTTTGCAAGCAAAATATCGAGTTTTGCTCGTTGATTCTGTTGGGCAGCGGTCGAAGGACCAGAAGCTTGTATTTCGCAAAACTAGATAAACAAATGCAGCGGTTGTTGAAAAAATTGTTGACATAACGGAGGGGGGGGGAGGAGAGGGATAGCCCCGGCGGGCGCAGCCTCCGAAATAGAAAATTAATACCGGACACGAGATAAAATTAATTTAGCGGTTGAGAAGCGGAGGCTGCCTCGCCGGGGGTTATGTGTCGAAGCCTCGAAGCCTCGAAGCCTCGAAGCCTTGGCTCACAAAGGCCAGGGCCGCGGCGCGTGTACCAAAATATAATTAGCCTACATTGTTAATGCACCAATATTTGCGGAGTGTCCAGCTCGCGTGGGAGTTCATCGCACCAGCGCCAGGGGGTGGGAGGCTGCCGCTGTACCAATAATCCCTCCTCCCCCCGGCCCGAGTCTATCTGCGCTCTGGTCTCGCTATCGCTCCCTGTTCTCTCGCGATGGTCTCTCCTTTCATCCTCGCAGCCGTCTCTCGATCGCTATTCGAAAAATCGTTAAGTCGAGAGGCGTGTTGCACGCGCTTCTGAGGAGAGCAAGAGAGCGGGAGAGTAAGGGAGAGGCTCTTCCGTTGGTTCATCGTCTTCCGGTGACTTCCGGTGCGGGGATGCTGCGACCTCGCGATGTGCGTAAGATCCATTGTCCGGGCCCGTGTGCAAGCGGTACCCAACAATTGGGTCTCGAGTTTCTCCAGGCAGGGGGGCGGTATCTCTCTCTCGCTCGCTCTCCCGCTCTCCCGCTCTCCCGAGCCGCGAACGCCTTTATTTTCACTCTTCGCGCACTCTCAATGCACGACATGCTGGCACATTAGCGCTGCCTCGAAAAAGTGTCTGTACACACGGAGAATACGAGCGAGAGAGATTAAAGAAAAGATGACGGGAGGAAGAAAAGAGAGAACTCAATCTCCAGCCAAATTATAGATTTGGCTCGACCGTTGACGGCAGTCATCTGCTTACAAATGAGAGCTCACGGAGAGCAAAAGTGAATAGCCGAGATGTAGTGCAAAAACTTCGGAAATGCTAGAGTGAGACAGTGCTCGAGGCGTACTTGTACTTGGACCCTTCATCAGTCGACCTCTTTATCTATCTCCGTCGCTTTTTGCCCTTTACTTCCACTGGTGGTGGCCAACTCTTTCTTTTTCCTCTTCCTCCCCTTTCCAGCATCCGTCATACCTTTTAATAACGTACACTCACGCACACCATTACCAGGCGCGCAGCCATTATTTACCAGACAAAGTCCCGCACGCATTCGGTTCGAGAGAAAGACTCGATTATCTTTGCTTGATAGTCACATTGCCGCTACCTTGATTAACAATTTCATAGTTGAGGAGTCGGGAAAGAGCTCTTGGTGCAACCGAACGATTATTATTATTCATTCAATTGCTTCCATTGGGAGAAAGCACATCGATAATTAGGTAGTCTTGGGGCCTCTGACCATGAGATTCCATGTGGATTGGGATGAAAAAAGGAAATAGTTGCTTGATGAGCGAATATCAGAGAGGAAGAAAGTGCGAGGAGTAGTGATTCTTTTATCTGACTGATGTCCTTTGACCTTGTCACTCAAATACACGCCTGTAAAATTACTTCGCAGTCTAAAGTCTATCGACGGTGAGTCTCTCCCGTGCACAGAGGAGACAATTTGGGGTGTGAAAAATATTAATAACGGATAAGGGACATGCCGCCGAGGGAAGGGCTGACACTGGCGCCTCTCTCTCTCTCTCTGTTTTTGGCTTTGTCTATTTCCACATTCGACAGCGTTCGGTCTCGCGCATTGCTCACCGTGACGCGCGACGTCGACTTTTCTCTCGGGGGTGGGTCGAGCGAAACATTGAGCAAAAGGGTGGCGACGATAGACGACGGAGAGGGGAAGGGAAGACGAGGAAGGCAATGCGCGAGGGGGTGGCAAGTGTTTCTGTCAGTTTAATAGCTCCGCGCCCACGCTCGAGCCCTAACCAACTCACCCGCGCGGTCGCTAACCAACCTTATTTCTCTTTCGATGCCGCGCACTATCGTCACTTTACGTGTCAAAAATTGCACGCACCGAGTTCTCTCGACCCTTTCTCTCACTCCTTCTTCCCCGCTTTTCGAGTTTTTGTTCTTGTTGCACTGTCCCCGAGTCTTGTTCCTTCCGCTAGCAATTTATTCAAATTTTATAACCCCATGGTGGTGTACTCCGATGAGTTTAATTTTGGTCAAGCACACAGTTTACAACGAATTCATTGTTGTCTTGCTTTTTTATTGCTTAAATCTATCATTTTAATAGCAAATCAGTATTAGCTTCTTCATACGTTTATTTCTATTTTTATTTTCTATTTACTGTCGTAACATATATACAAAAAATCTTTAATCATTGTTTCTATATCATTTCATTAGATATACTTGGAGGATTCATTCTAATATCTTTATAAGTATTTGTATTCAACATATTTTTTTTCATTGTTAAATGTCATTATTTTACAATAGATTTTAGTTATTTTTTTTATTTTATTTTAGAGTAGGTATTTTATTATTTAACAATTATTAATACGAAAACTTGAACATTTATTTTTTCTACACTGTATATTTTTAAATATATAATGTTTTTAATTACTTTAAAGAAAACAATGTTTATGCTTCTGAATTTTGAAAAAATTTTTGTATTTAAATAATATATTTTTTTTTTTAATCTTATAAAAAAATTTTCAATGAATCATCTAAACTTTAAAGTTAATGGGTGTATATAAAGTCGAATCATTTTCAACAGTTATGATTAAAATAAAACCTAATTTAAATAGTTTAAGTACTTGGTATTTTGGATAATTTTTGTGTTATGAATAAAATCAAATTTTTTAAAAGCTTTAATTCATATTAAATTATACATATATAGAATGGAATTACTATATTCAAAATTGTATCTATTATCTATTAAATCATATTGCATTTTAACATACAATAGTAGTATAAACAATGCTGTTTTGATAGTCTCGAATGTTATTTCTATATAAATACAATAGTTATTTTTTAAATAGAATGTTAGTTACGTTTTTATATTTTCATTTTTTTGAGTTTATTTTAATATTTTTTTGACAGTTAATAATAAAGATTCAAAATGATTTAAATGTAACAAATTATGAATGCATACAAATTTTCATTTAAATACTTCAGAAAGCGCTTAGAGAACGAACGTGCACTATTTAAAAGCTTTTTTTTAATAAATTTTTCAATTTAAAGACTCTATTGTGGATTTATAATATCAGAAATGTAATATTATTATACATAATTGTAAGAGCATTAGTCTTGCAATTAAATTTTAAGCTATTAAAATTATAAAACTACTTGAATATTAATTATTAAGATTACAATAAAAAAATAAAAAAAAAAAAAAAATATAAATTTAAGTATAAAAGAGAATAAAAAGAAAAAATACAATCAGATGAAGGTGCAAAAAATATTTAGATGAAATTTTCAAGAATCAGTGCGAGGGTTTTTAAAGACATTTTATCTTGTTTTCGTACGTCATCTCGCCGAGGAGAACTTTTTTGTGGGTGGTTGGTGATAAAAGAAAAAAAAAATGAGATCGATCCACCCCGGAAAACAGGGCCAAAGGAAAGGTGATATTGGCTTATTTAGCACCCCCGTAAATCACACTAGCAAATACCATCGTCACGTGAATGGATGGGTAGGGGTGGAACGCGCGATTTCCACCAGCTATAAACCATAATATAACTGCACAAGCGAGCGACACATGTTTTTTTTTTTTTCCGGGTTAAACTACCCGGCCAGCACGATTTTGCGAAATGAAGATTTGTTCCTCGGCCAAGACCCTGTTGTTCATTCCTGGAATTCCTTTGCGGGACACTCGTCACCCCGCCAGGCACAAGACGAATTTCGCGAGACTCGCGAGGGCAATCCGATTATATTACGAATTGTGCTTTATTTCACTTTACCTACCACCGCTACAAATATATATTCTTCAATAAAAATACGAAACGGTGTTAATGCCTTTTTTACTAACTTTGACTTTTTTACTCTTGCTCGCGTATTTATTTCACTGTACAATAACTTTTTATTAAAAAATATTTTATTACTTGGGTTGAAATTCGCAGCGAATCGTTACAGAAAATGAGTAATTAAGGACATTAGTTTTATTGGATTCCAACGAGTGAAGTACGTCTATTTAATAATAATTAAATTCAACTGGAAAATATTACTATTATGAATATATATATATATATATATATATTCATAATCGGTTTTTCGTAATAATTATTACATGTATTATTTTCTTTTAATCTTATTTATAACTTTGAAATTGATAAATATTACACTTTTCAAACAAAAAAAAAAAATAATCTCTAAAATTGAAGCTATGCAAGGTCATGTTTCAATAAATATTCAAAAGATTTTAATTTAAAAATAAAAGAAAAAAAGTCGAACAATAATAGTTGATGTTAGCATAAAAATATATTATAACGAAGTATATAATAGTTCGAAAATTTAAATTAATTTATCAATATTTTAATTTTATAGAGCTTCTTCAATAAGTAGAACCAAAAATTCGGTGTATTAAGTTTATACGACAATGATTATAAAACTTTTTTACTCTTGTTATTAGATTTTTATTAATCTAGAGAAAATTATAATATAAAGACGCTTTTTAAATTTAATAAATACAAATATATTTTTAAAACGAATTTAAAAAAAAATCTAAATTATAATAAAATATTTATACATAAATTAATTATAAAACTAAAATTGCATAAACGGAACTAAATGTGTCAAATTAGATTATATTTAAATTTCGCTAATTTCTTTATTACTTCACTTGTTAAAATTATTACCTATTATTTTAAAATTTTTTTTTAAAGGAAAATAATAAAAGATGTTTAGTATGCTATTATTTATTTGATAATGCACTTAAATTGAAATTAAATAATGAAAGTACATCGGTTTTACTACTTCAACAATTTCAAAAGTACAGAAAGTGGAAACATAATTTTGAAATTCTGTTCTGTGGATGAAGAATACTCTCAGACCGTTTTATTTTATTTTTTTTTTTTTTTTGCAACGAAACAACAGCTGCTCTAGTTTTGCAATTTTATCTAGAGGAGAATTAAGAAAAGTGCAGTGCAGAAACGAGGACAACACGTTGTACACTAGCCATCTTTCTCTCTCTCTCTCTCTCTCTTTTTCTTTGGAGTAGGAAATTTTTTCACTCGAGTGTGCGCGGAAAACGAGGCGGAAACCAGAGCTTGGAATTTTCAAGCTGGATCCGCAACAAGATATTATAAACCACAAAAAGAGGGAAAAGGACGGTTTAAGTCAACGTACTTGACAAGTAATCACAGTAACAGCTCTAGCGCCATCCGACTCAAGGGGGTCCTAGACTCTTGTTTTCCTGACCATGACTCTACGTGGGGTCCATCCCATCCCCTCTCTCTCTCTCTCTCTCTCTCTCTCTCCCTCTTCGTCTTACTCTCGAAATACCAGATTTACGCTGAAAACTGACAGGACATCTCGTTGACATCATCAGCGAATGTCCGGGGCTACGTGAGAAAAAATCCAACAACCAATGACCGTTGAATGCCGCTTCATCAAACTCTCCTAAGAAGTTCGTTAAGAAATCCCGCAAGTTTTACATAGAAAAATAAAAAAATTTCATTGTATCGATCTGGATTTCTAAAGAAGTTGCGCGAGCCACATATTGAATTTCATATCAGTTTCTCCTCTGACAAGATTTGTTTCGTCGTATCACTTTTTTTATAGGGCACTTGTATAGCTTAACTTATTTAAGCTTAATGTTTTCAATAAGATTCAGTTGAGATGTTTTTTATGAAATTTGAAAGTCAGTATGGAGTATTTGATACAAGCTCACAATCAACGTACAAAATATTAAATAACACGCATATTGTAATTCCTTTGATAAGATATTCTACAAAGCAGATTATGTAGAAGGCTTTTTCAATACTGAAAACCTCATAAAAAACATTCAATGCTATGCTTTTTGCATTTCCAATACTTTTCTGAATGATACGTTATTTTTTATAGCATTCAATCCTTCACCTACTCACTCCAGAGAAATATGAAAAAATTAATTAAAAGAATATTAAATTATTTCAATCCCTCGTAATTGTTAAAATGGTAAATTACAGCCCCATCTTCATAGAGCAGTCTAGTTTTTATTTTGTTTCGAGGATGTGTCTCGACTTCTTTTTTTTTTTTATCCTTATCAGGTCGCCGGACTTTTCATTTCCCTCTCCCAGCCGGCTCCTCCTCCCCCTCCACCTGGACAGAAATCTCTCGACGGTGAGTCTGGTCGTCCCTCTCCGACTCGCTACGACAGCGGCTGTCTCTCCCTGTCCGGGGGATGCTGCGTGCTGCTGCCGCTGCGGCGCTTCACTAGCTTCGCTCGAGCGTCGGCAGGAGGGGGGCACCGGAGAGACGATGCGATAGGGGTTGCTCCGCCCGCGGGCCAACCAGAATCCCGGAACGACGATCCTCGCCACACCCCGGGATCGTCCCGAGGAAGAATCCGCGTGCGTGCCATCCTCTTCTCTCCCGACACCGAGATTTCGGATACTCCAGTAGTCTGCCAAAGGCCGAAGCAGACGCGCCGATCTCTCGCACACGCTTCACCTCGTACTCGTCCGTGTCTCCTGGACCATCCACCTCCACCCCTTGCGGCGCGAGTGATCCTTGGCATCGAGTGCTACGGCGGTGGGCAAACACTCGTGCCACCCGGATCAAATGTCCTCGCTGCCAACTATTTCGCGTGCCGAATTCCGGGATGCTGAGTAAATGCCGAGGCCTCCATCGTGTTATGTTGCGGATTTTGAGATAAACCCACTGAACGAAATGTGTCAATAGCTCTTGGATAATTCTTTGGTTGGTGTCGTAAATGAAAATTAGTGCAATCCAGGGATTGTACATAATTCATCAGCCAAGATGGAGTGTTTAGATTTGTCCAACCCGATGCTTGATTACAAGAGCAGCAGTGGTAAGTTTATGGTTGCATAATGAATTTTTAATTACTGAGTTTCGAAAGGTAAAGGTACGGCATAATTCATATTCTTCTTGATTGATTTAACGGAAGTTATATAATTTTGACAGTACCTTATCGCACTAGTCTTTTTATCGACTATTTTTCCATATTTCAATGAGATTGTTAATCTAAAATTATTGATTTTACGTACAACATTTAAATCAGAGTCTATGATTATCATTCGCACAATCAAATAGTCGGCGACGTAATTATCGGGCAGTAACATTGAGAGTGTAGACAAAAGGCTTAAAATATCCTACGGCGCGAATGAACTACACATGAATTATTTTTGAGTGATAAATAATTAAAACTACAACATAGAGCGAGAAGTCGTTTAATGTCAATAATTAGCACGTGAAATGGTCTGTGTATATTGGTATCATCGTATCACCAGGACATCCTGTGGTCAGAATGCGGTTTTACGCGCGTGTGAATAGGCGCATTGCAATCAAAGTCAATCCCATAAATTCGCATACCCGGCAATCTGCCTAATTATCTCCGGTTATCTAGAACGACTCTATCAGCTCGAACGTAAAGAGAACCATGAGAAGAGGAAAAACGCGAGATAATATCTTCTCTATCAACGTGTCTGTGGTGCAGCCACGATTTAATGCTAAATTTATTATGACCTGTCAATCAAGAATACATTACGATATACTCGAGTGTCATCGCCAATCCAACGATACATCTGAAAAAAGTCTCTCTGATAAATTAAATTTTAATACCTTAAAAAGTATGTCAATAATCGCTTTAGAGGTGTACAAAATATTTTTTTAAATAGGCCTGCGGAATGGAGTTATCCTAGCCGAGTAGACTGTGAGATTGGATTTGATAAGAAGGACTGAGTAAACTGTGTAAATTAAAAATAAAAATGTGTCGGTTACAACCCTCTCTTTTTTAAACCGAATAACTTTTTTATACGAATGTTGTTCTGGGCATATAAACGTGAACTAGGGTAAAGGGGTAATAAAAAGTGCACACGTATTAAAGTAAAACACGGTGTAACAAAAGCGTGAAAGCTAGGGTTTCCTTATTGAGCGTTCATTTCCTACCAAGATGTCAACATCCTTGAGTTCTAATCTGAGCACTTCGAACTAATCAAGCGGATATCACTCAAGACCTCTCAAGTCAGCGAAGTCTTGGTTCTTGGCTCGGCTCCCCCTCGATAATCCGTGCATTACTTCCTCCATCATTATTTGGGCGTGTATGATCCCGACGGGAGCTAAAGAGCATTTCAAGGGTTTCTAAATATTGTTGCACTATCATCATCTGAAGTTCGCCGATTTGTTAGTTTAGAAGGCGTTCATGTCGAACGACACCCTCCAAAGGATCAGCGCGCTTTTTTACGAGATGACTTCACATCCCTTCCCTCCACTTCCTCGCAATCTTACAATTCCGCTATTTTTGTTGTTTATCTTTGTAATGAAAACGTTCCTGCCAATACGACTATTTTACGTAACAACATAAAAAGAGCTGTATACATAGAGCAGTTTACTTTTGACGATATTTCGATTACAATAAAAAATAATAGTGTGTTACGACTTTTTTTTCCGTTTTCTTTTCTTTTTCTTTTCTTTTTCTTTTTTTCTTTTTTTCTTTTTTAACGTACATTGTTATCATAAAAGTTCCAACGATATATTTTGAGCAAATGTATTTTCAAAGCAGAATTTTATTGATCGTCATCGAAGATTATGTAATTTTATTACACAATCTTTCATTTTCATCATGATATCAATTCTATAATTATTTACAACTTTTAAACGTGGATTGATAAAAATTGATTTAACATATCATAATTCGACACCAATAGAATAAATGTATTCAACGCAAATAAATGAAGCCACCACTTGTGATTTCACTTTAAAAATGATCCTTCGAACTTTAGAAATTTGATACTTATGATGAAAATACCGACCAGATAATAAAAGCTCATAACTAGCACTCAAAACATCCTCTTTCCTAGTCACCCGAATCACATCTCCGGTTTTATGTATCTGAATGTATGTATAAAATGTCAACTTAGTTGATCTGCATGTGACAAAAGTGGACGGATCTCGATGGTACTTGCCTTTCTTGGATTTCAAAGAGCCATAAAACCGAAGGTAAATAAACCAGGCGCCAATCTTGAGATAAATACGTCCACATCGTTTTTCACATATGTCACATAATTTACTCCTTTAATAACAAACAATATGTATATATACATATATACAGATATATATATATATATATATAGAGAGAGAGAGAGAGAGAGAGAGAGAGAGATGTACATATTCACATAGATTATTAATCTTGTTATGAAATACTTTTTGAATCTACAGAATAATATAGTTCTTCGCCGAAAATTTTATTATTCAACCCATTAAGTGCTCATTTCAATTATTTTATTATACTTCTGCAGGAAAAAAATATACTTCTATATAATTCTTATAGGATAATTATAATAAACATACATAATATATAAGTTGATAAAATTTAAATTTAGTTACCTAGTTAATATAAATTATTATTAAAGAATAAACTTTTTATTTAACCGGAGAAAATATTGAAATATAAATGTACCGTAAAATAATAGAAAATATGATAAAATTTTTGTGATAGTAAGTCAACTTTAATGTATATGACTTTTATAATTTTAAAGTCAATTTTTATTATTGTACCTTAAAAAAAATTTTTTATGAAAATTAAATTTTTATTAGCAAGGGAAATTTTATTCACATTGATTGAAGAATAATATTTAACACGTGCAGTTCAATAGCAGCGAATAAAATAAAAAAATGCTTTGGAAGATTAGATCATTAAATGTACATAAAACTTTTTTAAATGTTACTATACACAATTAATTTTCTTTTTGATACACATTATTTCCATAAAATTCAGTTGTTAAATATTTATTAAAGTATTTTAATGTAAAGATAAATTATTTTTCTTGAAATCTAATTGATTCAAACTTTGGTGATTGAGACATAATTCTTGTATCGCCCAAATTCTATAAAGAGCATTCCCTGCACTACGTAGTACATCTTCTTATTACCCATACAAATATGTTTATACAAGTCAAATTAAGTTGCATAACTTTTAGTAAATTCATAGAGACAAGAAAAACTCTTGTAAAGTACTAATGTCATGACTATAAAAAAAAAAGAACTTCACATTTTGAAATTCCGAATGAAAGAAAAAAAGAGATTGATTGGAAAATGAAACCCAAGAACAGTTGAAAGTCTTGGAAATGGAACGAGGGCGGGGGCGGGAATCAGTACCACCACCAGCAGCAGCAGCAGCAGCAGCAGCAGCAGCAACAGCAGCAGTTCGTTTGATTAAGTCGGTCGCGGTTTTGCAGGAAGCAGCGACGAGGGCGAGGCAGCAGGTGGGAGCGGGAGCGGGGGCGGCGTGGGCTCGGCCGGAGGCGGCAGCGAGAGTGCCGAGATGGAGGAGAACGGATCATTGCGCTCCTCCAGCAGCAGCAGTAGCAGCATCCATCACGGAAACCTCCCGGTCTACCGCGTCCCCAAGTCCTTGCTAACCGGGGGTGCCGCCGAGGAAGCTCACGACGTCTTCCGGGACTACCCTCAGGCGAGGCCCGCCCACCAGCAGCTCGACTACCAGCACCTCTTCGAGGAGCAGCAGCGGCATCTAGGCGCCGGGGTCAACCAGCACCATAGCAGCGACGAAGACAAGAAGCCCTGGGACTTTAGTGGCAAGCAAGCCTTTCAGCCCCGAAACTACATAAAAAGGGATAATCCAGACGATTATCGTAAGTATAACTCTTATTGAATTGTGCTTACTATTCGCATCAATGACATTTTTATGTAAATTATCAATCAGCAATTATAACTAATAAAGAATATTTTGTTTATCTATTTTATATTTTCCTAAAGAAAAAATATATTCGCAGATTAAAAAACTGTAAAAAAGTTAATAATAAAATTATCAAGTTTTAAATCCTTCTGAAATTCGATAAAATTAACATGTGATTAGAAATGTTATTTATCTAATCAAATCATTAATTGATACACCATTACAGGCTCTATCGTTTTTTGGTATTATTTTTGATTATTTTATTTGTATATAATGGTGGAAATAACAGGGTTTACATAATTATTATCTCCAGATTATACGTTAACGAATTATATTTTATTTATAATTGTTATAAAAGGGAATTTGTGAAAACACTCTGTACAAAATTTTAAAATCACAGTTTTACTTTTTTTATAATTTTTCGATAAAAAAAAAATCGATAGGTTTGGGGATTTATTAATATTGTACATATAAAGAAAATATTAGTATTTAAAAAAACTAAGGACTCATTAAAACCAATTAATCTTTAGTATATATGTTTAATAAATTTATCGTTATAATTTCCAAGTGGTATTAGTTTGTTGATATTCTAAACATATTTAATCTCTATGTTAAAAATCCAATCAATTTGATATTTAATCCGTTTTTATTTTTAATACAAAGAATATCTTCGCATTGTTAAAAAAAAATAATTTGATTTTTATAATTCAGCTAATAAAATGTTGTTATCACTTGCATATAAAGATAATTTAGAGATTTTGAATATTAAAAATCATATCTTTTTAAATTTACATTATGATTAGATAGTGTAATAATATGACTATCGGACAAATACCACATTATTTATATAATTAAAGATGTTTTCAAAACCTTATAATGTATAAAAATAAATTATTTATGAAATTAAATTTTCATGAAGTAAATGAAAATTTATAAATAAAATCCACTCAAGTGTCATTCACATTAACTGTAAAAATGTGTATTTTAAAGCATTATGAACTGTAATCCAACAGTAAAATATAACTCTATGATTATATAACGAATATTTAAAAAGAAGAAATAAGTCATGAATTCAATTTTACACTTATTGCAGATGGTTCTTTGAAAGAGGAGTCAATTGGTCCTCAAGACCATCCAGTCTCCGACTGGACAAATTCCGTACCAGACAGCGTTGAGATAAGCGTGTCCTCGTCCGGGACTCCGTACATCCGGGCGCGAAAGGACATCGCCGAAGGTACGAGATTCGGTCCATACATCGGAAACTGGTACAACGCGGACTTCAATCCTTCGAATGCCTGTGAGGTAAGTGGCTGATTGACGCAATAGGCAAATCATACGAATGAATCAAGCTTGAAGCGGATATGAAATTTTGGTGGGCACATGTGGTGGGCAGTAATAGGCGATAACAACTTATACAGGATGTTCACGTTCCATAACACGATTTTTGGCGCATGATCTCATCTCATTGGAATAACAGGGAGCGGAAAGCGGAGACTAGCGCCCGTAGAACCGTTTGAAAGATGATCGATCTGTTTACAACGAAGAGAGCTGAAGGAATGCGTTCTCACTCGCTCCCTCGCCCTCCCGTTTCTCCCTGTCTTTTTCTCACTCGGTTAGGCTCACTCTGCGACCAATAACGACACATCTTCTTTCCTACTGACTTAATCCCCGGTATTATCCGGCAGATGCCAGCAACGACAGAGTCGTCTCTCTATTTCTATTTCCACGACAAACGACCACCTGGTTCGCTCATTTCATTTTGTACTCATCTCTCTTTCTCTCACTTTATCTATCTCTATCTCCCTCTCCTTCTCTCTTATTTCTTTCTCTCTTCACTGTGATATTTTCCTCACTGGTATGAAGGTGTCATCCGTGTTGACAGATCTGTCAGTTGCTCTTGGATACCTTCTCGAGGATTTCCAAATTTTTGACTTGAAAGAGGAAGAGCAGAGAGCGAGATGAAAGCGCATTTGAGCGAAAACTAGTACCTACCTTTCTATTCATTTTCTGCTATGTCCAAGTCGGACGGACCATCATATTTTAGTCTTTCTTTGCATTTCAATATTAACAGGTACTGTTACAGTATTCATAGAACAAATTTAGAAGACATTGGTCCAAAATAATGCAATTCGTCGGTTGATTGACAGTATCTCGCAGCATTATACTTAAGATTATTTTTAAACTTAAAATATGTGAACGACAGAAATATGAATGTTGAATCTAATTTAAGTTGTGGTTTTCCAATGATAAGATATACACACTTGTCAAATCAAAAGTCTATAAATAATATTTAAGAAAAAAAAATTATACTTGATTAAATCATTTTTCTATATTTGTCAAGTAAAGTAAAAGTTGAAATATAAAATAATTAATGTTTATAATATCACAAAAAAATATTTCAATGATATTTATAATTTATAATTGTAACTCTGATTTTAATAAGATCTTTTAAAAATGTTTAAGTATTTTAAATAACAGGTGGAAGTTTATATGCTTTAATTAGATTTAAATAGACATTAATACTTTAAAGTAACAACTTATTTTAGATAGATTTGAGAAGATAATATTAGAAGTATTGAGTATTGCGTAAAAAGAAAATACCGAGAATCGTAGGTAGAAAATGAGTGTGGGTCGGACAACCGAAGCTCGCCGGTCAAGAGCAAAGGGTTTTTAGGGTTGTGGGGGGGGGGAGAGGAGTGATAGATATGATAGCGAGAACGCATGTCGCACTGACAAAATGTAAATGGCTTCATCCATCTAATACCCGACAAAAAGTCAGCAGGGGCCAACTGTCGAGCGACGATTACCGGATAGATTAAACCGAAAACTACCCCTTCGTTTCGCTGGACGATCTATCAAGTAGTGCGCACTGGTGGTCGTTGCTTTCGGGTAGCGTGTCCGTGGCTTCGATGTCCCAAAGCAATATTACCAATTTCACACGCACCAACTTCAAAATATCACCGCACTACAGCATCCGCAGCATCCAGGTTTTCGTTTGTTCGTATAAACGTTCGATTACTCGGAGGCTTCAGGTGCCTGAAGTTTTGTTTTCTCTTGGGGCTTCAGGTTCACGGTTAGGCGAGGTAATCAAGATCGTGGTTGAAAATCGGTGTAAACGCAAGGTACTGCGCTGGAGATTTGATAGGGGATGAATTGAAATAACGAATGAGGATGAAGAGGAAGGAGAACGATGGAGTGCAGATGATTTGAGAAAAATTGTCTCCCTATGGCACCACCGTTACTTACCCTTAATCCTTTTCTCACATCGTGAAAAAATAAAAGCAATAATAATACGGGAAAAAAGTGCCAGACACGTACATCGCCAGAAAGGGGAATAGAAAGAGGTAAAATCGAGCACGTGAGAGGTATCGATCAACCATGCGAAACCCGGCAAACCGATATTTTTCCCCAAAATTTCGTGTTTATGCATCACATGCATGTATGTACGCACAGTAGTGCTCCGTAGGATTTAGGAAAGCAAGGGAAAAAAAGGTCATGAATAGAAAGCGCACCGCGCGTCTTACACGAGGTCGGGGATCTGCCGCGGACTGGTTGGTATCGATATTACCTCACCTGCTGTGTATCCAGACACAGTGGAGTTTTTGCCGGAATCCCCGAGCGCCCTTAAGGGGGGTGCGAGTGACGGGAAAAAGGGCTGAAAATAGTGAGAGGGGGGAGAGGGGGAGGGGGAATGCGTAGTTGTTGCGGGCACGTTTAGCTCGTTGACGCGTAATCAAACGACGACGCGGTGTGCCTTCGTGGTACCTAAACCAATCTTGGGCTTAGTTCGCTCGCGCGAAAGTCCTCGTACCCCTTGTAGCGCTAGTGGAGCAGAGTTCAACCAGGGTGAGAGGGCACGACACCAATTTATTGGATGAATCTGGGGATTCTTACACGCGTGCACCGATCCTAAATGATCAATTTCTATCAAAGATGCCACGCGATTCATTAAGCTCGTTTATTTTTTCCTAGCGAGAGATCCCGGACTTTTAACTCTAAGCTTCAATTTAACTTCTTTGGCCTTGTTAACTGTTCAATACATCTTTTTTCCAATTAATCAAGCACAAGGGTTAACTTCTCTCAATTATAATACAATGAATGTAGTCGATGATTTAGTATATTTATTCTATACATTTGGTTAACTATTAATTTAATATACCTATTTGATATGAATTTTTTTTTTTAGAATAAAGAAAATATTACATAATCCCTCCTTGAATTATTAAACATTTGAGAATAATTCAGAATAAAATTTAAAGTATAGATTCTTATTCAATTTTTACGTTTATATTAAAATTTTTTTAAATTTTTGTTTAAAAAAATATTTTTATCGTAAAATTTCAAAAAACAGTTTCAAACCAACACTTTTAAAAATTTTATTTCACAGAATCAATATTTTAATATTGTTCTTCGTAAATTATTCCAAATCTTATTTAGTTTTTATAAGTACTTTTTATTTATACTGTCACTTCACTAAAATATCTTAATACGTTCGAATTTTGTTAATAAAATTCAATTCCAGATATATATTAACTAGAATAGTATTATCCGATTTCGGATTTGTGCATTAGATTAAAAGTTATTTTGCCGAAGAGAATGTTTTCTCGGCTTTGATTTTCCTGACATATTGGGTTTGTCATTATTTTCACGTGATGGTGAGTTCCTGCCCCACTTGCCTCTCTCTCTCTCTTGGCTCCCCCGGAACAACCAACCAATCACCCCGTCGACGTTCACCCGAAAGCTCCTGTGGAGCGAAGCTCTAGGTTGTGTTCTGGTCGCACAATTGCTTGTTTTTCATGCACGTATATATTATGGTGAAAAGGCCGAGACAAGGGATGATGCGGAGAAATTGAAGGAGGACGAAACCGAGAAAGAGAAAACGCCGCCACGTACTTTTTTGCCAAATCGAGTGGAAACCGCGCGTTCTGTTTGCCACCGATGCCGCTGACAAATTATATAAATGGTCAAAATCGGGCAAAACTGTCAAGAGGCACGCGTTGTTTCTGCGAGTTCACTGTTCTCCTCAAGCAACTTTAACGAGGTCAGTTTTTCGCGTTGGTTTAGCGTTTCTTAAATTTTTGTTGTCGGTTAAAAGCTCAGCTGGGCTCAGAATAGAGTGCTTAACTATTGAAAAACAGAATGTTAAAAAATTTAGATTAATACAAATGTTTGAACAAGAAATTCTTCATTTTTTACAATTAATGCGGAAAAAATTGTTCGGGATATGAAAAATTAAAAAATACGAGTTTTCCATTTATGTAGATCGACGTTGTGGTACATTGTTATACTCATACATTGTGAATATTATATTGAATTTTTTCACATAATTAAAATCTTGAGAAAGTTAAAGAATTATTTTGCCAAAACATTATCATGGATAATAAAAAAATTAAAAAAAAAATTAAAAAAAAATTATTTTTTTCCATAATTTTCTTCATATTAATTATAGAATAAAATTTATTTTAAAAATTTGTACTCGTGTATAAGTAAGCAAGAGTAATTAAATGTTTACCATACGGGTACTTATTTCTTAGTAACTAGATTTTAATTTCCAAACTCATTTGGTGAAATAAAATTTTAATAATTGGATTGCTGGAAGTAAAATGATACTACTAAAGAGAATAATGCGATTGTATGAAATTGAGTAGACAAATGGGAATGCATATTTTTTGTTGCATCGTAGTAACTTTCACGCTGTTCAATTACATGTAATTTTGCCAAACGTGGATATGAAAAACGGAACAAAAAGGCGGTGGACAATGTCACGTACACCCGAGCGAGGGAGAGAGAGAGAGAGAGAGAGAGAGAGAGAGAGAGAGAATGTGTGCCAAAATCGTAGGCTAAACTAAATAAGGGCAAGCAATTTGAAGATTTCGTGTGTGAAGAGTCTGCACGTGAGAAGGAGGTCCACTCTCGACAGCTGGGAGAGCAATTTCGTTAGAGTCTCATTCATCGATTGTCGATGGCAAAGAAAGCTCGTTAAGGCGGCACAACCCGGGGAGTGGCCCACTGGGATTCCCGCGGGAGAGTCTTTGCCCTGACACCCGAGGCGCCGATTAGGCAAATAACGGGGAATCGTGCCCCGACCCAGGAACATCGAATGCAACGCTCCTCGTTGCTCAATAGCCCCAGACGCATTCAGGGTCACCGAGTGCCGAGATCGGCGCATTGTCGCGATGTTGGACATTGGACATTGTCCAGACCTCGTCGGGGCGTTACGCGGGTCCCGGAAGTGCCCCGACAAAACCTCCCCCGGGTCAGGTAAGCACCGCATCGCAAGTGCATCGGTGGAAGTGCGCGTGCGCGTCCTCGTCTCCTTGGGTTTCTTTAAATCGATGCAGGACTCGCGGTGACCCGACCGGGGTTCCGTTCCCAAGGCATAGGGTTACCACGAGTGCCGCTGACCTGCCCCGCCGCTCTGCTCGAGATTTTCCGAATTTGAATTTGAACAACGGAAAGAGCGAGAGAGTTACCACGAGTTGTATTCGCCAGGAAACAAGAGACAATCAGAATCCGCGGGGATCTCCTGCTTTGTAGTCCTGTCAAATCTTGACAAGTCTCGTAGCTGTAGAAGCCTTAAAGAATGCACCGCAATACAAAGCGCATTTGTGCAAGTGAAAAACGCATTCGGTGTTCCTGAGATTTTCTTTTTTCCATCTTCTCGTGATTTTCCCTTTGATTTGCTTAAATACCAATTAATTGATTTGTCGAATGCTGTCTTACGAGAATAGATGTGTGCATGCGATTGTGATTTTATTTGTTTGATTTTGTATGACTCGGGCGTCTCGCATATTATTTCACTTATTCACTTAATTCACCTAACCGTATTAAATGTAACTGCTGTACAAGTTACAAAATCCGTTGCTCGCGGTTGCTCATATATTTTACACGAAAGAATATATTTATTAAAATAACTAAAGAATAAAAAGTGGCGATCTTGAAGGACCACCATACCTTGTGCACTGCACGAAGTGAAAGAAAGTTGCTGTATGAAAATTTAATAAGAATGTAAAAAAGACCATTTGATATTTAAAGAGTAAAATTCTGGTAGCTCGTGGGCAAGGGTTAAAATTAACCAAAAGCCGGCATTCATGGTGTTTAAAGAGAATAATAGCAAGACAAGTTAGTGAGTAAAACGTGTATTGAATGTCCTGACAAAACGATATGCACAGGCTCTTCTTTCAATTGGCCAACTGTGCACCAAAACTGACCGACTAACTTAACTAGCCCTTTTTTCGCGTATTTTTTTTTTTTTTTTTTTTGCTGACTGCTGGCTCCTTGTGCTCCCAAGAATCGAGTTCTTTTGATTGGCACTTCTCCCGGTCTTTCGTATTATGTTAATAACTATATGATACACCTTTGTGGGACCTGCGTCACCTTAGCCCAAACTATATTTTGACATTTAAATTTAGATAGTTCTCGTGTCAGGGTCTGCCGCTCTATGATCCCCCAGCACACGTGTATAGCTTTACGTATACATTATTACCCGCGTTATAAAGAAAATCTAATTTACACATAATCGTACAATCGCATTCGGTCTCTAAAGAACACATACATTCATACGAAGAAACTCTTTATGATTAATGTAGTGTAATTTCTTCTCAAAACTACACTCAAAATGTATTTCTATTTCTTCTCGAAGAAATTTTTGTGAATAAGCTATAGCGAATTTGAGTATCGATCAGCTAAATCACTCAATTAATTAATTGATTGACAATTATCAAATATTTCCAATATCCTTACAAAGAATAAAATGTTATTAAAGAAAACTGGATACATTATTTGCCAATTTAAAACAAAATACGCTTAAGCATGGAAATTCTATTTTTCAATTTATGAAAAATGAATTTGACCCTCCGAAAATATACGCATGGTATAAAATCGTAAAATTGAGTTTATTAACTCTTCTTTGTGCACGATATTTAAGAATCTTAAATTACTGAATCTGATTGCATGGATTTGAATGGAAAAGATTATTGGTGCCAACATCAGTGCGGACAGTTCAATATTTTAATTTGCTTCTCTTCTTGGATAGCGAATAGGGTTGCACTGTCTGGAAAGCGATAAATCTTAGGGGATATATTATCTATCGAAAATGAGCAGAGGCGACACGTGTTGTCACTCGTCCAGTGTTGTGTGACCTCGTTGGTAACTTCGTCATCGTTACAGTAACCATAGACACCCTACATTTCGTAAAAGGGTCCATTTGCACTTCTCACTTTCGATTTTTCTGTCTCTCCTTTCCCATATTTCTCCTCGCATACTCGGTTTTTACAACTGTACACACGCACGCGTGTACGCAACTATCTCCTACTCTTTTCACTCTGATCTCTTCCTTTCATTTGCTCACAAAGAGAGAAAAGGAGAAGAAAAGAGAGAATTAAGAGTTTTGTGCTGGACAAAATAAGAAGACATTGAACGGACGACTGTAAGCAGAGGAAGAAAATTAAGAGATGCGAGGAATACGAAATAATGAGAACAAGTGTGAGAAAGGTAACCAAAAAGGCAGACAAGAAAGACTCGGCATGGAAAAGGGGCGGGGTGAGGGGTGGGGGGGGGGGGGGGGGGTTAAAGTAGGTGAGAGAGGGAGAGAGATGTTCGATGTGTAGGAAGCCGTTTTACCGGCATGGGACGACGGGGGACTCCCCTAGACTTAATTGAACTTGTTCGCAACTCGTAACGAGAAGTCGAGTAAGTGCTACGGTTATAATTTACGGAAAACAATCGAGTGCCTTTGATGTGGTACCGCGATTGTCTCGGCGTCGAACCTTTTCTTTCTCTCCTTCTACCACCTCAGCCTCTCTCCTTCTCTTACTCTATACAATGATTGGAAAAACGATCGTAGCCACGGTCACCATATAAACCGCTAGGAACTGACAGGGAACGTTCCATGCCAATCTGCTTTGAAGCTATCTAAAACAAAATTGCATTATCGAAGCTCCTAAGAAAATTCTGATCGGTTTTTTATAGCCAAGAATATTTCATTGTGCAGCATGGACGGACACCACGCCATTATCGTTTATCGATTTGTTTGAAAAGTGAAATGGAGTTTTAATTTTTTGATAAATAGGATTTGTCCACCAGGCTGCATTTTAAAGCACATCAACCCAAGGAATGCTTGTGATTGTGCAAGTGAAACAAAAATATATCAAACGCTATTTTTAAATTACTAGGAATAGCGGGCAAACAAAGTTACATGATTGCCTCTTCGGGCGGACTCGAGTGCATTGTATAAACACCTACTACCTGAACTTTCTTCGCATTGTGATCGAGTTATTATGATCCCTCGGATCGGGGCTCCCTATTTTTTCAAAATATCGATTTTGAGCATTATATCGAATATTGGCTGCGTAAATCACCATTTCTAAGGATTGACAGTTTTTTAACTTTTGTATTGAACCGTGTCAATCAAGTCTTTTTCGGGGGGAACGGAGCTTCGAGCAATCCTTACTTATCGATTTCAAACATTAGCTAGCGCGTGGATAGCAACAATGAAATTCATTGCAAAATATTGTTTTGTGAAAAAGAAGAAGAAGAAGAAGAAGAAGAAGACATCAATCACGAGAAGCAGCTCGAGACGGGTTAAAATCTTCGCGAGTGAGATGTCGAGTCTGGCGCACGTCGGGAGCACAAGTCTTCGTCTCCTTCACGCCGGCGGAAAAACAATTTTGCCAAATTTTCTGGTAAATAGGCCTCTAATGATCGATCATAGCAGGGGGGCTGGGTTTGACGCGGTGCGCTGATATAATTTATACCGTTAGATAGGAAACGGGGGTAGCTTCCCTTTCTGTCGGGGTGGGCGCGTCGTGCCGAGTCGGACGGCGGCGGACCTTCTCCGGGTTCGAGGGTGGCATCTGCTGCACGTTAGACACGGTTCAGAGGACACCGTCTCGCCTTGTCATTACGTGCATTACTTTCAGTCCTCGAGAGTCAAGTGGCTCCGCTCGACTTTACGCGCAATTCCATGTTTTACGTGGTTTTTCAGGAAAATATCGAGTCGGCCGTGACCGATGCATTTTCCACGGCACATCTTTTATTTATACATTTGCATGCTTCGAGTATCGGCTTTATCTCACTTGTTTTCTGCTTTCTCGATCGCCCTTCTTAAAATTAAGTTATTTCAGGATCTAACGCTATAATGTAACTTTGAACTTAATATAATATTGGGCACGCGACATTAATCATCTGAAATCAATTTATTAATATTTTTAAATTATAAATCTTACCCAAATTGATTTACTTTTATTTTATTTGCAGTCTTTGTGACTATGAGAAAATGGATTTATTCAATTTATCAAAATATTTAAACGTAAACTCCTTGGTCTCATAGAGCAAAATAATAAAATAAAGTATTTCAAATTTATAAAACCTTTCATCTTGCAAATAAAAAGTTGTTAACACCTCGTAACATTATCATTAATCACAGCAGTAAAAATGTGTTTTTGATCAGTATCCTGGTTAGTTTAGAAAGAAAAAAAAACAACAAATTAAATAAATTATTATAATTTATATATTTATATTTATTTATTTATTTATTTATTTATATAATAAACAAGATCAAAATATGGTTGGAGATGGAAAAGATGTTTGTTAACCACGTGGTAAAATCGATGAAGTGACATCAATTAAACTATATCAATTCAATTTTCAAGTCGCACAATCAAATTGCAATCCACAAATTACCGAGCGCCTTGCTTTTGTTCTGAAATGTTAGACGTGCACATTGCAATGCTCGTGTCGAGATATCGAACCGCTTTTCTTGCATTGTTCAGCACACATGCGCCCGCACCCACCCACACACGTAAACATCAAGTAATTCGTCGCGCGTCAGCGTGTAGCTCTTTCAATTATCATCCCTTAAATAATAGCACTATTTACGATCTTTAGTTATTTAATGCAGTTAATACAAGAGCGAGCGAAGGTCCTTTCATGTCGTCCCCCTTCGCTTTTCAGCGCCAAATTTAGAGAAGACGTAGTGCGACTTGGCTTATGAGGAAGGAACCAGCCCACGTTGCACCAACACTGGCGACATCTTTCCTTAATTTCCCTCAGCCGAATTACTCTCCTCAATCTTACTTAATTAATACTTAATTAATCCCGGGAAATCCTGTATTGCCAACCTGTGTTCGTGCGGTGCGTCAATTTCAATTTATTCCGTATCTCCAGTAAAATATTCTACTCTTTTTCCTTTCTTTCTTTCTTTTATTTTTTTAAATTATACATGTAATGCAGTACAAGCCGTGAAAAAGAATAGCTAAAAATCTCGTAAATTCGATGAGAGGAAAGTTTAGCTTTCAAAGGGATTTTACGACGAAATTGATTTTCTTGACATTATGACGGCATCCGTTATACAACAGAGAAACACGTTGTGCGGTTAAAAGCATTTTTGCGTCGACCATCGCCAAACTATCATCCGGCTATCGATCGATGTTGTACGTAACATTATTATTTTTGTTTTCCTTGATGCCCAAAAGAAGTTTTATTGTCACAAAAAATTCAATTAGAGTAATGCCGAAGAAGTATCATTCAAAAAGGTTGTTTTTTTTTTAAGTATCTTTCATAAAAACGATTACTTATCTCGCATAATTCTTAGTACTATTTCTCATGAAAAAGTGTTTCACCGTTTGTCATTGTTTGACACTCCTACCAAGTAAGTACATCAATGCCTGTCAGATAATGTAAAAAATATTTTTAAAAATCGGCATGGGTGTTATTGTTTTGTAGAAGATAGGGGAATTTCGACAAAGTTATCCAGCGACATAATCACGTTAAAATCAGATTTGAATAAATATTCTAGTCTCTACCTGAACTCACAGATACAGCTCAACAGGGTAAAATTGATCCATGATCTTTGGTGAAAGGATGAATGCCGGCCAGTGTCGTCGCTTTTAATCTGACTGCATAAAAAGGGAGAAAGGGAGCAAAATCCACTTCTAAGCATAAAGCAAGTCCCATTCGTGCCCAGTTTCCGATGACATTCACCGGTCCAGAGAAGATGTGGTGCCAAATGAAGCGATCCTTCCGAGGAACACGCACGCGATGTGACGCGCAGCCTTTACGCGCATTATCCACCTCGATATAATAAGAGATGAAAATGCGCCGGACAGTCTTCTTTTCCGACAGATCTCGCTCAGATGAAAATCGGTGGGCGTGGTCACCGCATCTCCGCCGCTCGAGGATCACCACCGATTATGAGGGCCACGGGCCAGCATCGAACGGGCGGAGTGAGGGGGGGAGGGAGGGAGGGAGGGAGGGAGGGAGGCTGGGAGGCTCTCTTCTCTTTCTCTCGTCACTCTTTTTTCCCTTTTTCTTTTTCTTTTTTCATCTTTTTTTTTTTAACGCAGCTAGAGACTATCTGCTTTTCTCGACCACGTTCCCGGAGAAAAATCTTTGAAGAAGACTTGACGGGTTGCTTCTCTTGTGTAGGTGTGAGCTCACAAAGAAGAGGTCGTCGCATATTTTGTATTCTAACCCTCTGGGCTCTGTTTTCCTCCTTTACACCGACTACTCCAACCGTTTACCTTGCCTGTTGTATTCATTTTTTCTCTCTTTGTAAATTTTTCTTTTTTCTTTTTTTTTTGCACACTTCCGTAAGCAAACCAAGTTTTCTGTGTATTTACATTACTATTTTACCAAAGTAAATAGTTTAAAAACATAAATTTTAGCGAAATTACAACTTACGTAAATAAGCAATATGAAATGCATTCTATTTGTGTATCGCAATATTCTTTACTGTTCTTCATGTGCTTATATAATAAAATGCGTAAAGTTGATTAAAAAAGAAATTTTTTATTTTGTATTTACAAATAGCGATGGCGCTTACTAAAATTGAAGATATTTGAAAGATCTTTCAGTAATATGAAATAATTATGATTTAATGGATTTGATTTTGTTTTTATTGATTTTACAAATAAGAATAAATATTTTGAAATTAATACTAATGTAATAAATGTTCATAACAATAAATTTTAGCAATAAATTTTAAAACTTAGCATAAAACAAAACACTATATTGTCAATGAGTAAAACTAAACTAATGGTCAAAATATTTTTAGAAAAACGTTAAAAATATAATTTAGTTGTATGCAAAAAAAAATTTTTAATGAAAAGAGAACGTTAAATGACAGCTCACTAGCTATTGAATAGAATACGAGACAGAAGAAGAGTCTTAGCAGTAGGAGGAGGTCGTATTTTTTGAAAAGATTACAAGCCTCCTGTGGAGCATCTCAATGAAACGGTCGAAGGTGATGTTCTTGTCCTCTTCTATGTGTAAACGGTTGACCTACAATGGAAGTGTTAGACCAGATAACGAATAAGATATCTCTTGTGGAAAATCAGAGGATCGTACTGTGGTTAGCCTTTAAAGCGTTATTCTCACCTTTTTTTGTGTTTTCTTTACCAGTGTAAATGTTCGAAATCTTTGTCGAGCTACTATTATTTGAACCTCGATGAAGAAGATGAGTAAAAGTGAACAAATTTTGTTTTTGAATCCGTTTACTTAGCATTCAAAGTATTTAGAACTTCAATAGCGAAAAATAAAATTATACGTATTTGGAAATCAAAGGACGTAAAGAGTATTTTAACATTTAGTCCCGTGAAATCCATGAATTTTAAATGTGGAAATCGGTTTTTATAAGTTTCTAGTGTAGTATAGCTTGCCGTATATTGAGTGAAAGTATTTATAATCTCAAATTATTATGGCAAAATTGTATTGTATATATATATATGTACTTGGAATATTATTTTTTTCTACGTATAAATAAATACTTTGTTTCAAATATATTTGAAAATGTTTTAAACCGATTGAGCTTAAATAACCAAAAAAATGTCATTTATATTTAGTTTCTGTAGCTTTCATTTTATGTAAAAAATATAATTTCATGTAAATTTTTCAACATTTTTATAACGCCACTTGAAGCTCGTTTAATATTTTCAAAATAAAAACTAGTTTTGCTTTTTTCATTTATATCCTTATTTATATTTATTTTTTATTGGAAATATTCCCTTTAAAGGTAATTTTGAACGTTACTTGAAAGTTTCAAGGTAAATGGATGTAGATTGCCGCCAGTGTAGGAGCGGTGACAGAGTGAGCTATAGACAAATATGCAAAATAAGCAAAATAAGCATAATAAGCAAAATAAGCACACATTTCTTTACAGCATTAGATAGTAGAAAACCGAGTTTTTCCCAGAGAGAGTTTTCGCGATCGGAAATGCTTCCCCGGTTTCCCTTGTTAACCGATAAATGGTCAAAGGAAGGAGGCGCGTTGCAGCTTGATGATCGCGGATTATCAGCGGACACAAAAGGAGAATAGAAATAAAGGAAAGCCAGTCGGGATTGGTTCGCTCGAAATTGGAAAGGACTCGGATGGATCTGTTGCACAGGGTGGGTGCATCTGGGAGAGCGGGAGCGGGAGCGGGCCCGAGGAACCCGATTATTATGGGGGACGAGCAGAGGAGACTACAAATCTGCCGCAGGAATTGTCCGCACATGTCCGCGTGCGGCCGACAAAGCGAGGAGCGAGCGGTTCCCGCTGGGCGAGCACGAGGAACGATCTAGAGCGCAGGCGCGCTCGCGACGACTGACCGACGACTCCTCGAGGATCGCGCGGGACCCCTCGGTCGGGTGTCTCTTTTCTCTCTTCGCCAGATGAAGACGCGAACAACGGGGAGGAACGTGTCGCGTCGCGTCGCGCCTGCTACACCGCAACAGACTCTTCTCTGTCAGCCCCGTCCGTCTCTCTTCTTCCTTTCAATTATACCTTTATCGACGTTATTCAATACGATGAGATCTATCGCCTAAAAAGCCACGCTGACTTTTTACAATAGACCGAGGATTTATGTTTAGTTGGCCATTTATAGAGAATGTCTTCATACTCAGGAATCACAACTTACGGATCTTCTTGTTTCGCCCTCGTCACTTCAGTCACTTCTTATTATTTATTATCCACACGTGGCTTGTCTAATATTTTTCAATTTAGTTTCCATTTGTTCCATATTTTCCCCAAACTATTTTTTTATACGAATAAATTATATTTAGAAGCATTGTGATCATCTCATTAAGTTAAGTTTTTATTAAGTTTTTTTTTTTTTTTAATGTGGGATAAATATTTTAATTAATTGAAACTTATTCCATAGTCAGTATATTTAAATATTTCATGCACAATAATATATCATTGTTAAATTTTTTTTAAATAGATGTAATTAAAATTATTGCAAATGTTAATATTAAAAATAAATATATTAAAAATTATAATTACATAACAATATAATTAAAAATATATGTCAATTCGTGAAATATAATTTATCATTACCTAAATAATTATACATATGTTTGGTCAAATTAAAATTAATTTTTTTATATACTAGAATAAGGTAAATTTATACTGCAGATATTAAACTAAAAAAATATGAAAGTTTCATGGAATACAGTCCAGATAAAAACATTTATTTTAAGCCGAAAGAAAAAAACGTTAAATTTTAAAAGATCGATTGAATGAAATTAATAATTTTTTCGGAAGCAAAATTTCCTTGCGCAATGTTTTTTAAGTACATAAGTTATATTCTAGGCTAATATTTACCAAATATTTGTTGGGGACAATACAATATAATATCCACGGTTTAGCTCTTTGAAGTTATCTCAACCCACCGAGATACATCCGGAAACGAACGAGGGTGTAAATGATGGAAAAGAAGATGAAAAAATAATAAAACAGACATGTTTCTCTCTTAATGGAAAATCCTGAAAAATTTGTTTACTCGCGCCGATGAGTCTCGAGTTAACACATCATTGTTGAAAGGTGTGACAGATCTGTAAATCCTAATCTGTCGTGTCACCCGCCGGGCGCTCGATCAGGGATTCGTCTTCTCTCTCTCTCTCTCTCTCTCTCTCTCTCTCTCTCTCTCTCTTTCTCCTTCTGAGGGTTTATACTCGTCTTCGGAAAATGGGCCATAATCTCGGTAGCCCTTAAAAATTGTCCTGCAATGATCACACATCAAAAACATCTTTATACCTGCTTTGTTCGCCCACGCCACCAAAACATTGAAAACCTTTCTGATAAATTACTAACCAATAAACGAATGATACATCCACAATAATTGTTCGCGTCTTCATGCAACTGTTAATTCTGTCATAAAGTCCTGGATTAATATTATACTTGTAGTTCAAGGTGTTGAAAATATTATAACATTTATAAACAATTTTAAAGAATTATTTATAATTTTATATGCGGTATAAATTTTAACTTTTTGTGTCCCAAGTATCATAGTTATTAAATAGTTATGTCATTTACTTTTACGAGTATTTGACCGTTGTTTCAATGTAAATTTGCCTCATAAATATCAATTTCATACATTACATCAATTACTCTTATTTATGAATTTATAAGCTAAATTTTAATATAAGAATAATTTTTATGGGTCTTTCAAATCCGTTGTGCAATATATCCAGATATGATATCCATTAAATTGACCGTTATTTTCAATAAAAAATAATTTATTTTTTTTATTTCCATAACAAATCAATTTATATATATTGTTGATCAGTTAATAATAAAATTTTTATTAAAACTTTTATATTTCGTATCGTAACTTAATTAACAAGAAAAACAATCCTGAAAACTATTTTCATTAATGGATCATATAAAAATCCTCCACTATTTAAAATCCTCGTTAACGAATCGCACTTTTGTACGCTACTCGATAAATTCAAAATTGAGAAAGGAAATGTTTGCAATTCCCCAGGAGATTAGGATGCGCACACATAATGTCACACCCGCAGTCCTAAGCATGTGCGCGGCACAGATAAAGACTGGCATTTCCAGACAATGAGAATTCCAGTAGTTTTCCCGGAGTTCGCCTACGATTGCGTATTCAGAGTGCGCACAGAAGAGAGGAATCGTAAAGTCCGTACTTATGCTCTCTCTCTCTCTCTCTTTCTCTCGGTTTCCTCTGAGCGAGCACGAAGGAGTCCTCGCATCCGGAAAAAGTGCCGGAGCGTGCGTAAGCTCCGAAGGGCAAAGTAAGTGTCCTTCGTCCTTCACGCCGACGGCAGCTCATCCGATATTTTCACGAGTTTGCCTGAAAAGGTCCTGCAGGTTTTTCGCGCAATCCGGATTATTGCTCGGCGGGTGCTGCCCAACCACTGCATTTCGTTCCCGCGGACAAAAACTCACAGCCATTATACAACCAAAAGACACGTATTCATGATGCGTACGTCAAGACTCAAAAGCTAAAACATTCGACGGATTCTCGATTTTTCTTTCCCCCGTCATTCTCTTTATACGGGGAAAGCGATGCCTTTCCCGATATTTTCTTTCTCCAAAATTAATTTATTTGCTCGGGGAGAGGATGCAATTCCAGCTGCTTAGAGTATTCTTATTGAGATTTTCCTGGTCAATATATGTTCAACGTCTAAATGTTTATGCTACAACGTGCAACTGTTTAGGCAAAGTCTATACATTTTGTCCTTGATATTTTTCTACCAAATTGTTTATTCGTAAATTTTACCATTGGTAAAACAATCAATTTGTCAAACTTGTATTAATT
The DNA here is from genome assembly GCA_018907245.1 of Eupristina koningsbergeri. Lineage (NCBI taxonomy): Eukaryota > Metazoa > Arthropoda > Insecta > Hymenoptera > Agaonidae > Eupristina > Eupristina koningsbergeri. The sequence goes on from JACCHV010000151.1 coordinate 757,429, forward strand.
ATCTTTATAAAATCTTATATATCTCTATATATATCTTATATGCCGAACACCTTAATAAATTTGCTTTGGTAGCAACCGACAGCTGCGCGCGCATTACCTTTTCAGTCTTTTCCAGGGAGAAAACTCAAGAGAAGCGTTATTTTCCGGTTTCGCTTATCTGTTGGTTCTTTGTGTTATCGGCACCTGCCAAAGCACCTGTCCGGAGAAAAAGACACTGGAAAGTTATCTTGGTACGGTTTGCAAACAAGTAAGCATCTTTTTGGGGTGCTGGTAGGAGATCGTTTTACTTGGCTCTTTCTCTCTTTAGGCGCCCCCAAATTTGCTTACATAGGGCTTTTATAATATTATTATTCGTACCTATTGCACCTATCCCTCTCGCTCTCTAAATTTACACTTTGTACATTTAGCAATGTCTGTTATAACGCGTATTATGTATTCGAGAATGCGTTAAAAGTCTCTACTTTACAATACTTATAAATGAGACAATAGTTTGTCTACGAAATTCCTACAGGTAATATGATGGATTATCATTTATTATTATGGCCCTTCACTCGTAGGGTGTGGTTTTGGAAGAATAACTTGTGTACACATTCACTATATAAATATATCTGGGCAGATTTGTAGATACTGGTTTATTTTTACAAAATTATTAGTAGGCTAATACAAGAACGAACGTTAAATCAATTCAGCATTTTTATTTGAAGGCGAACATTTATTATTTATTTTTTTTTTTTTTTTAAAGTAAAGTTTTTATTGTCTTCGCACTAGGTGTTTGCTTTTGAATATTTATTTCAACAAGCATCGCTTGTTTAAATTGGGGAAGGGATGTCTAAAAGCTCACACAAACATACACCTATTTAATTACAGATTATTTGCAAATGACACATAATATTAAATAAATACATGCATTATATTGCTAAAAGCGCAACAACAACATTCATTCATCGCAGCCCGTCACAATAATAATAATAATAATAATAATAATAATAATAATAACAATAATAACTCATACACTCGAAAGGGAAAGTGAATAATTCCCACTCTCCGGCGGTTCGGTCTTCAATCCATCGGGTAGCCTGATGTACGAGGGTTGGCGGATAAGGCAATGAAAGTCACGGCATCGACATCAAGACAACCCACTCGGGGGGTACGTAAGTGCTCGACTCCACCCCTCCTCCCCCCGCCGTCGAGGGGGGGGAGGTGAAAGGCGGAGGCGCGACGCTTGGCCGGCCATGCGTTGCGACCGAGCGATGAGGCGAGGAGTCCAAAAGACAATCGAAAGAATCACTTGTTTCGTGGCGGAGAGGGTGAGAAACCTTGAAATTAGCTGTTCGAGGGAATTATTGTTACCGGGGGTGGCGGGGAGGGGGGGGGAGTAGGAATCAAGTGTCTCACAGGCGCAATGTTCCGTGTCCAGAAAATGGCATCGCCACTTTCCTACCGATAAATTTTATTCACCTCCTCTAGGTTTATCTCCTCTATCGCGCTTTCTTTCTCATTCACAGCAATAGAGTGTTACATTTTTTTGTTATTTATTCTGGCTCGAGTTTTTATTATTTTTATTTATTATTTATTCTCTTATTTCAGGCAAGCTTAAATCATATCGCATGAATTTGAAGATAATTATTCATAAAACATATTTTTATTACATTGTCTCCAGCTACTAATTCATTTCATCAGATAAATTTAATGTACTGAATATGGTTGATGACAAAACATATTTTACGTAACTTATTATTCGAGATAAATAATCATGAAGTAATTTTAAATTCATTTAATATATACAAAGAATGTATTTCACAGTAAATTATTTATTTTGTAGCACCAAACAATATTGTTCATTGATAACGCCGATAACACATTTTGAATATTGTTACTAATATTGTTTTTATACCGATTCTTCTAATATTCAACGAATTTCAAATTTTCATGTAAAAAATCATTATTCATCACATCATATTACTAAAATTTTATCATATTAATGATAATTCTTATTTTTAAAGTAAAAAAAACAAAAACGTAATAAACATAATTTTTTACTTATCATTAAAATAATATTTCATCTATAAAAAATTTTTAATATCATTTGAAATTGAATTAAATAAAAGATATAGAATTAAAAATAAATACTAAAAATTTTATTACTAATTTTTATAGATCAAAACTTGTATACTTTATTATTATATTTTAATTGTTTAAACAAAATTTAACGATTGACTGAATTTAAAAGTTATTGTAAATGTTGTTTTCAGATGCTATATGTATGGAAATTAGCTCGAGAATCGTTTAAAGAATCCAAGGACTGGTTAAAGTTAATCCGGATCGCAACGAATCCTGATGAAGTGAATGTACGCAAAATTAAAGACAAAGATGGAAATGTAAGATCGTTTTCATTATTTAAATATTTATTTACTTTATTCATAAAAAAGAAAGAAGAAATAGTTGATTATCGCAAGGATGAAATTTGCGTGTACGCGCGTAATATTGATATTGAAATGATTATACCCTGAAAATAATTTGCAGCTGACGTGTGTGTATGGCTATCGAGAAACACAATACAACACATAAGCATTGGATCATTCCTTTAGAATCGTTTAAACTATCAATTATACCACTTGGGTTGTTTAAAATAGTATTTGTATTTGGCAATGAAATTTGAAGGCCATTTAGAAAGTTACATTCATGTAAAATAACAACTTACGTTACGTTTCAATCCACTTTAGAGTTATTCGTTTGGGGCTAAATAATGATTTCGTATGCTCGTAGTCCCAAAAAACGGCGAAAGATCGTTGAAACGATTTTAACTGATTTAACATATGCTGTTCACGTTCTGGTGGAATGAATATCCTCTACATTACCTTTAACCCCCCGCGATGAACGACTTCCTGAACTTGCTTCGACTTTCGCCATGTAATAGATCGGCGGACGACTTTTCGACTCCGTATTGTTTCTTTACCCAATTCGTTTTAAATATCTCCTAGATACAGATAATTATATTGATTTTACGATTCGAAAAAATTATTGATCGAATCAATTAGATTGCATTATTTATGTCCGGGTTATTACGATTGCAATTTACATTTATTTCGAGAACCAGATGGCCTTAAATTTTTAGGAATAACTGTTTCAAATTATTACTTTATTTTAAAAATGAATTTGATGTTTGTCCAATTTTAGCAATTGAGTATTTCGACACATCGCTATTGCAAGATTATTTTACTTTATTTTTTGTATGTAAAATATAAATTTGAATGAACATAAGCTTTCAGATTAAAATGAGTAGTAGATCTTCGTTCAAAAAGTAATTTTCACGTGGAGCTTAAATGTACTGAGCGTATAATTTTTTAAGAATAATTGATTCTAACCACGGATAATTGGCTGGATATTGTATCGATTACCTGTGTGGAATATAATTTTTCATTTGACACCACTGACATGGTTAACCATTGTAATGGATTTTATTAGCCTTGTACAGAAGCATGTAATTATCCCCTCGAAGAGGATAAAATGATTGAATTTTAATGGCATAATTTGTGTTTAGACGTACTTCGAGGCTGTTCGCAACATAGCCACGAGGGAAGAGCTGCTGTCGGATTTCCTGGAGCCGTTCGTCCAGCAGCGACGTCTCAACAACGAGGACGAGAACACGAGCGAATACGGTAAGTGTGAGTGAGCGAGAGGTCCGTTAACGGCGTCAGGTGCAAGTGTGACGACGATTTCCTCGTGGAGGGCGCGAATTGTGGTGGCTAGTCCAGGGGAAGGAGATGTCGATCGTGGCTCGTCACGGGTTCGTGATTCCCCGGCGTGATTATTCACCTGGTCGGCCGTTGAATATTGACCCCCTGAACCGTCAAACGGGAGTGGAAGCCGCCCGCCGCGATTATCGCCAAGTCCATCCGTTCCGAGGAGGGAAGTTTTCGGTGACATTATTGCCTTATTGTTCTCTCAATGGTCTTCGTTTTTCTCTTTACTTTCCCTTCGCTCAATGTCTATGAGCTTTTTTTATTGTTGAGGCTCAAAAGCCGCTGCTATCGCTTTCCAATCTCATGAAAGAAATGATGCTCTTTGTTAAGAATAAATTGATCGTTTTCTTGCTTATTCCCTATCTCATGAAATTTATCTCACTCCGACTTCATTTCTTTTCGCTTACTTACACTTAAAATCACGTGTCCATCCTGCTGAAGGATTAAAGAAAAATCGTTTCTCTAAATCATTTTTCATTCGTTTTCTAAAATGGGGCAATATTAAAGCAAGAATTACAATATAAACCAGCTTAGTTAGCTATTAATCTCTGCAATAATTGTAGTTGCTTATCCAGCACAAAAGAATATACTTATGTATATATTTTAATAACCTAATTAATAATAATAATAATGATCATCGTTGTTTCACTTGGTAAAAAAAATAACTGTAGTATCAAAGTCCAATAATAAAAATAATCCAATAAGTTTTATAATAATTTATTAAATTTTAATGAACATTTAATAATAAAGTTTAATGAAAAATTCTGTATTAGTTTTAGTATCGCCATTATTTTTAACGTTCATTGAAAATTAACGAAATTGTAATTTTATAATTTGATATGAAAATTTACAATACAGCCACATGCATAGGCCTTGACATAACGTTTCAATAAGATTAGTATCATAAAAATACATCTAAATTTATTGCCAGAGTTATAATTGCATCAGACAATATTTTTTTTATCAGAGCAATACCAAACAAATAAACCACGGAGAAATATTGCTAGTGTTAAACTTCAATTTAAATTGAAAAGTATTTATCATAGGATTTCACTATAATCATAAAAATTAATGCCTGTAAAAAGTTTTTGATCCGTCACTTATCTCGTTGTAATTTTCCAAAAATGGTTCGCCAGTGTTACGGGGTGAAGCGTCTAGATGGAAAAGGTTATGTGAAATCCAGATGTTGCAGTAATTAAAACTGGGCTTATTGTTAAAGTTAATTTGTGCGTCGTTGCGCCTTTTGCGCTTCTGTTTCAATACTCATTCGCAAATACAGTCCTATTGTCATTTTACGATCTTCCGTACTCGAGTTTTCATTCTTTTACCAACACTTGTGAAATTATTTTTTAATAATAAATTTGTTTTCTTTTTAAATACGCTACGATTATTTTCCATTTATTCTAGTGGAAAATATTAAATTATAAAAGCAAACTTTTGCATTCCATTGCAATAAAGATTATGTTATTCAATTTTTTACATTGACACGTGCAATTATAATTATTCCCATTCATAATGAGATTTATTATTTCTGAAAATTTAATAATTAAATTTATAACAGTAGGCTTCTAAGTGTTTGCAACATATAAGCTTATTATTAAACTTAAATTATTATTATTAAACTTATTATTTTATTATTTGTTATACAATTTTTTACACACGAGTTTTGTATTACAAAAATACAAGAATGTTAATAATGCCATTTTAAATTTCCTTAAACTTCGTAAATAAAAATGTAAAAACATATGATGCTTCGAATAATAATAACTTCTTATGAGCAGTAAGTAGTGTAGAAAGAAATATGGAATAAGGGGATGTATAAATTGAAGAAATAAAAGACTTTATCTTTGCATTGGTTCATTAAAATTATTATCGTACAATGATTGCCAGCAAAATTTAATTGTACCGGAAACACCCGCAACCAGTTCCGGGAAAATGTTTATGCATAATTCTCTTCAATATTACTAACTGTACCATAATTTTAAATAAAATCATTCCGCATGAATAAATTAGTTGTAACATGTTCTAATAATGTAATTTCGGAATGAATGTAACTAGCAAGTTTTATGCACGTATTTCTTGAGAAGATATTTATCTTATTACATGAAAAAAATTTAAGAACAGCTTTTGAGATGCTGAAATATAATAAAGGAATCATTTTATAGCAAAACTTGCGACAGTAATTAAGTTGGTTCCTGCTAGTAATGTAAATTTCTGAAATTAATTAAAATATTCAGGCTTAAATAAGTTTCTGGGGAGGGAGACAGAACGTCCTGGTAATATTCTTTCACGATGAAATATCACACCCAATTTTAAAAGAACTTTTCATTTTGAATGCGGCTAGTTGATAATTAAGAAGATAAAAGTTAAGGAAAAAGTATAATTTACTTTCATTAAAATATATGACAATATATATATATATTTCGATTGATTTATAATGTAATAAACTAATACTGCGGTTTAGTTTTTAAGTTTTCTTACATATTCCATATATTTTTCAAAGTTTCATTAATAGTAGGGAATGTATAAAGATTGTGATGTTTCATATTAGTAAGTATGAAGCTAACAATAATAATTACCAGTTTTATTGTGGTTTTATTTTTAACACTACTTCGTTGTATAAATTATTTCAACACAAGCAAATTAATGGCAATGACAGTTTTATTGCTGTTTTTTGGATTAGTGATTATTACGAGTAAAATGTAAAGAATTAATTTTTATGGTGAGAAAAATATCCTGTGAGTGTGGAGATAGGGACGAATGTTGGCAGAAGAATTGATGTTACAGCTCAGTTATAAGAATAATGATGTCAAACAAGTAGGAGAGGAAAAAGGCTGTCCGAATTGTGCAACCCTTGAAGAAGAGAGAGTGAGAGAGTCAGAGAGAGAGAGAGAGAGAGAGAGAGAGAGAACACGTGGCATCTGCACGGACGTAAAGGGATTTCCATTTCTCTTTTCTCCCGATGGGCGAGGCCGAGATCAGGACAGACACCGGAGAATTGCTTTAACGTGTGCGCGCCTCCTCGGGGGTGCACAATGCACCTCTCTCTCTCTCTCTCTCTCTCTCTCTCTCTCTCCCTCCCTCTCTCTTTCTTTCTCTCATCGACTACTGCTTATACGTACGTATACATATATGTAGATATGGAATCGCATTGAAATACCGACCTCAGATATATAATATTTCGAATGCGCCGCTTCTCATTGTGCCACGCGCCTTTGTACACAGTCGGGGTTATTATGTTCCCCGTTGTTGTTCGCACTTCTCTCTCCTTCCTTCTCTATCTATTTATGCCGGGGTCATTTTTTCTCTCTTCTCTCGTACGTACGCACACACACACCGCACTACAAATGTATTTAGATAATGCTTGCGTGATTTTTGTTCCAATATTTGATACGAGATAAACATCTGTTCCCCTGCCTAACGCTCTTGATTGACTTGTTTCGCCGTTCCTATTACAATCTTCACTCTTTTACTTTCAAAATACGCACCTTTTTGTAGTCATTGAAATGCATTTAGTGTTGCTGCGTCTTTTATTCCTGCTCTTAAATTTGAAGCGTCAACTTTGTAATAATCCTTTGCGGTATCTGGTTGATGATATCCTTTTTATAGATGCCCCCACGAAAACACAACATTTTAATGCACTCATTTTTCATTTCAAGAAAAAAAAGAAAAAAAAAAAATAATAAAAATAACTTTCGTACATGTAATTTAAAAAAGAGATCGAGAATGTTCGAAAGGGGAGATCAGAGGCAGAGGCAGAGGCAGAGGCAGAGGCAGAGGCAGTTTAGCATGAGTTATGAAGCCGATTTTCCGGTAGAGTTTTTCTAGTTATGCTTGTAATAATCCGCAGGCGCATCTCCGGGTTTATCTCGTCGTACACATTCGACGTCTCTATTAGGGTTTCTGATAATTTATGACTCTTATTGTCGATTAACACGGGCGAAAAACAGGGGTGTAGGGATTGGTTCGTGTACGAGGAGCTAAAAAGCCCGAGCGCGCGCTCCGTTTGTAAAAAAAAGGGGTACCACACAAAAGGGCACGCGACACTTTTTTTTATTTTCGCCGAGGGGGTGGCGCACGCCTGCGTTTACGATGCTTTCTCTTCTGTGTTTGCAAGGAGAGCCCCATCTGATTCATCGAATCGCTCTAATGACACGACTATTTGACGTTTAGCTCAACCATGCGACTCAGAATGCTCATGAGCATCACGTGACTTTATCGCGCACACACGACGGTTATATTATGTATGCATATTCACGTGCACAAAGCCAAAACCACATTTACTCCTCGACGCCTTTGTTTTACTCGTTCTGGGTCTTTCCAGCTACCGCGGGATTACAACATTTCGTACTTGACTCGCTGCTTGGGAAAATTGTGATGAAATAATAGTGCCTTCTCTCTCTTCCCTTTCCTCCCTCTTCCTCTCCCTCTCTCTCGCCCCCCCCCCCAATTCAATCACTATAATTATAACATTATTTGATATTGGTGAATGGCGCTCTGGACATCTCATTGACAAAAAAATTACTCTCCAACTAAAAAAGGACAATTAGACAAAAATAATGTAGTCCGATGCAAGTACATTATACGCACTATATTTTTAACTTAATTTATGATGATTTAATATACAATTATAATTCGAAAGTATTTTGCATGTTATTATAATAACGTCTACCTGATATTTGGGTTGAGAATTGAAGCCTCCCAGCCGGTTTTTTCGCAACGTCATAATGCAGGAAAAGTAAGATCTAGAATTGAAAAGTATAGTACATTCGTATACCTGAAGGCGAACTTATAAAACGATTAATTTCAGTTACTTTTTCCCATGTAACGAACAACTGACTTAGCCACAGGGGGGTGTCGGGAGTGGATCCCACCTGTTGATTGGCCGTCAACTTCACAGGTTCGTGCGGCTAAGAGTTATTTTTCGTCTACAAATTAGCATAATTTGCAGAACTCTGTGCAAGGAAAGTTTAACAATGGGATTCAGTAACATTGATTCCCGGGAATACGGCCAAATGAGTGCATTATGGTTATAGTGTTGCAATTTATATTATTCATATAGAAAATAATTTCCTAAAAAATTAATTATTAACCTATCAAATAAATAAATCTTCGAATGAATAAAAAATCATTTACTGTCGAAATAAAAATATACCAAATATTATCATGGGTTGTACAAAACAATACAATGACAAGAATTGAAGTTTAAAAAAAAAAGTTGAATGGCATAATATCAAGATTTGTAGCAATTTAATGCAATTAGGTCCAGGCACAAAGCGTAAAGCCTAAAAAATTGTAGCTTATGATTATTGCATTCATCGATTCCTTTTATATAAAGTAAGTGACAAGTAACAAATCCCAAACGCATCAAAGGGTCGTCATCGGCATAGGGCCAAGTGCAAAGGCACGCCACTGCACTGAGAATAAACCACCGCGGTCTGGGCGCGATCGGGGCGTGGGGGTGGAGGTGGAGGTTGGAGTCGAGACGGGTCGGATCGAGAGTTGACTCTCGCGGGCGGTTCCGTAAGGTTCCCATGGATGTCCGTTGGGGGCATGTAGAGTCCGTGCGGGGGTTGCTTGACACCATATGGTACGGTGGGAGAAACGAACGGACCCCCGTGCGACGAACAAGTGCACCGGGAGATTTAAATAACCGTTGACTGCAAGGTCGGAAGCTTCCCCGACGAGCACTTTCCGCTCGTGTGTGTATGCTCGTCCCGTTCGAGACTGACTTTCCGAAATACGTTACACATTTATGATTTGAACGTAACGTGCTCGCGTGGAATTCTCTGATCGAAGCCTCGATTTCCCACTGTGATATACTTTTTTTTTGTTTGTCGACGACGACCGCACCGGTAGAGCAAATAAATCCAACGTTTATCGCATGCGCGTGCAACCAAATCATTTGTTTGTCTTCAAATTAAATTGACGATAATAAATGGTTCGACGATTAAGATTTCTTTGATTTCTTGTGTATCACTTAAATTACGATTTCTTTGCTTCTCGAGTACCATTTATACAATTAAAGCGTAATAATTAATACCGAAATGCAAAATAAAATTTAATTAATATTTTGGATATAATTTTTAACTGACAATAAATAAGAGCATATTAAGACTTTTGTTTACCTATGCATGTGCTCTAATTTTTCAAAACATGTTAAAACTTATATTGTTAGTTGATTAAAGATTAAATTCAAAGAAAAATAATGTTTTGTGAAATTATTTGAAGCTCATAAAATTTTAGCAAAAATAAATTTTGTAATAATTTAGAGTCTCGTTCATTAATATTCAAAAAATGACTATGTATGTATCCATAGCAATTAGAAAAAGTTCCTGGTTAAAAACCCTTAATTCGTAGAATATTTTCTTCTTATTTATTCATTTATTTTCTTTGACTTTGCCCTCAATATAAACTGTAGGAAATACGGGTATCAAGCCTCACTCAGATTTTTTTCTTACAACATATTTGCATGAAAAGTTGAAATTGTATAATTAACTAAAGTCCAGTCGTTCGAAACTAAATAAAATAAAAGTATAAAAAAAACGGAAAGACTTAAACACCATAAAAGGACGTTGGTAAATTTTCGCACGATTGTTATTCAAGGCGATCAGGCTTGCAATGGCTTGAGACCCCAAAGACCCCCAGGATCGCCTTTACACGCAACATTCTCAAATTGTGGGAAGGTGTAGGAAAGACGAAGCGTTGGGATGGGATGGACACGACTCGTAAGTAATGACCCCTTGTGCCGTCAACGACGTACTCCTGACTTCCTGGTGTCACCTGCAACCATAGCATTCGTACGGGTGAGGGTGTAGTGCGCGCTCGAGTGTCCGGGGGGTGCGCTCGGAGGGCGGCCATTGGCCGGCGGGCACTCGCTCGACCCCCGCAGCCAATGAGAGTTCCGGGTTCCGGTCAGCCGTCTTCGGGAGTCAGGCAGCTCTTCGTCGGGGGCCGCGAGCGAACTGGAGCATCGGTGTTGGACTCCTCGCTATTGTCTCTTGTGACGAGTTGTGTGTCGGATCGCGCGGTACCGATTTCAAATCCTTGGTGTCCCGTTATCCTAACCCCGAGCGCAGCCCAACCACTTGCACCGCGTTCGGGTCTTAATAATACATTGGTGTGTTTTTGATATTTGATATAACCTTTATTCTACTTGCTCTTGAAATTATTCTAAATCATGGCTCTTTGATTTTTTAGCTTCTCAGCATAGTGGAGCATCTCACGCCGACGAAGACAGAGAGGAGGACGAAGACGCGGAGATAAGGTGTACAGTCTGTGACAAGCCATTCCAAGATATAGAAGTGTAAGATTCAATACTATTATTCTAATTAATCATTAATACAATAGTTAACAATATTATCGCAATTACATTGGCCGTCTTATGGTATAATACCTATATCATAACCTATATCATAAGATGTCAATTCATTCTCATTATCTAATCGCTTGAATATTATGATTATTAAATCGATATATTTAAAAAGTATTTTTAACAAGTTCCAAGTGAGTTGTTAGACTTTATTCTGCATTCAAAGTACAATAACAGTGGGTGGTATCGTGTACAAGGCCCTTGTTTTTTTCTTTAATCATGGGATTTCGTCAAAAAGTTAACCAGAGTCAACAGGCCCGGATATTATAACTACTTCTCGGAATTAATCAAGTGTCAAAGTACTTGAATGCGAAAATTTAAAGACTAGTCGGGCTGTCGTTTCATTGAAAGAACGTGCCGGATCCCGCGGGTGACGGATGAAGAGTCGACGGTCCTGAATGGGAAGCTTTGTTTTTTAAAACTGTCACGTCACTGGGTAACGTCACGAGCCGGAATCAGATCAACCGATTGCTCGTAGGGCGGCAAGGCACATAAAGGTGCGCGGCTTCGAGAGATACGCCGATACTCGAGCGCCAATTATTAATTAGCCACGGGGGTGGAGGGTCGCGCCCTTATCGCCTGGAATCGGAACGGAGTCGAGCGTAAGCGTGCGTACCTCCGATCACGCGAGCCCCGCCGCCACTTGCACTGATCCAAGTGGTTACGGGGGTGTAAAGGAGGAGGCGCGTGCGTACAGGGGTTGTAACGTTAAATACGCACGACCAAAAGTCAAACGACCGAGCCCCAACCCCCAACCCCCAACCCACTTGCGACCGTTCTTCCCTTGATCTTTGCCTTTTTTGCCTTCCGCAATCTTTCTCACGCTCCAAACCGCATCGTCTGATCTTTTCACATCAACTTTTACTTTTATTTTTAATCGTCTATTTTTTATTATTTTTATTTATTTTATCAACATCACTTCATTGCAAAAATCAAAATTTTCTACAACGTTCAAGGAAAATTCTTTAAAAGCGATTAATCTTTTTCTTTTTTCTTTTCTTTTTAATATGAATGATAAATGTGAATGAATATAAAATTAAAGAAATTGCAATAAATTTTACGTACATAAAATTTAAAGATGAATCTAAATACGCATAAATTTCCATCATGCTACATCAATGGATGAATTAATGATAATTCATGAATATTTCATAATAGTAAGTATTTTTCTTTGGTGGGAAGGAGGGAGAGTACATTTACAATCTTGTTTTGTACTTATACCATAAAGAATATCACTCTTTTGCTCATTATACTTATGAATTTGTACAAACCATATGTATATATACAATAACAAAGATGATAAAATAGCCAAAATGTATTGATATATAATTTATTATTTATTGCTTTAAATAGTAAGCAAAAAGGTTCTTAGAAATGGTAATGAAATTTAAAGAAGTTTTAGTATCAATTTCAATATTAGGGTGTAAATATAAATTACCTGATGTCAGCACAAGTGTAATTTTAAATTTCGAAAATTAATATCTGTGTGTAATTATTAAGTTTTTCGTAAATTGAAGGGAATAAACGCGCACTTAAATTAACAATGCTCAAATGAGTTTTTCGTGAAAGTTGTGGGAGCACTGCAGCAAATGTTTGTTAATGAACCGTAACAATGGCAGGCTGACGTGAGTGAGTTATATGCTCGGGCCCCCCCCCACCCCACCCCACCCCCGCATTGTGTGCATTCGATACAGAATGAGAAGAGCGGCCAAGTGCTCGTCGATGTACGAAGAGACTCGTGAAAGCCGCACCGGAATTGTCCTTTTATAGATTTTCTGATTAGATTTAAATGTAATTCACATATCCGTCATGCTGTTTACGTTTTATACAATTTGTTGTCTAATTTTTCTTACACCCCAGGGAGTCGAGCTTAAAATTCTGTAATTATTGTTTGAAGTGATATTCCACCCCAATACTATTTAAAATCCTTAACTACTCTAACTTTTGATAATTTATCTTTTATTTTACTTTTTCCGAATTCCTCTCACTTTTGCCTTTAACGTTGCTAACATTTTCATGTCCTTACTTCTTTGGTATTTATGTCTAATAAACTAAATAATAATAGTATAATATAAGTAATAGGATTAATTTTAAAATCGAAGTCTTCAGTTGAAATTTCAAAATAGGTTTTAAATAAGAAAAACATATAAATTACTTGCTTCTGTACGTTAACTAACATCTTCTTCACTTGTTTTAAAATTCCTCGTACAAGTATTATTTTTAATGCTCTGAAACATTCGATAAGTTAATTATACAAAAGATTTTAAATAGTTAGATAAATATAAAAATGTATTATTTTTACTTTGTTTCTTTTATAGAGAATTCAATTGAAAAATAAATATTAGTTTTAAAAGTTAATTTGGATGTTTAACTGCAGCGGATTAACAATTAATATTCTATATCGTTGAATTCAAAAATTAAAAATATTGAATTACCTTTACATGAAATAATGCTACTAAATTATATAGATATTATTGATAAATACATTTTGAAATAAATAATTCATTTTTATTAATATTGATTAAATTAATTTATACAGTAAATAAACTTATAATTTAATATAATTTAACTTATCATTTTTCAATATGGTTATTTTTTTAAATTATTTAAATCAATTATGAGTAATAAATTTGTTGATAATTTGTAGAAATGAAATGCATATATTTTGATTTAATACAATTTATTTTAATTTAGTATCAAGATTCTTATTATAAATTATATATTAATTTCTTTATATGAAAGAACATTTTTATAAGTCTATATTTATTTACAATAACATTATATTATAAATATAACACTTTTAGTTAACTTAAGAACAGTAACAAATCATATTAACTTTAAAAGTTAAATATTTTCATACATCAATTATATTACGTCTTTCGCGACCAGCATTTTCATGTGTTCAATGGTTTCAAATTAACTACAAATACTGAGTTGAAATTTTGACTTGCGTGTTGCCGTCTTATTAATTTATAAGACTTTAATTTATGAAGAAAAGAAATATATATGAATCAATTATTATTTAGCTTTTGTTCTTTTTTTTAAGACATAGCTCTGAATTCTTAATATTAAATAGAAATACACGTACAAATGGACTAGGTTATTCAGTACACGCCATTAAAACATGTAGTTTTCCAAGAAAATACCGTGAAAGTGAGCATTCTTGTCGAGGTAAATTTGTAGACATCTAAGATGGAGGTGCATCGCAATTATCGCGTGCAAACGCTACACAGATTAATCCGTTGTTGCGAAGGCGATGATCGTCCATGAAACTCGCGAGCTTCACATTCGGGAAAGCTCGCCGAGTTCGCGTGCGTAACGCCATTACGTCCCTTGACAAGACCTTTCATCGACCCCACTAAACCACTCTTCTGTCTTGTTTTGCAGGCTCAACAATCACCTGGTGATCTCGCACAGATACCCGGCCCGCGAACACTGCTGCTCGAGCTGCCCCAGCGGTTACGCTTGGCGGCCCCTCCTGGTCCGGCACCGCGCCATCGTCCACGGCGACATCCGCAAGTACCCCTGCGAGAACTGCTCCAAGGTATGTCGTGCCTCAAAGACGCCAGCGCCCTCCCCAAGCCCACACTCTAATTCGAGCCCCATCTATTCAAATTTTCGCTAATAGCCGGACGACCCGCAGGTTTTCACCGATCCCTCGAACCTCCAGCGCCACATCAGGGCCCAGCACGTGGGGGCGCGCAGCCACGCCTGCACCGAGTGCGGCAAGACCTTCGCAACGAGTTCCGGACTCAAGCAGCACACCCACATCCACAGCAGCGTCAAGCCCTTCCAGTGCGAGGTCTGCTTCAAGTCCTACACCCAGTTCTCCAACCTCTGTCGGCACAAGCGCATGCACGCCAAATGCCGCATGCAGATCACCTGCGATAAGTGCAGCGCCCAGTTCAGCACCGTCACCTCGCTCTCCAAGCACAAGCGCTTCTGCGACTCCACGCCTCCGCTGCCGCCCCCAGTCTCCGGGATGCCGCAGCCCCAGCCGCAGCACAACCCCTTCCTCTTCCCGAGGCAGCCGCTGCCCTTCTACCCGCCGAGCCTCATCGGCCACTACTCGGCCTCGCTCTTCCGCGGCGCCGGCAACCTCCTGGGACTGCCGCTGCTCTTCCCGCCCAAGACCGCAGAGGAACGACCGGAGCGCAGTCCTAGATCCGCTCCACCGGCGCCCCCAGCTCCACCAGCTCCTAGCAAGGTGTCGCCCTCTCCCGCGGCCGCCGAGGAGGCTACGTCCAGCTTGAGGCCCTCGCCGGCAAGACCGCCTCCAACCCAGCCAGAACCGGAATCCGAACCCGAGCCAGACTCTCAGCAACCACTCGATTTGCGTGTGCAAGCTAGACGCCGTTGGGTGCAGCCCGACTCGAAACAACCCGAGCCAGAATCCGAGTCACAGTCCGAGTCCCAGTCCGAGCTCGAGCCCGCATCCAAAAGGAGGCGACGAAGGAGTGAATACTCGACACCGGACGTCAGTATCGAGGAGCCGGCGCGACCTCCGCCGATTCAACAGCCGGTTACGAGCAGCGATGCCAAGGAAGCCAGCAGTCCCGTCACGAGAACGCCTCCAGCTCCACCACCACCTCCACCGCACATGGCCTACCCCCGACCGATTCATCCTCTCTTCCTCGAGTCGATCTACCGGAAACCATCGAATCCTTTTCCCAGCTTTCCAAGTGAGCACCGACTGCTGCAGCCTCTACCTTCGTACGGACCTTCACGAGGACTACCCTTCCTCGGGCCCTTAATGAATGGTCTAGGTGGTCCACGACCCACCGGATACGACATGCTCTCGAGACCGACTTTGGGAGGCTTCCCGGGTGTCAAGCCTTTCCAAGATCCACTAATGGGCCAGCAGCCGCCGAACATAGGGGGTCCCTTCAGCGGCCACGGCAAGATAAAGGATCGCTACTCGTGCAAGTTCTGTGGGAAGAACTTCCCGCGCTCGGCCAACCTGACGCGCCACCTCCGCACTCACACCGGGGAACAGCCCTACAAGTGCAAGTACTGCGAGCGCAGCTTCAGCATCTCGAGCAACCTTCAGCGCCACGTGCGCAACATCCACGACAAACAGAGACCGTTCAAGTGTCCCATGTGCGAGCGCTGCTTCGGTCAGCAGACGAACCTCGACCGGCACTTGAAGAAGCACGAGGCCGACGATGGGAGTGGCGTCGTCTCCGTGGCCGACTCCGCGGACAGCAGCAATGAGAATGAGCGCGAGGAGACGGCCACCTATTTCGACGAGATTAGGTCGTTCATGGGCAAGGTGACCTACGGAGGCGACAACTCCTACTTACCCTCTCACCACCCGGCCTATCTGCCGAGCAGACTGCAGGGCCCGCGTGAGCTGATCGAGGGTGTTGGAGCCAAGGCTAAGTACGAAGAGGACGAAGATAGCGAGGACGGAGGACTGTCACCCTTGGAACAGGCCGAGGGCATGTCCCCGAAGGAATCGTCACCCTCGCAGTTCGACCTCAAGCTAAGCGGCAAGCGTGAACTGTTGAATAACAACACGGCCGAGCCAGTGATCGAGATCTCGACATAGTCGAGACGCCCTCCTCGACATCACCCCCGCGCACCCTCTACCTGGCGTAGGTAGGCTTAGGTGCTTTTAGAGCCGACGCCTTATCTCTCTGTGGAAAGAAATGTAAGTCGCATGGTTATCGTTGAAAAAAGAGTCGGTGTTTCGAGTATTATTTATTCTATTTAATGTTACTTGTGTGTTATTACCGGCACAGGCAGATTCGTTGTTGATTGGAGAGAGAAAAATTAAGATTCGTTCCTGATTAGTGACTAAGTTATTTTGTTATTCGCGAAAAGGGCGTGGAGTTGGAGTGAGGGAGAGAGAGAGAGAGAGGAGGGGGGAGGGAGGGAGGGAGAAAGAGACAGACGAGCAGTAGAATCAATCCTATTGGCTATACGAAATGTTATTCGAAATTAACTTAGTCAAGTGAAGCCAAAGCATTGGGTGGATAAATAATAGGGATAGAGGATTATGAGAGATGTAATTATCCGTGATTAACCAACGACTGCGAAATGTACAGATTTTAACTTTAAGCGATATATAATGAAGTTTGTAAAAAGTCTTCGTAATTTTTAATGATTATTATTAAATATATAATATTATACATATGCATAGAAATGTGAATATTATTTGAAAGAGAAAAAAAAATAATGCGTAGAAAGATAAATTATAGTGAAAATGACACTAGAATTATCTTGCAATTGGCGGTGCGAATTTATTGTGATTCAACTATATAATAGTTGCAGTTTTTTAAACAATAAGCATCAAATTTTTTTCTGTGTAACTATAAACACATTGAAAATTATACATTTTTATGCTCGATTACTTTTAAAACATTATTTACACCTTTTTGCAAAAAGTGATAAATGAGATTGCACACATTTTTACATAAAACTCTAAGTATGTACATGTCCTTCAAATAGCTCTTTATCTCTTTTTCTGTACGCGATATATTCTTACGGTTTACGTAAGTATCATTACAATTATAACAATTAAATAGTAAATATAATTATCTATAAATATTGTATAGAAACCTCCATAATACATTAATTGCTATTAAAAAATTACATCGTAATCTTTTATTATTCTTATATCGCTTAATTCTTCCTAAACCTAATCTTTAATTTTTATAACATTTTTTTTCTTAATTATTATCATTAATAAATAAATGTTTTAAAAAAAGTATTTTTTATGATTTCTTTTTTTAGTATGCATTATGTAAGAAAAGATATTAAAACATTTTTATAATGATTAAAATTAATATTTTCTTTTTCATTATTTGGATATATTTGAATAATTTTTTTTATAAATTAAAATTTATATAAATATTGAAAAAGGTAAAATATTTTTTTTGAAGATATATTCATCTAGTTGGTACATCAAGAGATTATTCCTTTACCATTTGTAGGTAATAAAAAAAATTATTGGTTCTGTTAATTAATATCCAGTAATTTTATGAATTATAATATGTAGTTATTTGAATATATAAAGTTGATCAAAAAAAGGATTTTTTATTATTCATCATAATTGAAAATATTATTGTCGATAAAACAGGGATGTGCGTTACCACACACACAGTACTATGTGGTATTGAAAACTATGTAGATGTACTCTAGATGGCGATCCGTTTTACTTTCATGAATATCGCGCCTTATTCGAAAAGAATAAATGAAAGGTAAGTGAAAAAAATAAATAATTTATTATACATAGTACAAATCAAGAAAATCAATTATATTCTATATTATTTAAAACCTCATTTGATATTTGCAGTATAAACATTATTATACTGCAATACCATATAACATAATATAGTATGATATAATATAATATAATATGATATAATTATCGATTACGATTTGAAAAATGAATCTTTTTGAACATCTTAATCAATTAAAGATAAATATAAAATATTGAATAGAAAATATTGTAGGGGTTGTGTTTTTCAAGCCCAAGCACAAAAGAAATATGTGAATAAAGAGAAATAAATTTATAGAGTCAACCGATCAACAGTTAACAAAAGCGACTCTTAACTTTTGTGTTGCTAAGATTGATTCTCGATGAGGCAATATTTAACGCGCGAACGAACATTATTGCCAACAGTATCTTTGACAAAAAACGTTAGCGAGCTAATCACGAAATTCCAACGCGCGTTCAGGATATTTAACCGCTACAGTCGCGCGCGTCTGCGTCCTGGAGCCCCATTAATATGCGCAAAAAATTCATCTTCATAGAGTAATAATGTAACGCTATCGATGTCTACCTATGTAACTACTAGAATTTGTTTTTTGTTTTTTTTTTTTTTTTTTTTTTTTTTTTTTTTTTTTTGCAGCCGAAACCTACACCCACTTACATTGCCAAATATAATTATTGTTAGATACCGCTGGTGTTTGAATAAAGACTGCAAGCATTGCTGCAGAAGAAAGTCATCATTCACTGAACATTCCACGTGGTTTGCGAAATTTTAAATATAGATGATCGTTTATTACTGCGTGTTGTGGATGTTCAAGTTTTATGGAGATATCAGTTTCGCTCGTGTAAAATGGTATTTGCTCATCCGCAAGCTCATTGAAAGTTGCTCATTAAGCGAATAAATCAAAATAAAAATATTCGAAGAATGACTGGTCTCAAGCGGGAATATTAATTTGTAAAGATTATTTAATTTAATTAGAAGAGAATAGATTAGTAATAGATTAGAGACTGAACATTGATTTAAGTTTCTGTTTGGATTGTAGGGGAAGAGCGTGATTTTACACGAGGATAGATAGCTATTATATCGATATTTTGCTATTATTTTTTGATTAGATGATAGATTGTTCTGGAGGAGAAAATGAAAAGCACCTGTAGAATAAGGTTGGAAATTAAAATGAGTGGTCAAACTGAAGTAGGCGGCGAAACAAGAAAAAAAGACACGAGACCAACAGAAAAAAGGAGAGGATTAGGAAAAGTGAGCGGATGCAAGGCACGTCCAGAGTTGCCCACCTCTTGCCAACTTACTCCGGAGCGTCGGAAAAATTACCATAAACTCGACCGGACTTACAGGCTACTCGAGATATATATTATCCGGTTAACACATGGAGAGTAAAAGGAGTGACTGATTGATTGATTGTTTTATTGTTTAAGTACTCGTGGTCCTGCGCTCCCTAGGATAATCTACTGTATGTTACGCGGCAAACGAAATAAATCACCTACATCGACAAATTAACTCGGAACGTAATTTAATAAAGTTATTATAAATATGTCGTGACGTACATCCGAAATTTAAACAAGAACAAGTTTAGTTTACGCGGGAAGAAGAAAACGAGAACTTCCGGTCGTGTTGCCGCGGAGTAAATAAAGTACAAATAGAAAATTTAATTATTATCTCTTCGAAATTATATTATAATTTCGAGTTTTATAAATTTCACTTTGTTCGCTTTTTATCTGTAGATGTTATTGCACATTAAAACACACAATATTGAAAGTAAGCAATTGAAAGAGTATTTTTAGAACACACTGAGAAATTATAAATATAGAATTAAAAACATCTAAACAATGATTTATAAATTTGAGCATTTTTCGTATCGTAATAAAGAAATAGCAAAAAGTGTTTATACATGATTCAGCAAAAGATGTAATTTTAGAGTAACAGCAGTAAATAGAGATTAAAATTTGTAAATGCAAATATTGTAAGAGTAAAATAGTTGAGCACAATAAAAAAACAAATAGAAAAAATTAGTGTAAATGATAAAATTGATAAGGAATAAATTTTATCAATAAAGGTGTATTAAATAATATATATATATATATATATATATGTATGGCATTGGAAATAAATGTAATAAGTAAACTGGTAAAATTTTACTGGATTGCATTGAAATTTTTAATTGATAGATAATTATTACGCTAGGGTACAAAGACTGTAATTTTCTCAATTTCCTAATTAAAATTTGACAAATTGAAGATATATTATAATTTGAAAAAAATTCCAAGTATTGTGTGGTATAATGAAAAGTATTATAATTTAAAAGATAATATTAATTTTAACATGACCAGATGAGTTCCCGTATATTTTATGCGAATAACGATATAATCTTTGCATCACCGTCATTTTCTAGACTTAAATTTAAACTTCAGCTTCAAAAAGCATTCAAAAACTCGGGAAGAAAGTAAAAGTAATTGTGCGTAGCTCTTCTTCTGCGGGTCGATTAATGAAATAGAATTTTAAAAAGACACTCATGATGAATATTCGACAGGTAGGCAGGCAGGCAGGCAGGCAGGCAGGCAGGCAGGCAGGCAGGTTTCTTTAAAATTCCGTTGTCGATTAGATTTCACCACAAAATGTACTCGACTGATGGAGTTGAAATTAATTTAGTATAAAAGTGAGCATGTTAGCGGTAATGGAGAATAAACGCCAAAGGTAATTCGAGTGGATCAGGAGCCGAGCATTTTGAGATAATTCATAAGCATCTACGATTGAAGGAGCGTAATGGCCAGAAAGATAGAGCGAGATAAAAAGCGGCGATCGCGTTTTTTCCGCGCGCGTTCCCTTTCATTTCAACGGTTGGTCGCACAACCAATCGCCTCGCCAACACACCCACTAATCCTTTTTCAAACTTCTCTCCCTTTCCACCCCCGGCTGACTTTTCTAATCTGGTTCTAATCTCGGGCTCTGCGTCGTTGTCGCGATCGTGACGCTTCCTCGACTCTCCCAACGGCAGGAGCCCGAGAGCCGTCGTCTCCGAGGCTAAAAAGTCCGCCTGCCTGCCTTTCGAAAGTGAATTCGTTTTTCCTCTCCTCCTCCCCCCTGCCCCCTGCCCCCCCCGGGTTAGTTGCGTTAGGCATCGACTCTCTTGTAGTGCGCCAAACGAGCCCGAGAGCTCTTATCAAAACGGAGCACGGCGGGGCGAGTCCAAAGGAGACTTTCATTTATCACTCGATCGCTCGCGCTGCACTCCCGTCTACGGACTTAATATCACTTTTGTACATGGAAAAATGGCTGTGGCGAGGTTGTTCTCGGGCAAAAGTGAAACCAGCCGTGAAAAAAAATGCGGCGCGAAAATTGCGCCGCTGCGAATAGTAGCGGAAGATCCATAGCGAAGGCAGTTTTCATTATCATTATCATCGTCAGCGCAGTCCTCGTCGTCTCTTTATTATTGTTGTTATTATCCTCATCTCGCTAAAGAACAATGCAGTTTCCCACGTGCGGCTCCTCCCGTTTTGTCGTTACATTAACTTGGCGGGCGCCGCGTGTCTTCCTTTTATCTGTCTCTTTTTCTCCTCCCTAATCCTCCCCTTCCGCCTCCCCCTCCCCCTCGCCCTTCTAACCCTCCGCCCTCTCTCTCTCGTTGTTCTCCTCTTGGTCTCGCTTTACGGAAGGCATGCTACACGATTACCGTGAAGTGTAATAAAACTCCTCAATGAGGAAGTTCTCCTCTTACTTTATGATTTCTTTTATACACTTTAATATTTTCTCTGCTTTTCTTCTACATGTCAATATAACCGCTTCGGAACTCGCAGTAAAACAGCCTTTTTCTGACGGTGAAAACCACAAACGCCGCAATCTCAAGCGAGTCTCTTAAACTTGAATACTAAACACAAGCCTTTAAATTTGGAAATGCTCGGTTATTCTTATTTTCCTCCGATATGTTCAATTTGATGCGTGCAATGTCGATTGAGGTTTTTTCATCAAATTGTCAACGTCATTCCATAAAATGTGTACTTCGCGAATGTTACATTTTAAATTTTAAGTACTCCCACTTGTAATAATGAGAATTTATAATTACAACATTTAAATGAACTTGGATTCCCAGTGTAAGAATTTTAAGTATAGGTGTAGCGCTAGAGATGCTAAAGGGAATAATCACACGATTGCTCGAGTTATGAACTTCAAGAGATATTGTATTATATTACAATTATTCTTTG
Organism: Eupristina koningsbergeri; assembly: GCA_018907245.1. NCBI lineage: Eukaryota > Metazoa > Arthropoda > Insecta > Hymenoptera > Agaonidae > Eupristina > Eupristina koningsbergeri. The sequence goes on from JACCHV010000151.1 coordinate 779,975, forward strand.
TTAATACTCGAGTTGAATTAATAAATTTCAATTTTTCAATATTTGCACAACTGGCTGATTACAATATTTTAAATTAAACTTCTATAGGATTTTATTTCATAAACCACAGAATTGCATTTAATCAATAAAAGTAGAAACGTCCAAGTCATTGTCGACGAAATATTATTTCGTAAGAAGTTTAAGATAAATTATCTTACATTTTCTTATTCAATTATAAAATATTAAAAATTTGTATATGGGTATTAAGGTTTTTCTTTGTAATCTTTCAATTAAAAATAAGTAATTTCACTCTATCACCTGTTACTCATGATAAAATCAATTTTTAGTGTTGATATTGACACCAATAAAAATATTTATGAAAAATAGTAATGTTTATACTAAAATAATGCTATCAATGTGTGACCACAGTCATCAAAGTAGTCCATAAATAAGGGAAAAAATATTAAATAAATTTTTTCATATATAAATAAATGATCATCGTAATTTAAATTAAAGTATATTATATTCACAATATTCTGAGACTATGTTCAATATCAAGAATAACCGTATACTCATATCAGTATAACGATTAACTATAATTATTACTTTTCAGAATTATGTTTGAGCTTGAATGATGTAATTATAACAATCCATTAAATTCATATGAATATTAGATTTTTATAAATAGGAAATAATAAAACAATTAATTAAATAATACAATTTATTAGAATAATATTTCTTAAAACAACTTTTATTTGTGGTAGAATCAATTATCTTGTAGTTAGAGTATCATTTCGTAACTGAATTTTCATAGGCTACGATCTTAATAGTTACCCAATGAGTACAAGTAAAATTGACGTTTTTGAAAGACAAATGATCTGATAAAAGTGCTTTCATTTATTATAAATAGTTATTGTCGTTAATATATTATTACTTAATATAATTATTGAAATAAATTATTAGGTACTATATTTTATTAAGAATATAATTTCAATTACTGTAAAAAATGTTTATTTAATGATGATATATAAAAAAATACTTCAAAAAAAGGATTGATAATCAAGTACAAAAAACAGATATTTATCTTAGATTGTAAGAATAATCTGATAATTATTGTTATATGGCTCTCACTTAAATATTGATATATTATTAATACACAGAATTTTTTTCAAAATATACATTACTTATTAATAGAAAAGTAAAAAAAATTAAATTAGTTAAAATTTTATCAATTCCTTTGTATGATTTGATGATAAATAAATAAATAATGTTGATATATATAAAATGTTAATTTATAAAAACAATGTATAAATTATTTAGTATTTTATTTTTTGTTATTATCAATTAATTTGAATATTATATCTGATTGTAATAAGATTATAAAATTTATTTTATATTATATTTTATTTTAGCTAAATATTACGCTTTATGAATTTTATTCAATGCGAATAAAACTTAAATTTCCATAGTCGTTTCTGTAAGACATAATCATTGACATTTTCCATTATAAATAATTCTAATGCCGAAAGTTATATTTTTTATAAAAATTTATGTTCATTAAATAACAGTGAATAATTTTAAATAACAGTAAATTATTTAAAATCATGATTATGGAATATTAAAAATAATAAAAATTATCATTGAACGTTAGAATTTTTATATTTTAGAAAAAAAGACGCATGTTTAAATTTGTATGTGTTAATTCGTTTAAAGATATTCAAGCTTATGTATAATATATTTATTTGTATATATACATGTACATAATATGAAAATATATTTATATTCATTATTTATAAGTACACATTTTAATAAAATCGTGAAATAAATGAAGTTTTGATTTATAAGATTTTAGTGAATCAAATTATTTTGGTCTTGTGCATTCCAGATAAGAGTAATAATTACATATTTATTTTTTTAATAATGATATATCTGACTCAATAAAATTTATTACTTTCTTACTCAATTTGATATTGAATGAGTGTGTACAATAATTTTCACCAGAGGGCATAATTTTATTAATACTTTCTTATATATGAGCCTTTACGATAGTGAAAATAAAATTTAAAAAATGATGAGATAGAAGCGTGCCTTAATATATTTCAAGTAATAATATTATAAATCAAGATATAAGTGCACCTTTTAACGTACTTTGAACATTTGTGTGAATTGTAATATTTAAGGATGTTTTTATAGTATCGTTTTATCAATGTGGAAATTATCGCTGAAAAAATAAGCCTTCGTATAATTTTATGTTATAAATGTGGTAAAAAACTCAATTATTAAATAATGTTTGAACATGAAATAAATTGAAAAGTTTCATTAAATATAAATAATTGTATTCAACAATAATATTCATAACTTTTGTAAACAATATAATTTTAATCAACTAGTTAATTTAAAAAATTTACTAATTAATATTAAATGGAGAATAAAGAACGTATTTATTTAATCATTGTTGATTATCTCAAAAATGAATCTATAAATTAATAGACATTTGGATAATAATTTATAGAATACTTTTTAATTTATAAAAGTGTTTATAGGAGGTTAATTAATAAATTTATTATTTGTATTCAAGTATATATTATATGTAAATGATTATTGTTCAATGTAAAATAGATCCTTTTTATTTTAAATTTTTACATTTGTTTTAAAATGTAGGAATTGGTAATTAAACTAAAAGTTTCTCTGTTTATACACGTGGACATGTATATTGATGCAGACAAATAAAATAATATTTAAATGTCTACAATAAGAAGTGCAAAGTATGTAATATATTGTTTTATACATGTGTATCCTTATGTTACATTTATTTGTTAATGATGCGTGAAGTTTTGTTTGAAAGAAAGATTCCATTAAATAAAGAGTAAGATAAGCGATTTATTTTAAATCGATTTAAACGGTAAATCCGTTACGTTAATCCAGTAATTTAATTGCTCATCCCTAATAAGGAGGCTCGCTTGGGAAAAATAAAGAAGCTGGATTTACTTAATACGGTGAAAACAGTTTTACAAGGTGTAATGAGAATAATTTTTGCGCTAACCACCGGCGTGCCAGCGGCGATAACGTATAATACAAATTCCGAGACTCGTTCGAGGCTTCGCACAATCCCTTATAATCATAGTTGTAATCAGCGATTGGGTTCTACTTGACCCCATAAACTATCGATTTCATTACGGGTAGTTTGCATTAGTTGGCGCTAGAGGGAGAGAGGAAAAAGGCAGTCGGTCAATCGAGCGGCGCGCCCGGGCGTTAGAACGCGCGGCCCTTTAACACGGAGCGCAAGGTACGGGGCCCGCACACACGTACAGGTAAATGGATAGGGATACACACGCGGACGGAGCTCGGATTTGTGGCCGGTGCACCTTGATTGTATCTGGATCCGCGATCTAACGAGGTGCCCGAGCGCGCCAACCCGCAGAGATCATTGCACGGATACGAATACGACGTGCCTCCTAAAGCCGAGCGAGCACGCACGCGTTCGCGCTTCGGGAGTGGTTTACCTGGCGTATGCACTTCGTAATTTCTTTTCTCCGGGCCCCCCCCCGCCCCGCCACCCCCCAGTAGCGGATAGCTCGCGAGAGAGGCATTTCAAGGATTTTGTCGGAGCCGCGACTTTCGTTCCGGTGCTCCGGCGCGAGCTCCGGCTCTCCCCGGCGATGGCTCGACACGTAAGAGGGTACACTCTCGACGACCGCACCTTCTCCTGCTCCGGACGAGCGTCGCCCGCCCCCTGCCGCCGTCATCCGAGCCGGCCATCCTTAACCTCCTTTTTTCGCCCGAGCCCTGCTTTTGGGCACCCGAGCACTCCTAATTCAACTCGAGCGCGACCCGCTTTTCCTGCAGTTTCCCTTTATCGCTCCTCGGGCGTATTCAAATTTCGCAAGCCGTGGAGCAGAGAAAGATGTAAAAATCCGAAGCCCGGCGCTTTGAAATGCAAATTATACATTTTGAGAATGAAATAAATATCCGCGCCGAGTTTACAATTTCTTTTTCTTCTCTCGTTTGGCTTATGTAAAGATGACATCGACCGATGCGTTTCGCTAGTCTCCTCGCCAATCTCCTCGCCAATCTCCTCGCTAATCTCCTCTCTTCTTTCCTCGACTGCCATACTCAATTCGCATCTCTCCATTCTCGGATTCACTCATGGTCAATTGTGGTTCAGGCTCATCAACGTCTTCTTGGGATCGAGGGAAGAAGACAACAATATCCTTCGCCGATGCCTCGTCCGCGTATTCGAGCAGAAATTTCTCTCCTGACATCTCCTGGCCGAGGATGTCGTCACGGCAGACGTTCCGCAGGATTGGATCCTGCAGCTGACCGCCGAGCACCTCCACCTGAACTTCCTTAGCTTGTATTCCACTTATGGTAATCGCATACCAACATCGTCCTTCGGGCATTTTTTTATGAAAAGAGAAATACACTGTGTTACCTCGGGACTTTCTTGTACCCTTAAAGTATCGTTCCATGTGGTTAACTGAGCGCATTCATTACTTCTACCAGGACCAATGTGTGATGTAACATAACCAATGACGGTAAAACTGAAAAAAAAACAGCACCAACAATAACAATTGGTATTCAAGAAATTTATTAAATTGTCATTCTGACTTTTCTTGTAAAATTAATAACCTATGAAACGGGCATCCGTCTCATTGTATTTCACTCAACTATTATTTGAAAAACTGATTTATAAATATAATAATTAATGCCTGTTATTAAATTTCATTTGAGGAAAAATAAATAAATCATTCTTAGTTTGTTATAAGAAAATATTTAAGTATAAAAATAAATTGGATAATAAAAATGTAATATTTATTTTACTGTAGTTGCAAAGATTTAATTGTGATAGGACAGTCAATTATAATTCACATCTGTCAATACCTTTGTTTCCATTTTAATATGTAATATGTTTTAGTAGTTATGTATGTACTATTTTAGTCAATAATACGGACATGTAAGATATTCATCATAAACACGAAAGAAGAAGATAGTTTTTAAATACAACAAGCAATAAATTGTTTGTAAATGTTATTATTTCCACATATTTTTTTATAATTCAAAATAATAATCGAGTTAATACATCATTTCATACATTTTTTTAATATAGTATCTATTAAAATAAATATATTTAAGAATTCATAAACCAAAGAGAGATAAGTTTTAACATTTCAAATATATACAAATTTATTAAAATTAATAAAAAAAAAATTTTTTTATTACTAAATTTTTTTTAATATCCGAGTTTTTTACGTATATATATATATATACAAGATAATTAATTATTTATGTATAGTTATTTATTTATAGAAACATTTCATAAGATTAAAATAAAGATAACTGTTTTATTGCAAAACAATGCGGTAAATATTTGATAAAATTCGTATATTAAATTAATAATTACTACAAATGTATTCGTCAATATATTAGTTTTTACACAAAATAAAATTTTTTCTTTAAAATAAAAATATAAATAAAAAAATTATTACAAATTGTAAAAGTATTAAAAAAATTTCTATTTTACGGATCCTCTAATTAAAAATGTTAAAAAAATAAATCATCTTTATTGCAGAATAAATTGATTATTTTTAGATAAAAACCTTATCAAAAATATTATTCAAAAATGTTTATTAAAATAAACTTTAAATGCACGTATATGATGTTTGTAATTGTTAATATACAAATTTTGAAAAAGTTACCATGTTAATTGAAATAAATTTTGTACGTTTTGTCGAAATCAGATACAGTAATTAAATTTAAAAAAAAATTCATAATATTTATACTGGTTATTTTATTTTAATTATGATTGTATAAAAAATTTCAGAAGAGAATAAAAATAATTTTAAGAATGTTAAAGTGAGGTGAGGTCTAAAGTAAAAATCATATAATTTGGAACATAATTATTTTAAATTTAATCTTTAGCATATTTTTTGATCTGGAATATTTATAGTTTTAAACATTACACACTAAGATAATTATTTATGTGCGTTTACGCTTGGTGATACAAGTTTTTATACCATTATTATTAAACTTAATAGTATAATAATAATAATAATAATAATAATAATAATAATAAGGTTATACAATTATAAATTTTTTGAAAATAATTATATAAATAAAGTAAATTAATGTAATGCATGTAAAGCATTTATGAAATGGAAATATATTAACAAAAATTGAAATAAATTTATGTATAAATTTATTCTAATATAGTAATTGATTTGAAATACATAAATTAAAATGTTATTAAAGCTTAACATATATACAAATAATTTGAATTAAAAAAAAATTAAGTTTGTATACATTTAAATAAAATAATATTGAATATATAACTTTGATCAAATTGGTTGTTTTACTATTAAATTTACTTATAATATTGTTATAGTAGGCGAGTCAACAATATATGTAAGATGATTTAGTATTTTATTTTATTTTAAGACATTGCTTTATTTTTATCTTTTATTGAATTTTCTACAAAATTTCCAATATTAGAAAAAGCTGAACGCGAAATTCATTTTGTCGTCGAGTTTGTTATTATTGAATAGGTTTCATCACATTGGATAGTCCTTAGAATTATTTATCGCATTTAAAAAAAAAAAATTTGTATTGCTTGAATCCAAAGACTGTGAACAGGTTTATTCATAATTAAGATAAGGGAAGTGATAGGTCATGATAATTTAATCACAATATTTAAATGCTTTATTATTGAATTTCAATACGCTTGTTGGATTTTGTGTTACATTTTTTCAGTCTAAGTAGCTATCGTTACAGATTTAAAATTAGAAATCTATCCTTAAGTAAGAGATTGACTGTAGATGTTATCATTAACTTTCAGTTGCATTGGGACCATTAATAAAAAATCCATCTTGACAATTCATAATACAGCGGAATTCAATTTATCAAAACGGTTCGAGGCGAGTGTAGAGTGGGAGCTTCTCGTAAAAATGTGAAAGTAGGCATTTGTAATCACAGAACATCAGCATCTTCGATTCATCAATCAAGGCAGAGAAGGACACGTGCACGTTACGCCATGTGGGCTAATTGTGGTAATCGAGTTTAGAAATTAGGGACATTGTTGTCGGAGCCACACGGGCTGGCGGCCGACCAAGGGTAGGGTGGTGGCGGTGGTGGGGGGAGGGAGTATAGTAAAAATGTGCTTGCGACCGAGCCGCGGTTGGATAAGCGGGACAAGGAAATGGACCGAGTGCACGCGGAGGCGCAAGGCAAGCCGCGCTCCACGTGCAGCTCACCCTCGAGCCCAGGACCGGCAACTAGTGCTCCGAGTACTCCGCAATCAGCGAGCAAACTAGGCGTGGTCGCCGCTTTATGTAAGGCACACACGTTTTTTCGTCACTCGCCCCGGTCCTCCTCGCGCCCCACCCCCGTCGTCCTTTTCGCTGCTCCTTCTAGTGCACGCGGGCTCGGTCCTTTCTAACGAGTATCCTCCGTCTCCCGGCGACCGACAACTCTCTCTTTCCCTCTCCCCCAGGACTCGGAGTGCAACACACGACCGATACGCGATCCCTTGACATTTTCGCGTGCCTCGCCCGTGATACCAATCGTTACCCTCGGATCTCGCTCGCGCACCCGGGTTCCGTCATCCGATACGGAAAGGGAAAAGGCGCTGGGGCCCGAGCCCGAGAGAGAGAGAGAGAGAGAGCGCCCCTTTTCCCCTGATACCCGAGAGCTTCCTCCTCGTTATTTCCGGGGCACGGCACCGTAAACACTTGCTAATGCCTCCGCTCGCAATTATGAATAAGCAGTCCTCCGGTAAAAATCGGGGAAACCGCGTCGCGCACTTTGTCGTGCACCGAAGAAAGTTGCCGTGCGCAAACGAGCGGAAAACTCTAGCCAACCAACTGCTCAACTGACGTCCCTATCTCCAGTCCATCCAATTATTCATTTATTTATTCCAACAATTGCTACCGATACTCCTTTGATAAATTCAAAATCAAAAATACAAATGCTCTATCCGAGTCATCGTTACACTACCAGCAGCTTTCATTCTCTTTTTTTTAAGCTGGCAATCTTGCAATTCCGATGCACGCGTGAGAGTACATTGCTCGAGATAAAATTTTAATTGTACCAATGTCTAGTCGCAATATAAAAAGTGTAAAATAAATGCAAGCAATGTGAGTAAAAACTGAGTTTATGTTTGATAAATTGAGTGTTTACTTCAGCAGTGATAATTGACAGACAGCGACACCGACATTCGATACAGTACATCTACATTTTTATTAAAATAATTAAATGAATAAAATTCCTTTTTATATTGAATTTTGAGTTAATTATTTTGCCCGGTTCCGTTACAAGATCAAACTATCACATAAGTTTAAAATACAGGTTCGTGCAGCATCGTCAACATAGGTTTGCAATTAATTTGCGTATAAATTTGCGATTTAGCAATATTATTTGAGTTTCGTTGTTTATTTTTTGCTCGAATCAAACAGGCCGTACGCAAATGTGCTCGGTGCAGCTGGATGTTCGCGAGGGAAATCGCTTTTATTAATTCTGACCGACATTTCGAAAGCCGCGTATCAGGCCGGTCGCTTAAGTTAATTAAACGATACCGGGATAGTTTTGTGGCCACGTTGTCAAAATGGCAGAGATCGGCGCAAAAGCCGATAATGGCAACTTGGATGACGAATCGCAACGGGTCTCGGTTTCAATAACGATAAGTCCGGCGGTGGTTGGCAAAGGATTGCACCGAGGAACGAGAAGCACAAACGAGATGGACATATGCGAATTGAGTTTGGGTCGCGGCAACGAGTTTCCAGTGGTGACCGCGATCGGCCAGGATCCCGTCATCTGGATCTCGCATTAAGGCGTTATCGGGGAGTCGATCGGTCGGTTGCTCTAGCTCGAGAGTTTTATCAGCGAGAGGCGAAAGAGTCCGAGTGCGGCGGTCCCGTTTTTCATGTCCCGATAGAAATCGAGGCGGGTGCAGGCTCTCCAACAAAAATGCGTACAGCCTCTCTCGCCGATACAATGATTAATAAGCTGATCGCGCTTATGAAAGTCGCTCGCATTATAAGCTGCGGCGAGTGGCTTTCTTTCCCTCATCCCCCTCCCTCTCACCCCCGCCCCTATCACTCTCTCTCTCTCTCTCTCTCTCTCTCTGGCTGGCGTCGTCGTGCGCCTCTGTATTATTCGCGATAATACCGAGCGCGCGTCGCTCCGACTCCTGGGCGGGGAACGCGAAACGTACTCGTTTTGCGAACGACCTCGAGCTATCAACCGGAATTCAGAGTAGCAAAAGCACCTTGGCTACTCGCTCGCTTACTCGCTCGATCGCTCGTGCTACGGGTTAACCGGACCAGGGTTCGCGTGAACGCGATCGCTTGCTCGCGCGCGCGCTTGCGCAAACCGTAATTCATTGCGTGTGCGCGAGGAACGAGCGAATGAGCGAGTCGACGATAAGCCTCAACGCTATTTTCCCTCCGACAGATTAATCAAATATTCGATGCAATTACAGGTCGTTGCAGTCCTCCGAGCGTAAATTAATATTACATGACTCATTGCTCTTGGCTTATCGGCCCCGGAGAGCCAATTTTCGCGGGGCTCTACTTCGGACATTTTCCTCTTTACGCGTAGTAAACTCCAACTCTGCAAAATCATGCCCCACCTCAGGAAGATATTTCTATAATTTGGTATTTTACGAGGCTTTGATAATGTGTCGATGAAAAGAAAATGTTGGGAGAGAGCTACAAATATAAAAAGCTTAAAGAAATTTCGATGTAATTCTTATAAAAATGATGATTATAATTACGTTTTGCAAATCTTCGCAATTTATGAACAGTATTAAGTAAAATTCAAATAAAAGACACTTTTATTTCACAATTAATATTCAAGAAATTGCATTCAATAATTTTTTCCTGGGCATAAGAATTATAAGAATTAAACAAAGAAATTGTTAAAAAAATTTAATTAAGCGACAAAAATAATGCGATACGTACAATTTTATTCTATGATATTTCTATTTGTATTTACATGCCACCACTCGTAATTAGTTGCAATGTGTGATCATTCACGCACGACCACATGTGTTATATATCAATATGTGCTCGACTATAGAACTCAAAAAGTGTTGCACATATTCAATGCAACCACATGAATCTTATCACACTTGTCTTATTTACAAAAAATATGTATGTACTACTTTCTACGTAATTCAATAAAATTTAACGTGAAGTTTCTCAATTTATTTTAGTGAGAAGCTAAGCTATTATATCGAGTTTTATGTTTCTATGCTCTAAAGTACAATATGGGATACAATATCTTTGGATCAGAAATGCAACATCGTATGCATATCATCTCATTGAAATTATTTATAACCACTCAATCATAATTTATAAAGATAATGGTGTAAAATAGTTGTGCAACTAAATACCGAGCTGATGATTCATTATAAAAGTACACCTACATTTTCGTTACAGTTCATTTTTGTATTATTTTCGCAGTTATCTTTTCCTTGGTTATGCCCAAATCTCTTAGTTTATTAGCGAGCCAATGTTAATTATTAAATTTAATTAAATTTCAAGTAATAATAAACGAGTATCAAAGTCTTCAAAAGTCAAATGTTAATTAATTGGATAATATTTTTGAGTGTCTAGATTTAATTAATCGATTGATGTCAAAACAATTTTGAAAAGGTTTAAAGCACGCAGCTCAGAATCGATCGTATGCCCAATTGAAAATTGCAAATTAAAAGCGTCACACTATAAATATATAATCAAGAACGCTCAGGCATCAACTTCCATAGCCTCGATAAAGCTGTTAATTAAAAGTTATTCAATCGACATATTACATAAAGAAGGATCTCAAGTTATTGGCGGATGATCAATTTAATATTTTCCGAAAAAATAACAAGGAAAAACAAACGCGTTAAATGTATAGATAGTACAAATAGCTCGAGCATAATAAACGGGAAAGGCAGAGGCATAGAAGAATGGATCGAATTTCCTTTTTTCATCGGTGCAATAGCTCGCGATAATTCGCAGTCACAGACATTTTATTATCTGCATAGGTATTTTCACACAGAGAGAGAGAACGTTTCTCTTCTCCGCTCGCTCTGGCCTCTTAACAATGTAGGCAATAAACGCCATCTTCAGCATTTATGCACAGCCGAGTACTCAGTCGTGTGAGGAACAATATCTGTCTTTCTCACTCACTCACTCACTCACTCACTCACTCACTCACTCACTCACTCACTCACTCACTCACTCACTCTCTCTCTCTCTCTCTCTCTCTCTCCTTGGCGCTTTTCCTCTCGACGAGACGCGCTCGTGCTAGCTCGAGATCAAGTTGGAGTGATCGAGGAGGATCCACGCAGGGAGTCGCTTGGTCCAACTCGCGTGGGAAAACCATAATTCGAGGCGAATTGGATCCCAAAGTTTAATGGGAAAATGAGAGAGGGGACGGCGCCTTCTCGTGCGATCGCGGCGTGATTAAGGGAGTAACTCGGATCGAATTACGTAACAGAGCACACAACCTTCAGCGGAGGTGAGCATCGATCCTTCGTGCCCAATAGGAGATTAATGCGCTGATAGATCGATCGGCAGAGACGCTACCGTGGCCCCTCTCCTCTTGATCTTTCACCCGAGGCCACGGCTTTTCACACGCGTCGCAAAACTCTCCCATTACCCAATAACAACCCTTCTAAATACGTGGCCAATCCTTCTAAATCCTACCCCCCCTCCGCCACCCCCATTCCTTCCCGACCCTTCTTTCCGCAAAATCATTTGTAATCTTCGGCTGGAATTTCCAATCTTACCTGTCTTTTGTTGGCCTTTTGCTAAAAATGCGCAGATTTATAAATTAACTTGGCAAGATAGCCGTCACGCTTATATAACCAATGCTGTATCTTTCTTCATAACTTTAAGCGTTAGGCAGTAGTTTTAAATACTTTTCTTAACGAATAATTTTATTTTCTTCATTATCATGTAGTATGCAGGAAAATCTTTTGTATGGAAATTTCAAAGTTTGAAAACGTATTTCATTGCTGGCTGGTAAGTAATAGAGGCCCCAAGCATAACTCATGGGAGCACTCGGACTTTTTATTTTTATTTCTTTTTAATGAAAAAGTATTAAAAATGGCAAATAATCAGCGAGTAAAGTTTTAGGCTCCGCTCGGTATTGCGAATTATCGAATAATATATAATGAATAGTGTCGTAAACAGAAGTCAAGGCAGTCAACTCATTACGGTTTTGCCTGGCAATAATTTCGCAGCGTGTTGGAGATTCAACAGCATCCGCGTGCACCCGAGAACAATCATTTCCATTCAGATGAGCTGCCACTCGATTTCCGCGTCATCGGTCGCAATCGATTTGGCTGCTCGAGCGACCGGCTACCCGCCCCGTGGAGTAGTTCGGACGGGGGTGCGGGTGTCTGAGCCCGTAACACCGGGTTCAGGATCGCCCGCGGCATCATCGGTTTCGCTCTCCTTTAAAGGACCTGGACCCGTTCACACGCTCCCGAGCGTCTGCGCCAGCCGAAAGCGAGTTACATGCGCATCGCGCTCTTTTAGCGCGGAATAGCGAGAGAGACAGACGGACGGAATATCGGACAGACAGAGCGAGAGGGGCAGAGGGGGACGCCCGTGCCTTTGTGCCTTATGTTTATTTAATACATGGGAGCGGATGCATGTTAGGCGATCCTTACGTAATGTCCTGCGGCGCGATCCCGAGGATTCTTGAGCTCAGCCCCCGTCGATGGCTTATAAGACACGCGATTAGGTGCATTCTCACGACCGAGATACGTGTTAATTGTTCGCCCGACTTTTATTTTTCCACCGCGCCAACCGGGACCTCATGCCTGGGTTGTCCCGAGTTTTCCGCGGGCTTACACCGATGAGCGCCTCCCAGAGGAATGCGGTGTATCTCCACGTCTGGAGGGAAAATCGATGCCTCCGATGAATTACGTAATCCTGTCACGGCGCTCTCCTCACCCGGAATACCCACGGATTCATTCGGAATTATGGCCATCTGGTGAATTTGTACGGCACTTTTACATGCTTCCTATCTACCAACTATCTACACACTTGCTATTTATTTGATTTATTACGTCCGAGCAATTGTCCATTGATTAAGTTATTAATCAATTACATCCTCAATTATATCATGAACTGCCCCGACTATCGATACTTTTTCACTCGAATCGTGGATTATTGAAAGATTTAATGCGAGAATCATGTATCTGCGAGTCCAAAATCAATTCATAATTTCTATCGAAATGAATCTTTATGATTCTTATTAAACTCATAATATGTGGATCAAAGAATTATGTCGATTGCAAAAGCTAACTATAGCGAAATTAATATTAAATCATTCGTACAATTTTCTGACTTCTTCAAATCACTTGTAATTAACGATTATTCTTTCCTTACCTTTATACACATTCTATTCAATATACAGAAATTGTTTATTAATTATTATCGATTTATTAAAATTTCATAAAAAATATCTCAAACGATATTTTGATACTAAAGTTTGAAAATTTAATGTGCTGTTGTTTGGTCCATCTTTGTAATATATTTTTTTCTTTTAACTACTTTCAAATTGTTGTCTGATTATATTATAAAAGTGATAACAATTGATAAAATTTCAGTTCCATAACTATCAATTTTTAAATCAATGCCTATTTTATTTTTTTAATTTATTTTAAGGATGTGCTCAAATACTCACAGATTTTTTATGATTGGATGTAAAAAGAGTTTTTACCATGAATTCATAAGAATTTAAGATTTTATTATTATGTCATTGTTCTTAAAAATCTTGTCAATATAATAATCAAATAATCATCGCTCTTTTAATAAATATAAAAGCTCAAAATCAGGCGTATAGATATTAATATATTATAGATATTTTTTTATATTATATTAGTTACTGAATTGTGCTACATTCATAAATTTAAGTTTATTCAAAAACTACCTACCTGGTTGCATTATTAGACTTAAATCTTATTTTTTCTTTAATTTTTATGGATTTGTATTAAAATAATTGTTAAAATTTTATTTATAAAGAAAGTTACAGATAAAGAAAATCTTTATTTTTAAATATACGACTCGCATTTATCGAAGAGAAATGAATGTTTTAATACAATTGAAAATAGGAATTTTAAATATTCAACTCGATAAGAGTCGTACATTTTTTGTAAATGAAATGTCAAATATAGTTGTAGCAAGTATGATTGAATAAATTTTACGTTCAATGAGATTTAAAAATTTAAGAGTGGTATTTATCTTTGAAGAACAAGACAATTTATTTGAGTTATCAGTAATATTAAAAAATAAATCTATGGAATATTTATGGAAAACTGATTTTGCAATTTTTTCTAGAAGCAGAAGAAAAGGTTTCCGAAATACCCAATAAAAGAGCAGTTGAAACTAAATTTGAGCAAAGAACTGTCGGGAACATTTCATTTCAGGCTGTTACAGGTTTCCCGGGTTGTCTAATACTTTTGTGTGAAACGAGTGCGGCACTAGAAACGAGCGAGAATTGGCTGCATTTAGTCGCGAAACAACGGCGATCCACTTATTATTTCCGATTTCACAGCGAACGATGAGATAATAGATCCCTATTTCGCTTGGAGGACCTCATTATAATCTCCGTGGTCGCTGGAAAATCATTAGCTCGACCGGAGGAGTGGACATTCCGGGAGGCGGTGGCGGTGTGTGCAAGACACTAAACTCCTTAAATTCCTTCCAGCCAACGTTATGGGCTCTCGCGAGCTCCGAGCACTTATTCTTACGTAACAAGTCCGCGTTTTAGCACATGCCATTTCATGCCAAACTCCCAGCAGCCGCGTTTCTCTGACAATTCGCATAGTCAAGTCCGCAGCCCATTATTACATCCTAGGTGGGGCGGAGGCTATCCTTACTCCTCGAGCGAGGTTTCATTTGCGGTAAGCGATCCCTAGTCCCGAGAGGATTGATCTCGGGAAAGCAGAGGCTTTTCCGCAATTGTCCCGAGCCCCGTACCCATGTGAAACTCTTGCCAGTCGAGCTGCTGCTGATGCGTTTCTTTCTTACTCGCTGGCCGGAGGGTGCGAGTTGTCCTCCCTCGCGCGCTGGAAAACACGTGTCAAAGAGGGAAAAACAAGGATATTCAAGCTGGGAGGGAAGAAAGGCTGCGAGTTGGGAAAGAGTGCGGGGGCTCGCTCGGTCGCGTTTCATTAATCGAGCCTCGATCTGCCTGCGATCCAGGACTGTCGCTCGGATTTCTTCGTCGAGTGAAAATGCGCCGACAACAAGGATGCTGCTAACGCTCCCTCTCCCTCCCTCCGGCTAGGAAAAGTGCACGAGCCAGTGCTGAACCGCGAGCGGAGATGTTGGCGTGTTGTTCGGGCGTGGTCGCGCCGCCGCCGCCGCCGCCGCCGCCGCCACCGCCGCCGAGCCGAGGAATGCGCTCACTTTCACCGCATCGGGGCCCGTTGCACGTCGGTGCCAAGAGTCGCTGTCGATCCGATCTCCGGGCCCCTTCCTGTGCGCGTGCACACGTAGGTGTGCGGCCTCTTACGAGGCGCTCAGGATGATGATGAGGAGGACGCGGAGATCTACGTGACTCCCCCGAGACCAAGAGACAGAGAGAGAGAGAGAGGAGACGCCGTACCCTGTTAACCACCTACCAAGTGGCGACGGCCAATTTATTGATTTCGCTTGCGATTTTTGGTCCGAACAATCTTGTACCCGTTTCCCTCGATTTTCTCTTTCGCCTAACGGCTTTTACAAAGGAAGAGTTCGGCTTTATCGATAAGGATGGGTCTTTTGTCTTGGCCTTTCTTTCGTACAAAAAGCATTCGACCAATCGCCTTGAATCAATCACTTTTCCTGTCCCTTTCTCTAATTGACGACAAAGGTACATGTTCCGTTTTCCCGATAAATTAAACGATCACCGGTCTAGTTTCATTTACTAGAGGAAATTAAAACTTTAACCAAATTTCCTTGTATGAAATTTTAATGTGTTTTAATTATTTAGGAATAATAATGTAATAAAATATCGCCTTTAATATCTTCCTGTATTGGACACATTTGTAACCACGTAATAAAATAATTCTGCAGTCACTTCTAATGAGCTGGCAAAAATTGTCTGTTTTTTACCTTCCGAGGATATTAACTTTTAATCGTCAATCATTTTTTTCCCTTTAAAATTTAAAAATACTATTCCTTCCAGCTTTTATCCATCTTTTATTATTATTACTAAGATAATATTTATTTTCTCTAAATTGATTTTTTGCCGATTTACGTATTTCATGAAAATATACCAATAAGACTATTTATTTATTAGTTAAGTAAATAAGTATCCTGTGGTGGTAAAATAAATAAGTTGTTATCCGTTGATCATTGGTAGTAAAATGTCGAAAAGACTACTATTTTACCATTGAAAATTATTGTTTAGCTCAACTGATTAACTTTCTTATGGTGGAGTATGAATGTGCAGTTTCTTGTTAGTATCATTATTGTCGTTGTCGTTGTCGTTGTCGTTGTCGTTGTTGTTGTTGTTGTTGTTGATGATGTTGATGTTATTATTATTATTATTATTATTATTATTATTATTAACATCATCCTGTGTAGGTAGGTTCGTGAGCAAGCCTCGGGCGCATGTACGCGACATCCCATACACGTGTCATTTTTGAGAAGATAAGTCGAATAAAAGTGTTGTCTTAAGTACGTGTTGTACAGAAATGTAACAACACGGACAACATATCAAAAAATTAATGAAAATAACTCGAATGAAGGAACCGTTAATTTGAAGCGATTTCGAGGCGACGTGAAATAAATGAAACGTTTTTATTTCACACGAGATAAATTTATGCGGAGAGAGGTTGAATAAAAAAAAGGAAGAAAAAAAGATTACATTTCCACTTGAGAGTTAAATGTTATGTTCAGATTACGATACTTACAGCGTGAAAAACATGTTTTGTAAAGGTATTAATTATAAAAAATACGGAATACCGGTAAAGTTTTCTCCGGCGATGATCAATTTAATTTCAAAATACTTCCGTAGCATAAAAAGTGAATCGAGGCGCATTATCTATCTTTGAACAATTAAATTTGTGTGTAATAATTTCGGCCGAGCAATCGAAATGCGGCTCCCGAGAAGCCGCATTTCGTAATAAAAAATTCACGCATTAAGAGGCACAAAAGAGAATGCGAGGGCACGAGGGGCTCTGGAATAAAACTGAGCCACGTAAAAGAGAATGGAAGTGGCTGGACGGAAGTCGGATAAAATGATTTAAAGCGCGTTGCTTTTGTGCAAAGAAAGTGTTGCAATGAGCTAGTCGAAAGTGCCTCGTAAAATTGGGCGCGCAATCTTTATTTTTTCCTTTGATTTTTATTTTTTTTTGAGGCGAGTCCTCCTCTTCATTCCTCCTCTGGCTCTTCCGCGTCGCTGAATGGGGATGAGTCGAAGGTGGGGGGGGGGAGCTGGGGGCAGAAGGGAAAACGGATGCTGCGTCTCGCATTTAATCGCCCGGGCGAATGAATAAACGCCTCGATAATTGAATGAATGAGGGTGCAAACGGGCCCGCCGAGTCCCTCGGATGCGACCCGTGAGGCGTGTTCGACCTCTGCTCCATACGCGAAAACGAATTACGGCTCCAGCGGTGGTCTGGGCTGCGGACAGGATTTATAGCCGCTAACCAGATGAATCTCATTATTTTTCCCTCTTGATTACATAGGTGGAATAATGGACGCGCGGGCGCAGGCGCAGACTCCGCCTCGATGATAAAGGAACCTTCGAAAATATTCGGCTCTCGCAAGTGCGTTTTATTGCCCGACGTAACGCCGAATCAGTGTGAAGGAACTAATGAGAAAAAGCGCAAGCGTAACTGTAACTGCGCTTTTTCACTCCTTGCCCGCAGAATCTTTCAATTTATGAATTCAATTTACGCGTAATTAAACAGTCCTTATCCAGCAACGGGTTTAATCTTCCCTGCCTCCTCCTCCCCCTGCCCCTTTTCACTCTCTTACACGCCAGACAAAGAATCACGCCAATCTTTCTTCCAAACTCTTACTTTTATGTAACCATTGACACGCCTGCCCACAGTTACAGTCATTTGAGAATATCCCGGGACTTTATATGCAAAGTAGGTGTAAATTTAGACGATGCATCACTTGGCGTATTTAATGTGTCATCACATTTTCCATTTACATAAAGATTCTGGCGTGCTCATGATTTTAGACAATAGGCTAAACCTCTAAAAATAAGTATAGGGTGATTTTTTTGTTTCTTTTTGTTTTTCTTGTTTTTTGTTTTACAATTATATAAATTAACGATCTTTTACTATTTAAGACGAATGTCTCCATATAAACGTCGCGGTATTTACGAAATCACACCTAATTCCTTAATAAAATCTTGATAATACCATGAAATTAATTGCATGTATTTTAAATTAAATCTTCTTTTAAAATACTTTATGTATTTCGGCAATAAGACTTGTCCACGATTAATTTCATGCATAAAATCAGCTACTGTTATGATTTATATCACCAAATAAGGGAAAAACACATGACTCATTGTTACATGACGTCTCAGAATGCAAAGGAAACACAAATAAATACAACATTAATTTTTATTATAAAAACGATGATTTATTCATAAAATCGAAATTAATTTAAGTTAATGTAAATTACAATTTCTGAAATTTACAAATATTTTAATTTTAATTTATGCTAATGTTAAACCAGTAAGAACAGTATTTAAACATACATGTTTAAAAAATGAATTTTAAATAAATAGATAATAATAATATATTAATATAAGTTTTTGGGTAGTTGCGATTATTTATTCTTGTTTTTGATCAGGATGTTAGAGAAATTTTTGCTCAATTCGAAAAGATAACTTAGGTGTAGTGGAAATTCATTTTACAATGTCTGTCACTACTTCATATTGTTAATTCTTCGAGGGCTTGGAAATTTTGATTCTTTTAAAATTTATTAATTTTTTCCTAATTTCCAATTAGATTTTATATTAACTGGAAACTCAAGCGATCAAAACGCTGGTTTTATAATTTTAGGTCACTTTTATAAACTACTATTCGTTATCCCCTTTATTGCATTTCTCCTTTAAAGAATACCGTACTTTAACGCACATAACTAATTTTTTATGATTTTAATGTTTCAACATATTTTATTAACATATTTTTCATTTTTCGATACCATCGAAAAAATTATTTTGTTAAAATTTTGGAGATGTTATACTTATAAATTTTTATGTACAAATAATATTCTTTCATTATTTGATGAATACTGATTTCTTTAAATAGTGATAGCATTTAAATAATATTTCTAAATTTTACAGACATTATTATTCATTCTGTTATTGATACTTATTTAATTTGAGTAAATGATACATAAATACATTTTTATAGGATGCTTAAATATATTAATTATTTTCAATAATTGAAATAACTCTAATAAATACACTTTCCATTAATTTTTTATGAATTTTTTTACGATTTTTATAATAAAAGATCATTATGCATGTAAAAAAAATTAAGCTCTATATACTAATATTAATTATATCGTTTGAAAAAGATTATAAAAATTCTACAAATTTTTATCTTATTTTTTATTGGTACATTAAAACATTGGAATATTTAAAAGATTAACTAAGCTAGGTCATTTGAGAATTTTATTAATAAATGATTGAACTACTGCTATATTTTATTATTAAAATAAATATTATAATAATAAAATATACGAATATCCAATATTTTTGATCATAAATAATTCAGCAGCTCTTCTGATATTTTCTTGATGGTTTTCTGTAATGTTTATAGACAAACTGATAGTGATTAAGTAGATCAATAATTTTAATAGCTTCATAACTACACAATTTTTAGTATTATATTTTAAAATAAAGTTTAGATGAATAAGCTTTCTAGCCAAAAATGGTATATCAGCTAATATAGTCTTCATGTTCAATAAAAATCCATTTAACGATGCAATAAAATTTTATTTCTATATAATAAAATAATGTGTATTTAGGCTCATAAGCAGAATGAATTATAATCATTATAATGATTAAATACTATATAAACCAATTTCCACTTAATCGCTACTACCTCATCTTTATTGGTGATATAAACTGCAAGTAGAACAACTAAATGAGAGATTTTTTTACATATGTTTTCTGAATTTTAAGATTTTAAATAAATTAATCTTACAAGACAGGTTTAAGAAATATTTGAAGGTTAAAAATTTGAGACCGTAAAAATGATTGACCTATTTTAAATATATTATATCATCATCATCTAAAATTTTATTTTTCAATGTTATTAATAAATTATATTTTATATTAAAATTTATAAAAATAAAATATTTTGTAGAACGAATTTATATTGTGTAATGTAGAATTTTTTTTTAAGTTATCAAATAAAAAATATTTTAAAGAAGTCACTGTAGTTTTAATGAATTATTTGTTTTTGCATAAATTATATATAGACGCAAAAGTATATACTATATATTTAAAAAAATGAAGCTTTCGTAGAAATATATATTATGAATTATTTATAATTATAGTAAATAATGTGTCTGAATGCATTTCCAGTTATATTTAATACTAGTAAATCATTTTATTTATATAAATATAAATGTATAAATGACAACAATTGTATAAAGAAATTAGTTTTTTTAATAATTTTTTTTTAAATGTGGGTAATTGCAGTATTCTAATTATTTTTTTGTTTATTACAAACTAATTAACAAATGAAATCAATACTGGTTTGGCACATCAATTTAACTGGGTAGAGAAATCGATCTGTAAATGAAGAATTATTTTACTTCACTTTTACAGTAAGGGTTTTGCTTTACAGTAGACTTTTTTTTACATCACATTATGTTTGTGTAATGTTTCAGCTATAAAGTACGAGTTAGTCAATTCATTCGTTTGGCTGTATGTTAGTTATTTTTTGGATGAAACGAATAAATAAAAAATGAGCGGATGGAAGTTGATATGAGTTTTCATAATTTTCCTCCCCTTGCGTACGCGAGATTTCTTCTCGTTACCCACAAAACACTTTCGCAAATGAAACATCATTCGCATCAACGTGAATACTTTTATTTTTTATCACATAGATTTATGATATTCATGTTATTGGCTGTGTCGGCTGTAGATTACACGTATTTTATATGTATAATTGGGGCGGACATACTATGTACTTTTACTTTAGACATCGACAAAGAGCTGTGTAATCGAAAAATAAAAAGTTCATTTAATAATTGAATGATTAATTGATGTAATCGCAATAAAATACTCATGCACTTCTCCTTATCACTTTCTCAACGGAATGGGTTAAATTTTATTTTTAATTTTCATAATTTATTATCCAATTATTTGATGAATTATTTTTTGTGAAGTTTAGTTTTTGCGATAATCGATAATTTTGTCTCTGAAAATGGATATAGTATGACAATTTACTTGTTGCACAATTAAATCAAAAAAATCATAATAAATATGTAACGCAGATTGAATAATATTATTTCACTCAAAGGCATAATTCTTTTTTTGCAAAAACAAGCTATTACGTAACAAAGATCTTTGAATTTTTAATGAGTTGGATATTTTGTAATCTAAACTTGGAAAGATATTTAAGAGGAGCTATTTGTTTACCACTATTATTTTTTACATTATTTTCATATGAGAAAATCTGTTCGTTAAACGTCAATTTAATTATTTCTGTACACGCATTAAAAATACGTCAATTTCCCAAAATCTGTCTAAAAAGTTCCGAATCAACAAAATAAATCTTGAAGAAAGAAGAGTATGTTTTTTCTTTCCACGTGTACAATAAGCGTGTGTACGGAAAAAGAGAAAAAAAAAGTTGTGGAAACGCGCGATTCGTCTCGAGTCCATATCAAAGAGCTTTCTCGCGAATCTGGTGTACAGCACGAGGACTAATTAAACTTAACGAGTTGGCACAAGGTCCAACTTGGACTGCAGGACAGGAGAGAGAGAGAGAGAGAGAGAGAGATAGAGAGAGAGAGAGAGAGAGAGAGGATTTATGCAAGCCTTAAAATGAGCCATGTCGGGTACATGAAACCAGTTCTACTCTGATAATTTGGGACTTCTTTTCGCGTTTGTGTCGCACATATGAAAGGTAGGTGCAAACTTTGAGAAAACATTTGTACACATTTTAATGCACACATTTTTAGAGCCCACGGATATTAATTAATTGGAGATATATTTGGATCGATCATTGTGATCGGCATCCAATCTATTGAAATGTCAACGAAGAATTTCTCTCGCTCATAACCGTTAGATTTTTGTATGAAAGGACAGGTTGTCGTTTTTTGTCACTCCCAACTCTATACAACACCTACGTGTGAGGAAAATCAATTTACTTTTTTGCGTTTCGCCGCTGTTTATTGCCTTTTTCACGAGCTATATCATTTCTCAATTTTTCGTGTCATTTTAAACGCGCCAGATGTAGGAAAGGAAGATTGTACTCGGGAGATACCAAAGCTTTCGATCCGAAAGATCAATGGTATGAGTCGCAGGTATGCAACCTGTTTCTGTGTGTGTGGTGCAATCGGCGTGGCTCTTGAATAAATGTCACGCTTTATGACTGCGTAAGAGAGGAACGAAAGGGCGATGGAAAACATAATTAGAAAAGATCGATTTCTTTGGAAGCGACTCGACTTTATTTTAATTAGAGATTTGCAATTAGCAACGGTTACCAGTGGATTCTCTTGCTCAACGCATGAGTGCTCGACTTTTTCGATGATTAGCACTTTGATGAGAAATAACACCGAATATGCTTTTAAGATCCGAGTAATCATGGGATTGGCATTCGCGACACGCGAAATAATTGCACGAAATATCAAAAAATATTTGATGTGCTGTTTTACAAAAGTGTTTTACTACACTTTCTACAATTTTAAGAATTATTTTAACCTTTTCATTACTACCTGCATTAAAAAGAAGTACGCCAATGTATGTACATATTGAGCTCTAGCAAATTAGTATCTTTTGCAATAATAAAACGAGGAAAAAAAAAAAAATAAACCTGAACGTGCAGTATTTCAATTAAAAAAAGCTTGGATATTATTAGAGTGTCCATTTCGAATAATCGTCTTATTAATTTTAAAAAATTAAATCGTTGAAATATAAATGTTTTTATTGTAGATCAGCATTTACAGCAATAATACATTTATTTTTTAAGAAAACCAATGCAAATATAGACATAAATACAAAGAAAATTTACAATTGAAGTGTATTTCAAAAAAGAACGAATTATGTTTGGTAGGTTTCTAATAATGTATGATTATTAATTAGACTTTTCATCGAGTAATCGTATACAAGGAAAGTAAAATTAATGGTACGTGTAGGCTCTATTATTATTTTCGAAACGACGTTTACAATAATCTCAATTGCTTCATCAGCGATAAAAATACTTATCCCGTTGGCGAGGAGGGGGATCATTTTAAAGATGCGTTAGTAATTAAAAAATGGTTTCCGGTTATCGCGAGGTAGTGGAGCAAGCGAGTAAGCAAATGATGAAATCGTTCTAAATTCGAATGCGTTAGTATTTGAGATTTATTGAGGGCATAACTTCAGTTCGAGGAATTCAGCCCCATCCTGCGGAGATTGCGAGATGTCGCTCTGTCGCATAAGTATGGGTGTGCACGGGAGTCTGGGAGTAGTGGACGCCGCGCTGTACCGTTATGATTACTCGTGGACCTAAGATAGGCCGCAGCATCTCCTCTCGCCCGGAGCACTGCAACAGAGCCATGGCCTACTGTTATAATAATCATTGTACCGAGGAAGATAAGAGCATCGCACGTGGGCAGGGACCATTAATGCGGCAACCAGACTCTCTTTGTCTTCCTGGGAGATAGATGGAGAGTGGAGCGCGCACCCGAGGATGAACACCGATGTATCCTCGGGATGGCCCGAATTGTGCACAATAACCTTATCACTAATACTATCTGAGCGCCATTGCCGGAGACCCCATCCCAATCATTATTTCAGCGGTACCACGAGCTATGATCGTGCGGACATTTCCCATGAAGATACTCTCATCGCGATATTGTAATTCGTCGCGGATAATTAACGATGCGCCTGTACATGCGCAGCATCCCGATGATTATCGTGCACGGGAGTCCCTCCCTTATAACCCCCCCTCCTCCTCCTCCCTCCTCCTCCTCCACCACCACCCCCTCCCTCATCGCATTTTCTTCTTTTTCCTCAGCGCTCCCATTTCTTGTTTTATTTCGGTTCCTATAATCAATCTTCCGGCTATCTGCCCAAGGCCTTTATTTCTTTATTGGAGGAACATCAAGATTACATCGATTTTACGTTGATGCGCCCAACGGGAACGGGAGAAAATTCATTTTCTCCGAGGATGCTCCTTCTTCGATTATTATTCCCTTTCCTTATAAGATGTCCTCCGTTGTCCATCAAACAAAATTTAAATAAATTTAAGATGCTTTTATGAGCGCAAGAGTTGGCTCCGCTTTTCTCCGCTGGATAATCGTAAAATGTGTAAATTTGACGGGTCGTTAGAAGAGCGCGACGGAAAATTGTCTACGCCGGAAAAATTGACTCGGCCCAAGAATACAGAGATCCTTATTAGGGACAATATCGAAATGAGCTCATTTTGGATTTGGATAATTTTAATTGGCTCATTGAATACAAGGCAGGAAAGTAGCTTATAAGTTTGTAATATTATGTGAGGCGAATTTGACGCGCGAGAGGAGAGACGAGGAAGGCTGCAGCATCGCAGCATCACGAGTTAAGCATTATAGAAGCTCTCTCGTGACTCCTTCTCGCATAATGGAAGCTCCCCGGCTAATTAATCGCTGTTTGCACTCATCGACAAGAGGCTTTGCCCATCGGGTTTTTTGAGGTGGGGAGGGAGTTTTCGATCTGGGCCATAACTACCCGGCTCGTTAACGAAAATTGGAGTGGCGTGACTCATATTGTCAGAGATTATACCCGTCGATGTTGTTCAATTATCACAATTATATTAATTTATTCGGACCTCTTGTCCCTCCCGTTCTTCCGTGGCTTTCAGCTCCTTGTGTACTATCGCAACAATTTGTCGCGACTCTGACGTGCATAAAAAATTGCACAAGAATCCTGCCGAGGAAAAACTCTCCATTTGCAAAAATTCGTAGACGCATGCAAACTTTTTGTCATTTTGGTTATACGCACGAGTTGGTTTTATTTGCCGATTCCAATGATGTAATTTATAGTGGTATCGCAAATGATTGGCCAATTTTATCGGCCAAATTAATACAGACTCTAACAGTTATAATTAATTTAAAGCAGTTATTATTTTATTGTTATTCTAATTCTGCGTTCTATCCAATATCGTGAAATTGCAAGCCTTGTATCTTTTAAAATAGAGTTTTGTAAATATTGTTTACCGGGTAGGGATTAAATTTTCAAATTTTAAATAGAATTTAAGTTACGTGAACGAATGAGAGTAATGGGATTTTACCCATTTATCATACAATTTATATATTTTTATCCTTTAAGAGACAAATTTATATCGGAAAGAGACGTAAAATTGTGTACGATATCTTTCAATAAAATAATGATAGTTCAATGCATAATCAGTTTAAACCTGTTTCTTTTTACCAAGCTTGATATTTGCAAAAATTTTGAAAAAGATTTTTGTATTTACATTTTAATTGGATTCGTGTACACCTAGAAAAATCAGCTTGAAAATTAAAAAATTTATCTTAATGGCTAATAGAAAATTTAAATAATGTTTCTGCGTATCAAAGTGTAACTTGTGTTTGGAATGCATTAATGTATGAAATGTGTACAAAACGCGGTTTATTTTTACGAACTAAGTAAAAGATTGTGTAAGCAAGATTATCACAGATTACATTAGTGAAATTGTTATTAAAATTTGATTAATATAAGAATCGGTGTAATGCAGTTTGAGAATTTATAATTTATTTAAAATGCTATTTCGATATTTATCTCGTAAAAGTATTTAACTCGTGATACTGATTTCAACAACTTCTTCACCTTTGGAATATATTATTTCGGTAAAAAATGAGATTGAATTTCATTGATAGAATGAGTGGATAGCCGTGTTTAACTCACCGACTGAAAATTAAAATCGCTTTCTTATGGTAACGGAAAGAGCGCACGGGAATTAATTCCTAAGAGAGAACAAAAGAACAAGAAAAGGCGTCCTTGAATTGAGATTCGAAGGGGCGTCCGCGAAAGAGTTTTCCGCGAGGGCTCCCAGCTTTTCATCGTCCAGAGGATTCGAGGCAGAGCTCGGCTGAAATCGGAGCGTTACATTCGAAAGTGATAAAGTAGGTGGCGAGTCGGGCTGAGGGGGGGGGAGAGGAGGAGGGAAGGACAGACCGGTGTACGCCTAGACCGGTCGGGCGTGTACTCGCGAGGACCAAAAAGGCAAGAACCGCCGTTGGTCCGAGAAGAATCAGAAGATCGGGCTCCACCTAGCGTTGGTCATCCCAGGCGACGGGTGGCCTCTCCTCCGGAGCCTCGGGATCTAGGAAGTCGGAGCTTCCGCACTTTTTGCCTCTTTGCCTTTCGCCTCCTGCATTCCGGTCGCGCGCTTCCACGGCCGCTTTGACCTTGCTCGACTGGAAAAACCTGGCGGCGCGAGCGAGCAACGGTGCTGTTGCTGCTGCTCCTCGCGAACCCAGGGGGACCGAACGAGGAAGAGCCTCCGCTCGGAATGCGAGAAACTGCAGAAAGTAGATTTCCTGGGACACGCCAGAGAGACGAGACACTGTCTTCTCTGCATCTGTCCGGTCGTTAGCGCGGACTTGCTTCTGGGAAACACACGTACACCACAGCCTCTGCGTGTGTATAGAAATTTATATGTACGTGGAAGGAAGAGGCCGAACTCCTAAGTGGGATTCATAGAAAGCGATCGGCTAATGATCTCTCGATCTGCGGATCCGCAAATTCGATCCGTCAGTCTGTCGGGTTGACGTCGGGGCTCCCACCGACTCCTCGCATCATCTCCGGGGAGATTTTATTTACATGTCCCTTTCTCAAATAGGGCATGCGTGTGAGTTTGAAGGCTCGGAGGGTCTTCCTTCGCAGCAATTTATGGCTTCTTTAGGGAGGGAGATCACTCTTTCAGTGTCCATCAAGGAGACGCTCGTCCTCTCGTGCTTTATTTACGTCAAGACATTTCCCCCCGAGCCTTTTTCTCCTCTCTTTTCGTGCATCTGCATGCTAAAGACGAGATGAGGCCTCGGAAGAGAAGAGCTCGCCTTGCTTTTCTTATGTCCTAGCCTTCTTCGTGCATTATAATACCTTGCAATGTCTTACATTTACCGAGTATTAACAAAATTATACCTCTTTCACGTGCTTCTTTCTCGTATGCGATTTTAAATGGAAATTTTTCTTATTTGTAACAAGCGCTCGGGCCAATGATAAAAATAGTTTGGAGGCAAATGCAACTCTGTTACGTTTTCTATGCTAAATACGCTTAATTTCCTGCAATTTTCACTTTTTGTCAAGCAAGATGAATACGTGTATATATGTATATCTACCTGTACTATTTTTCATCTCGGTAGTTTTAAGATGAAAAGTTATTTTTTAATTCACCTTTGCGTAAATGATTTTTAAAACTTTCATTTTTAATTAAAATTTCTTAGATAAGATATTTTTAATTAACATTTGTTCCGCGGAATAAATTTCTTCTTGGGCAACAGTTCCAATTAATATGATTAATATGAATTATTATTTCAGAAATTCGCACATATATCTGCTTGTCCAAATTATTGTTACATAGTTGTATAAGATAATTATTTCGACCACTAGGGAAATTTACTTAAAACAAAATACTTAATATTCAACAAATGAAAGAATTTCCAAAGTATGCCTTTTAATTGGTAGATTTAACCGACTACTTTTTCTTTACACAAGAAAACCCATTTTATTAACTCAATTAATTCTTTTTCTCTAATAAATATATACTTACTGCATTGATATTAACTTAAGTCATCCAGTTATTTGTAATAAAAATTTTAAATCGATTCAGTTAGTATTTAGATTTTTTATTGAGTTTCCCCAATATATAATACGAAAATAAGATTCATTCAAGTTAAACGATAAGAAGCGATTGTTAAAATTGCTTCGAAAATTGAATACTTGTAGTAGATATTTTAAACATTACATGGTTTAATATATGGTAATTATTGGATAATTATATAAAAGAAAAATGTAAATGAAATTAATTAATCATTTTGAAACTTATGAGCGGTACAATTATCAATGATTACCCGTCATATTCGACGTGATGAGTGTACTAACTCAATCCAATTGATTTATGAACTCTCTATTTTTCATCTAATTACATCTAATCACTGCATTCTAGTGTATTAAAACATCCTTTTTCCGCATCCTAAAATTAATTTCTTTTTTCTCATTGAGTAGTCGGAGTTGAATAAATAAAATAAAGCATGAAAGTGCAAACACGCTAATATACCTGATAAGTACTCGAATCGAACGAGTACTTCAATGTACTCGTGTATTCGATTTTTGTTTAATTAGCCAACTGTAACATTACTTTTCCTTCCTTCGACTTTGAAACAGTTCTGGAACAAAATAGGGAATGAAATATCGCGGGGGAAACCGAGAAAAAGGAAAACGAAATAAAGATCCGAGGAGATAAATCTGATTTTCATAAATCAGCGAGGAACGGCCTATATTTCCCCTCCCCCCCTCCCCCCTCCCCCTCCCCATCGAAAAGAAGCAGCACGCAAGTACTTGTTTAAGTACCACGCATATTCCGAGGTCGCTCCTCATGAATTACTTTATATACACATGTGAGTGATATTTTTTCGAGTACCCGAACGCGCTTGTATAGTATGTAGCGATTACTCAGTTTTGACTTGCGACTCGAGATTTCCGTTCAGCCCTGAGCTATCGTCTTTCCTTCGACTACATCCAATCTAGAGTAACCGACTCAATTACCGTTATTTCACAAATAACATTTCACAATTTATACAATTTTCATTTTTAACCTCTGAGGATAACACTTGTGTACAACTGCTTATTTTACAATACTCATTTCAATATGCATGTAAACATCTCGGAATTAGCATTTAAAAAATTGTCCTTTTCAACTCGAAAATATATTTGACGCCGGTGAAAATTGCTTTCATAATTGGAGATTTGGAATATCTGGTACTGCGATTTTTAGCCACTTATAATTGCAAACTATTAATAAGAGTATCATTATTATCTAGAATATTACAGCGTTTTTATGCAAGCTTTAATCAAATGAACAAAAACGTTTTTAATATTATTAACAACAACATTGCTCAATTATATTTTCGAAACAGACATATTTTTCCTTAAAATTTTTCTCATGAGATATTTTTTCTCCTTGTATTTATTATTTAATACATTTAATTTTGAACTTGCATGATGTTTCTTAATTTAAATAACTTTAATCGGCAATATATTTTATAATTTCAAAAAGTGATATAAACTCGACATTCATAGATGGACATGTGTCGGACATTAAAATAGAGTTGCATAAACTTTACCAACAAAATTATTATATAGTATTTTAAAAAGAAGTTTAAAAAACTAAATTTTACTAATATTGTACAGAAATTTGTTCTTAAATGAAATTATCCTCGTTTTTAATATCCTACGATTTATCGTGTATTTTTTTAAAATTAAAGTATTCAAATATATTAAAAATTACTAACAAATATATTTTTATTTGCATATAACTACATTAATTAAAGGCTTTGTGATTTTCTGTTATATTATATATATAAAACTTCCCAATTGCAAGCTTTGTTAAAAAATTTTTATTATTAATGCTTAAATAAATATTTTTTAATAATATTTAATTACATTTAAGAGTTACAAGATTAAAAAAATACGTTGAATTTATTTTTATAAATATAAGAGCTGGATATTTCGATTTTTACATTTAAGCACTAAATATGAGTTAACAAGTGAACTGCTCGAATTAAGATTTAAAAGTATTAAAAAAAAAAATTAAATTATTTAGAGTTCTGTAATTTTAAACTAAAACAATGAAGAAAATAGTGATTATAAAACTTTCTACGATACTCAGTTAATTAATCTTCTAGCATTGTTCAAGTGAAATTACAAATCAGCTCGAAGATCAAACAAAAAGAATTGTAAAGTGCAATTGGATTCTTGAATTGCTACATTAATAAAGATTCTGTTAAACTTTTTTCATAAATTCTCGGTGATAGGAGTCTAATTTTGAGTCAGATGAATCAGCAAGTCTGGCATCTTCCGAAAAAAGTGCCTCACTACTTTGACGAATCGAATCGATCGGTCGAATATCGCAAGGAAAGAAGAGAAGCAGTGTCGGTAATTGGGGCGTCCGGAGTCGCGTGTGTGGACCGGCAGCGCGGATGCTGGACTCGAGGACCACCGCCGCCGCCACCACCACCACCACCACCACCACCACGATCACCATCACCACCACTACCATCACATCTTGAGACAACAACAGTGCGTGCTCTCGGTGAGAAAGGAAAAGGGAAAATGGAGCAGAGGCGAAGGAAGCTGCAGCAGCCGCGCCTTGACTAGATGCACGCGGATATAGCCGGAGCTATTAAAATCTCCTGCCTCGCCCGCCTCGCTACCGGATAACTGTACCCACTAATGAAAGTCCTATGAAAGGTTTTTTTCCTCTCCCAAAGGATTTCAGCGCACTCGCGCTCGCGCCCCTTATCTTATTTGCTAAACTCGAATTATAAAGTTTCGTTTGGACTCGAGTATCCATTCGGAACGATCGTTTCGGCTCGAGCCGATAATTACCTTTTCGTCTTCCATTTGGCCCCAAAGGGCTCCAGGTGCGATAAATACACGAAAAGCCCATTGTTGGACTCTTGCTCGCGTGCATTTTTTTTCTTTTTTGTACTTTTTTGTACTTTTTTGTTTAAAGTCGATCAAGTTGCCTAACACGCCCGCTTGTGCATTATGCACGTTTACCCACGTGAAAACGTACCAACGAAAACGCCTCCTCGCTTGATGCTGATATCGCAATGAATGGCGAGGGGAGATAAAGAAAAGAAGGACCATCTCGACAAAGCCGAGGGAAAACACGAGAGCCAGGTTTTCAATGGTCCAACCTCGAGAAAGAAAGTCGGGCGGTAAAAGTCAATCGGCCGCACGTGTGCACTGGAAGAGTCTTTAACGAGGAAAGCTCGGCCCAACCCGAGGAATGGACTCTGATAAAAAAAAGCTCACTTGCAATTCGCTCCACTTCTAGCCGAGATAGCTTGGGCCTCGGACAATATCAGGACTTACCTACGCCTGTCTCCGTGATTTCCTACGTAACGTGCTCGGATTGCCCGAGAGAAAGAGAGTGAGAGAGAGAGAGAGAGAGAGAGAGAGAGAGAGAGAGAGAGAGAGAGAGAAAGAGGAATCATGGGCGGGTGAGTAGCGGTCGCCGTCGTCGTCGCGGTCGTCGTCGCGGTCGTCGTCGTCCTCGTCCTCGTCCTCGCCCTCGTCCTCGCCTTTAAAAATGTAAGAACCGGGAGAGTCGCTGGTACTATTGCTGCTCGAGTCACATTTATTACGGTGCGCAACGCAGCATCACTGCCGTTTTCTTCGTGGACCACGGAGAGGGTATCTCTCCTTCCTCCTCAATTAAAGCTCAGAGGATACTCTCGCGCGCAGACCTACATTTCTTCCACAAAAGCGAGAGAGAAAAATCGCCGGCTATTTAAATTGTATAACGTGGAAGTTTGTTTTTAAAAAGAGCTCCAAATAAAATCGCTCTTTACGATTGATTGTAAGGCTCATTTTAAGGAGGCCTTTATGCAATCGTCGAGTTTTTGCACTTATTTCAGGTGCAATTATTTCCGAGAGATATGGACTTGATTCTGGCGATACACATCTGCCGGTGCTCTGCGCGAATTTCAATCGGTTTGCATGGATCAATGAGGGCGGTCAGTTTGCTCTTTGAGATTTATCGGCCGACGCCTCGCGATCTAGGCCTCGAACTTTTCACATGGAGAGGGCGGAGCAGCACGTGGACGCCGAACGCCAGGGGCATCCTCTCGCAATTGGTGAGAAACGCGTTTCAAAACCTTAACCACCAAAAACCGTCTACGTAGGGGGGGGGGGTCCCTGCACTGCAATTTCAATTACATACCGACGTTTTTGCTGAGGTTTCCCGGGCACTTTGTCGAGGTGCCTCGTCGTCTCCGAGACGGGCGACCGGATTTTGCCGAGCCTTTGTTGCTGCCTCGTCGAGGATCAGGAGGCGAAGAAAGGATTAGAGCCGGACACGGAGATAAGGAGAGGCGGGCGGGGCCGCGTTGAGAGCCACTGGTGCTCACTCTAGGAGCACTTTATCTCGCAAGGCGTCCAGGATGTGGGTCGCGACTGCCCGAGACACGCGAGTCCGCGCACACACACACGCGCGCTCACCTAACGGTGAGCGCTATCTTAAGGCTCGTCCACACCTGGTGCGGCGCAAGTGCATGCATGCGCACGCCACGCTCGCGCATATCCGGAAGGCTGCTCCTGCACTTTTTCGTTTTTTGCCCCCGGTGCAACGGTACATTATTTCGTCGACGACCACTATTCCGTGGTGGTGGCGGCCGATTCAATGGCGCGTTGGTGGTGGCTTCGACTCTTTGCACCTTTGCACGTGTCGCCGGGAAAAACGAGAGTCCAGGTGATAAACAACGCGAATCTGGAAAAACCATTGCTATCCCGAGGAGAAATAATTTATTTGCAGTGCGCGAGAGAGCAGGTTTATGGCCAAAGCGGAGATAAACGCCGCTCGTATCTGCCCGCCTTCCTTTCCTTTTTTTTTTTTTTTTTTTTTTTTTTTTTGGAAGGCGTTGCATCGCGCCGATTTCTTTATTACACCTCCGCGATCGGTTATTTGGAGCAAGAGATAAACAGATGCTCGGGATGATAAGTGTCGCCGATGAGAGGGTGGGGCCCGGGGATGAAAAATGGAGTTTTAATTTCGATCGGCCGGTGCGTAATGAAGAAATCGTCCGGGTATCTTTGAGGGTCATCTCCATCGGTAGCCGCGGCGAGAGCAATTCCTGCGATCGAGTGGATCGGATCGGGAGGGAGGGGGGCCGGAGGAAACTCTCTGCTTCACTTTCGATACTTTCGAGGTCGTCGTATCCAGTGTCAGCGACGTCGACGGGATCTCGGATCTCGGGCTTCGAGAGTCTTCGCTTTCATTGCATGACCGTGTGCAAACTCCCTCCGTCTATCCTGACACACCCGATCTGTTTTAACTTTTTTTTTTTTTTTTTTGGCGTTCAAGAACATGCGACGACGCAAAAGTTGTGCGATCGGGAAATTTGTACTTTCTTCCAAAGTCCATGAACTCGAGAAATTGGCTATTCAGAATGACTCTTGGCTAATCGCACAATCGCTGATCGATAGAACAAACCAAGAGCCAACACTTTTTCGCTGATAGCCAAGCGTTGCTATCTCCAAATGTCCTAGTTCCAATCAACATTAGGAATTTCACGACAATGCTTGCCAAAAACGAATTTTTTTTCTATTTTTCTTGATGTATTTTTAATACTCATACAATTCTTGATGATAAATAACATTTTTTTTACATTGAAGTTTCTTTTTCTAATAATTTTATATCATTAAATACTATTAATTTATATTTATACTACTGTCCATACCAACATTTAATACTGTGAACTTCAATATCTAATTTAATTCACGGAAAATTTACTTTATCTAGTACTTTATATTTTTATATTTATTGTTATAAACTACAGAATCATACAAATTTCTAGTTAATAAAAAAAAAAAAAAAAAATAACTTATAATTTCTTTTACAATAAAATTTTAATAACATAATGATTTGCTTCTTTAATTCAACATGAGCATTAAGATAGAATAATTTTATACCTATTCACCACATTTTAAATTCAAATTATGCATGTTATAAATTATTCTTTCATTTATAAACAAATCAATAATATATATAATTAAAAATCTGATGATAATGTAAATTACCAATATCATCATGATCATCGTCATTATCATTATTATTATCACTATCACTATCATTATTATTATTATTATTATTATTATTATTATTATTATTATTATTATTATTATTATTATTATTATTATTACAGTTATTATTGCTATTAATATTGTTATTCTGTATCATTTTATTTATTTTATTATAATTTCTCAATATTTTATATTACTTGAATATATAAATAAAAATGTCTTATTAAAATTTATCAATTCATATTATTCATCTCCACAACTACTTTTAATCATAATACTCGATTGTCCAGTAATTAAAAATATTAAGCAATTATTATTTACGTCATTTAAATTCCTTGTTATAGTTAATATAAATTTTTATTCGTTAACGATAAAGATGATCTTTAATTTGTAAGTTTCATAGACTTGCATGCTACATAAAATTTTTTTTATGTTAACCAGTTGAATACTCATTCATTTTACATATTCTCATTTATTTAATGACACGTACGAAGAGATACTAAATCTTTTTTATTTAATGTTAGTTTATAAATGAATAAATCAGTAGTAGTTATTTTTATACCTTTTTTAATCATATTAAATTTTAATTACTGTAATAATTTATATGTAATGAATAAAGATGATAGCGTAATTGGCACACAATCAATGTTCAACTATTCATAATTTCTAATACATTTTTTATTTTTAAAGTAATCTTTTATGAGTATCGGAATTATATAATATAAAAACAGAAATTAATAAATCATTATCTTCAACATTTTATGTGAGATATTATTAATTCAATTATGAATATATATATTTTATAAATACATAATTTATTAAATTTTATAGAATAGAAAATGCATGGACAGAATCACTTTTCATTTAACTCTATTTTTAAATTTAATAATTGGTTTTTTCTTAATAAGATTTTCTTGTCTAATTACTATTCTCATTTTTTATTATAAATTTAAATATCAACCATATTTAAATTACAAATATGATTTTAAAAATGCATGTTTGTAAAAAAAAAGTAGCTTCTCAATTATAAAATTATTAAAAAATCTAAATAATAAAATTATTATTTCAAATTTCAATCAAATTTTAAATATATCTATTATTTAATATGCATTTATGGAAATTATGTAAATAGTAATTTGTCAATGATAAAGAAAAAATTAATTTTATTCCAAGCTTTATAATGAAAATAGAATTTCTATTGGAAATCTTAATATAAATACGAATCTTTTAAAAAATAAAGCTTGATTTATTTTTTAAATATATGAAAATTTTATATTAAATAATTTTATATTTTTCCAAGATATAATTTATTTATTAATTATTAATCTCCTTAATTTTATGATCTCCTCCATTTTTTAAGTGATATGAGTAAATAGTAATGTAATAAAAATTTTAAATTTAAAGTAATGAGTAATTTTTTTATTATTTTCTTCATTAATTTATATAAATAATAAAAACGTTTCTTAATTTAACTTAATCCATTACTATTTATTTAATTTTATAACCCTTTTGTAATTGACTTAGTCCACTATTCAATAATTGCAAATAATTTTACAAAAAGAAATATGCAGGAGATTGAAAATATTTATATGAAAAAATAGATATTGTACAAATAAATCTTATATTACTTTATATTATTTTTACATGTATTTTTAAGCAGAATAATATCCTAGAAGTAAGATTATGAAAATTTTATAATATGTACGAAAAATATAGATTTTGTATACCAATCCAGTGCTTATATTAGTAATAGTTTTTTAACAAACGGTATTTATTTTTAAATTATTAATTAAGTATTAACTAAATATATATATATTTTATATTTTAAATTTAATTAATTTATATTTAATAAAAATTTAAATTTTCGTAAATGATCAAAAAATTAAAATTTTTTAAATTAAACAACAGATAAAAATGTAATAGAGATTACAAAATGCAGTTTTTTAATTTCTTCAATAATCTAACTAAAATAAAAGTTTAAATAATTTCATCAATACTATGAAGGTGTTTATATAAAAAAAATGAATTAAGAATACATAATTTTATTAGCATTTTTTAGATTAAAATTTGAAGTAGATAATATTTTTCTAAGTTAGTTTATACATAAATTAGTTACTCTGGATATCTGAATAGGTGTGAAATACTCCCTAAATTTTTTTTAGACTATATTCAAAATATTAGTTGGTTTTTTGTTTTTAAAAAGTATTCAGTATTGTTATTAGTATTTATTTTATTCTTATCATAGTTTCCATGTAATTTTTAATCTTGATGGAATCAAAGATATTTAATTGACGTTTTATTATTCATTAAACACTTTTCAAATTGTAATTTGAAACCTTTTTTCCTTCTTAATAGTCATTTAGTTGATTTTAATATATTAATAATCATTGGTCGAAATATGTTGTAATAAAATATGTAACTAATTTCTTTTAATATTTATTGAAATATAATTATTTAAGGTATTGAATTTTATTGATTAGATTAAATATAGATAATAATGGAAAGATATTGAGTATCATAACAAAGTATTATATTACACTGTATTATATAGTGATAAAACGAATTAGTTGTTTAACCTGAGTTATGAAAAAAATTTAAGAAAAGAGGTATTATGATTAAAGAATATGTTTATAATAAATGAATATTTTCTGTATTAAAATTATTTCGAGGTCGAATTTAATAGCATAAAGATTCAAAGTCCAAACTCAGAAATATCAATTGAAAATGTAGTTTAATATTATTACGATCATTTAGTAGTATTATAAAAATGACATCAAAGGTAAAATCCGCTCTACAAAGTCGAAATTACATGAAAATGGACGAATTAATGCTAAACTGCTGACTAATCCTTTTATTTATTTTTATTCATTAAATGCAAAATATAATTTAGGATTAAATAGAAATAAAGCAAAAAAAATCGTATGATATGTAACAAAAAATTTCTCTTTTGAAATAGTAATGATGAGTTCCCAAAAATATTGAATAAATTATTTACTTTATTCAATCAAGTGAAGAATATAATTGTGATTACAGTAAGATAGTAATTAAACTCATAATAAAGCAATAGTACGTAATAATAAATAAGTATGACATTATGTGAATTAATATAATGTATAAAAAGGTTTATTTAACTTATGAGTAGTAAAGTTAATTAGGATATATAAGTTTTAGTTGCAATAAGAAAAGTATGCCATGTGAGATTAAAAATTCCGAAAATCATGAATCTAAGAAATTATAAAATTTGTTTTATGAATTATTATTAAGATAAAAATTTGGTTGTTTATATTATTACTTATAGCTACTTACGGCTACTTATACAACTTAAATTTTTGTTATTATGAAACGTTAAATTTTAATGACAAATAAGATGGAATGAAATATCGAAGATACAAACCTTAATGTCTCACTTGATAGTCTTGTGCCTTTATTATTTATTTTAAAGTATCGTGGAAAATATAGTTAGCGTTGTTAAGAACTTATTTTACAAATTTTTTTTACATATTCAAGTTCAAAAAAACAAAAACATAATTAGAACGAGAAACTTGTTGAGCACCATAAATTTGGTATCAATAGTAATTTATCGTTAATAGCTTTATTTTATGAATCAAGATGAATTAATAGGTAAATATAAATGAAAAAATGATTTTATTTCTCATTATTTACTCAAATTTCATTATAGAGCGAGCAAGAAGGAGCAGTAGGAACCCACGATTTCTCGTGATTCACAATGGCGATTCTGTTAGCGAGCCACAGGAGCACACAACTCAATTATATTTTATTAATTGATATAATTCCATGTGGATGAAAGTCAATATAAGTTATTAATCCCGAACACGAGCGTTTAAATTAGGCCAAAGCGCAATAGTCTTGGATCTCGGATTTCGCTCATGAAATCGCTTAGTGGAACGTGTACGTATATGTCCGTACACCAGAAGTGCGCCACGATCCAGGATCGGAATTTTTGAGCCTAAAAGTGTGATGATGAAGGAGATATCTCGACGTCGGCGGCGGCGGCGGCGGTGGCGGTGGCACTGGCGGCGGCACTGGCGGCGGCACTGGCGGTGGCATTAAACATATTTTCTCCTGGAATTAAACATATATTTCCCTCATATTTACCAAAGGCCCGGATCGCCTTTTTCGCTGAAATTCAGCTACCGATTGCCCGCGGATTGCCCAGGCTTTCCCCGCACATTTTATGGAATATAATCGCACGCGCCGGTTGTGAATAGCCGAGGCTACCGCCGCTCGCGCCTAATAAGACTTTCTAAAAGAACGCCCCGGTGAAAATATGAAAGCGAGAAGGAGATGCTGCACTCGCGAAACTCGCGCTCGAAGATGGATGAGGCGAGGGGAGGCGAGGCGAGGCCAGGCGATGCTGCTCGGCTAATCTCCTCCACCTCCTCCCGGGGCTACCGGATTATTTCCCGCAGCATCCTCGGGCGCATCTTCGATCCGTGGTTCATTGATCCTCCAGCCTTCCTCCCTCCCTCGAGCAGCTCTCGCTCTTTCTCCCGCGCTGCCTGGGAGGGCGTCCATCAAAATCCTCGCGTCTCTCGTGAAATTACACGCTCGGCTTTGCACGGATTGAGTATAAAAACCCGTCGCCCTGCGTAAAAAACGTGGATAATTGACGGATATTACGATGCTCGATCCCGAGCACGTAAATGCATTATAAGTCAACGATTTGCAGTTCAAATTTCAATAATGAGTGAGGTATTGCGACTCGATCCGTTTCAGGCATCTTTGGTACGCATCTTTTATTCTAAAATTTTTCATTTTTATTTATTCTTAATTCGCGCCGACGATTTCTGTATATATAAAAAATAAAAATAAAAACAAAAAAAAAAAAATTGCCGGCAATTATATTTGTTTATTTTCCTAGTGTACAATATTCTGCTATCTTCTTAATGGGCGATTGATGTGTATTCAGAGTGCTTACAGGTAATGACCATACAGATGCACAGTAGCATAATAGATCTTCAAATTCAATTTAATCCAAGTTTAATTATTTCACGTTCACTTAATTTTACTACCTCTCAAGGAGAAGTGTTATTCGTCATCAAGATGATAAAATGTACTACACATGAAAAATCAAGAAGAAAATTTTTATCATTATTTCTTACTGTTTAGTAATTGTGCGAGTGCTAGACGCATGACTCAAATGAAAACTAGTCATGTAAAATCAGTTTATTGGCACATAGTTATTGAAAGTGTAAAATTTTTTAATATCAGTCGAATTACATGCATCAACCGTGGTATCTAAATCAATATTTCAATATCCTCTCTATTTAACTTTCAATGCTGAGTAACATTCTTATTATTGCAATACGACAAATTTAGAAGTTCTTTTTTTCTGTCCTGCACAAAAAATATACAAGTTACTAATCAAGTCCATTATTCCTTATAATATCGTATTGCAAAGCGAACTAAAGTCATAGTTTGTTAAAAAAAGATTATACATCTAAAAAAAATATTTTAATATTTTTTTTTTTACGAGTTTCTTCAGAAATTATTTTGCGACAATGAAAGAGTCATTTCAAAAAATGAATCAAATTGAGAAATAAAATTCGTAAATATACTGACAAAAAGAATCAATACCCTTGTCTTTAAATGAAAATTATTATGGTAACAGCCACACCGCGACGATCTATTAGCGGCGATTTACTACGTACTTACGGTCTTACCAACTACAATAACTGTTACACTAAAGCAGATATAATAAATTTATTACACTTAATACATTTGTAATATTTTATATTATATACAATTTTAGTTATTTTGAATCTAATTGCACACATTTAATTCAAGGCTATTATTTGTAAAAGAGTTAGTTAATTAAGAATAGAATTACAATAAATATTATTATTCCAAGCAATGAAACGGAAACATTGTGGGTAATTCACCGAAACTTACGAGTTCACATCTTCACTTTTTTTACGTTTACACGGAAGCAATTCTCTGGAAACTATGAAAAATTAAAATATAAACTGCTAACTTTCCATTGATTACTAACGGTATGTCTATTCACTATTGAAAGTAGAAATCTTTCTCCGTGTAGTTTCTATGAAGTGTTTTGGGTCAGGTAATTAAAAATTTATTGTCAAAATTGCAAAATTAAGAGTAACAAATTGATGACGAGTGTAACTACATGCAATGTAATTAAGTTTTAGTCTGAATAACATTATCTTATACTTATATTTTAATCCTAAAGTTTTAAGAACTTTTACAGAATTTTTATGCCGTTTATTTAGGATATAAAATTTCATTTTCAAAATAAGAAAATAAAACAGATGAAACCATATTAATAATTATATACAACTTGGAATGAATTTTAAATTATTATATTGTATGCGGGCGTTTATCAGTTATTTTTATCGGGTAATTTTGAAAAATAAATATATATATATAATTATGTAAATAAAACTAGCCTATATGTTTATGCTTGTTTTTTATGTAATCTTATGGTTTATTGTAATACAAAAAATAAAGTCTACCTATTAAAAAAAATTTTGTACAATAAGAAATAATAAAAAAATTAATTACAATTCATTATTTTTGTTAAAATTTATTATAAAAATTTGATTTATATTTTTCAAAATCATAATAATATCTAAAATTGAAGCAAATTATTTAAGTATTTATTTTAAAACTCATCATAATTGATGAAAATTTTGATAGAATCATCCTGTAATGAAGTGAAACTTCTTGCCTCTTAAAATTCTTGTGTATTTAAATTAAAATTTATTCCAAATAAATAATGCAATTTAATATATTAAAATCATTTATAATTAACATTTTTTTCAGAAAGTGAAAAATATAAATCAACTTTTAAAGATAATTATATTTTTAAAATTTAATTAATTTGAAAAACTCAAAATAATTTTTTTAACTAAGTTAAATTTGAATCAGAATTATGGAAATTTAAAGAAATAGTTGATATGAATTCCTCAAATGCAAGTTAAAGAGTTGAAAAAAAAATTTATAGTCAGGATTAGCTGAAAATAAGGCTTTTGAAATATAATTAATTGAAAAGTTTTAAATCATGGCAGGTGGAAGATGGTTTGTAAAAAATTAAATAAAATATAAATTGCAGACCTGTCCAACCTGTATAGGCGAGGGATAAAACTTTCATGAACAGATTAAAATCTAAACTGTATACTCGTTTAATCTTGATCGGCAGCGGATAAGACTTTCATTAAAATGGAGTATAAAAAAAAAATCTAAGAAAAGACGGTACTGAACAAACTTTTAGTCCTAAATAGCAATTTGAAATGTAAAATTTTGTTGAATAGTTTGTTAAATTTTTTCTACTATTTTTCTGCAAGTTGAAATCAGAAAAATTATGATTATTTTCTATTTCACCCCATTTAATTCTTGATATGTTTCAAAATTAGATGGGTATCCTAACTGGGATTATATTTCATAATGAAAAACTTTTTCTTGTCCAGTTAGAAACATAATTTCTGCCGAATATATAGATTGCGGCATCAAAAAAAAGACAGGGTTTTGTGATAACTTTAGTGATCGTTGATTTAAATGCAATGAATTTATTATATTTTCTTCAGGCCCAAATTTTTGAAATTAG
Organism: Eupristina koningsbergeri; assembly: GCA_018907245.1. Classification (NCBI taxonomy): domain Eukaryota; kingdom Metazoa; phylum Arthropoda; class Insecta; order Hymenoptera; family Agaonidae; genus Eupristina; species Eupristina koningsbergeri. The sequence goes on from JACCHV010000151.1 coordinate 821,505, forward strand.
TATTATATCAGTTGCAGGTGTTTCTATACATTTCCGTATTCTTAATGTAATAAAACAAATAAAATTCCAAATTTATTAGTACATTAAAGAAAAAAATTTTTATTTAGATTAATATGGTTTTAAAAATTTGGGAGTTGTTATAATAATATTGATAATTATTATTATATAATCAATATTTTTCTGAAACTTTTTTTAAGGGAGAGAAATAAATATATTATTATTGATTTATTTATCTGAAGAATATTTTAATAAAAAATAATAAATTTTTAAGTTTTAATATTAAATTATTCATATTATTGTTTAGAATCTCCAATTTCATCTACTGTTTAAAATAAAGTTCTTGACAGAAATAATATACCTCATCAATGAAAACATGAAATTTGTTTCATCTAATTATAATGAGGGTGTTATAAAAAAAATAAATATATTATTATTAAATTAATTAACCTATAAATATCAATATCATAAAATAAAATTTGATTTCTAATTATTTAAAGTTTAAGAATTTTGAATATTAAAATAATGAACATTTTTATGAAAATATAAATTTCATTTATCCATTTTATAAAATATTGTAAAACTGTTTTAAATTTATGTACATATTATTATAATGGTAACTAATTAATTCTGAATATATTGTCTTTATTTATATAAGAAAATGTGTATGGTATAGTCGAATGGATGTAAATATAAAAATAATTATTATTCATTATGTACAGTTTATTATTATACAATATAATCAGCAGAAGCACATAAACTGAAAATATCCTTTTTATATTATAATTTTATTATTTTAATAGTGGAGAGATAAATGTAAAATCGTTCGATAGGAATTGTAAAATTTTCTGTTTCTTTTAAGAATTTACTATCTTGAACTTGATTATAGAATTAATATATGGTTTTTTATGTGTGAATAAATTATTAAAGGATCCTAATTTATAAAGTCATTAAACAGTAAAAACAAATGATAAATAAATAAAAAATATATATTTTATACATTATAAAATTTCATAATTTCATTATTATTATTATAAACAGTAATCACAGATTAATTAATGATTAAAAAATGGTGTAAAACTTCATAAAACAGAAAAATAAAATTAGGTTTATTATATAAGCGCTAAGAGCGAAAATGGGTTAATGATTACTGATGAAATAATAATGAAGAAAATAATATTGTAATTTAAATTATTATTCGTGTTAAATTATCATGTCATGTGAAAACATAACGCCGAGTAAACATTTTTATGATATTTACATGACAATCGCGCTTCGGGTAAAAGCGAGCGAAAAGCATGCGTGACGATTATTTTTGCGATTTAAAAAATATTTACGATATATAATTTCATTACCGAGGTGGAATTACCCCGATGCGGCCGGAGTGAAGAAAAGTAATTCCGAATGTCCTTGTAAACAATGTAAGTTATAATGTAAATGCAAATGTAATGTATTCTTGTAACAATGGTAGTTGTTAATTAGCGAGTAACCAAAATCGAGATACGGGTAAAGAAATGTTTCTTCACTCGGTAAGCGAACGAGCGTGCCATATTCCATGTTAATCTCATTTACTCTCGTTCAAGCTCAGCTCTCATTTGTTTCAGCAGCTTACCGAAAATCAGATTACCGAATGGCCAATAAATCTGACGTTTACGCCAAAGATTTCGATTTTCAGCAAAAGCGCAAATGCATCAATTTGCCGATAGTAAAGGAAAGGATAAACGACGGGCTTAATCGCCTTTTCAGCGCCTCGCATTTAGAGGAGCTAGCCAATTTCTCGCGCGAGAACCATCGCTTTAGCGAGCGAATAAAAATAGTCGTTGGGGCAAATCGGTGCAATTGGAACAGCTGGACCTGGGCGACCGGGCTTTCCCGAACATCCAGACCCGAGACAAGCACCTTGGGCTCGGCGTCGGCGTAAGATCGGCGTCGGCATAGGAAAACCGGTCGCCCATTTCCTCGTCCAGTTATTCGTTACACATACACTCGGGCGCTGGCTGCAGCGACATTCAAATGGACCCGAGGCTCTTGCGCGACTCTATAGGACGTTACTCCCTCCTTCGCGAGTAACGTCCTATAGTTGCACGAGCGGGCACACGTCTCTCTCGTCGCCCGCGGAAAAAGGGAAAAAACGGCACACGCCTCTCGCTCTGACTCCCCCCCCCCCTCCCGCCACTCCGCGTTCCGATCGGCTTTGCATGCGCCCGAGAGCATGCGTATCTACAATTAGAGAGGCTGCGGCCGCGCGCGAAGAGCTTTCTCTGGACCACCCCGCCCACAACGTCCTGGACGCGCGTAGACGTTCTCTGCTCCGCTCGCCGATCTCTCCCCCCACCCCACCCCGGCACTTTGCACAACGCTCCGGTCTTTTATCAGCTTTTTTATCTCCGGGATGCTCGTCGCTCGCCTTTTTAAATATCCACTCGTTTTCCTCGCGACGCGACCTTTAAGGTTGCAGTGCGGCAATGGACGCTGACCCCCTCCCCCACCCCCTTCCCCGGTCGCACTCGCTCTCGAGGTTTGCGAGCTTCCTCGCCGCAACGGGAACGGGGAGTTGCACTGCACTAGGCGCTGGTGGTTTAATTAGCATTTAAACGAGTTTTCTCGGGGAGAATAATCCCGCGCCGATCTTTCAGCCCTCGAGCTTTATCGCGGCAAGCGCTAACAATTCGAATCTTCGGAAGTAAGGGCCGCGATGAAAATGGCCATCTGTTCGTAGAAACTGGGACCGGGGACGCGGATGTAAATCTCTCCTAACAATCGAAATCGAAATTGAGATCAAGCTCGGAATTAGCTTCCAACTGCACAAAAGTTCCCGGCCGGGGAGCCCGATGTTGATTTATCCGGCAAATAAATTAATTGCCGCTGCCGTGGACTTTCTATCTGCGAACTACGAAACCTGCACGAGCCTAGGAAGGACTTTAATTAGAACATCTGTAGCGCTGCTACACTGCAGCAGAAATCCGAGGAAGGCTTCCTTCACTTTCGAGGAGGCTGTGCGTCGCAATCGGCGGCTCCGCTACCAGGCGAAGTTGAAATCGCGGTCACTGTTTCCAGATTGGGCCGAGATCCTCGGTGCACTTTTTTTTTTTGAGAGTCCTTGTTGCCGCCGAAAATTATTTGCTCGTGAATAATGGCCGATGCTGATACGCGAGTCACGTCAAGATAAATGCCGAGCACGCGCGTCGGAAAATATATTTTCGGAATTGTCGATCATTGTTGTCGTCGTCGTCGTCGTCGTCGTCGTCCTCGTCGTCGTCCTCGTCGTTAGCCTTGCGACACAACTCACTCCAATGTAGTTTATGGTGCAGCATATTTAATTGCGATAAAGATGCAATGGTTGAAATCGATGTGGACTTGACGGGATTCATTATTTTATGCTAAAAATGAAAGTTAAATTAGTGTTATATGAGAATAAATTTTTATTTAGCATGTAATCAAGCTATTTACACAAAATTTAGTATTTTAATCGAAATTCTGTTAATCCTTCATGAAAACCGTTTTAGCTTTTTCAGTTTTTCAATCAACATAAATCCGGAAAGAGCACCTCAAGAAGGGATAAGCGCTCGTAAATTCGCTCATAACGTAATAAATTAGAAAGGATTTCTCCAAATATGAAAAAATATTTTATTAGGTAAATATGCAAGTAATTGTCGTATTCTATAAAAAATTTTAGTGCTTTACTTTCGTATAACAATAATTGTTCGATTCAAATTGAATGGCCGATTATGTTGTAGATACTTTAACATGCTTATCGATGTAAAAGGAAAGCTCAAAAGCGAATCCAACGCTAATAAAGCTGTTTTGAACGAGAATGTTAATAAGCTATATGAAATTGTGGTTGAAACAATTGAATATGAAAATATAAAATATATATTGATGGATTATTCAATTTCCGGTACCAAATGAGTACCATTCATTCAAGTCTAGTCTAAGAGGAAATCGGATCCTAAATCTCCGATTCTCCGCATCCTCGCACTTGGATGTGCGATCCCACAAGAAAAAATTTATGAAACACATCGGTAGCTTCGAGATGAAAACCTTGTTCCACATAACTTTATATAGTGTCTTAAAAAAGGTAGACGAGGCGACAGACTCCGCATGGACCAATCGGTAGGTGGACTCCTGGACTCGTACTCTCGCGTCACGAAATTCATTTTCTACTCGCATCACGGCGCTAACGATGTGATCTATCTCCGCCCCTTAAAGATTTGGAATTTCATTTTTTCGCTTTAGCGCGATTCCCAATCAATTATCTCTAATGTATTTCTTTCGATTTTCCTTTTCTCTGAGATAACAATCTTGGCACAAAATTTATTCCGTGCTTTATCAATTGCTGAGAATGAAACTGGTTTCGCTTTAAATTCATGCCCTTCTAAAAATGACGTTGCTCAAATTCATAAAAACGCTCAAACATACGAATTAAATTCTTAATAATACGAATATGTGTGTGTGTGTGTGTGTGTGTGTGTGTGTGTGTATATTCAAAAAGTGTACTGAATGAATTTGATATATTCAATTATTATTATGACATTGAGAATGATTTTAAAATTGCAAGAGCTTGATATATCATTAGCTTTGTAGCATTTATTATCCATTAAATTAATTTTATTGCTCAGTTTCTGGGAATATAAAACAAAGATAAATTGATATATATATATATATATATAGTGAAAAATTTTTCTATTAATTATAATATTGACATTGTTTTTTCTTATAATTAATTAATTATTAATTAAATTTCTAGAAAAACATAAACTATTTGTAGACATGAAAATTGCTTTTATAATTTATATATTTCCTTCAATTTTTAGATATTCAAGAATTTATGAAATTCCTTAACAATTTTGATAAAGTGCACACAAAACATATTATCATTGCATAAAATTTGTTAATATCATAACTTTATTGATACATTATAATATTACAACATTTATAATGTTAATTTACAATTAAGCTTAAAATACGCTGGAATTGATGAATACATTTAAAGATTTTAAATATTAATTTTTTCTCTTTACTGATTGCTTCGTGAAAAGAACGCTGTCACTGTATTAATTTTGTATTTTATCCTCAGATTTTTTATAATTTTTCTTAAACATACTTTAATATATTTATAAAAACGATAAGTATATAATCGTTATCATAGGAAGCTTCAAAATAATAAAAAATTCTATTCATTGAAGTGTGTTGAATCAGTTAAAGCCTCAAGTTAATTGAAAATTAAGAATTTTGGTAATGTTTAAACTTCTTGTTTTTCTCAACAACACATATATTTTGATCAAAGATTTAATTTAGGCAAGTATGTTAAACAATAATTTAAAAAGATATGCAAAAGATTAAATAAATTATTATCGATTTGTATTTATACAGTACGGTACATTTAAAATTATTAATTTATTATCCCGAGTATTTTACAATTATTATGCAATTTTGAGTTTCAAGATTTCATCCGTATTGATTTATCTTAATTTTATATCCGTAAAAAATGCAATTTTATTTCATTAAAATAAAATCGGGCAAATATGATTGTATTACGTTTTGAATATTGGTGGAGCATTAAAATTAAAAGTGCAGTATCTGGAAATGATTAATAATATTTCGGAGCCTAAATAATTTCCTTATCGAGACTGAACAATATAACGAAGGTAGAATATGGATTTATAAATTATCGTAAAAATAAAAGTGTTGTATATTAGTAATCGTGATGCATTACTACAATGAGCTTAAATTCGTAACATAATTTATCGCATACTCCGGGAGAAATCCAAAAGCGTTGATCCTGCTGTGCGCGGATATATTGCCAGTTGATTCCATTAGCTTTGAATTAAAAATGTTTGTCAATAAATTTGGAGAGCGCGAATTTTGACGTACAAAAATATGATGAATTCGTGTTTACGCAGCTTAATGAAACACGCTGACCTCCTTTACCCGTTTCGCAAACACCGAGAAAAAGGATGAAATGAAAATGTTGTTAAAAAGGAAAAAATGGGAAAAAAAGGTCTGACTTATATTTATTAAGCGGAAAATGAACACGAACGAGCACTCGGAATAGCTAATTTCCAACTAATACATCATAAATAATTAATTCAATTATAATTACGTGCCCGGGTGAAAATTGCAATGTACCAAATTAATAAACTTTTCATACAAGCTCGTGCCCGTTATGCGTTTTATGCGGATCGTTGTTTTCACTCGGCAGGTCGGAGTCTGAGCCGGAGATCGGGGAGATGTGGTTTAATTGGCCGAGTTGAAAAACGCGGATCCCCCGAGCTCCGGAGCCATATATCGCTGGATGCGCCAGGCATCCCGAGCCTTTCTCGCAAAAATTCCGCGAGATTCATACGTAGGCGCGACCGCTCCCAGCGGGCATCCGCTTCCACAGGAGCAGCGCATGCCGGGAGGCCGATCTCGGGTCCGAGCCCGGGGAAGCAGGTGAAAGACGAGCGCGGCTCCAGGAGAGGAAGGCTCTCGCGCTAATTAATGGCGCTGCTCTTGGTTGATATGCGCTTTAATCCTCCTCCGACCGCGATAAAAGCGCATTTTCCCCCGCTGTTTATTTATCTGCTCATTTGGAGGCTGTAATGAGGCGCGGGCATGAATAGGTGTTTGCACGGGAGAAAATCCATCGGATCATGGGCGAGGTGCGTGATATGCAGGAAGAAAAACGCGGGGAAACCCCCTTTCTCTCTCTCTCTCTCTCTCTCTCTCTCTCTCTCTCTCTCTCTCTCTGTGTATCTGTCTTTCTCTACCACTGCGGGATGAGATATGTAACGCGCCCGAGTGAAAGTAACAATCATCCGTGCAATTCGATCTAATTTTTTTTCTTACTTTGACAAATGAGTGCGGACAGCCTTCCTCGGGAATGTCCAGCCTACGCGCCTCGACTTTTTAATTTTCCGATGAGCGCCCCGAGCTTTCAACTGGCTACGCCACTCGTATGACAAGGACAAATTAGTGAGGAGCCGACCGTTGCTGCATTTCGGAAGGATAGCCTAGCGGCAAACGAGTTTACGGGCTTTTTTCCCAATAGCCATTCGAGTATTTTTTCCCTCGTTTAAATCACCGAAACCGAGTGAACCACCAGTAGAGTCAGTACTCCAGTACACCAGTACAGTAGAGCAGCGGAGTTTTTCCATGCGTCTGCACCTCTGACGAAACTCCTCGAGGGGTGAAAGCTCGCAGGGGTTGAAAGGGCGAAAGGACGAGGGACGGGATGCAACGAGGAGGAAAGGGCGAAGCAGGCGTGTCGGGGCTCTGGGCCAAGAGTGAAAGTAGGTGCCGGTCGCTAGTATGGCGCGGGGGGTGCGGAGCGGGGTGGCGCGGTGCGGTGCCTATCTCGCACCGCACCGGACGCTCGTTAGGATTGCTCGGGGCCGACGGCGACGGCGGCGGCGATGGCGGCGGGACGGACCGGTCCCCAAGACTCTCCGCACCTCTCGGAATGCCCGGCAGGACACGTCGCCGCCTGGGCAGAAAGGCGGCGGCGGGGATTGCGAAACTGCACCTGAAACGTCGCCGCGCTCATTCGAGAGAAAGAAAAAGATAACCGGCATCACTCATGCGGCACGTTTCTTGATTATCGCGCAAGAGGAGCCAGCCGTTGCTGCCTGATTTTTTCTTTTTTTTACTCCTTTTGCCTCTCTCTCTCTCTCTCTCTCTCTCTCTCTCTGCCAAACCGATGCAGTTTTACTTATCTATACGGATTTATACTTTACGAGGCTCGTGCGCGCACCTCGCAGATATGCACTTTCCAGGCCCCGCGAATTCTTTACTCTATTTTCTCGGCAGATTCTTATGAAACGCGCTTTTGAACTTCCCGATTATCTACACACACCTCCAGCTTTCCATGCTCGACTCGCAAATCGGCAAACTGTCGAACAATAAACAACCAAACTTTTTATTTCATTTTTTTTCGAAATCTTTCAGCTGGTTTCTAACGCATGCATGACGGTTCTTACGAGTTTGCTAATTCCTTACTTCTTCTTTTTTTAAAATGCATTTTAGCTATGTCTCATTGACTGCATTATATTATTTTGTATGTAATCACACACGTTGATTTGATATTAAGCTGACGCGGTGTAATGAGTCTGCACTTGGTAAAAGTTAATATTAAATGAATCGAAACACTAAGATTTTAGGGTATGAATAAGTACTTTCCGGAAATGATCCCATATTCAATTATTACTTTTTTTTATTTAAAGAATTTTATTGTCGTTTTAATAATTAAAAAATTTGAGATTTAAATTATATATAAAATTTACTTTTAAGTAGAATTTCAAAGATCTCTTGATATACGCCAAAAAATGTGATTAAATAAATATATATTTCATCCTTATTTTAAAGCAATTACGTGATCTTGGTTGACGAATGAAACTTACAAAATGTACACATGATGTACAATATACAAACAAAACAAATGATAAAATGTGAAGTTAAATTTCAATTTTCTTTTTTTTCTTCGCACGCCATTCGCAGTAATGAAATATTAATCGCTTATTAATTTTTAAATAAAAGCATAAATAAAATAATTATGATACTTAATTAGATTTTCGCAGAGATACGCTGAGCTTGGAGGTTCGGGCGTCATAAAATATGCAACAGCGCGAAGAGAAAAGTTGTAAATTACTACCTTCGTCTCGTACTTACGAAAATCGGGGTCGCTGATAAGGAATTCAGTTGAAAGTTGAAGTTTAAAAAGCATACGTATCTAATATAAAATAGCTAGATTTTTAAGAGTCGGCTTATCCATGCGGAGGGCAAGAGTTGCTGGCTTGTGCAATCGTGATGGTCCCAGAATTTTGAGATATTGTGAAGCGAGTAGACAAGCGAGTAGTCGGCTTATGGTTCGACCCTATAGCTTTCGCAAGGAAACACCCATAATTTATGCGATTCACAGCGATTGACATGTCGTGAAGTGTTTTCGGGGTGACACACCAACTCTCGCACGCGAGGCAAGCAACAAGCGAGTAGACGCGCTCGACGTATAAATTATACTTGTCTTGTGCTTTGCGTAAAAGAGACCAAGGGCTGAGTCGGGGAAGAGTGCAACTCGATATCGCTCTGACATCAAGGTACTTTATTATTATTATTATTATTAATGTTGTTGTCGTTGTTGTCGTTGTTGTCGTTGTTGTCGTTGTTGTTGTTGGTCTCCTTGGTGCGGATGTTAGTGTCAGGGCTTGTGTCTTCCTTGACCGTGGAATTCGACACGATAAACTCGTCGGGATCGCGCCTCACGTACGAGACATTAAGCGAAGGGCTGAGACTCATTTTTATCTAACACATACCGCAATTTTTGTCGCTTCTGTACTCGACTGTAATTTTAAAAAATTCAACATCTTGATGCGTTACGACGCAAAAAGTATGCTTCCTATAAAGATTTCGAGATATAAAAAAAGTCCTCTCAAAACGATTTTTACATTGAGATGCTTGCTGGTTGAACGATAAAATTTATAAATCCCTTTGTCCCTTTTCCGCCTTTTAAACTTCCTGAAAATTTTTAAATATGCTACATTTGGATTTTTTGCAATAAAAAAATAATAGTATAAAAATAATATAAAAAAGTTATTAATTTAATAAAAAACAAATTAACTTGATTAATTGCATATATTTATATACGCTCTCGATATTTTACTGAAGATAATAAATTTTTCAATTTAAAAATGAATACTTTATTTAATATTGATTTTTGTCGCCATTCATTAGGGCTTCGATATATCAAGATAATTTTAAATTGCAATAACAATCAAGATGTAAATATTGTGATTTAACCACACAGTAAGCAAAATGTATAGTATAATCACTTCATATTTTTGTTATTTATTAAATTCTCCTGATGAAACTCTTCAATATATTAATTATGAAACGATGGAAAAGATTTATGATCAATAAAGTATAAATCTATAGCCATAAAAAATTAAAAAGTTAATTGCTTCGATCATTGCTAGAACTAATAATTGAAAGATTTCCTTATGCACATCTGCAGTTGGTCTTTTATTAAATGATACGAGATGAATATTTATAGAGATATATTTAATCAATTTTAGTTATTTTTATGTACCATTTTATAAAATATGATATAAAATAAACATTTTAAAAATTATGTATAACGCTAAAAAAAGATCATTTATTCAATAAAATTATTAAAACCAGATAACTCTATTTTTATAGGAAAAAACTTTAAAAATTTGTAAAAATAAATTTTTCTGTACTTTATACATATAATCATATAATCGCCAATTACTTAAATTTAACGAATCAAATTCTTCGTGTACGTCGATGTACTTGGATTAAACTTTCATGAATTAAAATTATTTTAAAACTATTTGTCAGGAATACAAATTTAAATGAAAAAATATTTAATAATTTTATTTATGATTTAATTAAAAGTTAGAAAATGCAATCTTATATAAATGAATAAAGATTGGAAACATTATGCATACTATTTAAATAATAGAATATTCTCATTTATTCTTAAAAATTTAATTGATTATAAGAAATATGTTTTAAATATTTTTTAATTTAAAGAAAAATTTTTAATTTATTATTATAGTTTATTACAATTATATTTTATTTTTTTTTTAAAGATAAATATTGGTTATTAATGCATATAAAACGTTTCAGTAACAATTAAAATAAGAAATTCTTGTATTAAAAATTAAAAAACTTACTAGCGAAAGAAATGATTCTTGTAATTTAAAAAGCTTTTTTTTTCAATATAATATTGGAATATAATTAATTGGTGTCAAAGTAAAAAGTCAGTTTCAGAAAAAGGCAATTAAAAAGTATTAATTTTAAAAAATATTGGGAATTTTTTGTATTAGTTACTCGTAAAATGGTTGTAATGGTCATACCATAATATGAGTGAGCGACAAATCTCTTTTCTAAAAGATCTAAAAATCAAAAAAAAAAAAAAAAAAAAAGAAAAAAGTCAGCACTAATGTAAATTCATCAGTGAGTTGCAACGAATCAATAAAACTACGAAACTGGGTGAGCAACATTTGTTGGTATGTAACGGAAATCAGTGGAATTCAAGTGCAGACACAAGAAGCTGTTCACGTGGGCAGTCGCACGGTTAATCGAAACTACACCTGCACACCCCTTCACTTATTAGGGGTGAAACCGACTGGTCTCCATCCCACCGTCACTCTCCATCTCTCAAAATTTTATTTTAATCTTTATGCAAAATTATCTTAGCTACCATTTTCGATGTACCACTTTTTTTTTGTGATACCGCAGTTGCATACACTTTCACTTATTATGATCAATCTTTTTTTTATCCCATTATCTAAGAAAGCATATAAATACAGAAATATAAAAACTAAGTTATACAACTTCTTTATACACGATAATCAAAGAAGCATACATTAAAATTTAATAGCTAATTAATTATTTACTATGTACATATTACTCATTTTTGTATCATTCTTATTTAATTGGGTGTGTAATATTGATTGTTACTACCCACTATGCAACAACTGTAATTTTAAGAATATTCTTGCGCATAATAAGTTTAGAATGCGAAATTAATAGAAATATGCAAATACATTTCTACTTTATGATGAACTATTAAATTTTATGAGAAGAATTTATTTAATTAACTGATGTAATACCCGCATGGTAAATATCATTCCATTGATTGCTTCTTTTTTTGATTATACATTTTTAGTTCAATAATAATTAAGTACTTTTGGTTTTATCTATTATAGCTAATTAATATTTTGAAATTCTTAATAAATAAATAAGTCTTGTTATTATACAGTTGCTAAATTACAAAAAAAAGTAATTAGCCAAGACTGCACATATGAGCAATTATGAAACTAAATTTTTGAGGTTTTAAAAGTATTCAAAATCTATATAATATATATATATATATATATATATATACTAAATATTAAACACTATTGCTTAACAATATTTACTTTAATATATTCTCAATATATTCCAAAGACAATACTCTATCAAAGTAATAAAATATCTGCATAAAAACTTATATGTATAATAAAATGTAATGCTAAGGTGTATAGGTAAGAATTTATTTAAAACAATTATGTAAATGCATTACATGTAAAGTGTAATTTACAAGTAGATGGTTTCACAAAGCAGTGAAATTTTAAAAGACAGAATTTTAATATTTGGCAAGCGTTAACAACACTTTCTAAAAGCCGTTAAAAAGGGTGTATTCGTTGACATTCTCATTTACTTGCTGTTAAGCCAATAATTATTTGATGCTAACAAACTAAAGACCACTAATTTGGTGCAATCTTAGTCAAACTTTACGTGAAAACGCGAAGGTAATTGTGGCTCTGCGCTAAAATATATTTAAGTTTAATATATATAGATATAGATTTAATAGCACGTTACCTTATTTCACCAGATCTACAGAGTCGGACTTTTTTTTCGTAATGTCTGCCACGCTGATGCTTTAAGTAGATTTCTGCGGGTAAATTAAGGGCATGCGAATCGCTTCGTGCATTCATAGCTCGGGGGCAGAATCCGTAGATTTCCGTGGTACACGCCCGAAGTTACGAAATTCCCGGAGGTCGACTCGTTCTCCAGTCTGCAACGAACTGAACTAGATCTGATGAGAGAGACTATAACATTCCTTAATTCATCTGCGGCAATCGGCAATCGCAGCTCTATTCTTTGATGCAATTTATCCGTTGCACACCTCGCGACAAAAAACTCACTCAAGCCGATATTTTTCCCCCCTCTTATTATTATTGCCCGTGTGCACCTTTTTTTACCATCGAAATGAAAGTGTTACTGATGAAAGCACTTTAAGTAAGCCGATGTGAGAAACCTCGTTAACAAAATAAAAGAGGCTAGCTAGCCACTTTGCCGTAAAATCGCTAAAAACAGTGGAAAATTGTAACCTGTAAAAAGGGTAACATCGATTTACCCGATTGCCGTACATCCATGGGACAGATTTTTTATGACCTTACCTGACGGAATCGAGGACTGACAGAGTTTTCCCCTTTGGCAAAGCGATGGTCCAGATAATGAAGGTGATTGAGGTGGACAGAAAGTGTATAAAATAATACCCGTGCCAGTGACACCTGGCCTACTCATCTTATATTTATTATAAACAATTAACGCTCAGTTTCGATTGGCTTTTGTCAGAAAACGAGAATGCGAGTAAATAAAATATATTCGTCACTGTACATTCAGCGGTCCAATGATATAGGTATATTAAAATAAATTAATTGCTGCACATGATTCGGTGTTATTACTCTTCATCGCCTGTGCAATTTATTTCATGCACACCATCTCCGGAAAATAAGTAGATGCAAGTGGAATTAACAGAAAGATCGTACAGTTTAAATTATTGTTGAACTGTGCGTAATATTTATGTAAATTACGTGCACTTTAACAATTAAAGTGAAAAACATTCATAGTAAATTAGGTAATTTAGGTTGCTTTGATGGTTCGGCGACCGGTAAATATTTTAAAGTCGTTTTTATTCCTTGGTTGCGTTAAGAGATTGTATTACACGCCCAAATTATTGCATGTAATTAATTAGCAACGAGTAATAATATATATTCTGAAAAATATCAGCATCATCGTGGTCTGAAAGTATATTTGGTTATTAGTAACGTATTTGAAGAGGTAAGAATTCCGAGTACCAAATTCTGCGTTACTATTTACGGTAGGCTGCGGTATAAATATATAGAAAGGGAGAGGAATAGAAGTTTTGATAGCACTTTAATTATTCGTATTCCAATATTTTAACATAGCTGGTTAATGCGCAACTCTAATGGACAAGATGTCAATGTAGTGATGGATATGAATAACTTAACAAATCATGCTCCACGAAATCGCTATCTCGAAATCGTTGAGATGAGAAACTAAGAAATTCTTTGTCCTTGATATATTCATAATTTTATACAACGTCAAATTTTAAACTAATGATAGTTTATAAGTCTAAGTTGCCCGATTAAATACTTTCACCGGAAAAATTGCCGTATCAATTTGTAAGACATCCCAGTTACACTGTGATTATGCATGCATTACAAATTTCTATGAAATCGTTGGGGATCGAGAGTATGAATCAGTATTACTAAAATATGAATAAAATATAAAATATGGATGTAAATTTTTTTTCAATGAGCCTTTTTCGAAAACGCAAGTAATTAATTATTTCCTCTGTATTACTGATATTAATATTCCGTACTTATTTTATAAAGCTGTCTTAATTAAATGGCTCGAAGCAGAAGAAAAATAATAATTGAGAACGCACAAGATATAATACAAGGTAATGCCAATCTTTCATTAACAGATGAAAAATATTAAAAGTGAGCGAGAGCACAATGTTAGATAGAAAAAATGAAAGAGAGCGCGCGATTAGCATTGTCGAGATTAAGTTTCACCGTAACGAATACACGAGTATGAGTTCGCAGTAAAGGCTTAATTAACCAAGATTTTGGGACTCGAGTTGTTGTCTCGGAGAAGAGGTCCTCGATGAGTCTGGCGTTACTCAGCGGCTTTCTCAGTTTCTCCCTCAGATCGAGATCAGAGGGAGATGGACGAGCGCCGAGCCCGTCAAATTGATCTTTGATCGGGTCCCGCTCGACTACGATCTGATAAGCTCGATCTATTTCGGATCAGAGAACGCGTTGGAGAGGCTTAGCGGCGATTTGCGCTAGACGAGCATCCGCCTCTGGAATTTGCAATCGAGTATGCATATTTGCACGCAGGGCTTACGTAAGAAGAGACTTATAGGTGGGACTCGACAACAACTCGATCACTTAAGCGCGAGTATAATTCCTCTCCTACTTTTCTCGGATCTAAAATAACGGCCGATCGATATTCAAGGGCCATCGGTTATGGAAATCCTCGGATGCGTCGGTGATTCATTGGTTGAGCGCGCGATCGCGATCCTCTATCTCCGTGCAGATTGTTCCATTTGAGTCTGAGCCGTCGAGAGGACTGCATTTTATGCGAATCCCCGCAAACATTTCCGGACAGCTTTTCTCGGCTCTCATTCCGCTTACCTGCATTACTTATTCGCAATACATCTTTTATACCGATTGCAAAGATTTCTCTTAATGTAAAATGTTTCATGTGGAAATCGAATTACTGTAATTTTTGTTAAAAGCCAAACACCTTTGATTTATAATCAATGAAGTGTGATTTCTCTTTCGTACATTTAACTAAATTGAGTCATTATATAGCTATTGTCTTTTACAATACGAGATCACACATATTTAAATAAATATATTTAGTGGATTTAAATTCTAATGTACGTTTATCGGTGCAATTGCTAGTCTATAATTATGAAAACTAATAGAAAAGGCTTAATGCAATATCAGAGCTGGGGTTAACATAATATCTTTAATATTTTTCAGTACTAATCTTAATTTAATGTAGCGTAGTAACAATGAAGCTCAAAATTATTGATATTGTTTCTAATTTTTCAAGTCAAAATAACAAACAACATGAAATAAAATAGAAAAAAATAATTAAACTGATGAACCATGTCTATGAGAAGAAAAATTCTATATAAATAAAGCTGCACAAATTATTTTGCTTCCTGGTGGAATTTGACTACTGAGAAAGGATTAATACGAAAGTTTGCAACTAAAAGATGCGCGAAGTTTCTAAAGATTCGATCTGCAGTTTTAGGTTCGCTATAAGTACGAGTAACCAAAACGAAGTCCAATCGTTTTCAGGTGAAAGAAAGCTGTGTTTGAGTGATTTGGAATAAAAGAGTCGGAGACCGGGACGAGCAGGAAACAAAATCGGGAAAGGAAGGAGGAAGAGGAGGAAATGAAATTTGCATCGCGGACCACCCATGTATCGACCGTGAACCACGTGTTATATGGCTTTGAGTACCTCTCCGATTTTCCCAGAGAGGGTTCCCCGGGCCGAGGAGGGCCGAGGAGGGCCGAGGAGGTCTCTCTAGTAATAAGCGAGCGCTCATGTCTGATGTCCCGGCAACAAGTACCCGGCGTGTAAGCCATCTTTAGTTGATTCTCGATTTATTTTGATATCCATCGTTTATTGGCGTCGACACATACCCGGGGCCCCGCGTCCCGTCTCCCTCTGCACGCGCCGAGGACATTATGCGCCTCATCCTTGTAGCGCAGTTGTTTCTCATAATATACTTTATATACTTTCCTCGGTTTCCTCTCGAGGATTGTGTACCCCCCCCCTCCCCGCCTTCCTCTTGTACGCGCCGGCGAAGCGCGTAGGAGTCGGGCTAGAATTGTCCCGCTCCTCCGAGAGTTGTATGCGAATGATGGCTACGATACGCAAGCGACACAAAGTACTTCGTCCTTGTTTTACATCTTCCGCGGTCCAGATCGTGGCTCTTCCTTCATCCTTTTTTATTTTATTTTTTTCATCTCGATACCCATTGTCGATTTAACATTTCTTTCGATAATCATCTTTCACTGATGTATGCACTTTTATTTCATTCGGCACTGTGTTCTTCTCTCGCAACATTTTGATTCTTTGATTCTAGCTTTTGATTCTAATAAATCCTAGGGATTTCAAATACTCACGTGCGTGGCGTTTATCCTTGACGTTATCGCGCAATTATGATTAGCTCATTCAAAGCGTGAGCATTTGATTTATAAGGAAAAGCTCCTACTATTTTGTTTATAAATCTGCTGAATATATTGGACGATTATAACTTTTACTAGTAATACAGATAAAAAAATAGACGACGAATGTTCAAGAAATTTAATATTCTTTTTTTGCCACTCGCATTATGGTTTAACAACATTATAGTTGGATTTTCAATGAACGACATTAAGAACAAACGATTTGATAATAGGTCCTTCGCATATTTGTAAATCAGCGACATTTTTTAAAAATAATTGTGGTCGACACATTTAATAATCCGTGTATTCTCGGTCATGACTTTGTTGGCGGAACTTGATGGTCCGCCGCTCAGCTCAAGGTATCTTAACGCGACCGGGCCGATTGCAAAAACAAAAAAGTATCATGAAAAGGCGCCGTTATTATCCGCGTAAACGTATACGTGATCTGTAGGCGCAGCCTCCAACGCTCTTTGTCTTCCTTGTCTCTTGCCAACGTCTATATCTGCTCGCTCGCCGTCCTTATGCTCGATTTCTAAAATGGCAAAAAATTTCGACGGGTTGACGATCGATCCAGGGCTACTGTATGATGTTGTAACCCAGAAGTAGGATATAATTGAGTCCTTGATCACCTAGTGAACGAAACTTCTTCACGGTTTTAATTGACTCTCATTGTCCATTCGTTACCTAATGCGTGCGCACGGCATCCTTCATACCTCTGTAATTGATGTGCCGTTCTTCCAAGTAAAAAAAAAACGTCTCTTCAATGGCTATAGTCTGAAGCGAAATACACCAAGGATTTGCGAGCAAATGCAATACCATTGCAACTGAAATATGCTTTTTTGGCGAATGAAACGTTTTTTCTTTGGAAATTTTACTTTTTATTTTAAAAAAATAATCGACACTTGACAATTTGACAAATAACTTATCTTTCGTAAGCGTAATATAAATTCTTTTTTTCACTGAGCATAATATGATGCTGTTAAATCCATTAATAGTTATAAATATCGATAAATTTAAGGAGCAAAAAACTTTCAAACATTGAAGTATCTTAGGTTTCTCAAAGAAATAAATATTAATAATAACTGCATTAAAAACTTATGAAACTTGTAAGAATGGATATCTGATGATAAAAAATATTTTATATATTTGCAATTTAAATGAATAATATAGAAAACTACTTTGTCAGGTGATTTAAATTCACAAAATTAATAAAATGTCAAATAAGAAAATCTTTTCTCTTTGCATATGTATTTTTCTATACATATTGATAAATGATTTTTAAACGAAATGGAATACCGGTAAATAAAATTTGATTGATATTATTTTGATGGTTTAATTTTGTACATATGCATATTTTTATTCATTATATTATTTAAAATAAAATAATTATAGGTTTGTTTTTATGTAGAAAAGTACTGAATTTTGAAACCACGTGAAACCCTTTGAATAGCTCTATATGCATGAATTTTATCGTTTCAATACTTTAAATAAGACATATTATTTTTGGACAACTTGAAAGTGCCTGTACAACTTATATTATTAAATTAAGATTTAAGGCATTTTTATTAATTTTGAAGCATACACTAAAAACTGTATATAAATTTTTTTTTTCAAAACTGCACAAATTTATAGTGTAGCATTCACTAACTTGATGGTGTCTCATATATTTTTATTAATAATCTTTCTCTTATTATTTTTTTTACTCTGCCTACAGAAACAATATTCTGTCGTTATTCTTCTCTTTTTTCTGTATATCTTGTCTCTGTTGAATTGAGCGCTGCTCTAAACTAAAGAACCTTGTTGGACAAGTCGTAAACAACTCGCAAATCTAGAACGAATATATACTCAAGAACCAACCATGTGCTCAAGTACAACTCATATTCTTCTCCTTCTTCTTCTTTTTCTTCTTCTTATTCTTCTTATTCTTCTTATTCTTGTTCTTCTTCTTATTCTTGTTCTTCTTGTTCTTATTCTTGTTCTTCTTGTTCTTGTTCTTCTTCTTCTTCTTCTTCTTCTTCTTCTTGTTCTTCTTCTTCTTCTTCTTCTTCTTAAGCTTACCCTTCTTCTTTACATTAAAACTGTATAATCTTTTTAGTCATCGCTGTAACTTTAATTTGCACGAATACAGGTAGCAGTAACCGTGAATATTGACCAAAAGTAATTTTCATTGAATTTTACAAGCGTTTGGCACTGTGTATTAGTTGTCTCAAAGTATGTTCATTGAAGATATGAATTTTCTGCTGCATGATCGAAATTTTGTTGATATGTACTTGAAATTATTACTAATATCATAACATAAAAATTAAATTATGTTTTATGTTGGAATTATATCCCAATAATATTCTCTAGTAGTAGGTCTCAAGATAGTCGATAGAGGGTGTGTTGTAACCTTTTGTAGTTACTACGGGATTATAAGTAAAGGGCCGAATAATGGCCTTAAGCGCTCTGTGGTTTTATAATGAGTCTGTAACTTTTATTTGTGCGTTATGAATTTTATATATATTCTATTTGGTGTTGCTTGATGTCGGGTAATGACGTTGGATTGCAAGTTTACCGTGTGCATTATAGTAACGACGTTTTTTGTGTATAACTCTGTTTTTTCCAACATTTTGGAAAAAATCTCTTTCTAATCTCTTCAATAAATATTTATTTAATTATCTATAATTGAACTTGATGTTATTTTTTTGAAAGTTGAACCTTGGAGCCAGATCTGATCTTTCTTCTTGCGTATTTACCAATTTCGAGAATAATCCCAAACATCTCTAATTTTTTTTTTATCTATTTTGCATATGTAGGACCTAAAATATATCTGGATGTCGAGAACAGTAACCCTTTCCGATTTTATAGCAGTCGATTTAGTTGCATTTTACCGTATTAATCTTCTAAAACCTCCCTTTTCGTGTAATATGCTTCAGGCTTTTAAGGCGATTTATCTTTGATATACCTTTCTTAACGTCTCGTAGTAGACTCCAGGGCCTCGAAATATGCCCCATTGATGTCAAATTGAATTGATATTTGCTTTGATATCATCGATGTAGGTAATTACCTTAAGTTATATATAGCCCTTATATTATCAACTTCATCGCCAAACTGATTATATGTTAAATATTGGGATTAAGTTTTGAGGAGCAACGATTAATGTAGTGTAGCCCTTACTCAGTGGTAATACAGAAACCGGCGCTGTTATTACATGTTCTTAAAACGGTTACCGATCTTAACCGATCACAGTTTTCAATAATTTTTTTCTTTAAAAGTTCTCATGAGGGGTCATAATCTTTGTAATTCAGCTGGCCCTCTCATTGAGTCCAAACTATTAGCAATATTTGATTTATTCATAAAAGTGCACAAAACTACCAAGTCTGCCAACATATGCATCAGCCTCAAAATTCGTACACCATAACGCGTTCACCCCACAGTTACAGAGCATCTACGTGGATCTTCTTTTGGTCAATTAAAATCCTGTTATGAATATATTTTAGGACATGCATTTCCATAATCCCGGGGCAATAATGTGTCACTATTTTCTTGCGCAACTTACTAGTCACGATATCCATTACGTTTGTTCGCTTTGTTTTTAACGGTGGTACATTAAATCTGAACTTTGTATCACCTGACATATTCATATTGGTTAGTTCAAGATTCTCGGCCTCTGCAATGGTGAATCTTAACCTCTTTTTGCCACCTACACACATTGCGTATGACGTAGGAGCTCAGTTTCCTATCATGTGAAACACGTTTCTCAGGATTAACTTAAAGGGATGCGGCTGTCTTTGTAGGATATCTTTAGACATAAAGTTCCGTAAACCTATTTGGCTGATCTACGGCAGACTCGTTTTTCAATGGTAGGTATTGGATCATCTTCTTAACTCTTCGAAGAATACCTCTCGTTTATTTGAGTGCTAGCATGTAACTAAAACAAAGCTTATAATAGCACCTCTAACACTGCTTAGAAGGAAAAGTAATAAAAAATAACGTAAAAATTGTAAAGTATGAGTAATAGTATGGTATTGAGTTATATTCAATTATTTCACTAGTAATCTTCGTTTTAATTCCAATTGACTTTATTGATTAACAATTATAAAAATGATGAGCACGTGTTGCTCTTCCGATAATCGGGCTAATCTACTTCAATTATCAAGTTTTCATGTTGCTTATACATATTTACTCACACATTACACTGATCTACGTAGATCTCAGAGTTACTATCTTGTGACTCGCGCTCACACACACGCTTGAAAAAAGCTGCAAAAATGTATGTAATTGATTTTATGCTTACATCAATTGCAATTTAAAAATAAATTATGTTGTTTAAAGCTTATATTTTGTATTTGTGAAAATATTTTTGAAAGCTGTTTTTTTTCTATAATATTTATATGAAAATATTGTACTCTGCTTTCCTTGACAATGAATTTGAGGTATACACAAGATGTAGGTTCAGCAAAATTGAATTTCGACAAGAGATAAAGTCACGTAGGGAAAGTATTATTCCGACGAATTTAGGTTGTTGATCGTGAAAAAATATGAATAATATGAGTGTTTAGAAATGTATCTTGCATATAAATTGTTGAGCGCGTAAAAATCAGAGTTTTTAAAGATCTAAGAAATGGCGATGGAACGAATAAAGGCGTTACGGTTCAGCGGCTCTGAAATTAAAAAGTTGGCGCAAAATTGTGGAAAAAAAGGTACTCGAATACATAAATTCCGCGATGCGTAAAATCCATTGCACAGTAGAGCACACGCGTCAACCTTAACATGAACCTCAACATGAAGCTCAACGTCAACGTTCGAACCCCCAACGTTTGAATTCATCAATCGGCATGGGGGATTTGGCGTTTCACAAGCGGCTGCCGGGGATTTCATTTGAAAATAATAGAGCCGCGGCGCGGAATTTTTGCGGTCTGCCGGTGTGGGCAAGCGTTTCCTGGGAGAGCGTCCGCGGCGTCCTTGGGGCTGTTATCCGCGGCTGGGAGCGCAACACCCACCACGGCCCCGAAGTGCACGCGAGTGCCTCCACGTCGACACGCCTTTCGACTCCGCACTCGTTTTCTGCGAAAGCTAGGCCTCCGCCGCGGATACGAACTCGTGCATTCCGCGGTTGCACCACCTCCGAGCACTCGCACACCGACCCGTCGTCTATTGAACTTCTATCGGGTGATTGTAGCGTTTATGATCGTTTGTGCAAAGGCTCTCCATTGCAAAAGCTCAATTTATTTAACAAGAGTCGAGGCTGCTGCGGATTTATTTTTTCGCGCCGGACTAGCCTAGTTTCATTCGGATTCCGATTCTCAATCTGATCCGCCGCCGTCGCCGCCGTCGCCGCCGCCGCCGCCGCCGCCGCCACCACCGTCGCTGCATTCATGCAGATACCCGCTCGGCCTTTTCGAGTTATCCGACCTATCACGGGGATGTAATTATACCATTACCAAATCTACTTCTCGCACTTGAGCGCGATCTGGAAATCGCACATTAATTTTTTACGCGCAATCCCTATAATCGACTGTATTATAATGCATGAATAATGATCGATCTAACGAGTTTTGCGATCTACTATTTTATTCGCCAATTTTTTGTACACTTTTAAGATTTGCCTACTAATTCACTCATTTGAAAATAACTAAGAGTAAGTTGACTTCTTGCACGTTCGATAAATATAAATTTTAGTAGCTCAGTAGTTTGATCAATTTCAAAGTCGACTGGCAGTAAACACAAGTTCGAATCTTACAAATAAATTCAATATCCATTTTAATATACTGCAAAAGAGCATCAGAGATAACATAAGGCAATTCAGAGTTTTTTTTTTGTTTACATAGTTTTCTGTTTTTTAATTCACAACTCAACGAATCATATCAATATTATCTCAAACATAAACATAAACACTTTAATATTACGCATTAGTATAAAAAATTTTTCTTCGTACGTAATGTTCATTTGAATAGAAGCTCAATCTACATATGACAAAAATAAAAATAATTTTTGTATTGATTTTTTTTTTATTTGTGCATATTTTTCTTATAAACGATATTACGTACTGAATACATGTATGTGCCTCAAGTTTTATTACATGTGTAATAGGATCAAAAAGGAACAATCGTACGTTTTATAACGTTCAACATTTAATTGTCATCGATGTAAGCTCGACAAATACAATCGTAAAAAATTTGAATGGTAAAATGATTTTAACTCGATGCTGAATATTAAATAATTAAGAATTGTCTTTGACATATGAACGTGGGACGACAGATCTTGGATGCGATAAGAGTGGAGTCACGGCTTAATGACCGCAATGCGTGCAGTTTGCAATTCATATCGCTGTCGCACTCAAGTGAAGGGATTCCCGATCCCAATCCCGACTACCTCTATGCAGAATCCAAATAAAACTTATCTACCATGTGAATAGCAGCCGTAATTGTATAACTAGTTAACCGTGGTAATTCCTATAGACATTTTCTTATTTTCAATATCAAGTTACATATTCCAATCTTAAACTAACTAATTCGAAATTCCACATCTTTTGAAACGCTATTTATCGCTCAGCATCCCTCCTGTTATTCGTACTCTCGATAAGTGAAAAGGTGCGTGCCCGCATTGCTGAGTTAGATAAAGGATCCGCAGGGATTCGTAGGAAATCGAACGGTGAATAATTCGAGCTACAACTGATCGATGCTTAATCCCAATCAAAGAAATACAACCAATTTTCAAAAAAAAAAAAAAAAAAAAATAAAAGTGTTAATCAGGAAACGCGTGTAAAGACACCCCATGGCACATCATATAAATTTAGGAAAAGCTTGTTCCTATTTATTGGATAACTAAAAATTACAAATTTGTGCAAGGCCATTTCGCAGAGCAACAGTTGAGAGCTTTGCGACATTTTTGCCACGCATTTCTGTAATGTTGCTCGCTCAACTCACTGAAAGTAATTGATCGTGGCACTCGATATATGAGCTCAATAATGTGTAATGCAAACTCTTTTCATATGCTCTTCGAGCTATTTACCATCTGATTATGTGCGTGTGCCCGTCCTTTTGATAAGCTGGAAATATGATTTTTCATGTTTTTCGGGCAATATGGACCAGCTGATGCTCAGAAGATCGACCATCAGGCTGCTTTGTTTATGCGTAAATTTCCGATAGAGATAAGAAAAAGATACGAAAAAAAAGAAAACATACGAAATATTTATAGATGAATTTATTCCATTTTTTACTTGTAAAAAATCTAAGCAATATTAAGTTAGATATAGATGATAAACGATTTTACGTAATATCGGATGTGTGAGATAACATAATTCGACTACATGAAATTATGAGCATAGCATGTCAATAATCATTATTATTATACATACTTTCATATAATTATAGAATAGCTTAAAAATTAAAATGAGACATATATTTATAAATTTGGTATTCCGAAATTCAATTGAATTTTTATGAATTTCGTTAGAATTCAATTAAAATTTTTCTAATGCACTCTATCAATAATTATAAAGTCATTCTATTTTATTTTTATTATGTATACAGATGTATACAAATAATATTTTTAATTAACTTTATGATAATTATGTAGGAACATAAAGATTCATGTTATGTATTTGAGTATAAACTAATGAAAGAATATTTGAAAGGATCATAATTTAAATTTGTAGTACTAGAAAAAAATGTATACTTTTTCCTTTATGATATTTGAACACAAATCAGTGACATGTACTGATGTTTAAAAGAGAATGCACAAAAATAAATTACATCAAATAATTCAATTTGTAGTACTTCTGTATAAGTGATCGTAAAATATACAATAATAGTAACATATTCTTTGCATTTACTTTTGCCTTTCAAGTAATATTATAAAATTACAACCCTTAAGTCGTTTACAATAAAAATAATAGATTTAAGTCATGACTTACTTGGAGATACCTTGTTAATGCTATTTATCGTCTTGTAAGATCTACGACTAGTGGGAATAGATCATTTACAGAAGTTTATTTTATTTTTATATCTTATAGCTGAAAATTATTGAGTAATACTCTTTAGGCCATAAAATCAGAAAAATCTTATATATTTTTCAAAATGATAATATAATAAATTATTCTACAGATGTATATCATATTTTTAATTAATCTATTTTTAAAATATATTACATAATATTAAGTATAAATTAAATTCATTAATTATATTTTTATAATCTGTATTTTTATATTGATTTCTTTTTTTTTATTATATGAAAAAAATAATTTGTTAGATGTGGTTAGTAAGTAGTATTGTTATTAATTTAATAAAGACCTTCACAAGGACGATAACCAAGTCGTCGAAGCGTCGGCGTCACAGAAAACAATTTGTTATTTTCTTCTACTAACCACACTCATAAAAAGGATATTTTCCATATAATAATAACAATAGAGGGTATTTTTTACGAGTGTTTTTTTTTTTACTAAACAATGAAAAAAAATAAAAAATTTCTACTTTTTAAAAAATAACAATACAAATTAAAAAATTAGATTAATGTACAATAAGTAATAATTTTATACGTGGTACTGTTGTAGATAAATAAAAAATACATTAATTAACAAAAACAAAATTACGTAATAAAAAATTTATGAATTGATTAGAACTTACTATACTAATTATAATACTATACTATACTAATTAGATACAATAATTATGTATTAATTATATTTCTACTATGTCCTCTATATTCAAGTTATGCGAAAATAACTAAATTAAACTAATTAAATTACTTAACTCCATTGAATAATAAGTAAATTTATAAAACTATGTACGAATACAAGAGTATCCTAAAAAATTGTTTCAATTTTAAATGTGTAATGATTTACTTCAATTGAAATAAAATATATCATTTTTATAATAAATAATGGTTAAAGTAATTATCAAACAATTATTATTATTATTTACAATAATGATTTAGCAAATTTTTAAGAAAGAAAAGAATTGATAAAATTTTTCGCTTAGATATTCATATTTATTGTTTTTTCTAAAGTTTTCATGCATTTTATTTCATATAAGATGTATCTAAAATTCTTTTTAGGTAATTATTTAGTTTAATTATTCGAATAAAAATAGAACTATAATCAATAATTGATGTATTGGCATTCCTAAAAAAAACTAATATTTAGAAACTTTTCAATATAAACTAATCAATTTTAAAAAAATATCGAGTAAATAGATAGGAATATTACTGAGAAGAAAAGTAATTGTTATAAATTTGCGTTCATTTATTTCATATTTTAATTATAATATATCCATATATCAATGTATTAAAATTCATTAAAAATTATAATTAAAAATTGCAATTTACTCTACGTCTCAATAATAACAAAAATTAAACATCATCAATATTATTTAATTTAGTTACAATTTTTCAGTATAGGAATAAAACATGATACGTTATTATGCAATAAAATGCATAATAATACATTTTTAATGTGTTAATGCATAAAATAAAAAGATAATGGTAATTTATTTTCAGAATAATTTATTTTCATAATAAATGTTTACAATTTCATAAGCATATATCGAATATAATGAAGTGAAGAACATTATATTTTAAGGTTGTAATATATATTTTAAAATATCCCATTCAATGTTGTAAGTGAATTTGCCGTAAATAGTTAATGTAGATATTGGAAACGTAGAATAAGTTATCAGAAATAATTTTCAATTATCCTATTCAAAACTAAACAAAGACACGAAAAATTACAAAAGTAATAATTCCGAGTTCTGTTGTAAATATATACAATATTGGATTAAATTTACGCATTTACGTTTCCATGTAAGATTTCACTATTTAAATTACCACAAATAAATACAGTCTTCTAAGATTTATTATGTTACTTTAAGAATAAGTAGTAATAAACTCGAAACAATCTAATTAATCATATACATTTGTGACTATAAACAAGATTTTTTTTTAATTGAATGAATGATAACGAACGATATAATGTAGGTCTTCTTAAATTAAAAGCAATAATGAATAATTACTTAAATATACAATATATTTTTCATCGGGCGTTAATTTATCGTTGTCACTGCTAAATGAAAGAAACTCGGGAAATAATTACACATAAGTAATTTACAAAATTCAAACTAGATCTTGTAAAAAAAAAATATTAATTGTTAATACACCCTTATAAGCGAGGAGAATATTAGAGAGACACGTCACTCAAATAAAATACATTTCTTCTGTAAAAAAAGTTAATGGAAATGATGCGAAGGTTCGTACTGTTCCACTGAATCACTACCATTATCTCAATCGAATGAGAATCTCAATGAATTTAGCGCATGGCAGACACCTATTTTTCTCAAAGCTCCTTGAAATCATCACCGATCCTCTATTAGTAGCGATCACACGATTTTCCGCTTTGAAGGATCGATCGATGGATCGATCGATCGCGTGCATAATAAGCACGTCACTAAGTGCTGCCCGGTAAGGTAGTCTTCCGCAGCGCGAGGCCGGAACGATCTATCAACTTTCTTAAGATTTTCGTGCCTTCGTTTATAGGCTATTATTATGAAGACTTGAGTCGGAATCAAGGACCTTTATTACTAAACATTTAACTTTTCTTCACAAAGGTACTTTGGTATTAATTTAGTTTATAAGAAATCCAGAATTTATCAAAATACACCATATCCTTTACTACGAAGTGAACAGTTTTAATATATACAATGTTCAAATGATTATGACGTTAACTAGTTCTTTAAATTATTATTATTTTTTTTTCATAAATAATAATATTTATAACTGTTGTACCTCATCAGAGCATATTAATTTATTGTTTGTATGACACATTTTTTTACCTTATTTTATTGAGTCGTACATAACATAAAAAAAAAGGCTCATTTAATTAGATTGATATACATTTATATATTAGAGTTTATGGTAAAAAAACAAATTTAGTTATGTAAAATTTTCTTTATGAATAACATTCTGATACTACATTAAAATATGTATCATAATCACTGTATTTATAAAATTAATAATTATTATTTTTGAAATTTTATCAAGATTTTTTTACAATTTTTCTTTCTATTTTATATTTTTATATTTTTTCTAAATTAACTTTTTATTAATACAATAAAAAAAATTTAATATATTCTACTTATATACCACTTATTTTTCTAGAATTAAAAAAAAAAAAATTTTTTCTTAATTATCTAAAATGATTTATTACAAAAACAATGATTTACGTTCATATATATACACCCACATATTTATGACAATAATAGTAGAAAGATTAAAATTATATTTATTTTTATGTTTATACTTAACAATTTATTTATTTATTTAAGTTCGTGAAGTAGATATTTATCAATTTATTGAAACAAATTTATATTAGTATTATTCTTTTTAATAATAATTACGTATTCTTATCTCTCATATGTTTTGTTCATTAAAAGTACTTATTTACTATAACTATGATATTTTTTCTAAATTTGTATTTAAAATGTTTTAAATATACTTTTAAATACTACAACGATGCAATTATACATGATAAGTATCGATTGTATTTTTATAAAATGTTTTGATCTTTAATTATAATAATCCTTATGAAATACCTATGAGTGTCTATTATTGAATCTAATTATTTTTAGGGTTAGAGTGCGTATTTATTTCTTCGAAAATATTTTTGTCTCAATTTAAGCTTTATGGTTTATTTAACATTAAAAATGTGTTAATCAAGTTTACATTACGAAATGTAAATCAGTTATTCAAAATAAATAATTAAATTTTTTATAATTTATATGCACAATTCATATGTGATTGTATAACACCGATAGTTTAATTTCATTTCTTGTACTCTATATTTTCATTTATGGTCTGATAAAATAATATTTAATTATTTAATTGGAGAAATAGGATCTCAGTACAAGTCTAATAATATTTATTATTTCGTGCAATATATTACTTTTATACATATAATCATAGCAGTACCTATTTCAAATTTAATAATTTACACATAATGCGCAATAAAAATTTAAATAATGTATCAAATTTGATCTATCTAAATATTTTACAGATATTTATAAGGTTCGATTAAAATAGAACTTAACACCTCGGAAGAAGAAATAAGACGTAGGAGTTTTCAATATTGATTTTCGAATGGCTTTGGTTCTTTGTTGATGTGTTGCTAAACGTATAAATGAGTGTTATTTTGATAAGTGCCATAATCCGCTTAATATTCTATTGAAATCATCGACCGACCTCTTATTTCGGATGATTACCCTAACTCTGCGTTTTCCACCAAAGAGGAAGCGAATAAAAAATAACAAGTGAAGATTCATAAATGCTTTCACGTTACACAAGCACAGCAAGCAGAACTGCTGAAGAACGCGAGAAGAGAAATTGATGTTGTTCGAATTCGTACCTCGCCACTTCATTCATTACAGATGCCGTAGATGTATCTAATCATCCTGAGACTTTTCAAAGATTAGAAATATGTGCAGGAAATTGGGCACGTGATTTATGGTTTTAAGATTAACTGGATTTTTCTCGAAAGCTCAAAAGTACTTCCTACACCTGCTTATAATTTATTTTTCACCGGAATTTCTATTATTTTTTTATTTTTTTTACTCGCTGGAAAAGTCTTGGTATTCTTAACCAATTTAAAACATGTATTTATCGATTGTTTTTGTTATAGCTGAACAGAAATATATATTCGTGCATTAAGTCATTTAAAAATGTGAAATTATTATACAAAATTATAGATCTTGCTTTTTTGATGAACATTGGTTACTCATTTTGAGAAGATGTACTTTGATCAAAGCCAAAAATTTTATTGAAGATAAAAAATTGATGATTTTAATATTAATATTTACTAATTATTAAAATTATTTAAATAATAATAAAGACGATAGTAATGCTGATGATGATGATGATAATGATGATGATAATAATAATAATAATAATGAGGATGATTATTGCTTTATCGACCAAGTAAAAATTTTTCTCGAGTATAAATAATGGGTTTCCGTTTCAAGATCATATTACACCGGGAGAAATCTGGAAGAAAATTGGGTACATTAGTGGTGTATTCATTGAGAGGAATCAGCGGAATGAGTCAGTTTCAGAATAAGGGAATAAGTATATGTGTTTACGAATCGCAACGAAGAGCTGTGATTTTTCATACAAAGTTTCTCTCCTCGAGATTATGCGCCGAGCGTTAAAAAAGGATGCCGACGCACCAGGAAGTCCCGATTCGCCAGCGCGCCTAAGCGCATTTCACGATCGAGAGGAGGTCGATTGGTTGGTTTGGAGGCTTAAAAAAGCACAAAAGCACGAGGATGATCAAATAAGGAGGACTCGAATGGGATAAAAGGATACGGACGCGCCTCTTCTGCTCCAGGAGCAGAGCTCTAAAACAAACACACGTACTCCTGCGGTCGCCGCGCGCCCGAGTTCACCGGGCGAAGAAGCCGAGGATAACCGAGAGAGAGAAAGAGGAAAGGCGTCGGAGGCGATAAGAGGCAGCCCGAGCCCCGAGCCCCGAGCCCCGAGCCCTGAGCCACAGCCTCCGCCTCTGGAGCTATCCCGCGTGGCTTGTGCAATAGTGAACGTATAGCGGATGTCAAACCGTCGCCTCGCCCGTTTTCTCGGACTCTTTTCTCTCCGAGAGCAGCCCTACGAGCGCCAGTGTCTCTGTGTGCGGGCGGAGCGCTACCTTAATTCGCGCACCAGGAAGTCGCGTGCGCATTCGTACGCGAAAAATCCGGAAAAAAGGCTGCCCGAGCACTTTCATTGTATGCATATGCGCACTCGCTCTTTATTCCCGCGTATTCGTTTATTTGCCTTGGGTTCTACGTCCGGGCAGCATCACCCCAAGTTTTATGCGTTCGTCACGTAAACATCTTTATTGCGCCAATGAATTCAACTATTTCCTTATCCTCCTTCGTCCCACTGATATTTAGGACCATTTATCTTCAGAAAAAAAAAAAGAAAAAAAAACATTTCGAATTATGGTCAAAACGTGCGTTTTTGCTTGTGCGCATTACTAGCTCGAACTGTTGTGTGTCAAGGAGATGAATATCGTTGGGTAAACAATAATTCGATCGAACCAAATGCCACTTAGTTATTTACTAAAAATAAATTAATCTACCTACGAGTATTCTGGAGTAATTACACATCATTCTATTTTAAATTACACTATTACTTATTTTAAATAGTATTCTTCGTTTCCCGTAAATTATTTATTAATCATATTTATTTATCTATTAAAATACATTATGCTATGTTTTGTTTATTTGCATTCATAAACTTTTGTTTCAGATAAATTTTTCATAATGAAAGTAGAAATACTTTTTACTGAATAGTGAATATTAATAAATAAAAATTCTCTTCAAATCAATAATAATGATAAGAATTTTTTAAAAATAAAGTTGTATAAATTAAAGACTACTTGAATAATCAACAAAATAGTATATATAATACTAAAGGTGAAAGTTAAAGCTTTTAATTTAATAAAAAAATAATTTTAAAGTAAAAAATTTATGAAAAAACGACTTTGAAGAATTACTTAATTTGTACAAAAAGATTCTAATTTTCGTCTAAAAGTATTTATTAATCTTCAAATCTTAGATAAATTAATTATGATATAAATACATAATTTGATTATAAATTTTAATAAACTGATATAGTTATTACAGTTATTTGATTAAATTGCCATACGCATCCAGAATTAAGAGAATTATCTTGCTTAACACCGTAAAAGCAATCTGTTTTTGAATAAAGTTTCTGTATACTTTGTACTTATTTAATGTAAAATTATGTTTGTATTACTGCATTAATAGTACAGTTTAATTGATAAATCAATAGCTTTTTTCATTACAACTCGTTATTAAATTATTATGTATTATTAATAATGAATAAAATGCTTTTCATCAAAACTTAAAAAGGAATAATGTTGAATATCTATACAATAGCGTTATAAAATACAGTAAATTTTATTTAATTTAATGAAAGATTAAACATCATACAAGCTAGTTTATAAACTATGCTTTATGCATGTAACTTTATTTTAAAAGTCGAAACAAAACTAAAATTGTGATTCTCATATAGTAAAATTATTACTTCGGGACGGAATCTTAGCTATTCGGTAAAATTTTATTGATATATGATCATTCTATAAATTAACATATAAAAAATAATATCGTTCAATAATTATACGCAAAATATTGTTCCTGTATTATTGAAAACGAGCTATCTTGTGCGATCTCTAAATGGGTTCTTCTTAAATAGAATTAATTAAGAAATTATAAATCCTAAAAATAATAGTACATGTTTTTGGTTGGAAATAAAGATAAAATATCCTCTTTTATTCACTCATCTGTCTTAATGTAAAATCCAATATCTGGCAAAATATATTATTTGTATTTTTTAAAAAATATATATAATAATATAAATTGTAATTAAGGATATGTTAAAAAAAAATTGCCATTATAAAAATTTTTATTAAAATAATACAAGCAAAGAAATGAGTGAAATATTTTAATAAAATGTATTTATATACTAGCGATTTATATGTTGAATGCATTTCTTCAGTTTATATGCTTACACGTATAAGCAATATAAAAGTACACGATCGAAAAATTATCGTAGCTTCACCATTGTTTGAAAACCAGAAAAGATATAATAATCATAAATGAAAGTGAAAAGGATATTTTTATTTTTATTAGTTATATTTTTAAATGACAAACGTATATTCCTAATAGTCGAATTACGTCTTGTACTTTCTAAATAGAGACAAAATCACGGTCACAATAAATGCTTTCTCAAAGAAAAAAAAATCTTTTTATTACAGAATAAATTAATTTCAGATTTTTCTTGAGATTATTAATAAAATATTACAAATTTCGAATCGGACTGCGGGATAAAATATAGTTCCGAAATTTTTATGGGCCTATGAGTCTTAATGGTAATTTTGTGAAAAGTAAAAAAAAGGTGTTTGTTGAATTAGTTTCTTCAGAAAGGAAGAAGATGTAAAGGGAAGGGGAGGAATATTGTTGGATTTTGGTGTGGAAAAGCCTGCTGAGTAATCGCAGCCTAAGGGAAAATCGATACGATAGACCTTGAGGTAACAACCTTTTGCTCGACGCGAGGTATTATTAGAACTGGGGATGCCGAGTAAACATCGTAAGGGTGGGTCCGAGTGCACGAGTCCGCTGTTATGAAAGTGGGGAGGATGCCGGCAACTGTTCGGATGACCCGAATCCGAGTGTCTGCTCGTCGACAAGACGACGTCGACGAGGATCACGAGAAGGAGGCAAAAAGTCCTAATCGCTCGCGCGCGATCGGCGTTTCTTTTGACATTTCTTCCCTCCGCCCCCGCCACCTTTCCGCTGGCTGTCGCAATCCTCAAAGGCGCAAACGAGCAAGTCGGTGGTTCTGTGTCCGATAGTCGTCGCGGCCACCGCCTTCGATTGTAAAAATGATCCGAACAATCGCGAGTGATCGATCGGATTGCATGAATGACGTTTATCGCGCTCACGCCAGCGGTTCTCGCCGGGGAAAGTGAAATAACCTTTTTTTTATACGCTTCACGGTGTACTTGACTGGAATTCGAAGTATAGGTTTCATTGTAGCGTGCGGCCATTGTTATATGACTTATAATTTCAACTTGTAATGTAGATTACATTACTGACGTAAGCCACGGCCGGCTACCCTAAATTATTATGAAACTTGTCCAAGACTCTTCATATCAGCCCTCACTTTCGACACTTGCGCGCTAGGAAGTAGCCATAAATTTTTCAAACAATAAATTTCATTCTCACTCCCACTCGCTCTTATTGCAATTTAGATTCAGAATTCTTTTTTTGCTTACTTCTCGCTCTCGATATTTTACCTACCTTGAATGTTTTATTTAAAAGTCAAACAATAATTGATATTCAACTTAAGCATTGAAAGCTTATTTTAAAAATATTCGTACAGGCCCATAAAAATTTGGTCGCAAGAAATACCTCTACTAATACTATTAATTATCATCGAATGATTTTTAATAATGGATCGATGCTTTATATAACTTAACGTATGTATATAGATAATAAGAAGCCTAATGTATTGGTTCACCCAATAGTTGACCTTATAATACTGAATCCTTGTAAAGGCTGCCTCTTAACCTATATTAATCCTTCTCCGCTTGGATTTTTTTTTTTTTTATTGCATCCATCTTCAAGTTCTTTTATTCTTGAAATATTTAGATTTGGTTTTAAATGTATTGCAAAAGTTTTAAGAAATAAAATAAAAATTAATCAAGATTCATTTTTTTTTTTTAAATACATTATGTCGATTTATTATAGATTAACACAATCCCTACATTGATTAATTTTAAGTATGAAGCAAAAAATAACGTTAAATACAATACTGCTTTTAGCGCTATAATTATTTAAACAAATATTTCGTAAAACCAAAATTTAATTTCATAATTAAAAATGTATACTTTCGAAACAAGTATAGCTTCAAAAATAGTAATCTGTTGAATCAATATTTGCTGTCACCAAAAGTGTAATTAAAAATAATTATTGCTGCTATAAGAATAGTAATTATGACGTTATAAAGTATAAATTGTAGCAAAGATAACTTGCCATTGCTGGACATGCAATTACCGTTTCTATCCTCGTTGCCAATACGAATAGAGTCATTACGTCGTAGTCTAAATATCTTGGAATCTTTAATCTGCATGTAATTATTCTCTCAATCTAATCTTTGCGCCCTATTAAAATTATAGTTATTCATAAAAATAATTACCCGCAATCAGTTAGAATCGAGGAATATTTTTTCATGAATTTCATTTGGATCATTTAAATAGTGATTATTGTAACCGATGATGCGGTCACCCAAAGGTGAAACTCTTTATTTGTTCAGTGGGTTTTTGAAATTCTTTCTAGTCTGGAGCGAGGACCACCTTAGCCTCCAGCTATGACATCCGAGTAATCCTTCTCCAAGAAAAATAACGTCGGTGTGTAACGATCGACACGTAGTTTTCTATAGAAGATGATGTTGACCACTCGTGTATAGGCTGTCAAGGCTTTTGAGCTTGAGAAGTAACAAGTCTTTCTTTTTTTATATATCCTTTCATATCGATTGCATTATGCGATACAATGCTACTCTACTCAAGTACATTAAAGTAATGATTAATAACAATAGACGAAAAATCAACTAATCTATCATCAGCATATTTAAAAAGTTTTGTTTAAGCAAGGCTGTCATTTACTTGAACTTCTTACGCACAAAAAAAATTTCTATTAACTTTTTTATAAATAGTAGCGTTTCCATGCACTCTCTACGAATATTAAATATCGCTCAATGTGTTCTTGCGGATGATTAATTTTTAAGACTGCTTCATTTCTCAATAATCTATTCAGGTGGACACGGTTTATCCGAAGAATAATAACAATAAACTGGTAAAGGGCAGCCGGCTAATGAATGAACGAACGAGTCTACGAGTCCACGAGACTCACCTGATATTGTTTGCAGATTCATGCGTCGATATCCTTGTTGCGTTCCGGTCTAAATCTGTCCGAGATCTTTTTTTTCTTTTTTTTTCTTTTCTTTTTTCCTTGCAAATCGTACATATAGTTGTACAAACGTCTCATGAGTGCGTTCGTAATATTGAAAGCGCTCTGTGATAAAGTACGTGGCTCTATGCCAAGGAGATTGAGATTGTCGATTCAGGACTCTGCAACTAGATGCAATTACCGATACTGAATCCGTATGAGTTTCATTGCGTGCCTACAACGTTCGTTCTGTCTATATTGTTTAGAGACAATATAATATATAATATCTAGCGCTCTCGCTCTTGAAGATCATCGATATGGATCTCATATATCCCAGAATTATGGAAGTACATCCTTTTTTTTCTCAAATAAACTACTTTCTATTGTGTTTAATTGCGGATTTTGATCGAAATATGGATCTCTCGTGTCGTAAAACTGTAAGCCACTTTTATTATCACCACGAGTACTTGTAAATAGAACTTTTCACTTTTGAATGGCCGACGAATTTTTTTTACTCCACTATAGCAGATTTAGTATGAACCATTTTCTGAATATCTTCTATTTCCGAATTTTCTTTAAAACTTTTTAATACATCGACATCCACAAGAACGCTAATTAAAGATGTTTATCTGTATCTTGGATTGAAATATTTTTCAAGTACATAAAACGGTTATTGGATTGCTATTTTAAGACAAATATAACTGTTACATTAAATTTAATATAACTGAGATATAATATTGGATAAATTAGGAAAAGAGTTTCCGTTTATAGGTCATATAAATTGATTTTTAATCTCTAATTCAGCAATATTTTCAGCGACACTCGATTAATTATTTCTTTTTAGTTGTAAGTATTATTGCAAAAATTATATTCTTCTATGAATTTTACGTATTTTTAAATATACTATAAAATCAATATTTAAAGAAGCCTAATCGAGGCAGGAATTCGAATATTTTATTTTAAAGAGATTGATTTTCCAATTTTCCAAACAAGAAAGTAGTTGATCCCAGATAGGTATTTATTAAATTTAATCGAAACGGTTATAATAAAATATTTATTTTAAGTGACATTCAATTTCATTTTCTGTAATTACATTCAGTTTATTCAATTCTCTTATTTATATATACGAATAAAAATAAATTTTAAGTACTACCTCAATCATCATTTAACGAAATAAATTAAAAAGTAAATCGCTCAATTGCTCAATTCAATATGAATTTTGTAGTATTCTTATTTGATCATTAAATTTAATTTTCAAAAATAATCAAGTTTTATATTCTTTATTAAATTGGCTGGTACTTTCTTCATTAAATTATGATTTAGTTTATATCAGAATTGGTTGCTACCAATTTTATTTGCAATCGTAATCTGATTTGGCCACAAAAAATAAAGAATCTATGCAGAGTGAGTTTTACCGAATTATTATAGATTCAATAGACAGTAAGAATTGGCTTAAACTGTACGCATAATTTTCAAAAATAGAAAAACCCAACTATCATTTGTGCAAGTTACAGTATTAATGCATTATAATGTAGTAGAACAAATAACGAATGTTTGATTTAATTGTAATTAGTTCTTTGAAGTAAATTGATACTCAATTGTACTTGTAAAATTCACTTGTAACTCTAAAAAATCGATTCATATAAAATATGTAGATTAGCGATAATCAATTAATATTTAGGGAACTGATTGCAAGTATTAGAAATATATTTTTAATTAGTTTTTATGTAAAATATTGGTCAATTATAATTTGCTTATAGGTTGGAGCTCTTATTGAATTGAGGCTTAAAAAAAATCGAATACTTTTGTAAAAAAAATACAGATTGTAGGATCATGCGAATCGATACAAATGTCTCCGAACGCACTAGAATATTTCTACTATTTCTTAAAATAAGATATTAAAAAAAATGAAATATAACATAAGAAGATAAGGCAGATGAGATGGCAAAGTTATATCATACGCTTCAGCACCTTGTGAAGGTTTTTCCGTGAATACGCAAAAACGAGCAGAACGCCAGTCATTAAACGCAGTAAGGAAAAAAAAGGGAAAAAAAGGGGAAAAAAGGAAAAAAAAGAAAGAAAAAAAAAGGAAAGAAGAGAAAAAGAGAAATATTTAGTAATCACGCGTCGAGGTGATTTATGAAATAGTCGAAAACGATAGCGCCATAAAATTGCACAAGTTTAGAGGGTATTTGGGGCCGTTAAAGTAGAGGTGTAGTTGAGGAGGGCTCGTGGAGTTTAGGCAACACAAGACGACGGCGACGATTGTCGGTCGGGTCTCCCTAAATGGTCGAAAGAGAATTAGCGCGTTGCGACACCCGCGAGATTCGCCTCCGCGCATTGTTTAAGTTGGTGTGGGTAGGTGCGCCGAGATCGGCTTATTTCACGAGGAAACCCGTCGAATTTTCCGGGAGATTTAGTGCCCTCCTTAATAGCGGTTGGGTGTAATCGGTGCAGTTGTTTTCCCACTAGGACGTTCATAATTAGCTGAAAATTATTCGCGTTCGATTAACTATATCGGAGATTATATGGGGAATTTTAGCTAGTTTTCAGTGGACTCGGTGCACACATTCCTTTTTTAACGAGTTTTTTAATGGGAAATATTGCAAGTAAAGAAACAGGCTGTTTGGAGGGATCTTTTATATTAATTCATTGTCTTAAAAACCATGTTGCTGTAAAAAATTCCCATAATCAAATCGTCGTAGCCTTAAATAGATGTAATTGAAACTCCACATACAAAGAAAACTTGAAGCTAAGTACTAAATTTGAGTATCTCATCAAAATCAGTATTGAAATTCAACACCACTCCTTTCACTTCGGAAATTTTCAACTCTATCCTGAGAATAAATAAGAGTTCAAATATTTTACACTATAAAGAGCTTTGGCGATTCTTTAAACACACAAACAAGAGAAAAAAATGGAAACGTTTCTTAACCCGTATTATTACACATTTTAAAAAATTGTTTTTGCTTTTTATTTTTCATGCAATCAAAAAACTAAAATAATGTTTAATTAAAGATTTCATATAATATAATTATTTTGAAATATTTAATAAAATTGAATATATAATTGATAAATTTAAATGTAAATTAAATCAAAAGATTAAAATTTACTGATCGATTTCATTTGAATACGAAATACTTTTATATTTAATTGATAAATCTTTTTTGTTAAAAAAAATTGTTTCATATGTTTTATAATTGACATTACATATAATCACAATAATTTATAAGATATATATATATATATATATATAAGAGAGAGAGGAGACACAGAGAGAGAGAGAGAGAGAGAGAGAGAGAGAGAGAGAGAGAGAGAGAGACAGAAAGAGAAAGAATGAAAGAGAAAAATAATTTCCTAGGTTTTTTAAATTAAATACGACAGGTATAAATTATAATTTTTAATATGTACCAGCTTTGCTAAATTTTTGGTTTTCAGAAAAAGAGTTATCAATAATTTTATCTGTGCACATATATAAAAATTTTTTTAAATCCATTCATATAATTAAAAATATATAAAGTAAAAAATTTCTTCATATCATCAAGATCGATAAAATACCAATGAAAAAGAACGATTAAAGATATTTTTTACAGGTACCGATGCGTGTTTGTAAAAAATTTCATGAAATAGTAAATGTGATCATATAAATTTCAATTTTTCCTTTTCTCATTTCCGGCTCTCCTATGTATTTATTGCAGAGGATAACGAGGAAGGATAGAGAGAAACCTTTAACTTCTTGGACTGATCTGCAAAGATCATTGAGTAGTTAATGCGTGACCGACACGAAGACGAGTGTGAAGGATTCTACTCAGACTCCTTCTTGTGCCTCCATAACGAAGCTGCGTGGGCGAGATAAATGCAGCTTCCTGGTCCACATATCTTTCCATGACCTATTCCGTCTACAAATATTTTTAACAGATTTATTTAAGATTATTTGTCGGACAATCATGAACTGGACATTTTAAGAGAGAGAGAGGGAGAGAGAGGAAAAGCTTTGGAGATAATAAAGAATCCACTTGAGTTGTTAGGATAATTCCAAAATAATATAGACTGGATCTCTCTAAATTGATCCACCGCGCATCATAATTTTCCCTTGACGTGCTCGGGCTATAAATCACTTACTTTCAATGTAATTTGTTTGCTCCTGAAAAAGTATGTCGCTTTAATATCCATACACATTAATTGCATATTATCATATCGCGGGATAAAAGTGAAATGAAGTCCCGGTAAGCATCATTGGAGTGTCTGCGCCCAAGTTTCCAGGGTTAGCCATAGGTACGTCGGTCATTGCGTGCATCGCCCGGAGCAAAGGAGGAAGGACGTGGGGGCAAAAATTGCGAATAATAGGGATCGGCGCGCCGCTGCCGAGAAAATTGAAGCCTCGACCCCCGAGAAGTCAAAGTGTCGTAAGTAGAGCCTCTCCAGCGGGAGTTTAGCTTACATCCTCTAGAGAGATTCCTCTCCCGCAAATGCGGTCCAGTCAAATACTGGGATAGAAAGCGGGAGAGAACAAATCTCACTTTGCATTTGCTCGCGGCCGCGCGTGCGCAGCTTCGACTCCGGTAGTAATTACACCGGGGAGAGGAGAAACTCGGTGCTGCGCGAGCAAAAAAAAAAGAAGTGCGGGAAATCATCGCAACATCAGCGCCTGATAAGATGTGCCTACGTACACGCGCATTTTCCCTTTAATAAGCATGTCCGTGGATTTGCTCTTCAACAATTACTCGCTTGTAGTTTTGAGGCAGACACGGGAGATTTACTTTCGAGCCCTCTTCACTTCGCATTTTATCCTTTCCTTTTCGTACGTGTAAAACATTTTCTTGTATTACAAACCATTAATGTACGATTTATAAAGAAACTTCAGCTTCCAAACAGATTTTCCACGCGTACATCTGTTAAATAAGAATTTCATTTGCGTTGAAGCGAGCGTTATTGATGAAAAACGAAGTCATAAATAAAATTGCAGGCTTTATGACCGCGTCATAAACACATCCAGTCTACTCCTTTTATATCAACAAACACATGCTTTTAATAAACCAGTTAATCCAGAATACATACTAAATAAAATAATTAATTCAAAATGACAGGTAGATAAATGGATGCATCAACTCGGGTCTAATTGTCGGATATTCTTAATTGAAAATATACAAGTTGCGTGTGTCAGAGGGGGACGGGTATAAATTCGGATGGAGAATTTTATTATATGACATAATATATTACGAGTTATATTAAAGAGTATGACATTCCAATAATAAAGTACAATTGCAGATGAATAATATACGTAAGATAAATTGACGTGAAGAGCTTCGAGCTAACGAACCTCGATTTACACACCTGTGATACCGAAAAATCCAACTTTTACTTCATCCTCGTCATTGAACTCTCACTTTGGTTTCAACTCGCTCCATATCTTCCTCCACACCTACTGATATCGTAAATTTATGATGACCTTGTGCATTTATGCTTTGGGTATTGTGAAAGCATAGGTGTTCTCAACGGTAATGACGATGGTGTTCGCAAATTGCTCGATGCTCGTCCTTTCACTCGCGAATAAACCGTGACATTCCCATTGCTAGCAAGCAATTAAGATTCGCACATCAGGTTCATTGTCATTCTTAATATTTTAAAACCTTATTCGCTTTTTGTGCCGCTTATCTCTTTTTATCTCCTGTCCATCTTATGCTGCTTTCTTTTATAAAACTGATTCCAGCACCACCCACTAATTAAGGAGAATTTTTCTTTCAAAAGGCTCGGCCAGCCCAAAATTATTAATCCCCGTTCTGATATTACTTGACAGTAAACGGAGCACAAAGAATGACTTAGATATCCTCATTAATAAGATGGCATTTATTTATACTCATACAATTAGTCTTTTTGAAGCAAATTTATTGTTAAAATCATACCAATATAAATATTACATTGTTCAAATTAACACCTTTTATCACCTTATTTTTTATTAACTATGTTTTGACGCGAACAATAAATACATTCAAAAATATGAAAAGAATGAAAAAAATCATATATTTTTTAACAAGCTTTCAGTGTAAAATGTATCGTGTACATTAGCATATAAAAGATTGTTTTATTCAAACAAATAAATCAGAGAAAGCTTTATTGAAAAATAAAATTTCTTAAAGGCTATGTGTCATGGTTTATGCATTATTTAAAATTTATTTTACAAGCATTAATAATAAATTATTTAACTCGATAAGCATCAATTCATATAAATACTTAAATTCCCTGGTCATATTTTTTTCCCAATTCAAACCAAGATTTTTTTTTTAAGTTTTTTTTATTGATTAGGAAAATATAATTTTTTTTTTACACTAGAGGTCATTTTATGATTTAAAAAATAATCTATGGATATTAGGTTTTTCCAAGGTTAAATTTTTTTTTTTTTTTATTTTACATATATTTTTATAAATTTAAACTTGTATTAAGCATATATATATTCAAAAATATTTCAATAAATTTACTCAAAAAATTAATTTGACAATAGTAAAATGTCAATATAAAAAGTAATTAATAATTTGAAAAATAATTATAAATAATTTAGAATATTTTTTTAAATTTAATACTTCCAATGCATAGGACATGAATTTTACCGAATTTTTCAATATTATTGTGAAAGATAGTTTTTATAAAATGATTCTATTATTTATTAAAATAAATTAAATCTTTTACATGTTATTGAAATTTTATTCTTTTAATTATTCTTTAATGTATTTTAAAATTGTATATTCATTTTCAAAAATTAGATAATTTTATTAAATTTTAATCATTTAGCTGGTTATTTTTTTAAGCTTTATTTTCTCTTTCTCTTTGAATCTATGTCTAAAAATATTTGATTATTTCACGCTCACTCATTCTCTTCTAATTTTTTTAATTTTTATGATTTTACTTCTTCAAGTTTTTATCCATTATTGCATAAATCTATATTGTTTTTTGCACACATGATCGAATTTTATAAATTCCTTTATGCATATAATTATTTAATCAAACACATATATTTCACTATCAACCTTTTTAATGTGTAATTTTCAAATTCGATTAACTTTTAATTATTTGATTAAAGTTTCATATCTATATCATATATAACTATGTAGTTTAATGATTTTTATTAAAATTTTAATAAAAATTTTCTGAATAGAAGAGTAATTTAAATCTATTGTAATAGAATAGTAATAAATAATAGTAGAATAGATAGCAATAGTAAATAAATGATAATAGAATATACTGGATGTAATTATATATAGTTTTGAAGGAATTTAAATTTCACTAT
Source organism: Eupristina koningsbergeri (assembly GCA_018907245.1). Lineage (NCBI taxonomy): Eukaryota > Metazoa > Arthropoda > Insecta > Hymenoptera > Agaonidae > Eupristina > Eupristina koningsbergeri. Next base: position 863,828 of record JACCHV010000151.1, read on the forward strand.
TAAATATTCAAATTGAAGATAAGAAGCAGGAAGGAGGAAAAATTTTAGCTTATTCAAAAAGTACATAATAGTTATTTTCCGTTAACACTTTATGTTTCTGTTATTTATGTTCATTCGTAGCATATATTTTTAAATTTTATAATTTGTTGTATTAAAAATTTGGTGAAAAATTAATTTGATTTGATATTATATAGTTGTTTGTTGTTTTATTATTACAACTTTTGTTTTGTTAATTATTATGTGAAAAAGTATGAATGTTGTAATTTATTTTTATTAATTATATTTAATATTTTAAATATGTTTTTGGTTTAATTTTATGTAATATCATCTGTTTTATTTTATAAGATTTTAAATAATATATTATTTTTGTTTTTATAATGAGCCGAAAGTATGTGTAATGTATTAAACTCCTATAAGAATAAAAATTGGAAGATTTGTTTTTAATTTAATATAATATTAAATAACATTACATTATACTTGGCTATTATTAATGTACTTCATTTATATAAAATACAATAGAATAATTGGAATAAGTAATATAAAGAAAGAAATTTAAGTTGTATGTATTGTTAACTGTTAGTATAGGCTATAGACGGTTATTATTGTTTGCACTATGAGAATATTTTGTATTTTTTTTTTTTGTTTATTTATATAATTATTATGTATTTTGATTATTTATATAATTTCGTATTATTATTTATTGTTTACATATATATTTATTTGATTCAGTCATAACAGGGGTGAGCTTATCAGGCTTTGTGAGAGGTCTGTCCGCCTTGAAAAGCTTAATCATGTTTCAAGTGTATGATATACCAAGGTACAAAGATCAAGTCATGAATGGGGAAAAAGCTACTTTGAAATGACAGTGAGCAGTCGACCCTGCATTCGACACACTGAAAGCCACGAGCGCGTTTTCTACTTTTCCGACTAGAAAAGCTGCTAGAGGAACAATCGTAGGGCGCGTTATTGTTTCGTCTATTATAGGATCGTCGCTCTGGAGGATTCGCCGTTGGTGCTCTAGGAGGTGGCATACGAGGATAGAAGGAGCTGCTGCGGAGTTACCGATACCACATCCTAAGCATCTTAAGTCGTCTGCGCAGCTGTCTAGATTTACGAAGGAGTTATCTGCCCGGTGAGGACGATTCCGAGGAAGTAGGACGACATCGTCTCCTCGATTATGATCGCGCGAGGGCGAACGATTTTACCCTCTGAACCGACGCGTGAAAGGACCGCTGTCCTTTGAATCTTTACCTTCGAATTTGTATTATTCGTTTTTGGCATCACTACTCATTTATTGAATTTATTCTATTTTAAATATTCATTAAATTAATCTTGTCTCTTAATCTATTATTATTGTTGTTATTATTATTAATATTATAATTATTATTACTGGTATTATTATGTCATGTATCGTTACATACATTTTCCAAGTATTTCACCTAACGACATTAATCACAAAGAGAACAAATATATTTTATAAAAAGAAATAATTTAAGTTTTGAAGAACCGACAAATAGAAAACATCAAGAAAGTAAATCCCAGGCTGTGTATCGGGAACACACCTTTAGTTTGACACAAGATACTTTTCACATACATCAGAGTTGAAATAAACAATCACAATTGATTTCATTTTGTGAGTTATTATTCTTCTAATTCTCGTATAGTTTGATGTATCTTTATATCTTCAAGTATTAAAGTGTACGAGCACATGTAATATTGAAATATCCTGGTTTTATAGACGAATGCGTCAATAAAAATAAAAATTAAAAATTAACATTTATTATTTCATATTCAGATCTACGATTTTTATACATAATATTATTATAAATAAATTTTCATTTATCTAATAAAATATAGAAAAAAAATTCTAAATACAACAAAAGCTAATCCAATTTTATTGAGTTTTCATTCAAATATTACGATTTGATTATTTAAAAAGTATTAGAAACTTTTCAATAAACCATTTATACATGTACAAATTTAAAATCGGAAGAAGCTCCTTTATCTTTATTATTTCATCTGTTAACCTCAATTACATTCAATCAATTCTTTAATTACTGTTATTATTATTCCAATTATTGTTCTTAATGTGAACAGCTCCATTATGGCTTATAAAATCTTCAAAAACATTTTGCGCATTTTTTATCAGTATTTATTAAGCTATTAAGTTTCAGAGCTATGATTCCTCATAAATATGTACGTATGCATATGAGATCATACAAAATCTGCTTTTATGCAAAGTTATTATAATAAAACAGATAGATCCATAAAACGTCGGTCGTATTCTTTTTGCTTTTATGAAACAATCGAAAAAAAGAAGGACTGGGCCGATTGATTAATCATCAAGGCAACGAAAAACATAATACACGCCATCAAGTCATCGAAGGTAATACCTTCCTTACTGAATTTCACGAAAAAGGAAGTTAAGGATTTTCGAGAGCTTCTACACCATAATTTTTCAGTTATGAGAGTCGGATAGCACAGATTTGTAATAAAAGCCATCCGAAATGCTAATTTGTCTTTCAAATTTGACTTCATCCACATGCTACTCTAAAACAGACACTTTGATCTAAACGGTACCTGATCAATGTGAAATTAAGATTTCTTCAAGAATTTGTCAAAATCGGAATGCCATTTTGCGCAGAAAGCGAGAATATCCCTTTTTTGTCCATTTCATTCTCTTGACTCAGATCAATTTTTATTATTTATTAATTATTTTTATTAATTGAAATTCATTAATTCTTTAAAGTTGGAAGTGTTATTAGAAACTTCTAAAAACTAATTATTAAAAAATTTGTAGTAAAGGCTTTTATATTTGGTTTTGAAAATAATGATTATAACTTTACTTACCTTGCGTTATTTAATCGATTAAAATTTTACGTTGATTGAGTTTAGTAGATCCCTAGATTATTATACAATTTAAATTAAAAATAAATAAAATATGTAGTGGTGATAAATCGAAACTTTAAATTCATAAATTTAGTCATTTATATTATATACAAACTTTTTTTTTTATAAAACTTATCAAAAATTTAAAAAAAAATATAAAAACAAAAATTATATAATATGATTTATAATTTAAATATTATTAATGTCAAAAATTGCTGTTATAAAATGCGCTTTATTATGTAAGATATTTATCGAAGAACTTACATCAAATGGAAATCGACTTATGCTAATGGAGGGAATCTCTTTTGAAGATGTTGTCATATTTAATTAAGAAAAATGATTTTTATGTTAAACTATTTCCTCATTCTTCATCTGTAATTATAACTTGCAGTATTATTAAAATTTTACACAATAAATCGAGTTACATATTAATTGTGAATAACAATAAAATCAATTTCATAAAAACAATTTATTCACGTGGCACAAAGTAGCGATTAACCTTTGTAAAAAGTATGTATTTATAAAAATAAAAGTACGGTGGAGCAGCATGAGATCGCAGAAAAAAATGTTTATCGTTATTCATTCATCGCCAAGAGCAATCATTAATTTTTTTTTAACAATTCAGATTCTCTGATATATGATACTTTACATTAACACTGTCGAATTCCTTAATTGATTAATGAGGGCAAGTATGATTTTTGTTTATTCGACTACTAATAGACACGTTTATGTATTTAGTGCATATATATTTTATATTTCATCTCTATTAACTTAAATTATTTATGCATATGGATCATAATAGATTTGCTTTAATGTAAATATAGAATTGAGATCCGAATAATAGATTGTGTATATGAAATAATTGATTTATTTATTTTATAAATAAAAAATATAAACTTTCTCTATAATAAAAAAATAATTTTGGATTTAAAATGATTGATCAAATTGTAAATGCAATATTAATTCAATTTAAATAAAAATATTATTCATTTCAATACTGAATATTGATGTTTTAGAAAGTCATCTTCAAGCGTAAAGTGAGTTATAAATAATCTTTTTAATATATCCATATTTAGAAAAATGTAAGTTATTTTAATGATGCTTCATAAATTATTCAATAAAAAGTAATTTTAATTTGAATGATGATAAATCGGTAAATTTGTGATATAATATATTTAAATTAAAAATAAAAAATGAGAATTTAAAACTTATTACTGAACGTTAACATGTTATAAAATTATGCAAAATTAACTAAACCAATATTAAGAATATTTAATCTTATTTATCAACTTGGTAGATTCACACGGAGTTTAGTATTAATTAAAAGATTTGTATTCATTTTTTACTAATGAAAAGTTTATAAAATACTAAATTTTAGTTCAAAATTATTTTTCAACTATCGTTTTCGATTTTAAGCTTTTATTAAATCATTAATTTAGTAAATTTGTATGTCAGTTTGAAAAAGCATCATTTGAGTCATAAAAAAATTATTTATAAATTCATCATTGACTCTTTTATAATAAGGCTTCTTTTCTTAATTCAATAAGTGAATAAAAGTACATTGAAATTTATTTTTAATTGTATTCAAAATGAAAAAAGGAATATAATGAAACCTAAAGTAATATTAAAATAAGGATTAAAAAAATATATATTTAAATTAATAATTATAATTTATTAAATACTAAATAAATTAAATGATTTATTTGATGATACATTTTTATTTTTAATTACGCATTCACTTGTAAAACAGAATAATAACATCGTTAAAAAAATAGTGGAGGTGATCAAAACGAGAAAGTCAAAAAAGATAATGAAAAAAAACAGAAAGGGAAAAGGGATTCGCTCCGTAATGTACAGTGATTTTGCATCATTAATTGAAAAGCTTTTAATAAAGTTTCTTTGAAATCATATTACAGCATGTAAATTGTAGTTAAATTAATATGAATATACTTGATTTAAATATAAGATTTACTAGACTACGATAAATTAATTTGATAATATATTGATAAAATTTGTCTAGAAGAAAATGTATATATTTTAGTGTCGGTACATTCAGTCATAAATTAAAAAGATTATACGAAAATATCATTTGTCTTGCAAAAATACCATTGACATTTAATAATTTCTTTTATATTATTTATATTTAAAAAACTTAAATTTATACATCATTAAAAATAAAACAAAAGTTGCTACCATAAAAAAGAAAGTATGTATAAATACATCAAGTGTCTGTAGTAAGCATGGCTTTTACATGTAAATAATTACAAATGTTCTTAGTCAATTCCTTTTCTTTATCTCAACAGAGACGACATGATCATAACAACGCTGATCTATCTTTAACAGGATGGTGTATCAAAAGTGCAAGTCCATAGATAACATAGACGTGGTAAAATAATTGTCAGGTTCATTAAAAAGCAATCAATTCATCTTTTACTTCCATAAAAATTGATTGTGAAATAAACGTGGGCCCGTGGCCAGCAAAACCATTGAAGAATAATCTTTATCGCGCTCACACGTTATTTCTCTCTCTCTCTCTCTCTCTCTCTTTTCTCTTGGCAAGTGATAAACGTCAGTTGGAACATTTAACAGACTAAAGGCACGCAGCAGCGCCTTTTTACGTGGGTGAAGTCACGAGCGACGACAACACCTTTCCAACAGAATTACACATGGAATTTGCAATTAAACTTCTGCTAAGGAAAAAGAGTTTGATAATGGAAAATCTTCGTACTCATCAATTAGTCACTTTCTTCGATTCGAATGAACTATTAAAAGAAATATTTAAATTTTCTTGATTTTTTGGCAGCACGCATCGTTCGTTCCTCGTAGAGAGATAATAACAGGAGAAAATTTTTCGGCCATCGACATCTTTTATCTTGCGCATTTGGATTTGTCGACGGGATGCTGTTCGGTCGTACCATTGATTGGAGTTCTTTTCAGTTATATTTTCTTATTTACTACCTTCTTTGATTTAAGAGAGTGCAAATTCTACAGTGAATTCTTGAGGGTATGAATGCACATTACAGAATTATTTCGTCATTGATAAGGTCCAAAAGAGATCGCCCGCCTTGATCTCCTTGTGAATACCGACAAGTTTGTTCATCGAGGCAATTTATGTAACTGATAAATTTAGTTTTTAAATAAACACAGTTGAGCCTTTTCTTTTTTGTTATTTTTTTTTTTATGAAGAATTATGTAAGGAAATCGTAAAAATACAAATATTCCTTCAATTTTTAAAAGAAAAAACGAAGATTTAGAAAGTCTCTTGGGTATATAAAAAAATATTTAATATCGAGTATTACTACATTATATATAGAACATATAACTATAAGAATTATTATTATATTTTCAAAATATCGATTATGTATACGTTAATAAATTTTTATACTAATTTTATTTCTGAAAAAGATTTTCATCGTAAAAAATGTTATATTTTAATTACTCAGCAACGATATAAATTTTCAAAATTTCTTTCAATATTTACACTTACTTAGTTATGTACTGGAAATTGTTAAAGATCTTAAGGTTAAAATATATTAACAGTAATAATGTTTGATACCTTTTTCATTTGTTCATTACACATAAAAATCAATATATTTTCTTAAAAATCATATTTAAAACATTAATATGTGAACAATTACTTCGAAAATTAAAGTAACAAAATAAATAAAAAAAAATGTTTTTATTAAAATGTTCCAATTTTCAAACTTTGAAAAAACATTTACAAATTAATAATGTAATGTATAAATGCATATTTAGTTAAGTTTTTAATGATATTGTAATATATTAAAAAGATCGTAAATATATTTATAATCAACTATTTTTAATTATTATAAAATAATTAATTAATATTGGTAAATTTATTATTATTTAATAAAATAAAATGTAAATTTTGTTAAATAATACTTCCTATATTGATTTGAATATTTAAAATAAATTAAACTTACAATAGTCTTGAAGGTAAATTTCTATTATTATACTTAAACTTGTTTACGTGTTAAATTTATTCATTTCATCTCAAAGACAAATAATTAATTTTATTTCGATATTTCGCTGTTAATGTGTAACTAAGTTTTCAAAGTACTGATCATTTAATTGCGACTCGTGAATGCTTATCCAATCACTTATGACAATTGAAGCAGTTTCAGCAATAAAAACAAAAATTTGTATCAACGATTTATTTCTTCCCAATACACACTGTAAATGCTTCTTATTATGATTATTATATTTTGACAAAAAAGAAAAATAAATAAAATAAAAAAGATAAATGTTATAGTTTCTTAATGTTGAAGGTTTATAATTTAAAATTCTTTTAGTGATCACTACATATTAGATAACACATTATTTTAAATAGCGGAATAAAATTTTTAAAATATTAATCATTATATTGTATATAAAGAAGTAATATAAGCCAACAAAAATAAATTTAACAATGTTTTTCTCTGATGAAGTATAATTAAGAATAACTGAGTTAATAAATTAATATTATAAATTAATTTGAAAATGTCTTGGAACTTGAATAAAAATTATGTACCAAAAATCATACAATAATAAAATTTAAAAACCTTAAATATCATCTATAAAGTTTTATTTAATAATTCTACTTTAAAAATCTAACAATAAAGTAATAATAAAAATTGATATGATTTTAAAGATTTATTATATTTCAGTGCTTTTTTTGATATACATAGTAATATTGAAAAAAGTTAATGACTCATGATGCTGATAATAGAATAGAATTTATATATATAAGAAGTTATCATTAAAAATCTTTTTTGCTAAATTATAGTTAATATTTATAAATTTTCTGACTGATATAAAATGAAATGATTTTTATTCAATATTTTTTTACATTGGTATTCTAAGAGATATAGTAAATATAAAAAATATGTGTAGGGTGACATCAAATTTTAATTTTACATAACCGTTTTAATGACGTACAATATCTGAACGGTTCATTCAAATGAAACATTTTATGTGTATAAATATTACAGCAAAGCTAATTTAAAAATCACTTCGAATAAGATAAGGCTTCTTTAATTTGATAACTTTTTTATTACAAAATACGACAACTCGTTTTCCGATCACTAAGTGCAGAATAGAGTCATTCAACGTATAGATTATTGAATCATCGCAAATAAAATTTTGATTCGCAGTTAATTATATTTATAAACTTTTAATAGTTTAATTAAATAATCTTATTGACTACGTGTTTGTATTTGATATATTATAAAAAAATACATTCTAAATAATTTCATCATTTTTTAAATCTATTTTTTTAGTTAAAAGTTAAAAATTTAAAATTTTGAAATAATTTTTTGGTAATATGATTGAATTTTATTAATGAGCTTGCAATTAATCTAATAGATATTTTTGTCATTTAATTTTAATTTCATACGTCTTGATGAAAAAAACCAACTCGAGTTGATTAAAAAAGTATAAATTTTTTCTCTTTTAGATATTTCTAACTTATAAATAATGTTCTTGTTCAGTGAGAATATGCGTATTTTCCTATCCCTCTAGAATGTTTTGAATTGAATAGAGAGATCACAACACCTTTGTTGCGTTCGCAACTTTGGCTTCCGTCTGCGAGTGTTTTCGTGTTAAAAGTAACATTTCAAAGTTTTATCTACTCTCTTCCCCTTTCTTACTTTTCAAGTATTCCAGAACGAACCTTTTTTCAAGAAGCCTACAACGCCCGCCGAATCTTCGTACTTGTCGTTCGGATATTTCAGATAACAAGTAAATTATTGATCCGCTTTATCGAAAGCGCAGCGTGTGGTTTTAACTTTTATTATCTTGTTTCTCGTTTCATTTAAACATTTTTTTATATTAAAAATTAAATATATTTGTTATGTCATCGAAACATAATATAAGTTGTGATGGTTTTTTTTCTGCTTTACCTTGCCCTTGTGTTACGCGAAAAGGAGCAAACGTCGCGAAAATTCGCTGTTTTTTAATTAAACAAACAATAATTTGGTAGTAGAGTTTCGTTTCAGTCTCTGAAGGTGATTGAGAAAGTTAGAAGTTCTGCTTCGATGATTGAACGACGAAAGATGAAGTTGATCGTTGAATTTCCGCCCACTCACATGTGGTCCAGTTCAGCGCCGCTGGGCCTATGAAACACAGAAGACGTGATATGTAGAGTCGGAGAACTTCGTTGATCGACTGAAAATTGGTGATAATATTTTTGTTATTAAAAATTGTTATAAAACTGCTTATGTCACGTGAAAAAATAGAATTTGATTGAAACCACATATCATAAACAAAAGAATATCCTTTGTCAGCCATGTGGCTACCTGTGTTTTAAAGGTATGCCCCTGTATAGTGAGAAATCTTCCCCTGGAATTCGTAGTGTTAGACAGTGCAATCATTCCAACCCATGCTAGTGACTATTCAGCGTGAACTAGAAAATTGGCTGAACTTAAGGGCAAGACTTATATATATATATGCATACTTAGAAATAGTTACATTGGAACCAGTTTACTCTGATGCAGCTACTCGATCGCCGACCTCATAGCTTCGTGCTTGTCAATGGAAGTCATGGAAATTTGAGAAGCATCTTCTGGAGAAGGATCATGTGGCTGCTCTTCCAATACAAGAAAAGTACAACTCCAGTGCTATACTCGTATCCTTGCTGACTCAAATACGTTTGATCTACCTTTACGGGTATGCCTACATGTTTAATTTTATACCATTAGTTGAAATCCCCCCCCCCTACTGACACGGATAAAAAAAGGACTTCCTTTGTGGTTACAGAACCGCAAAATTGGGAGTCCATAGAAAAAGATGCGACCAAGAAGCCCTGGTTGATCTTGTAATTCATAAAACGTTTTTCATATTAAGATGGTGAACGCCCTCTAGCGGTTAACTCTGCTATCTAATACCCTTTAAACCTTGATACAATAAAATTTTAATTCTCAATACTTCAACAGTATAAAGTATATAAATTATTTGTATCGTAAAAATCTTTTATAGTTTTATTACATAGGCAAATTATTTCAATAAAATATTGTTGCAGATTAGTATATTATGATATAATTAAAAATCACTAGATATCTTCGAGAAACTCTTTTAAAATCGATTTCACTTAATTCTAATTGTAGAAGGTTATGTTTTTCATTTTATTTTAATGTTCATATATTCCAATAAAAAAGACACTACAGATACAATGCTATAAAAAATGAATATCATCGATTTAAAATTAAAAAGCTTATTTTAAAAAATACGTAATTAATTATATCATAAACAGTATTTTACTAAATAATAATCAAAACATATACTTTTTATAATTTTGTTTATTAATTATTATTAATATAATTTGATTTAACAATTTATTTTATTTTAAATATCATAGTTATAATATTGCAGTTTCTAAGTTCTTATTTATTGGATTTCCTGTCTGCATTTTAATGAGCAATAAACTTTATTATAATTGTATATGTGAATTTCATATACATACTGATTTTTTGATGCACAATAAAAGAAACTTTTAATTCATTTTAATCTATAATACAATTTTTTTGTGTTATAATTAACTCAATTTAATCCTATGTGTTGGTTTAAATACAATATAAATAATTTTAAATACGTGTATTATATTTGTAAATTAAATAGAAATTTAGTCATACCACATTGTATTAAAAAAAAAAAATATATGTAAAAATCACCAATTCAGGCTTAATGTAAATATTATATACAGTCAATTTTAATTTAAAACAACTTTATTTAGAAAAAAATTATATTCAAACATTTTAATATTTGCATAAATATAAAGAATGAAGAAAAAAATTTATTTATTAATAATTACAATAGAAGGTTAAAATATAGAATAAAAAAACGTACTAGTTTTTTACATATTGATTTGGGGAATACATGGTTTTTTAGAACACATGGTTTTTTCTAAATAAATCAAACTTAAATAATATATTCTTACTTTTTTTTAAATATCTTCATTAATTGACACTAGTTATTTTAAATATGCGCTGAAATTAAAATTTATTAATATTACAGTAATCTATGGTTTTTTGTATCCGACGTTGACCGGGTGGTTTTTTACGTCTAGAACGTACTTTTTATATGAAAATCGTCGTAGAAAATGCGGAAGTAGAATATCAAATATTTTGTGCGAGTAGAAATAATTTCGTTTATTAATAAAATCGGTTATACAAATTTGAGAAATATATAAGGCCTAATGGAGAGTTTTTCCTTTGTAGATGAATAAATTTTTAATGTGAGTGCAGTCCGATTGTGAAAAAAGTCGAAGAGCAATCGAGCTCAACGGCACCCGAATTTTTAATTGTTCTTGTGGGTAATAAAGTTTATCTTGACTAACATTTATTAAACATTAATTTATACATCTTACCCTATCTCTATATCGTCTTCTTTTTATTTCTTTTTTTTTTTTTTTTTTTGTAGTAAATTAAATATTTAGGACTAGAGTATTTGCAACAAGTGCCTAAATGTAATGAAAATGTGATAATTATATTTTGATCATTATATTAGTTAAATATGCTTTTATTATTAAAAAAATTATTTCTTCTTTATTAGTGTAAGCAATAAAAATAAAAAGTAAATAATTTTTATAATTAAACATTCGTATTAATAATAATATTATTGAGTGAATTTTTAATAACCAATATTTTTATTTATAAACATTTACAAGAGAAACTTACAATAAAATACTTTATGAGATTATTGTAAAAAATCAATATAAATTATCTGCTAAAAACTTCCTTGATATATAAACAACTTTTAGTATTACAATAAAATATATTTGTACGCTTGTATAAATTGTTTTCTTGAATTTTGCACAAGGTATGTTAAACCTGAATGTAAAGTTTTTTCTGACGCTGTCATAAAGTCATCGAATTTCCCAACCTTGGATAATGTGAATAAAAAAGATTTACCGATGACTACTTCTGCATGGTTTTACTGATATTTTATGCATCATCGTTAAAAGTGTTACGAATTCTCAAAGACTTAAACTTGCAAATAATATTGCGTAGGTGAAAATACTCTCGAGGCTAACGTACCGAACATCCTTACTGCTCTTATTATTTATTTTTCTATACAGTTTAGCTAGTCCTTGATTTCAAGGATTTTCCGGGACTCGATGAAGATAACCATTCGACATTGGATTTTTTAGTTAACTACTGTTTTCATAACACTTCAAGTTTTATTATAATATCATTAATAACAATTATTATTTGTAAAGTCTGAACAATCCACTTAGAGCCATTTAAATATATTACTCGAATAATAAAAAATAGATATTATTATATTAATTTTGAAAGTGAATTGTTTTTTATTTTTAGAAAATAAACAAGCGACTAATTTTAAATAAAAATAAACATTTAATGGAGAAATAAATTTTTTTTTTTAAAGTAAATATCGCATACAATTCATTTTTCAAATATGTTAAACAATATAACTATACTTAATTGCCTTAATTACTACAATACTAATGTAAGTAAAATAACAATAATATTTAAAAAAAAACTGTTTATTGAATTTATATTTAATTTTAACATACATACATATATATATAAATTATTATCATATTTTTTAATTCATCTAAAATTATTTATGGAAATATAATATTGAATAGATTATGAAAGAAATATATCTTTACAGTTTGCTATAATTTAAATTATTTTTAATTATAATTATTCTTTTATATGTTCTTCATTAGCTTCTTATTAATTAACACAAATATATATATATATATAATGAAGTAAAATAAATGTGCATGATTATATAGTTCACAATGACAAATATGCAAAAATACAAAGACTTATCATATTAAATAAAACCTAACTCTTAACATTTACTAATATCTATTTTTAAAAATTAACCTTTCACCGAAATTTTTAATAATAAATTTTTTACTTTTAATACACCTTTTTATGTTATATGTTTTTTGTGTAATAACTTTTTTTTTTTTTACCAATAACTGCTTGTTTACTAAAGAAATAAATATAACTCCTTTTTTTCGTTCATTTTTGGCTAATGCACTTTATAAAAAGGCTTGAATTCGTCTAACTTTTCTTTTTATGTTGGAGATCTCGTGAATTTCCTTGAATACTTTTTATTCCTTTGTGATGAGCTGGACCATCTAGTCTATGTACGAATGGGACGACAGGTATGAAGAATTAAATTCAAGCCGACCCTTAATAACCATCGTATCGTGGACCTGCACTTGAGATCGTGAGAGAATTCCCGGGTGTTTAACCTTTTTTTTTTTTTTTTCTTCAACTTTCTTTCGGTTTCTTCTTGATTGCCTCATTTCGGACCTCTCTCTTCCAACGATGGGCCTCTGTCTCGGTTGTACTCTTTGTCACGGCCGGCCATCTCTGATTTCATGTTTTCTTCAGGCGTAAATATTGCATTCCATCTGGAAATATGTTTCGCACCTGAAACAAGAATACTCGGTGCAAGAATATCGCACGAATCCAAGTTTTTTACCTCCTTGGCATTATGTCTTTTTTTTGTTTCTCTATGACGTTCCTTGTCGCTCGGGCATCTCGGTACGTCGCTTATCGTTTCAATTTTTAGAAATCATGATAATTTTGCGTGGCACTTATTTATTTAACTCACGCTTTCTCCCTTGAATTTTTTTTTTATTTTCACTCTCTAATTCATACTACGAATTGTTGAACTTAATTCATATCATTGCGATATAATCGAAATACTAATGCATTATGGTTTACTAAGCGAGCTAACATTTATAAGGCACTTGAAGGTGTATTTACAGTGTAGCATTGGTTTCTGGTACACATATGCACTTGATTAGAAACGATACGAGTGCATGTGAACTACAAATGCATTTGTTAACGTGCACTAGAAATAAAATTAATTTATTTATATTTATTGTATTTAACATTAAATTTATCAATATTGATTTACTGGATGGAATTACTGAAATAGTCTTGGTTTAGAATTTTTTTTTTTATAAATTTATACGATTTTCTACCATTGTTTCCTTTTTTACATATTTGTATACAAAAAAAATTTATTTATAAGAAGCAATAAATCTATTATGATATATTATATAATGTAACCTCTACATGAACATCCTTTTGCTTATTATACGTACTATGTTTTACAAGGTGACATATAATACAAGGTGATAAAATAGAAAAATTGGAGACAAAAAAAAGACTAATTGTCGTATGACATGCATATTGTGTCATTGTGTAAATTTCCGTAAAAGCAGTGCAGTTACAAAAGCACTGAAAAACCAAGAAAATAGAAGTTAAAAGGGTAAAAATGAAAAGGGAGCACTTAAATTGAGCCATCCTGGAAGGTGAGTACGGAAGGGAAGGGAAGGGAAAAAGAAGAAAGAGGAAAAGGTCAGGGAAAGGGAATAGGGTCGGGTCGAGTCAGTCGTGGTCAGCCAATGAAGATATTCACGATTGGTGGGTTTGGTATCGCTTAACTTTTATCGAGCTCTCCTCGATAAGCAATAATTGAGCGTATCGACGCAGATAAGTCGCTCAGCCTCCCGTCAAAGTATCTTTTTCGTGCACAATCCTTTATCTTCAGCCCCGATTAACTCACCCCTCCCCACCCCTCCTACCGCCAAACCATCTCGACTCTGTATGCAGAGCCACGCTCCGGAGTTTCTTAATCTTGACGGATATGAGATCTTACGAAGGAGCTCCAGCATCAGCAGCCTAGATTCTCGCGACGACAACCAACAGAATCCGAATCAGGCCTCCTTCTGCATTTTTCATTTTTCTGCCTCACGGTGACAACTCTTGCTCTCTGTCTTTTGCATTGTGGACACGTTTGTTTTATTTTTCTTCTTTCTTTTGTTAATATCCCTCGTGTTTCTAATTTATTTCTCGAAAACTCGCCGTTGGATGAGCTTCCAGGAGTATAACTGTACTTTAGACTCGGGAAGTCGTGGTGCTGGTTTTCGGTGTTTAATACGGCCTCAAAAGTTCAGGAAAATGTGGTTGTTTAACTTTGCTCGAACTCGACCATCTCTCAATGCGAACTTCAATTGGGATTTTTTTAATGCACGAAACACGCTGTTCGAAACAAAAATTGAAAGTCAATTTCGATTCATAAGTATCAGATATTTTATTAATTCTATGACATTGCTCGCCGTAAGCCGTAACCGTAATGAATAATTTTTTAATTTGTATGCTAAAAAGCTGTATTTTATATTTCTTCAAATAAATGATTGTTGAAGAAGATTTTAATGTTGTATTTGTCATTCCAACTTCCAGACTCATGTGATAATTCTTAAAATTAGAACAAACACGTAGATTCATTATCTTTTGTTGCCTGCATCTGTTAACCTTGTATTATCTATAAATAATTTATTATTTTATCTTTATGCCATTATACAAACTGTTATTCTAATTTTTCAGCCAGCTACTTCAAAACTAATACAATTTAAATCAATTCAAATTGATTTTATTTGCATTTGTAATAAGTGCTTTATAATTACCAATATTCTTCAGTATAATCGAAAATAAACAACAATCAACAATAAATTAACAAGTACGTAAAAATGGCGTTATTTATAAAATGTTTAAAGATCAAAAAGCTATTTTGAATAATGAGAATGTGTATTTGAGCGACAAACCTATTTAACGGAAAAAGCAATAAATAATCCGACTAAATCGTGAAATTTGCAATGGACTTTTTTTGGATTAGCTAGGTGGAATAAAAGAAATTCTAAATAGATAGAGATATAAGATCGGCTGGGACAGTCGCGGCACACCCCGTTAATTCATTTTTCTTCTTAATAATCTGGAGCACCTTAAAAATGCATCTGCAGCAGATCGCGAATTTATCGCTTCCTTAATCTTGAGGAGCATTTGGCTTATTTCACATTTCGTTTAGCTATCGCGAGTGATTGAGCGGAAGAGGTTAAAGAAGATTTTATGGTTATCTACATAACGAGAGCGTTAAAGAGTAACGAGGTAATGGACCGCCGACGTGCATTTGTTGGAGGCATCGCGCCATCATCGCGGTATTTCCGTGAAGAAAGTCAAAGTAATGACGGGGGTAAAAAGTGTACGAGTGTAGGTACGTAAGTGTGTGGCTGCTGCACATTTTCCGAAAAGGAAAAAAACGAGTGGAAGGAAGGAAGGAGCGCCATTGTTGTTTGCAAGGTGGCTCGGAGGTATCTCTAATGGGTGGATTTGCTCTGGGAAACTCCTCGGCTCTCCTTCCACGTACGTACCTACCGGGAGCAATCGCTCGTAAAATAGTTTCGGTGTTAAGGATGATTTTCGAAATAAGTACCGAGCGCCCGGGAATTCGCCTCGCGACTTTGAATTTTCGACATGCCTCGCTCCGTTAACGAAAGAACGGTTATTATTAAACGTTGCGATGCTAAACGAAAATTTTACTTTGCATCTCTTAAGGAATTTTCTTTTACAGCTTTGATTTAGGAAAACGGGACACACATCATACTATTTTCTACTGAAACATGCTACTCCTGAAACATACCTTTTCATTAGCATGTTTACGAAATTGTATCCTTAAAGTTCAAGTCGTTTAGTAAAACTTTAAATATAAATTTTCTTGATTAAAAGAAAAAAAAAGATTTATATATATATATATATATACATATATATATATATTTAATATGGAGTTTATGTTATATTTAACGACATTTATAAAGATTACAAATTTTTGATATATTTATAATTAATCTTGAGCATGAAGAATAAGAATTTTTTCAAATTATTAATCGACATTAAGTAGTACGATTCTTACACATATACTATTGTTTTTTTCATCCATTTTTTTCTTCTAGAATATTTTTTGTGAGTTACAATTTGTTTCTTATAAAGGAAAAGTTTAAATCGTATTACCAGGCCAATGCTCGAGTGAAAAAAAACTATCGGAACGTATTTGCAGTACAATGCTTCATTGTTATAATTTAAAATACATTGCACTGACGTTTCAATTATGCTTATTAATAACAACTACCATAAAATAATTTATAATTTTAATCTCTTAAAGTTAACAAGATGTACAAAAAATAAATGTAAATTTAATTTTTAGTGACTGACGTTAATGTACGTCGATGTAAATAAAAATTAGGATTTAATAATTTTAAATATAAATTCAGCAATATCATTAGTAAGTTTCTTTCATGAAAAAGCTTTTTATAATAATGTTAATAATAATTAAGATATTTAATAAATGTACGTGTATTTTGTTTTGCACTGAGCATTATATACAGCAACTTTTCATAGTCACTCCAGATAAAATTAACATTTATAAACGTTACCAGATAAATAGAATTATGTTAAGGTACTTATGTCCGTTTAACTCATTATTAAAATCTACTTAACTAATCATGTAAATCCGATAAAAGAATTTCATTTGAGATATTCAAGAAAGTGATGGATTTAATGAGCTTATAATAAAAACAAAATCAGACGTGTGCACTCTTCCTAATATAAATCATGTGAAAAATGCACTTATAAGGAATAATTGCTCATGGCTAGACGTTGAACTGGCTAAAAGTTTGATTTATAACTGACAATAATGATACATAATACATAATCATCACTACAAGAGAGCTCAAAAAAGAACGAGGCAGCGACGCGTGTAAATTAAAACAATACATAATTAGGTGAAGTAATCTTTGGCCGATTAATAAGCAGTTAAAGAGTGTGAAATCGACGTGAATCGGATATTTTTCAAATTCCCTAACTCTGCACGTGCACGCGATCCCCTACAGTCTCACAATCCTCATACATGACCCACTCCATGAAAAGCGCTAAAACACAACAACACCAACACCAACACCAACAACAACAACAACAACAACAACAACGTGCCCTTCCCTTTCGCTATTGCGTCTGATTGATCGCGCGGGCTCATTGATTGTCTCTGAGCCCATAAATCCCGACGACGAGGGGCGGGTTCTTCGGAGTGCGCCCGGGGTCGCCGAAGGACACACACCGGAGAGATCAACCCGTGCTCCACGTGAGAATTGGGACGCGCGAAGACGCGGCGGAGCCTCTCCTACAAGAGCACGACGGCGATGGCGACCGCGACGACGGCTTTTCCTAGCTCCAGACGCCCACGGAATCACGCTGTAATTTTTACTTTAATCCACGGGGCTGACGAAACAACCATTTTTAGAACCCTGGAAAAAATCGAGATTGCGATTTTAATTTAAATAATCGCTTAGAATTTACTTTGCGCTTGCATGTAATTATTATAACTTGAACTTTAGTTGATTTGCAGGTATTTTTATGCATTTACAACTACACATTTTAACAAATTTTAGATCGCTTGAAGCGCCAGTATGATTAAATAAAATTAATATTATCGTTGAGGTACTATTATTAATTTTAATTAGAGCACCCGACAATCTCATTCGCAAATTTAATCAGGGTTCCTTTCTACCAGCCCCACTAATTACCTCTGCGACTTTTAATTTTCTTATTTATTTCATATAGTGAATGAATTTTATCTATTTCTAAAAATACAAAGATGAAAATATGTTTATTTCATGGAAGTTGTTGAATTCATACGATTAGACTCCCTTTTTATATAATGCTTTTCCAGTTTTAAAACAAATAATATTCTAAATAAAGGAAATCTGAAGGATAGAGATGATTGAAAATGATTTCATAATGCAATTGCAATAATTTTGCTGTCACAATCGTGGATAGGTGAGCTACAGCATTGTCCCGATGAAAAGCAACCTTTTTTAAACCTTGTAGTTTTTCTTTTGTTTTATCTTCGAATGATCCGGTGAAAATGTAGCGTTCCGCGGAGTTTTATCTCCGTTCATTTTTAAAAAGTTAATAAAGGTTGTGTCGAGGGTATCCTAGAAGTTAGTGACGATAACCGCTCTAGATGATGTAACTATTTTTCTTATTTTCTTTCATGCGCAATCACCGGCTTTAGTCCCTTACTCTAACTCTTATTCAGCATTAAAACTGCCATCACGAATCCGCGACCCATCAATTTCTAACAAACCAAGGAAGCTTCTAAATTACAAACTACGCGCTGATAATTTTTTATTGGCAATTTTTGGATTGTTTCTCGTATTTCTGGAGTAATGACCGCAGAATAGTAATCAAGACGTTCAGCGTCGCTTATCCTCGTTCGGCCACATCGAAAAAGACTCACTGAAATCACTCATGAACCGTTGTAACGATAATTTGATTTTATTTTTTACCAACAATCAATTCTAATGAAATGAATTATAAACAAAATTAGGTAAATGAAAATGTTTACTTTTCTCTTGAAAACGTAATAATTAATCTTAAAAAAAAATAAAAAATAAATAATTAACTAAACCCTCTAGATTGATTAAATTATTTATAAATCTGTAATTTGTCGGTTTAAAACATTCATTATAAAATGTTGTAACATTGACTCTGATATTGTTGTTGCATTATTTTATAATAAAATAGCGGTATAAAATTTCAAAATTAATAAATACTTTATGTCATAAATGTTTTATTACTGAAAGTTCTGTAAGTACTTTTAAAATAAAAAAAAAAAAAAAAAAAAAAAGAATAGTAATCAAGACGTTCAGCGTCGCTTATCCTCGTTCGGCCACATCGAAAAAGACTCACTGAAATCACTCATGAACCGTTGTAACGATAATTTGATTTTATTTTTTACCAACAATCAATTCTAATGAAATGAATTATAAACAAAATTAGGTAAATGAAAATGTTTACTTTTCTCTTGAAAACGTAATAATTAATCTTAAAAAAAAATAAAAAATAAATAATTAACTAAACCCTCTAGATTGATTAAATTATTTATAAATCTGTAATTTGTCGGTTTAAAACATTCATTATAAAATGTTGTAACATTGACTCTGATATTGTTGTTGCATTATTTTATAATAAAATAGCGGTATAAAATTTCAAAATTAATAAATACTTTATGTCATAAATGTTTTATTACTGAAAGTTCTGTAAGTACTTTTAAAATAAAAAAAAAAAAAAAAAAAAAAAAAAAAAAATTAAATATCAAAAGAGCCACGAAAAATTAAAATATACAACTTTTAAGAGTCCCGTTAAATCTTGCAAATTTAAGTGGATTTTAAATTTGTCAAATAACTTAGATTTTTCAGTAAATGGTGTGCCAAGTGTGCAATGGATCTAAAAATTTTTAATTTGAATACACTTTATAATAACTTCTTTTGCAAAGTCATATCGAGGCACAATCAAGTGACTTTATGGCACTGTTCAAATGAAATTTCAGCGATAAAATGAACATTTGCTCATGTTTACGGCACATAGAAATGTGTTTTTTAGAAGACTTCATCGTCGGAATTGTAAGCCATATGGGCGTTTATGCTTTCGTAAATTATTACTATATTTCCTCAAATTACCATTATAAGCCGTCGTAGGTAAAGCAGATGAAGCCGCAGGTACCGAATGATCTATCACCGTATTTCGCGAGTGAAAACGCTGCCACAATAATTAAACTCGAGCACTATCTCAGGTGCAATAATTGCAATCGAACGGACGAATAAACGCCCAACCGGAGAACAATTTCGTTTTAGGTTGCAAAAACACCTAACGAGCGCGCCCGATTTTTTCGGTGAAAGAAGAAATTGCGCGTTACGCTCGTCCTCTCGACTTTCCTGAAAAAGACGAAAAAGGGGAACGGCACCGCCACTAAAACTTAATTCCGAGCGAGACAAGTTGCTTTTGCAAAAAGGAGGATAAAAAGTCGGTGCGAGGCGTGGCACATCGGGAGTCCGTCCGGCGTGCGTAGCTGCTCTCGCGGATGCCGCTTGCGGGAGAGCGAGACGCGGCTACCTCGCACTCACTCGCTCACTCTCTCTCTCTCTGTCTCTCTCTGTCTCTCTCTGTCTCTCTCTCTCTCTCTCTCTCTGTCTCTCTCTTCTCTCTCTCTCTCTCTCTCTCTCCCCCCTGGAGGTGATGGCTCCTCGTTGACGGGTTTCCGTCCGAACCCCCCTCCCCCGGCCTCCCTCGATTCACCGAGTTTCGGTTTCACTTTTCGCCTCTTCACCGCCTTTAACGGCCGATACCTGGAAGGGCGTTAATGAGTGGTCGCCGGTGCTCGGCTTTTCAGGAAATCGACACGACTCGGCCTTTTCCTCGTTTCACTCGATTTGAAAAATCCACGGCTTTCCTCAATTACGGGAGAGGCTTTTTTGCGACGACCACAAGGATCGCCGGCCACGCTCATTACCATGTACTTGATGTCTACTTTTGAGCTTGTCTATGTTTTCGAATGGAGGCTCGAAAAATCTCATTCAATTATTTCCCTCCGACTTTCGAGCTTCAAACTATATGGCGCATAAATAGTTCAACACATTTTACAAGGACCATAAAACCTTGCCGATTTATGCATTTCCCAAGTGTGTAAATATTAAACTGCATGGCGCACAAGTGATGTGTGTATTAAGAAAGCAAGCTTTCATGTTTAAATTTCAAACTATCTTTAAAAAATAAAAATAAATGGAGTAAAGTTGCGATGAAAGTCAAGTACACCATAGAGGCTTTTATGTAACTGCTCGTGTATCTGAAACTTATACATCTTTCATTTCATCAGGTTCACCAGCCAATGTAAAAGTGACTATCCTCCGCTTCCCCCTCTTTTTTTTTTTTTTTTTTTTTTTTTTTTTTTTTTTTTTTTTTTTTTTTGAAAAATAACGTCCGAATATGCTTATACTATTTTTAAACACGAAGATATATATATCTAAGTAAGATTTCTATCAATTTATTTTTATTAAATTATTTTATTTCTTTAAATTTAATCGCTACAGCTATTCATATTCTATTTTTAATAGTAATTTATATGCTTTTCATTGATGTGAAAATAATATTACTCGTTCATTTATAAAATGTGATCTAGAATAATTCATCTCTTCTGCTTCTGCTTATACTATATTTATAACTTAATAAGGTACGCTCACAACATAATTCATAATTCATAATTCATATGATATATTTACGTATAAAATGGAGTTTTCATGTCGCATATGGTAAGACAATTATTACCAATTGCTTATGAAATTAAATAAAGAATATTTATCGAAAGGGCTTAAAAATGTTTTCCAATAAATTTCCTTCAATGTATTGTATTGTATTGTTTTGTATTGTTTTTTGTATTGTTTACTTTTCACCAAATTCTAAATCTGCTGAGTCTTTAACTGCAGTATTAATATATGTATACATTATGAGATTAATGGCTTCAGGCATTAAAGCTTCCATTAGAATCAATGTGTTTTTATTATATTTACAAGTGAGCATAAAAGTTTTATTGACTGGATTATTATTCACAATTGATTTTCACGGCTAAGAGTCTAGCGCCATTATTTTGTGTAATATAGACGTGTTATCCCAGGTTTAACGATTAAAACGATATCTCTTTATTCGCGAGTATTTTCTCGATTTGTGCTCGATCCGCAGAATCCTAAGGCGACGACCACATACCCACTGCACCATCCAGATTTTAAATTATTCGAAAAGAAAGAAAGAAAGAAAGACTCCAATGTGTGCTTATGCAGATGTGTGAGTGAGTGAGTTTTCTCGCTTAGAAATCCTCGATAGCGGTCGTCGTGGACTCGGCCACGCGGACTCTGATTCCTGTTACGTTGTTACGAAAGAAGGATCTGACGTCGCAGCTGCACGAACATTATTATGCTCCAGAATAAACGTGAAATATCCAACGCCCACGTGAAAATCCATCCGAGGAGAGCGGTTTCAGCGCCAAAATGAAGAACTCGCCGAGACGACTGAATCGCCGATCCTTTCCTTTTTATGTTTTCTTTCGTTTTTCGCAATGTTAACCGATTTTTACGTACAGGTTTTCACCAGTGATAACGATGATTATTTTTCTAACTCGAACCTACGAGCTTACTTTCACTGCGAAGGATTAGCTCATGGTTAACATAGCTGAAAGTCCAGTAGGATGTTGTTTACGAATGGTGTTTATATATTGGGCTCTAGTCGAACAATATTATTTATGCAAATGCACGTGTACAAAATCATATATCGAATTCATGTAAATAAATTTTTATCAGGAATAATATTGATTGTATAATATTTTTCAAAATAAAGATTCTATTGTCAAGACTAAAGCACTTATCATTTCCTTTTTTCCAACGTTTTATTGAATTCCTTTAAGAATAATATTTAATTTAATCAAGACATCCTTAATCTGAATAAATATTCATAATGAAATAGCAAATAGTGACGGAAAATGATTCGATTGATTATTAAGAATCTCAAACTAAACTCGGGATTAGCGTGCATTGTGTTTGAATTTTTGAATATTTTAATCTATGTGATGGATGATTGGTCAATTTACTTACAGACTTATAAGTAATTCTTAAATTTTCTATAAATACTTTGATATTTTTTCCGTGTTAGCTTATCAAAATTTTAATAATTCCAAATGATTTACCTTGCAACTATCTATTTTTATTATTGTTGGCCCATTCACTATATTATTATGTATTTTACTATTTCTTCTTTTTTTTTAAATGAATCATAAACTTAAAAATATATAACTTAAAAATAATAAAAATAAATTTAATTTAAAGTTATTAAAATAGATACAACATTATAAAATTACATTGCCTCGATACAAACTTTTGAATACTTAAAGGCTTAAAAAACAAATAAAACTGAAATTACCGATGAAATATTAATCAATACAATATTATAAGAAACAAATATTGTAATAAGTATGATGATAAAAACTACAATACTAATTTCAAGGAAATAAACGAATAATTTAAAGCAGGATTTTCAAGCTAGTTTTGCATTTTGAGTGGTTTTATTTAATATATATAACAATTTTGAAAATGATGATTATAGTGCATTATATATTAATCGAATAATTTAAAATTATTGGAAATTTTAATCAAATATTTTGATACCTTTTTAATCAAAATATTATTACTAAAATGTACACACACGCGTATGTATGTATATATATATATATATATATATATATATATGTATGTATATTCAATGAAAAAGTTGTAAAATGTAAATAGGAGTCAAGTAAAAGTAGTCGAAGAAGCAACCAAAAAAAATTTAAAAATCTTTTTGTTATTATATTATATTATTTATATTAGTTATATTTTAAATATAGCTTTTGATGAAATATAAAAAAATTGATGGTTCTATTTATTATTCATTGACCTTTGAGAAAATAATATTTGATTAATTGAGTGCGGGCGATTCACCATTCAATTCCAAGAAAGGAGGATCAGTATCTATGAAAAATAAAAAACAATTGATTCTCCGGGGGAGATAGTATTTTTTGAAATTTGATTTGTGTAGGTGCCACGGTGGCAACGCGCATAATAAATACTCGTATTACGTAAAAATTTCAAAACGTCCATTTAGATTAAAAAAATTGTTTATTTTCCAGGCTTTTAAGAAGCTCACACCTAATAAGTTATTATGCGTCAGAGGATAAAGAAGCGTTGAAAAAGGGTAGACCTCCTTGGCCGGAGCCAGTGATCTTATTAGCGGGGAGCAGCGCGGGGGAAACGAGGGGGTTATCGCAACGTCTGGAGGAACGAACGAACGAACCTCGGGATCGTGGAGTCGAGTCGCGGGTTCAGGGCGAGGCGATCGCGCGTCTTCTCCTCGTTCCAATTCTCACGCGCGCCTTGAACTTATGGCGCTTATTATGCATCGTTACGGAATATCTGCCAGCCTCCCCCAGCCAGATGAAAACAAGCTCCCTCGGCCTCTAAATCCCCCCTCCCCGCCCCCACCCCAACCCCAACCCCACCCCTCCGCCCTCTTGCGAGACTGCACTTTCTTCTGTGGTTCTGCCCTCCGAGAGTGTTTGCACTTCCCCCTGCCCGACTTCACTTTCCACAATTACACACACACGCGCGCTCTCGCTCACACTCGCGCTGCGTGCAAAATTTCTGCGATTCTTATTCGCCGTTCCTCCTCCCGATTATTTCTCCGACTCAATTTCTGCACAATTGCACGACGTGCGAATTCAAATAAGAGCATGGGAAGCTACGACAGCTCCGCATCTCTCTCTCTCTCTCTCCCCCTCTCCCTTCTCTCTTTTTCTGCCAGCCTCCTAACATCAACTCTCTTGCCCTTTCACGCTGACTTTAATCCTTTTTTCTTTCATTCTCTCTCTCTCTCTCTCTCTCTCTTCAACACTTCTTCCCTTTTACTCCCATTCTCATCTTCCAAACAATTATTTTGCCTCAGAGTAATATTCACTGCCAGTGAACATCCAATAATATAGCTTCGAAAACAATAAAATTCCTTGCGAATTTAATTTTACACGGCCATACACAAATTAAGTTTCCCTTTAATTCAGACTTAATTGTTTATTTTGCGATGGTTAATTGGAAACTCGTATTGATTTAACCAACACCACAAATATCGTTTTTCATTATTTCATTATAATTTCTTTTTTATTTAAAAAAATATTTGATCTGTTTTTCATGTTATTATCGAATTCCAATTAAAACAAAAAGTTTATTCTTTTCATTACGGGCTTTTAATTCGGTGTGCGTGGCATTTATTTGTGCAACAAAAAAATGTATTTAAAGTAATGTACTTTTACCAACAAGAAAAATGGATTAAACTTATTTGCACATCGTGTTTCTTTATACAGATGCCGAGGATAATTATTCGAATCATTCATTAGAAATTGTTGAGCTCCACGCCAATTTAGCCAACTAAATGCAAACTTATATCTCATTCATCAATATAATTTATTCATAATTGACCCAAACTGAGAAGAAAAAAAAAAAAAAAAAACTTTACGAAAAGCTTGATATAAATCACATAGCTCTTTGAAATGTCGAGGAAAAAAGTGCCAACACCTCAGCAAAATGGAGGCGAACCGTCATTCAAGTTATCCACACTGCTGCATTCAATGCAGAATTTGGTGAGGTCGGTTTTAGCCAATGAAATACCTGGCCTGACACACGCACGCACACACGTGCGCAGTTGCGTTAACTTATGCTGAATCTATTTATCGAATCTATACTCGTAGGCAACCTTGCGATGTTGTAATCGGCAGCGTCGACGTGTCTTTGGACAAGTTGACGGCGCCGATACCGTGGGCGAAATCAAAAGACGCTTTACAATGATTTTTTATAAATCCTCATATATAATTATCGATACATTCGAGGTAATAGTATCTTCCTGGATAATTCAGGCCTACTCTCTGGCAATCGCTGTGGTGTTACATTAATATACACAGAGGATATATTAATATTACAATCAAGAAAATAAATTATTTATTTGGACGGGTAATAATGGATCGATGACACATATCTTTATTGATAAAACAATTTTATTTTCATAGATCTTTCATGTTATTTCAAGTATAATATATAAAGTTCAACATTCAAATATTTTCGTATTCGAAATTTGCATAATATTTATTGGAAAAAATAACCAGCGACATGTAACTTTGACTATCAAATACAAATCTGCAATCATTTACATAAGAAAAAGAAATTAATAGATTATAGTAATATGAGTTATTTTGAAATTTTAGATGCATTGCGAGGATGAAGCAGAGGGAAATAAATCTGTATTATATTTGTCTAAAAATGCTAATTAAATATAGAAATACAATATTTGTATATTTAAATTATCATTCTGTGTATGTTACTTTTAAAAATGTATTATCTTCAAAGTTTTAGATATAAATTTTAAATCTTCAATGCATATTTAATTTATAATTCTTGATAGGCACAAATTATTTGATGTAAAAAAATATTGTTTTGAATATCTAAGTGTGTAATGAAGACGAAAACTTACTGATGGGTTCATTAAATAAAACGTTAGTATTTAAAAGATTTATGCATTAGATATAAATAAACATCTGTTGCTAATACAGTAACAAACAAAACTTGAATTATTGAGCAATAAATTGATGTAAAACTTATATTGTTTCTAAATTTTTTATCTACATAGCCTATTAATTTAAATAACAATTGAAATAAATTTAGTTAAACAATTTTAATTTGTTCACTAAACCATCATTTAGTTTTAAAAAGAATTATTATTCTTAAGAGAACTCAATAAATATTATTAATTATTGTTAAATTTTAATTTAATTACCAAACCATGTTCTTGATATTATTCTGTTTGGAGCAAAGTCATTTAAATTTTCTTCTGTATCTTAAAAAATATTCTAATAAAATCTCATTAAATTACTTCTGAATATTGAAGTAAATATTTTAAAAAATCAAATATGAAATGTAAAGCATACATATTTATAGACATAAATTAAAGCGATGGAAATTAACAATATTAGCAATATTTAAGAATCAAAAGAAAAACTTTAATTTCATTGCAAATTTTATAAGCAAGGCTTTATTTTCAGAGTATTTATAGAATGAAAATATTTCTTCGCGCGGCAAACAAGCGAGAGAGGATGTAAAATAAACAAAATTTATCGGAAAACTCATAGATGCATTGGATGTGCTTGTTGAAGAAATTTTACAAAAGACTATAAATCACCGAAGAATCAATCGACTGGTGGGAGGAGGACTTGAGTATTTCAGGATTAGCGGAGAGATTTTCCCGTAGCTTTACGGAGGAATTGAGACGTCTCCTCTCTAGGATGCAGGAACAATGCTGTCATTAAAAAGAGCAGTTCTTCGGATGACGAAACAAGGGATGTGATAATGCCTTGTTGCATTGAGTTTTTGTAGGCAGATAAGCAATATTTCACACCACATACATTGAATCCTCTTTTACACTTACTTTTTAGAAACTCATAATGGCTCGGGTTTTTAGGACCTCGAGAAAAATCTGGCACAATTTACAATTTCCTGTATTACATATTGATTGACTTTTCGATTGTTCTACGTGCAATTAAAATTATTGTTCTCATATTTGACATAAATCTATTTCTTTTTGAGCTATTTTTAATTTTTAACAAAACGTACACATATTATTCATATTTTATCCATGTGACGATTTAATATAAAAAAAAGCTAATGTCCATTTTTTAAACTAAATAAATGAATTTATAAATCTATCAAATAATTACTTTGGAAATCACTTACAAGATTCTCTAGATTGACTTTAAGAAAAATAATTAATAAAAATAGGCACCTGAATATGAAATAATTGATAATTTTTTTATTGATTAAATGAAGATTTGGCAAAGCTTTATCGAATTTATTATGAATATACTTTAATAGTAAGTAACATTTATTTTTCCTATTATAACTTAATATATTATTTGTATTGTAAATTTTTTTACACTACCTGAGAATGAATACCATGAATATTTCTTAATTAGATTTTAAATATATTTTATTTATTTGCTGTTAAATATGTTTATTTGCAAATTAATTTTCATATAAATTATTCTTTTTGAAATACAATATGTAAAAGTTAATAAAAAAGCAAAAAAGCATTAACTTTTTTTTTAGTGCTTCAATGAATGAAGATAATAAAAAATTCACGTCGAATGGAATAAACTGTGAAATTATGAAAGATTTGATAATTTAGATAATATACATGTATAATAGATAAATAGTGATGTTTATTGCTGAGATTAAAATCAAAGGAGAAATTTTGGTTTTATGAAGGTGTGAATATCATATATTATCATTGAAACTTTGAATGATACTACTGGCAGATAAATTGAATGTATTTACAATTAGAGCTTTTGACTTGAATGCTCCAAGTGAGTTTCTTTCCATTAAATTCCATTGTTAATCTCAGAATACGATTGAAGATTCTTTAATAACGAATCGAATAATGCCGATCAATGAGGAGAGCCGGAGAGAGCGAAATCAATTTTTTTCCATCTTATCGATCTTGTAACCTCGTGGCTTTGATTAATGTCGGTTACTGATATCTAATGTCCGCGCAGACAGACCTTCGTTTGTAGACTTACTCAATCAAGATACGCGGAGAGTAACAAAGTCGAGGCAGGAATTGGACGAGGATGTAGCTCCGAGCCGAAGATTATTTACAGTTCCCGACTCGCGTAGAATAACTCGCAAATCTTACAAAAGCTAATTGTTTCCCCGCGACTGGGAATTGCTCGCGTTTCCCTTGGCTCATTGAAACATCAAGCAAATGATCTCGGACTCGAGAGCGAAAGGGAAGAGTCAGCAGGTGTCCGACGAGTGTATTTTGAGAGCGGTTTGGGGGGAGGAGGGGGCGAGCAAAAACGACAGGGACACGGGTGAGGATGGCGAGGACTAATGGTAAATTCTTTGCGCAAACGAGCCAAGACTCATCTTGCCTTGACGCGTTTTTTTCGCGCCCGAGGAACCTGGGAATCGGCCTTCTTCTCCGGCGTTTTTCGAGGAGAAAAATCGAGGTAAAAATTGCGAGTACCTGGAGACCTTGAGACGACTCGCCCTTCTTTTTCGGCTCCTCTCGGCCAGATGCGCCTTTCCTCCGGTGCATATGCGCTCGGGCGTTCCTTCTTTCTTTGACCTCGCCCGAAGATGCGGCCACGCCGGATTTTTCGCCCGGGGAGGGGCGATCATCGAGTGCAATCTTGCGGAAAGTGATTGTCCAAAAAGTGAAAGTCCCGGTCCGTTAAGAGAGGAAAGAATCGGCGCTCACCGCGCCCGGGACCAAATTATACGCTCCACCCCTCCCTCCCCCTGGATGATGGCTTATTAAGCTTTCTGTCGGCAAATAATCTCATTTTTGCCGTACATCCACAATTACTCCCAATTACATACATTCGTTTTCAGTTTCTTTAATATTTCTTCATTATTACAAACTACTAAACTTTATCTCGGATTCGCGTACTAAAGACGACCTCTCTTTAATGATCCACGCAATTAAAAAATCC
Organism: Eupristina koningsbergeri; assembly: GCA_018907245.1. Lineage (NCBI taxonomy): Eukaryota > Metazoa > Arthropoda > Insecta > Hymenoptera > Agaonidae > Eupristina > Eupristina koningsbergeri. The sequence continues at coordinate 893,489 of JACCHV010000151.1, forward strand.
GCTTATCGTCGAGGATTTTTTCCCTGAAAAGGCAGTGGCACGCGAGGATAACTCGCGACGTGGATGGAATTTCGCGAATAATAATAAAAAAAAAAAAGAATCGCGCGTCTTTGTCGAGGGAAAAGTTGGAAAATACCCTGTCAAAGTTCGCAAGATATATGTTTACAGTTGCATACCAGGCCTAAGACCAGGACGCAGCATGTATTTATATGCCGTTAAGTTATTAAGCGAATTTTGCCAGACAATTTTAAATCGTAAAACTTGCACTTTGTATAGCGGCATTCGCGTCGAATCCATATTTTTCGAGGAAAAGTCCTGAGAGCGCTCTGGATAATGATTAAATAATTAATTGTTCTTTCGACAGCGAAACTTTTATACAATCAGCATTACGGTAAGAGGTCCGCAATTATAATAATAAAATTGTAATTAACCAAATGGTCCTTACGATGACGTTATGATTTTTTAATTTTAAATTTAATTTATATTCTTTTCACCTCGCTTCATTCATATAAATACGAATACTGTAATTTGATGTAACAACAATGCAACAATCTGATTGAATGCATCTGATAAGTGAAACAAGGATACAGGTGGCTTTTTCGAGACGTCCAATCCATTGTCCTTGTTGGAGTAAGTGAAATACGTGAAAATTGCATCTCTTACAATAGTAATCGATATTGGCAACTCGAAGCGAAAATGAAAGTTAAAAAGTAAGTCGAAAATTAACCGACGAACACGGATTGTTATCGAAAGCTGACTTGCAGTGGAGGGGGAATGTCCTCATTGTAATCATTCACGATGACACCGCGACGTTGCAACAAGAGCTTGGGTGCAACGACTTGTTGATAGGGGCTTTGGACACCGTTACTCTATTTCTCCCCCACTTGCTCCATCATCCATTTGATCTCCCCGTTCAGTGGACCAAGTTAATAAGCGAAATCTACCTTGGTATGGGTGATGCTGTACCGGTCCAGTTCCATATTACGAGCACAATGATTGGAGGCGCCAAACAGATTTTCTCTTATCGCTGTATACTACGCAATAACTGTAACTCTCGCTCAGCATTTAACAAATCAGATTGTTTGAGCAAGTTTGAGTACTGGTCCTCTTGAAAAGTCTTATCCGTCTGCGAGAAGCTGCGAATTTTTTATTGTTCTTATTATTTCGTTGCGAAATATTTCAAGACTTTTACAGCTATTTTATTATCGAAGATTTTACCCATTTACCAATATATTGTGTTAGACAAATAAATACCAACTATGCACAATCGATACCGCATTATTCTAATCACCAACAATTTTATAAAGTACATTTAATTAAAAATAATAATTTTTAATTTATCCTGACAGCCAGTATTATGATTATACCAAAATAAAAATGATTGCATAAATCAGTCTAGTTTTCGGATTTAATGCGGGCACTGCATCGCCATTAAAAAAAAATTTATATTTATAATATTTAATTGAAACGTGATTAAAGATGAAACATTCTGTTTTAAATGCTCTGCTAAAATTATTACAATGGACATCGTTAAAAAATTCATGATGTCGTTACAGAAGGCAGTCGAGTGAAAGCGTATAAGGTCGCTAAGAGTATTTAAATGGTTGAATTACAACATCTTGAATAAAAAATTCCATATAAAAAATGGCATTAAGGATAGGTATTTGTTGACTGGTGTATGAAAATTCACTCGAAAGAACAAATAATTGGTCAATCCAGGATGTTTAATCATTATTCGTCGTACTTTTTTTTAACTATTTAAGAATATTCAACCAAAACACGAATCTAGTAAGTTGCATTTAAATACAATTTGTATTCAAAACAATGAACAGCAGCTGGTGAAAGTGCGTCAAAGAAGAAGCATACTGCATCGTCATCTGAAAAACTGATGAAAAATATTTTGTTAGCGCTTAAGTATTTATTCTAAGTGGCTTTATTTAGACAGATAAAATGATAATATACTTAAATAATATTAGTGGCCTACTTATAAATAAATTAAGATAACAGCAACTATCAACTTAAATAAATAACTCAAGAAATAACATTCCATATATTAACCGTTTCAATAAAAACTTACAAAATCTACGTTTCAAGTCAATTGCTTAATTATTTGATTCACCTATCAGAACTGGTTCTTAGTAACATTTTTATTTGAATAAAATTTAAGAGTCTGAATTAAGTTTTCATAAAATAATTAAAAATGCACAATCCTCAAAAATGAATCTTCATAAATAATAATATTTTTATTCTTCAATTATATAGTATCAAATACATTATTAAATATAAAGTCAAATTATCTGAATTAAAATTAAAAAATATTCTACCTTGAATTTCTAATACGAAGTCCTTTAAATTTCGAAAATTATAAGTCACATAATTTATTTAGGTCAATAACGCTTATTATAAAATGAAATATATTTTCAAGAGTTAATCATTATTCATTAAATTTAAAAAATCATATATTAAAAAACTCATCATGTAAAAATGAGTTTTTTTATGCATTAAAGAAACTTGTAAAATTTTAAACCAATCGATGTTGCAATTTCGGAAATTTTGCATTTTACGATTTTGAAAATATATTTATAAAAAATAAGAACTAACACTTTAAATGTTTCTTGAAACATATCGATGAATAAATTTTTTTTTGTTACAACGATTTTTTTGAAAATATTATGTTTATAATAACATGAAAACTTTAACATTATAATTTACCGGTTAAAATCATTTATAACTCTTTAAAAAATATATCTAACCACATACGAAAGCTTATATAATGAAGAATAGTAAGATTAACTCAAACATAGTCTGAATTTAAATTAGAAACATGAAAAAATCTCGTCTTTAATAACAAACATAATTAAAAATTAATTCATTTCAATCGAACAAGTCAATTATGATTTCCTATTTTGAGTTATATATATATTAATATTGTACTACTAAAAAGTGAAAACTGTCTAATTTTTTTTTTAATATTATATAAATTTTATTCCATGTACATTAAGCAATTAAAAAAAACCTTATCATAATCATAAATAGAACATTAATTTTGATTAGATATTTATAAAAATAATATGAAATAATTTATAGATATATTTACAGAACTCTTTATTATAATAATAAAAAAATTTTTTTAATATTAATTTAATTAAATTTAATTGTTTTTATAAAAACAAGTTTTTGCATTCACAAATTTTTTCTTTATCCAGTGCATTGTAAAAACTAGAAAAATAACTTTTCTCGCCGAAACAAGTACCTATTAAAATGAACTATGGGTGGTACATTTCATCATTTAACATTAGAAAACACCTCTTGAAGTTTTATTAATTCGCATGACTCTAAGGTGTGACTCTCCTTATTAGAATCGGCGTTGCTTCATAGTTTATCGAGGGTGACAAATTTAAACTATATTGGTATACCAAAAACGTACTATTAACTATTTTTTGATTCCTGACTTTTTTTTGTAATCCTCAAAAAAAATATTTTCGTAACATAAATGTATTATAAAAATATATATAAAACATTTTAATGTTAATTATGCATTTAATTATTATATTTAAAAATTTTAAATTTATGTTTTGAATAATTATTATTGGTTATATTTTAAGTTCAGCAGATAATTAATTTTCTTTTTTCGACAAAACAATAAAAGAATAATTAAAAAATAAATCGTTTTGAAAAATTAATGTTGCTAATGAAAATTATAATTTAAATCTTAACAATTGTGTGACATGTGGAATCAGAATTAAAATACAAAATAATAATAATAATTCTGAAATACAAACATATGTTTAGTTAATTATTAAATATAATAAATTCAAATGTAATTAAAAATAATGTAAAACTAATAATATATAACATTTTAATTTAATCAATTTTTAATTATCTTGTATATAAACTATCAAATATTTGTTTGAAATTTTATTGTTATTTATTTGTAAAAAATCTCATATATAAATATTAGATTAATATATTTTGTAATAGGGTGTTTGGAAAATAAACAAATGATTAGAAATCATAAAAATTAAATATAATGGTAGAAAATTGTATAAGATGTAACGGATCATTGAGAATCGAGACAATATGTTAAAGGGATGGAGCGCCTCCAATAGTCTAATAATATAAATTTTAAGTAAAAGATATAAAGTAGTAAAGTGTATAATTGGAGATAAAATTGGAGATAGAATTAGTTGAATCAGTAAAGTATGTATGGAGGTACTTGTCACCAGTAATTTAAGCAAGACACAATCATAGCGACATTGTAACGAAAGCTATAAACTTTTTTTTTCTCACCCTGCACTTATTTTATCTTTGAGTGAAAACAATGCATATTTAACAGAGAAGTTCATAAGTAGTGTTGAGTCTCATTTAATTCGATACGTAGACTGAGATTGAGAATTGAGAGTGTTATGACTGGCACCGAGATCTGATGTGTGTGTGTGTAATCGAGAAACCGACGTTTTTGTGGGACCGATTCTCTTCCAATAAGCAACTTGCCAGTGTCGAGTCGTAAATCAGTCATCGGTTTGGCCGAGACGCGCAGAATCGGATAATGATTTTCACTGCATCAGTGGATAGCGTTGGAGGCGACGGTGGATCCTATCCTGGATAATAACGGCACTGTTGTTCTTTGTGTGTGTGTGTGTGTGTGTGTGTCTCTCTCTCTCTCTCTCTCTCTCTCTCTCTCTCTCTCTCTCTCTCTCTATCTCTCTCTCTTGCATTGCGGATCCGCCGACATCTTCACCTTCGTTTTGCTTGGATACACCGGGAAAAGAAGGATCTGTCATTTTATGCTCGATCGAGCGCTTTTCTAATTGAAAGAAAAAGTTTGAGTTTACGACGGCTTACGCAGCATTAAGAGGCGATCTAGGGAGGTAGATGCATCCTTTCGATCATCGGCCATATCTGGGTCGACCTCGCTTTTCCCTCGAAGGAGCTACGGCGTTGATTAAAATTTGAAAGCATCGAGACGAGGTGGTTTTTCTCAAATAACAGACGATTATCAGGGGCGACCTGTAAAAAATCGTTCGGTAGTTTTATTAACGGAGTCGCAACACGATACGCGTCCGCCTGGCTACCACTTCGGAAACACTTGCAAATGGCCTGCGAATTTTCTAAAACGATTTTATTCCAGCAGGTATTATTCTAGAAAGTTGGTATTATGATATAACGTGACCATATAAAACGTCAAGTGTACGATTTGAAGGCTTAATAATTTTGGCCAAGTTTCTCTCACTCGAAAGTGTAGAAAAATGGCAATTAAGATAAGGCCACTCGCTATCTATCAATTACATCCCATAAACACGAGTACAAGCTCGCGCATGTAGGAGCGGATTTAAAAAGGATCGAGAGGGAGAGGATGAGGAGCGTTTATCAATAAGCGCTCATTACAAAGTAGTTTGAGCAACAGTACCCGGAGATAAAGGAGCGCTGAAGGAGGGCGCGGGGGCAGGCAGGGGGTCCGCAAGATCTCACACGTGCGCGTGCAGCAGCTCTGGACCACAAGAAAGGCACTCGCTCACTCGACGAGGCTGCAGCGCGGATGGCAGGAGTGAAAGGCCTACGCCCGTGCCTCGGGCAGATCCGAGGGACCCCCCGAACCTCCCCCCGGCACCCGGGCACAAGGGCGAGTCCCGGCTCTCGCACCCACACACACACACACACACACAAGCCGCGCTGTACTTGTCCCCGGGGATTTTCGCTGGAACCCTAGGCGCTGGCGAGCAGCTGCTCGGCGGGCGTCGCTCAGGAACTAGGCCGAGGAGTCGCAAGAAACGCTGTGAAATTACGGCCTCATTTGCGAAATACCACTGACCGCGCTCTCCGAAAATCCGAGTCCTGGGGATTTACGCGCGATGAACCGAGGAGCTTGTGAAATAAACCGCGAAGAGGAAGTAGTTCGTTTGCGCGGCCAACTCTTACTTGTCGCGCTTCAGTCGGACGTGAATAATGGAACCACCGACTGACATCGCTACCCGGCTAACCGATTATGTTTCATGGTCTCGAATTCAGGAACAAGTTGCTTGCTTGCTACACAAGCTCCCTCCTCTTTAATCACGTGGCTTGGAAATTTTGGCGAGCCGAGATTCGGATCACGGTTAGATACTATTGCAAAATTCTAAAATCCCGTAGCTTTCTTGCACTGGGCAAATTAACGTGACCGCACTTTTCAATTGGGGATGCTTTGGCTTATAATCCAATTGAATTCGAGCAGATAATTCGGATATCGGGATATCGTAGACAGTTGATTCTGGCTAATCATATGCTTATTGCTTTTCTTTCAAATAAAAACTGTTCCAGCCATAAAGTGTAAAGTACAAATTTTTCTCCTCTTAGCAATTGAGTGGATAATGTTGTTTAATTGGTAATATTATCGACCATAGAAAAACTAAATGTTTCCTCGTTACTTCTTCGCCATAACTTTGTATTCCGATCACAATAGTTTTATTTATATAAAATGAAGAAAGTAAAAGATCCTAATTAAATCACTCTCACGTTCGACTGATGATTCCGATTGCTACGATTGTATAGTCATTATAATAAAAGTTTTTCATTGATGATTTAAGGCAATAACTGATCGAACACATTTGGTAAAAGCACTCCTACCTTTTATAATGATAGTTTTAAATCGTTTTAAAATCATATTATTTAATTGATGATTAAGGTACCAGCGCTTCCTCGTTAACAAGTTACATTGTTGTTGCAGGAACGTACTCTTTTATTCCAATTTATCTCGGAAACTTTCGAAAGGAGATTCGAATGAGCAGACGTCCGAGTCTCCCAGTGTGTGTGGACCGGCAATCTAAAATCTCTCGAGGACAGTCCGAGCGGGAAAGAAACCGAGAAACTGTATCCGATTGTTTAGGGTTGAAGCGAGCACCAGGAGCCAAGCCGCTGAGATGATCCGATTATTGTGACGTAAGTCCTGCACGAGACTCTTCCGCTCGTGCAAGTAAATGTGTCCGTGTCCGTGTTTGTGTGCGTGCGCGCGCCCGCGCGCACACCAACGGGCGTGTGTGTGTGCGCGCAAGAGGGCCTTGGTACCGTTACTTCGGCTACTCTTCTCGCTTCTGTTCTAGAATCCTTCATGAAAGTTCGATACTATCGGCTATGGTGAAGATTTTTTATGCCTTCCTCTCCGATGACCTCTACACTATCTTATCTCTCCATTCTCATGTCTTTGAGATTTCTTTTCCTTCTATTCTAAAACGAATGTTGAGTCGATTAATTTATACTATTTTCAGTTTGAATATGCACAGTGATCGTGATTGTTGTGCAAAAGGAAGTACCATAACCTGATGTATAAAAATAAGACCATTGTTTCTATATTCCTCGATTTATTGATTGTTTATTAGTTTTCAAAAATACTCCACCTCTATAAGCTTGAAAGCATTTTTCAAAATTTACGAAGTCCGATATTTTTAGCCTGACCAATCATTAGTCCAAGTAACATTGAAAAACTCGTTCGAAGCAGTAGCTTCCTGGAGTGATGGGTGTAAATTTAATAACACCCAACACTTTTGGAGCCACTTTGTCTCTCGGTTCGCATCAGTGTCTCCTTGGAAACCCTGATCTCCCTTGGTTTCCCCCGAACTTTTGCGGGTGAGCAGAAACCGAGTGCAATACTTCCCAGTGCAACATATTGAGATAACGGACCCCATTTGTAAAGCAATAAGTCTATTAATGACACACAAGGCCCGCGTCCCCCATAAAGTACAACCCATAAAGTGGTACAAGAGCTTGCGCGCACTTGTGTAGTCAAACGTATGCGGCATTGAAAGCCACGCATGCGTGTACGCAAGTACATGCGCATAACAGTAAATTTTCGAAATGCAGATCGTGTGTCGTTGTCTGATCCTCCGTAATTTCATCTTGCTTTCCTCGCTCTCTTCATTCTCGAGGATTTATCGACAAATAAAATAAGCGAGGAATTTATCGCGCGGAAGTAGATGAAGATACATGCTCGAGAGCACGACTCGTCTCTCTCCCCCCCCTCTCTCTCTCTCTCTCTCGCTCGCTCGCGTACAAAGTTCGCATTCTCTAGGAGGAGAATACGCCTCGCGGACGGCTCGCCACAGCCTCCGCCTTGTCCATCCCGTTTAACCCGTTACCAACGAGCCGAAGAGCGGCGAAAAAATCCCTCCTCCGAGCTGCCGCTCGTGCATCTTCCTCCGTGCCGTCGGACACGCTCCTCGAGTAGCGCAGCATCCGAGATTATCGGATTGTATCTCCGGGCGCTTCTTCTTGCTCCGCTCCGAGCCTTCCTGGCCCCGACGAGACGAGGAATCCCGATGAGAATATTCGGGACGATGATATAAGCGTATTAGAGCGAAAAAGTTGTACTCGCCCGATCGGGAATCGCCTCCCCCTCGGACTTCAACCCGCTGGACCACTAACCACTACAGTGCGAACGTTAGTCAAGAGTTGGTTTCGTAATGAGATTTCATCACTGGGTTCCCGCGCAATCACCGTCACCAATACCGCTGCTCATCAGAAATCGGGCGATCAGAAGACCGTGTAAAACTGTTTCACGAAGTGAAAACCATTGGCTTTGCGGAAAAACTCCCGGTACACTCGTTTTATGAATGCCGGATTCCATTCAAACAGACATTGTGTTTATTACTTCTTTAATTGCTCAAACTTGCGTGTTGATAATCACGAGTTATGACCATAACTCAACCCACCTTGGGCAGAAGTTACAGTTGAATTCATTAAGAAGAATTTTCAGGATTAATTATGAGGAAAGGATTAGAACGATTTATAATGGTTCAGCATAAATTAAGGCCACTCGTAAAAATAATTCAAATGAATATTATGGATCGCATGTTATGAATCGTTACTTCTCGTCAATATTAGTAAAGTAAAAACTAGCACAGACAAAACGAAATATTATCTGCCTCGCTTTTGTATTTACGTTAATATTTAATGTTTGTCCTCGTTATTATTGCATTGTATCAAATTTCATTTTACCTCTTCGTCTTTCTTCTCCTTAATTAATGTTATCTTTTATAAAATAAACTTACATAATATTATCAAACAATTTATTCAGGTTATTGTAATTTTAATTTTATGCTAGTCAATATATTACGTACACGGTAATTATAATTATTTTTAATTAAAAAGTAGTGATCATAATGAAATAAAATTTTCACGAATAACATGTAATGATTTTGTATCGTATTTTATAAATCACGGTTTCCCTAAATTTTATATTAACATAAAAAAAAAAAAAAAAATGATTCAGAAGTCATCTACCGAAATTTTAATGATGATGGAAAATTTACAAGATTAATTAGAAATATATTTTAATAAAATTGAATCTATGTACTTTTATTTAAATAATAATTTTTAAAATATAATTGATTTTTCACACGTTAATTTACATCTCATAAATATTTACTAACCAAGACTAAAATTAGATTTGGAAAAATATCATTCCGCATTACATAAGAGTAGTACCGACATTATTATACGTAATAATTTCTAGCTCAAGCCAAGCAATGAACTTTTATAATTATCAAAAGAAGCGTTGGATTGCGCATTTATATTCGGATAATTCCGTTTTACCTATCATCGAACGATTTTATTCATATTCACTAGACCAAAAGAGACTATTCGTACAAAACTCGTAAATCATTAGAATATTGTAATCGATCATCGAATTTCATACCGCCTTCATCGCAATGACACGAATTTCACATGATGCTAGCTGTGAGAGATTGAAATATGAAAGTGGAGAGCATTAAGAAATTATCTAATAACTCAATATTTATTCTAGAGTACCAATAATAAATTAAAGTACAAATTCATGAGAATGAAGGTATTGATCTCGATTCATTTTAACATCTACAGGTATTTGCTTTTTTAAGCGTTTTAAATATATTAACAAAATATTATTGCTGGTCAAGCTCGCATCAACAACCGTCTAACGGTGTTCCTTTACAATTTTTCTCATGTACGAATTATTTTGGCGGCTCATGCAGGATTGCGAGGATAAAAGAAAAAGATAGAAACTTTCTACATCAATGAAAATGAAAATTCATCGCATGTTGTTTCTAACTGCTCATTTAAAACGTATTACACGTGGAGGTTCGGGTACTCGGAGTACGTGGGGAATTGCGCGCGTTGGATCCGGTCTAAATTCATGAGATTCCAAGGAGAAGAGCGGATGCTTTGCCGTCCGAATATTCACTTGATGAGAGAATGTGCGTTAAATCTGGGTCGTCTGATACGGAGGATCCAATTCCGTTTGATGAACCGTTCGATCTCCGGAGCTAAACCTTATCTCTGCCTCTCTCTTCGCTTCTTTTATGCCTCCTCCACTCCCAAATCTCCGGGATTTCTTTTCCGCAGAACCATTGGCTTTGTCTTGGTGTGATGCTGTACCTCGGATTCTCACTTTCCTGGAAAGACCTTAGCCTTGCTAGGGAACCGAGGATAATTTGTGGACACGTGGAACAACTCGTCCGAGACGAGCTGGAGCGCAGGAGCCTATCGCAACACCACAGCACCAGAGTACGGTATCTCGATCGGTACAAAGAAACGAAAGTATCCTGGTGGTTACGAGGACTATGAAGCTGTTCCGCTCTTCCCGATGATTTTGATCGCGTGATTGGACTGGAAAATGCCATTCAAGGCGAAATGCCTTTTTTGTCGGTATCAAACTTTTTGAGCTTTGACCTACGTTCGCTGAATTAATCTACGTAAACCAATTCAACCAGTTTACACCCAGTTCTCACGACTATACACTTCTCAAGGTATGTGCACAAAATAAATTATTTTTGTGCAATTAAATGGATGTGTATGTGTACCTCTACCGGATGGAATGTGGGCTGTCCTATAAAAACGTGTCATTAACAGTAGCGGTTACAAGTGATTAGAAAGACATTTTTTATTGCGCTGATTTTGAAACATCAAATACAAAATTTCAGATATTTATCTAAATACAACACTATTTGTACTAAAATTCTTTAGAGTCATTATGATAAATGGATCTCTAAAATTGATCGTGAATCAATCAGTCAAATAATATTTTTACTGCAGAATATTTCGTTACATCCTGTAATCATATATTTTATGTATATCGAATAATAAAGAGTACCTAAATATATTTTCAATATTGCAGATCTAAATTTTTTTTTTTTTTTTTTTTTTAACTTGAGAAATTATGGACTCTAAAATATAATAATTTATAGGGTGTATAAACACTTTTAATAGTATTTTATTAATATTATTTAAAATAAAAAAAAAATTTTTTTTAAGGAAATTTTCATAATTATGAAATAAAAGTATTTAATTCTACTTTATTTAAATCATTCGAATACGTAAATATTACACATATAAACATTCATCTTCTAACGATCTTCTAAACAAAGACTATATTGCATTTAAAAAAAAAATTATTCGATTACATACAATATAAAATAAAATAGAAAAATCAATGTTGCTGATATTACTAAAAACAAAAACTAACATGTATTTTATAGTACTATAAAAAATTCTTTGTGAAACTGTATATCCTAAAAACTGTAGAAAGGAAATAAGCTAAACGGAACTACGCGTTAAACCAACTGAATCTTTATTTTTTCTCATTTATGTAGCTCTCTAAGATCGAGACGATTAATGCAAACACGTTTGCGTAGACAAAGCCACGCAGATCCATGAGAATCATCTGCGTGTCAGATAGGAAAACAACAAAAAACAACTTTGTTGTTGAGCGTGATGTACTGCACGGAATGTTCAGAGATAGGAGGAGGAAGAGAAAACCAATGGATTTTCAAGCCCACGTGAAGAAGCGTCGTGCAAATCACAAACCATGCCAGAGGCAATATTGAAAAGGGCGAAGATTACCACGTGTTAATATCGAGTGTCGATCGCGGATCGATACTTGAGCAATACTTGTGCACAGACAGACTCAAAGGTGGAGAAGTTTTAGCATAAATAAGATCAAATATTCGATGGTACGAAAATTCGATCATATAAAAATTCAACACCGACAATTTTACAATCAGCTGTACTATATTTATATTCCAGACAATCACTTTGTGAAGGATCGATCATATTGTCTAACCTCCCAACTCTCATGAATGACTTCATATACTTCGTATTAAATTGAGTTTTTAAAATTTATTACTAAATGTCGATGTATACACGGATGAGAAATGTTTTTTGCTATCCACTTAAATACATGCATAATCCCCACGATGTTTGACTTATAAATCTAAATAATTACGATAAATATGTAATTTTGTAGTAATGATTTTACGTAGAGCAACGTATGATCATTAAATAATCTCCTTAAAAGTCATGAGAAAACTTTGAAACTCAAAGTCCGGATAAACTTTTGCTGATTCAACATGTCAGGAGTTTTAGAAGATGATAAATCAAAATATTAAAAAATCAACGACTGCTGTATTATTAAGTAAAAGTTTGATTGAAAATAGGAATTATGTGTTATAGCGGTTATGCAATATTATGGCACTCATAAGGTAATTCCAATTGGCATACCCTTGCAAAACAATCTCAGTGCATAAGAAACTTGAATCTTTCTTAACATTGATAAAAAATGATCCAGCCCCAGGGCTAAATATAGCAACGGCACTTGTTTTCCGGATCATGCGAGTGGATCTTCGAAGCCGTGGTTTATGGCCGTCAACCTGGACTAACAACTCGAGAGACCGTACTAGATCGTCTGGAGCCCTGGAGTGGTCCCCAGCTCCTAATTCATTAGCAAGCTAGGAAAGGCGACAGGTCATTGATGTTTTGCTGATACCTAACCTGATGCACGAGGGAAGCAACTCAACGAGGTGAGCATCAGGATTGAACGACGGCAATAGCCGATTTGTTCACCTCCGGGAAACTGACTTTCAAGGATCACTCATTTGCCTTCTCAGTCTTAACGACCTTCATCGGTTGTGCAAGATATCGCCAAATTATAATGCACACTACCCGATAATAAAAATAATCATTGTTACGAGGGAATTATTATTTATATACACAAAAATCAATAGATACAATCGGTATCATTACAACAATTTCGTATTATATATAATTTTCTTAAAGATGGCTACTTACATTTTATTTTATTACTTGGTTAAAATTTTTTCCTTATTTACAAAAGTCCGAAATATTTTTAAAAACTAACATAAATTTAAATTCATACCTTCGATACATTTGTACAAAAGTGAATGTTACTTAATAAATAATGCAATCTGTAACAATTTGCTGAATTAACAAGTTTTATGGAGGAAATAAAATTACACAAACCACTTATCTACGATAAAATTTAATTTTATGTTACGCTAAAATTATAAGTGTAGTGATTACATTCAAGTGTGAATATCGTTGAATCAATATTGCTAGATAATGATACTTTGGTACTCTTTAATAAATAATGTGAATTTTAATATGAATATGAGGGCATTTTACAGCAAGACATTTACTTTTGTATGAGGGTGCCACAACTTTTGGTATTGATGTTTTTAATTATTTATTTTGCAAGTCTATGCTTTGTGCACTCGGCCGTATTGAAATTTTACAATTTCATATCATTTCCGACTGAAGAACGTCCATCGTAATAAGAATTTATGCTCGCATATCTGAGGATCATAATATGGAGGCTGAAAACTCGATAATTTCTGTAGGCCAGTTTGCAGTTGAGAAAAAAACATTTTCCACAACGGTAAATGACTCTTTGTAACAAACATAAGACCAAAATATCTGTACGGGTAAATTACCTCCCTCCGCAAGCTGTACGCGAGCCATAGAGTACTCATCATTTACTTTCTTTATTGCTCCAAGGCCCTCTCTTCTTCCCTTCCCTTACCCTTTAACCGAGATGACGTTATGCAAATGCTTTTCGGACGACTCACGATAGAGCCCCCGGGCCTTTAGTTACCAAACTAAAATCGATCAGTTTTACATTAAATTACGTGTCTTATAATTTCGCCCGTAGCACAGTTTCTCTTTTTATTGTACCCTAGATGTGAAGACTTTTTCTCTGTCTCTTTTTCTCGTGGGCACTGCGATGCCTTGGACTTGACAGTTCAAAACATCCTGTATACCATAAGATACTTTACGTAACAGTAGAGTGAAATATCCGATTGTATCAAAAATGTTTTTGGAAAGTAGTTTTCTTGACTACATTGTCGGTCATAAAGTTATTCTTCGTTATTTCTGCTTATAAGTGCACTGCCGATTCAAAAACTTGAATATGTAATATTAAAAATAAAACAAAGTTAAAATTACCTTGTTAAGTTTATTAGGTGCATTTTCTTGCATATATTCATTAGATCGATGTTTCGACATTCGATTGATTTATTCTCTAATGATGGATAATTTAACATTCTGGAATATTTTTACAAACTACTTTTTCCAATTTCCTATATTTATTTTTCATTTTAAAGTGCATGCAATACTGAATTTTTATAAATTCTTTAAGTAGTAAACACTATTTTTATTGAGTAAATCCTGTATGAAATAGTTTCTTTGCAAATTTTGTTTAAGCAACCGAAAATACTCTAGATCTAAATTGGCTAACAAATTAAAAAAGAATTTTTTCAAGTACTATATACCATCAAAAAAAAAAGAAAAAAAAAAAAAAAAAAAAAGGAAAAAAAAAACCTAATAAAGCTAAAAAATGATGATTTAAAGAAGAAAGCACGATTGACATATAACAAAAAGCTGCGAAGATTACAGGACAAATAACAGCTAATTCACAAAAAACCAATTGCGTAAATAAATCATAAGCGCCAACCTTTAGAGGCTACAGCTGCACATCGTGAGCAAAGCCTGATGGAACCGGAAGTAAATAAAAGGTGAGGAAAGATTAATTTCTGTAGAGGGCCGGGAGCGCGCAAAATTCAGATAACCGTCAAAACTTTCGAGCTGATTCCCATTCGGTTTCCATGCAAATGATACAAATCGGAGAGCCCGAGGGTCCGGGGTATCCTCGGACGCCAAGGGGAAAACCAGAATGAAAAGGAAAAATGTGAAAAAAGGGGAAAAAAGGGGAAAAAAGAAAATCCGCGCGGGTTGTGGAAAAGAGAGTTGGCTCGAGGGCGTCGCGACGTAACAGATGCGGCGGGGCGTTCGCTCGGTGACGACGACTCGTGATTGCCCCAAGAAGGGAAAGGTGTGGCGGCGGCCGCCCCGTCATGCCGCTGATTTATAAGGCTGAATTCTTCACCTCGAGGAGCCGGGCACCGACGCCCACGCGTGCCACCGCTCCAATGCCTCTTCCGCGCGGTCGTTGCTAGCCCAGGAATCCAGGACCCGAGCTCTCCTCCGCGGCGCTCGTTCCCCCTGGACTCGGCCCGGAAGCCGGCTCGCTCGCTAATTGCGCGCCGGCGATTTTATGTTTTCTCGGTTGCGCAACCCGCAGGGCAAAAGTTTGTGGAAAAGCTCGCGGATTTTCCGGGTGAACAGTTTTCCCGCGCATTGCTCTCCCCGCAGAATTTCCGCCGAGAAAATTTTCAGTAGCGACCGCGGCCTCGCTGATAAGGTCCGGGCCGCGTTCGAGGGCACTCGTGCGATCGATTGCGCGAAAAATTAATCAACTCGCGAGAAACGATGTAACGCAATTTGCGATTATAGGCGGTGGCCGGTGTCTTTGCCGATAACGGGTTAGTATTTCGGAGCGATACTGACACGGCCATCGTGCCGAGTGCGGCCTTGGATCCGAGAGCCTCGACTCCGCTTCACCACGACTCCTTCAACGAAATAATGAACAGAGCCATGGGTTACTCGTACTCACTTGCGAGTAGCGGATTTTTGCATTATCTCTGCGCGCGAGAAAGCTCTCGGTGCGTGCGTGTGCGCGTGCGTGTGCGCGTGCGTTGCTTACCGACTCAGGCCTTAGTCGACCGGAACACCGAGTGCCAGCTGTGCTCGTGTGTGGGTAACCGGGGTGGAGTTCAGTTGCATCACTATTCAGCTAGACTCGGTACCGCTGTTGCGCCTGTGTCTGTGTGCGGGTGCGCGCGCGTCTGTGTCTGCGAGGGACTCGTAGCGAACGGCGCACTTCAAAAGAACCTCGTTCTAACTTACATCCGTGTCAGTGGAGCCAAAGGCCAAAGCCAAACCAAGCTTTTGTGCTCGGATTTAACGAACTCGAATTAAATGAGCTGAATTATTTAACTGTACCTCCGCGTGAATGATGAATAATTCCGAACTTTCGGAATGCTCTCCTATTGGCCGATCCATTTACTACGTTCGAGAGAACTGATTAGCATACACTCAACTATGTGATAAAATTGTAAAGAATTTTTAAATTTATATGAAACACCTCTTTTTACGAGTTAGTTATTCTAATTGAATTATTATATAATGCATAATTTTAATTTGAACCGAATTGGAATTTTAAATATATATAATATGTGCATAGGAATTAGCAAATAAAATACAAATATGTGCGCGAAAAAGATGCCTAATCATCTTTGAAAACTTGAAAATTTTGCCCATTTCTCGAAAGCGATCAAATTCAATAAATTTCAATACAAGAAAAAATGAAATAACTTCGCAGTCTATGATATGGATATTTATATTATAAACTACAAATTGAGTCGAAATATTATTTATTGTCGACATTACCATTATTGTTATAATTAATTTGATTGAAAAACCATGCAAATGTTTAAAGTTTCATAATTTGTTGTTTACTAACAATTGTCACTTAAAAAAATTTAAGCAAATCGAAATCAGTTAAAGAAATCGTATTATTGCACAATTTTTTGTTGGAATATAAATGTAATTTTGATGCATTAGAAGCAGTTCTTATCGGTGTTTCTCGAAGGGCTGAAGTACTGCAAGTGGAGAAAAACTAATTTCCAACGGCGGTTGTGACCACGAGTCGCGGTACATTTTATCTGCGGTGGATAGTCTAGTCTCCTAGTGGGCGTACTTTCTACACATACAGATGCAAATGTGTGCGACTGGTGTCACTGCGTGGTGTGCCCAGGTGTGCTCGTGTTCGTAACAACCTAAGTGAACAACAAGCAAGAGACGGGCACGCATAGAGCGAGAGAAAGAGAGAGAGAGAGAGAGAGATGGAGCACGACAAGATCGCTTTACTCGGTACTTACACAAACGAAAAAGTAAAAAAGAAGCCTCCGCACGCGCGCCCAGATGCATTGATATTTGCATGATCTCGGCCAAAGCGAAATTCTCCGTGACAAGTTCGCTTTGGTATTATTGCACACGTACAAGCACCAACACACGCGTGCCTCAGGCTAACATTGTCGTAGAAATTGATCATAAACTCGCTCTATTCGCTGCTTCCAGTGCAATATTCCCGAGCCGCTCTTGCGATTATAAATTTGATTCTGAATGCCGATAGTCCTTTTTCAGGCGAAAACGCACATGCGCCAATTGTTTGTGATTCAGGAATCGCAAACAAATGGATTGTCGATGCCAAGCC
This sequence comes from Eupristina koningsbergeri, assembly GCA_018907245.1. NCBI lineage: Eukaryota > Metazoa > Arthropoda > Insecta > Hymenoptera > Agaonidae > Eupristina > Eupristina koningsbergeri. The sequence goes on from JACCHV010000151.1 coordinate 910,902, forward strand.
ATTTTCATGAGCATTATTATTCCCAGCCAGTTGACGTGGGTTTTAATATTTAAATGACGTCTCTGCAAGCTCTTGGAGAGACTCGAAAGAGCCTAGTTCCCATTTATTTGCACGCCTAATAGGACTTTATCTTTCCCTCCCCCCCCAAGACTAACAATCGAGAACTGATTACTTCATAAATATCCCGCTCGATTTTTGCGGCGGAGATCTTGTCTTGTTAATTGGAATGATGCTCGCGTATTTTAAAATTTGCCGGGTGACATCCAAGCATAAAGTATGCATGAGCTTACAGTAACTAATAATACGGTCTCCTTGATAGATGTGATACATCTTTGCTACACCCATGAAATAGAGGAAACGAAAAAAAGCGGCGCGATACGATCGAGGCAAAAAAAAAAAAAAAAAAAAAAGGAAACGATAGGCCGATGATAAATTGCCGATGTTACGTAAAAGACGCAGAGCTTCGAGAAAATAGAGTATCATCGCGGGAATATGAAAAATAGAGGAACAGCTACATAATGCGCGACACACGAGAGCTCGTGGACCAAATCAGAGTTCATCTCGTAATACGCGCACACACACAGGTTCGCGTGTGCGCGAGTGTGAATGATCGAGCGACGAGCCAAGAGTGTGCGTCTCGTTGCGCAATCCTCTGGTGGAATTATGCAGATATCAGCGCAGTGCCTCCTTCTTGCACTCGCTTACCTTTATTACCCTTGTGCGGCTCGTAAAAAAGACGACACCTCCAGTTGATGGAGCAATACAGAGGAAGACGAGCACGAGGTTCCATGGGAAGGTGAACGACCATGACCGAGTGCGCGTGCAAGTTTTATGTTCATTCATACGATGGAGAATCGTTAAGATAGTCTCATTCATTTAAACTTTATGTGCGTAACAAAAAATCTACACTCGCCGATTCAATAGTACCAAATATTGTGCTCTTTGATTGTTTAACAGTAACAAACTTATCTAATCAGAACTATAAAATGTGCATAAAAAATACTATGTTGTGTATAGATTTCATAGTTGTACTGCAACGAAATGGAATCAGTCAATATGCTATTTGCATAAAGCAAATCCCCACTATCGTTAGTTGCCGAATCTCTAAAGTAAATAAAAAGATATCTATATTATTCTCATTTTCTCTTTAGCGATGGTCAAAATATACTTTAAATCATATTATTGTAGACAAATGTTTCTATCTATATTTCATTGAGATAATTCTTTTAAATTTAAATCCAAGTATTCTTTTTAAATTTTAAATTACCAAATAATTAAATAGCATTTTTATAAATAATTTATCGATAAAGTTTTTATACTTCAAACAATTCAGATTACGATAACATTTTTCATTGACAAAAAATGAAAATTTTATTCTATTTTTTCACTATAGAGTTATTAATTCGTTATTAATCACAATTAATGAAAGTATACGACAAAATGTCTCGTAGGTGCAAAAAGGTTAAGTATAAGAAGATTACGTTTCTACTAAAGTTACCATTCTTCTCGTATCCTAAGAAGCGTGACCTAGTCTGGCTACATCATAAAAAATAATGTGCTTTCGTTGAGAAAAAGAAAGAAAAAAAATTTTTTTTTGCTTCTAAAGAATACTACTGTGTGGCCATTTCAAAGGATCGTTTATAATCGAGATATTGATTTTAATTTTAATCGGCCAGTGGCATTGTGCCGAATGACTTGGCTCTTGTGAGTCGAGCCTATCCTTCTCTTCGCATGCTTTTTGATTCACTCGTAAAAAAGAGTATAGCCCGATACCCGAGTGAAAGTACTCTAATAAAAAAGCACATACCGGAAAGACTCCCCGGTAGGTCATTTTAACAAAAAGATTTAATTACAAAAATAAAAGATAAAGGCAATATATTATGTGGGGGAGTCTTGCATTAAGTGCGCTCTTTTCGCCGGTTAATGGGGATTTTTACCGTGTCGTACGCGAATCGATAGGCCGGGAATAAAGAAAAGGGATAAAAAAGTCATGACATTATTCGCAAAAGATGCAAATAAGAGAAGGATTGCACGCGCGCGGTCCACGGCTCTCAGCTTTCTCCCCGCGTCCATACGAAAATACCCGTGGAAGCAGCTGCCAATACAAAGCAAGATAAGCGAGCTAATAAACATGGAGGCAATTTATCTCCTAGTGCACGGAAAAGTTGCGTGTCTCGAGGAAGTTTAATGTGTGTTGCGGGAGTGGCGAAGCTAGTAGCGGGCGTCCGCGGTACACCTAGAGAGGCGCTCGCAGGAATGAGGGAGATGAAATAAAGGCGAATTCCTCTCTCTCTCTCTCTCTCTCTCTCCTTTCCTAAATAGGAAGCGAAGGGTTATCCCGATAACCTCCCTGTCTCTCGTCCGCGTGTATCCGATAGCTCGGGCGGAAATGCGCTGGCCCGTTGGTCTCTCGGCCGTTCGCCAACTTCTCTGCACATGTGGTAATCAACCGTGCAAGGAAGGAGAGGGGAAGTCACGTTGCAGCAGCAGCAGCAGCAGCGGCACCAGGAGTAGAGTCGCGAAGGGGGACACGCCCCTCGCCCTGATAACACCCACACCGTGCCACAGACCGATTATACGGAGCAGCTTACGTCCCAACAAAAAGAAAGAAAGAGAAAGAAGGAGAGAGAGGCTGCGAGGGTCTGGTTGTAGAGAGGAACGTTGCTCGAGATTTCGCAATTCAGGGCTGCTGCTGTTCTAGCTACCACCAAACTGTTTCTACATGTTTCACCCGTGTGTGTGTGTGTGTGTGTGTGCGTGCGTGCGTGCGTGCGTGTGTGTGTGTGTGCGTGTGTGCGTGCACGGGTGTGTCTATTTGTCTGGACCTGACCAACATCTCGCGAATATCAGGCACCTTCTTTTTCCATCATTATTCCCCTGATATTATATGCTATGCTAGTCCAGGTTACGTGTACGCACGTGTACGTGTGGTCTTTGACTTGATTTTCATACCTCGGCAACCTCAAAAATAGTTATGACTTCTTGAAAAAATAAATGAGGACTAAGCCAGGTTTCTCGATGGTACAGGATATTTTGGTACATTTAGCAGATTTACGGTCAATAATTGAGTTTTAATAGCAGAGTACGTAAGGAAGATTGATGGTAAGATTTTTTTACCATTTTTTTTTTAGTTGGAAAAATGAATGTCAAAAATTATTTCGACTGACATGTTTACATTCGAATTTCTCCAGAAGTATTTTCTTGGAATAAAATGATGAGATTTGCGAAAAAGAAGTCAATTGAAAAGTAAGGTTTTACCAATGCATAAAATTAAAGAATTAGAGTTTAAAATCAATTTTAATAAGTACGTGTATTATCGAAAATATTTGGATAAAATTTTTTGCTTTTGAGTTAATATTCAAAAAAAATTTTTAACAAATAATTTTAAATAATATATTGTAAATTAATTTTATAGTTTGTTGCTTTTATAATATTATGACAATGAAAATAAATATTGGTACATTTATGAATAAAAATAAAAAATTTAATCATTAAAAAGTACTTGTGTGAGCTAAGAAAATAAGAAAAATAAAATTTCTGAGACTAAACTGGTTGATTTACATTATGTTATAGGTATTGATAGTGCAAAAATATATTTCGCACATACAAATAAAAAATCATTGTAGTATTTTTTTTAAAAAATTCTAAATAACTTAAAAATTTGCAGTACAAAAAATAACCATAAAAACTAATCTATTTGAATGGAATGATTTAATGATAAAAAAATATTATTTCTTGATCATAATATATTTTGTAATTCAGTCCATTGTAATTAGTTAAAATCAAAATATTACCATTAAAATGGTAGTTTCAATATTAATATACAAACAAAAAAATAAAAAGTATATTTAATAATCATAATAGTAAAGTAATAATAAATTTTTTTATGAGAGATTTTTATTTTATTATTGTATTTTATTAAATGTAGTGTTTCCATTTTATTTAATATTTTAATTTTTTACAAGACAAAAAGTACTTTTAATGTACGTAACCCAATGAGTAAATATAAACTGTCTTCTCTGACAATAAAATTGAAATCTAATTAGTTAAAAAAGTAAAAATGGAAATATATCTCAAAACAAAAAATTAATGACTTCGAAAATTGAATATTAATGTAGTTTTAAAATTGAAGAAAGCTATAATCGATGCCTGTAATAATACACAAATCTCATAAGTTATTTCTGATATTTGTTTTCATAACATTTTAACATAACTTATATTTAAATTTAATATTCTGTCGTTACCTTTAATTTTATTTGTAACTCACCGTACGTATAGATGAATGGCACTATAAAATGAAATTATATATGCGAATACCTTATATGAATAATGAGTCGAGGCATAATTAGCGCTCCGCTTGAAATATATTTCTATTTCGTATTTACAAAAAGTTCGGCTACTTATCGCGTGTGCAGCGCTTAGGTTTACAGCTCAATGCAAACGAGGGATGTTAACGTTTTTCGACAATCCTTTTCACTTTCTAAGTGAATGCATAAATAAGTGCGATCATCGTGGAGCGTGTGTACAACAAAACCCTTGGCACTAATGCCCGGACCTCATGCAGAGCCAACTATTTACGAATACATCCATTGGTTAGACTCGCGCCGAGTGAAAAGCACACCTGAAAAATCCGAGCTAGCGGTTCCAGGGAGTCGGAGGATATGCGCTCGGGACGCCCCCTTCCCCGGTTTATCGCAACGATTTTCCTCAACCGCCCCCCCCCCATTTATCTGCATCTGTTTCGCAATTAAAACTCGTTATTTCGTTATCACGGCGAACGCGCGCGCGCGCGCGCGCACACACACACGCGACGGTCTGCGCACGCGTGTGCGTTTCCGCATGCACTTGTCTCTTTCACCGATTAAGTGCCCGCCTATCGAGATTATCATTCACCGGATCGCATGGACATTCGCGACTCGGGGCGTACATTTGACACGTCACATTATACAAAGACTCGTTTCCCCGTGACGGGAGCACGTGCGTCCCCCCGCGCGCTAATGCATGCGAAGGAAAAGTCGGAGCCCTCCCCCTCCCTCCCCCCGCTCGAGAGTACAAAGGAGAGTACGCAGGTGAGGAAACGGCGGCGGAGGCTGGATGGACCGCCGCGCATAACGGCACGCCAGGGCTGGGGGAGGCCCCGGCGCGAATAAGTGCACCGATTAAAAGGAATCGCTCGGCTATCGCGCTCGCTCCATCTCCATCTGGGCTATCCTTTTTTCGACAAATGGCCGCGGAAAAAGGCAGACGAGCAGGAGAGGCGAACTCGGCACCGGTATAACTAAGACCTATCGCCTCCCGATAATCTCCAGAGATAAAAGCTCCTCTGCACGAAAAATTATGAATGATCGTCTTGCGCCCGAGCATGCGCGGCCCGAGCCGGCACTTACACATAAAACTTGACCGATATTACACTCGACGGGGGGAATGCGAATGGGAATGCTTCAACAGATTCCCCTTTTTATTCCCGAATGCTCATTTTACGTTATTAACTGTCCTGGATTGATCTGATAATCCGCCTTCTTTCTTGCGCGACTCCATCTCAATGTAGTTGTTACTTTTACTATTCAGACAATGGATAAAAGGTGGATCGTGAATTGGCCCAGTTAACAGACATTTTTTTTGCTCTCTGAAATTTTATGACCAGCGCCAAATCTGATCTAAAGATTTAATTTAAACAAAATTGAAGATCTATTTGTTTATTATATAAGTTCATCCTTAAGCACAGCGCTCGATTTTTAATTTTACACTCGGTTCACCTAATTTTCAATTATTATAAACGATTTTTTATAAATTAAATTTTACATTCAAGTATAAAATCTTTTACATTCAAGTTTAAACATACGCTTCGAAAACAATACTTTTGCTTTAAAAAAGTACCCAAAGTCTTGCCAACCTCAAAAATTCAAATTATTTCTTTTACCTGCTTATTTTTCTTTTGCAAATTATGCTTAAATTATAATAATTATTATTATATATTAGTGGACTAATAATCTGTTTTAAATCATAAAGATATTGTATATTATAAGACTATTTTTTCATTTAAGGTATTGTAAGCTTGTTTATTTGAGATATCTATCATTTTAATAACCCTACACACTTTCACTTGAGTATATCAAAAAAATTTGTTCAGCAATACTTCTTATTTTGTTCTCAACTGGCTCCTTTGAACAGACTTAATCTTCTGATTGTTTATTTTCTTATCTTATTTTACTTAGGTTGAATTTAGCTAATGAATGTGCTTATCAAAATATAGTTTTTAATATTTCATTGAATAATTTTTATTCCATGAAAATACTGCAATAAAATATTTAATATAATAAAATAAAGATATAAAAAAACCATATAATTTCAATAATACAAAATTTAATGAATTATCCATATATATATATATATATATATAATAAATTTATAAACATATTTATCGATACACAATATTTATTGTTAAAAAATTAATTTATACTTCTAAAATAAAGATTTTATTTCGATTTCTTTCATTGAAGAAAGCTTTATGTAAGCAAACGTAGTGGTTTTTTGCATATTACACTTTTGTTATTTGTTCAAATAATCCTACTGTTTTACCTCAAAATATTTATATGAATATTAATTAAAATTTTGCAAAAAAATCATTGTAATTATTTAAATGTAATTAAAAATTATTGATAAATAGATTCTTCTTTTACGATAATAATAATGCAATTAAAATGTTCCTTGTGCGAGAGAACTTTCAAAATTTCCATTTTCATTGCTTTTTATTGTTTTTTAACTATAATGAAAATATCAATATTATTATGAAAAAAATACAAAATTTCCAAGTCATAACAATGTATTTATTTCCAGATGAAATTGTTGGATGTCAATAATTGAATATAACAGTTCTAATATATGATGGTTATGCGATTATAATTTAACATATTTATACAAATTAAACGTTAAGTTAACTTATAAGTGGTATGAGAGGAAACGTTAGGTTGAGAAATGATTGTAATGTATATATTTATTTTAATGCTAGAAAATATCAGAGAACATCCGAGGATACTAATAAGAAAATATGCACATAAATATCAAACTAACACGTTTGCTCACGTGAAATATCTATAAGGAGAAGATGATGGGAATTTGAATTATGAAGTAAATTCTATTAAGAAACAACACGTGGAAAGGGAGGAGGAGGAGGAGGAGGAGGAGAGATGCCATTAAGAAAGGTCAAATCTCGTAAGGTGGTAGGATGGTTGCTAAACGCTGAAATTGCCCTCAAATTACCCGGCGAACCTGAACTTGGACGCGAGGATCTCGAATACGTCGGTCGGGTTATAAACGCGAATACGGCATCGTAACTTGCCGCCCGCTTGGTCCGGGAGTTTAAACTCCCGAGCTCTCGAGGAGGGATCAACCGGTGGATGATTTATCGGACAGTTATTTCGTGGCGGAGGTGCGAGCGCATGAAGATATCACGGCGCTCGTGAACTCGGGATGCAGCCTGTGCGAGCGGGGCCGAGGAGGTGGAGGAGCGGCGCGGGGGCGGGGGGATCGAGAGAGCCGCGCAGCATCCTTCTCGCGATTATGCATTGGATCTTTCGCGTGTTCACGTGGGCTATTACCGGTGGCACGCGCGTTCGAGCACTCGAATCCGAAGAGTAATGCTCTCGCCGACTGATGATGCTGCGACTCCATTAACCGCGCGCTCCCGTATTTGAGGATTCCCGATACCCCCTCCGCCTCTCAATCCTGCTAATCTGCATATTACGAGTGCCCATCTAATGGACCTCTCGGGAAGTTTATTGCGCCCCAGAAAGCTATATCCTGAAATACGTGCATTTTATGAATCTTTTTAATGATGGTTCTAGCAATTCATTAACTTTATCTACGTTATACGTTATACGAAGTGTGCACGTTTACGAGAAAACTTTCTTTTGCTAATTTATGCCTTGATACACAACCGACTCTGTATGGATATTCAATTTTTCTTTTTAAAATACTCTTCGTTTTCTCGGTGCGACAGAATTATGAGATTATTATTGATATGTCATACACTTAATATATCACCCAGTAGTTGATTTGCTGATTACATCGATAAGCAAACCTATAATAGTGCTCTCTAAATTTCTTGAAACTACTTGCAGACGCATAGGCACGTATCCATTACTCTCTTTCTCCCGAGAATTAAAAATACAGATATACCAGAAACTGCACGTCAAAGTTTTTTAAAGAATTTGTCATTATCGCTGCTACTCTTGTTGTTATTATTTTTATAATTTTTATTATTGTCATCATCAAACTTTTATTTAATTATATTCGAATATAATATTATACTTTTCAAAAATAAAAACACTTTTTTTAATTTTTTTTTCCATTATAATTTTGTACTACACTTAAATTGTTAAATAGAAAAAATATTAATAATGATGTGTAGAAATATAATTTTTAATTAAATTAGACAGGTCAAAATATGAAATTCAATTTTACACGTAGAACATTAAAATATTTGATCGACAAATAAATCCAATAGCTATTACGACTGCCAAATTGAAGGGAAAAAATACTATCTACTAACATTAAAATAATTTTTTTTTTATTTCATATTTATCTGAAATAAAGTAAATAAACATATAACATAATAATATAACAATATTTAAATAATAATATTTTTATTTTTGGCATTTAAAGAAAGTGTGATATCCTTATCAAATTCAAGTAATAAATATAATTTTTAACTCACGTGTACTTGTATTTTCATGAAATGTCAATGTTTGCCGCTATTAATTTAACTTTTTTCTTTTTTTTAATAAATAAAATACCACAGTATCAGGCACATATAGTTATTTGATCAGTGTTAACGACTTTGGTACAATTTCCATGTGCATTGTTTGATCGACTGATGAATGGTGCAAATAACCTTGTACGATACTTCGATTCAACCATTCGGTATTTCCAGCTTTGTCTTTATTTGCCTTATTAGCTTCAAAAAATGGTAATCGAATAAGGTGACTTGTATTCTTTTCCTTTTCATCGTATTATAGTCATCTTATAAATTACTAAGAAAAAAATTAAGCTAATTATTGTTTTTTATTTGAAAAATTAACATTTCTTTATAACAAATTATTGTATTTTTTTTATAGATAATAATTTATTTTTTCAATGCCTTCAATAAAAAATTACAATTGGATAGCAATAAATACTTGAGGTAGATACAAACATTTATAATAAAAAAATATTCAGTCGATTTTCATTTAGTATTTCTTATTTACTGTATAATTATTTTTTTAATAATTATAAAAATAATTTTTTATCATATTAAAATAATTCAAATTTTACTATCATAATTAATAATATTCATTAGCGTTACAAGCTATAAAATTTTATATGCATATGAAAACTTGTAATTAAAAATTAGTCTATTTAAATTAATTAGATTAATAAAGCTAAAAATTTAATACTTTTTGCTTAAAAATAATAAAATATAAATGTTGAGAATAAACTCTGTTTACATTAAGCTTCTGAAATATAATTTGTATTTTTATAACAAATGCTCAACTAATTTTTAAGATAATTCTCTTTTAAATATTTTTGATAAAATAATAAAACTTTAATGTCAAAACACATGTTGTACATTTCAACTATATAACTTCATCAAATATTCAATTTCAGACTGAATAAAAAAATTAAATAATTTGTAAACCAAATTTATGTACTAAATTGATAAATGGTAAGTATTTATGCTTTTTGCACGCCTTTGGTAAAAAAATATACATATTTGTAAAAAAAAAAAATATTTACATCAATTACATAAATTTAATGTACAGGAACATATGCCAAAAATATATATGTATAATCAACAATATATAAATGAATACAAGAGCTGATATGCGTTGGCATTTACTTATTAAGTATTGCGTTACTTTGTACAAAATTTCTGTAGAATTGGCTCATCAATCAATTGCTTGAAATGTATGATTATTATTCTGCACAATTGTATGTGCCCCAGTACAAAATTGAGCATTTGCATAAAAATGGAATTTCTCCACTTTCTCAATATTTCTGAACAATTTTATTTTTAAGAAATTTTAAACATTTTCTTTTGTAAATCTTATATTGACATACTTTTCATTTATCCTCAATTTTATGCTATCAAATTTTTAAACATAGCTGCCTAAAAATTACAAGAAACTTATTTTATGTAAAATTTATTTTAATTATCGAGATAAACATAATTATCTAAATTATATTTTTGAGTCGAAATTATTTTAAAAAATTTATGTCTCAATTACAGCGGTTAATTTATTGTGTGTGTTTTATTTATTGACATAAAAGATAGAGTTTTTATAGAAAATTAAAAAATTAATGTAATTATTTATAATTTATAAAAACTGTTAATATCTTCATGAAATATAATTTTAAGTATTCATATGGTAATTTATTTTTCATACAAATATTATTACACATTATTTTCATAAATATTTAATGATTGTTAATATAAATTATGAATTTTACATCATAAATAGAGGAATATAAAAGATTAACAGCATATTAAGATTTTTATTATTTCGTTTAACGAATATTAGGATACAAAAATCAATAATCTTAGATACAAAATTCTTAATTGTTAAACAAGAAATAATTAAAATGAGATTACAGAAAGAAAGGACTTTTTTAATAAAGAATAGTATTTTTCTGAATAGCCATGACTTCAGTAGTAATATTAATTCTTCTGTTAATTACTGCTTTAAAGTTCATAATCAATATAATTTATTATTAAAATAGTCAAGTACACTTGGTATAATAGTAATTAGAAAATGTTTAGAAAGGATAATACCTTAAGAGAGGGTATCGGTATAGCGGAGATTATCTTTTCTGAATAATATCCGCGTGTACTCGAGTAGTAAATAAAGTGAATTTTCAAGAAAATGTAGTTTATTCCAATTTGTAGACTGAATGAATCTCAGGAGTGATGAGTTAAATCAACTTAATCTGCCGATACGCGTGTCTCTGTATTTATAGAAGCTCACGGCATGATTTTACCGTATCCTGCGATAATAAAACAATATCTCGTTGAGAGTGTCGTGGTTTTACGCATACATTTCTCGCGCAAAGCGCATTTTACGAGGGATTAATGAACGATTATTATATGCTTAAGCTGCAAGAGCCAGCCATCTTTTCCTGGGCTCCGCGGACTCTAATTATAGAGTTTACTTCCGTTTTTTTCGTCAGTATAGTGCGACAAAACGAGTGGGCAATTTTGTTGTCAAACAATTCTCACGTGAGCTCACAACTGACCGTGCTCGGGCTTCATAAAGTCAATCTCATAAAGAGTTGAGTTCGTTACGGTCGTTAGTCGGCCATCGTCGCCTTATACGAGTATCGCGCCATCCGCACCATCCGCACCATCCGCACCATCCGCGCCATCCGCGCCATCCGCGCCTTAGATCATCTCCGAGTTGGCTTTTATAGTTCTCTTGACTCCGTCCCAAAATGAAATATATCTTTTCCTCCTTTAAACATTCTTCATTTAATTATCCGGTCTAAACAAAGAGACTCGCCAGCATTTCATAAGCGCCTCGGCTCCTAACTAATTTCATTTATTGAATAATTTATTTCCCTTTCTTTTTTTTACCTCGCGGAAAAACCTTTCTCCAAGCTTTATTTTTATTCCCAATGCGCGTGCATGCTTTTCCTTTTCTTTTAGAATTTTAATGCTCGAATTTTAAATTAACAACTCGCGGCGAATCTGTCCTTCTGACGGACTAAAAAAGACAGCGGCACGATGACCGAATACGTTTTCAGGTAATTAAAAACTATTTTTAGAAAATTTATCAATTAATAATGTTGATGAGGTAAAATGAATTTTCGAACTAGCAGTACTAATTTGCTTGTAGATTCGGTAAGTTATTTATTTTTACTTTTAGATAGAAATTGTTGATTTCGCAATTGTAGGAGGAAGATGATAGCTAATTGAATCCGTTGCAAAAGATATTTTTATTTAACAATCTTTTTTATTTGTAAGTCTTTTGAATGTGATATTATAATAAAAATTGCTCGATTTATTGAATAAATTTAAAAGATTACTTTCAACATAATTTTACTGAATCACTTATAAATGCTTTACAATATTTTCCATACATTTCATTTTATGCAATATTTATTAGTCTATTTCGAAACTGCAAAGTAATGTCAAACTGTGATTATTAGAAGGAAATATCGAAAGCAAATCGACGTTTATTATCGTGCTTCTTATATAGTATATTCAATTTTTCTGTATTAATTTGAAAAATCTAATTTACTTTTTTAAATAGCCATTAACTTGATAAATAAACATACAAAACGGAGTTCTGTTTTTAATGATTTTATAAAGTGGAATGTAGTTTTGACAGTTTTAGATTTATGGAGAACATTGTTTATTATTAAACCAAAAATTATGGTATTAAACAATATTATGAAATAATTAAAGAACCACCACAAGGAACACGAAGAGCCAGAAAAAGTGGCTGAAATGTGGACTGAATGCACGGAGCTACTTTTTTCTCTCTGTCACAGACGGTACTTCTCTGTTTCATGTCTCGATCGTAAAAACTATAAAGAGGAGAACCACAATGACAGTTAAAAATCCAAGTAAAATGGCCTCACGTTACTCGTTAGTCCTCCATTTGGGAACAAGTGATGCGGAAAACTTGCACATTTTAACGAACCTAACACGCGTGAAAATTGGGAGAAAATAGTAAGTTGACTTTTCTCAATGCTAATCGAATTACTTAGTTTCCACGCGCTCGTGCTGCGCGATTGATTGATTACTTTATTTTCCCAGCTCGCACGTTCTTTTTTCCCTATTACAGAAATTCCTACTTGGCTTTGAAGTTTTTTCATTATTTTTCACAATAGTTCTTTTTGTTTTAATGTTCAACCAAGTCGCTGAAATTTATTTTCATATTGATAATATAGACGATGATATTTTTAAGTTTCGGGCACCACAAGAAGAAAAAATTTAACTAATTGAATTAAATAAATTGTTGATTTTACTTTAATACATGGTATGAGTATGCAAAATAATAATATTCTGACTTGTTAACATTTTATACCATTTTGCACTATTAATTTATTATTTAAGTTAAATATTAACTTATTTAAAATAAATATTTATTGTTTGACAGTAGTTTTTGAAAATTTTATTTAAATTTTTTAAAACAGTGAACAAAACAAAAGAAAGTTAATTTACAAATTTCATAAATAATACTTTTTGTTCAAATTTAATTTTAATTCGATGTTGGATGTTTTAAACAGAATATTTTAATTCCAAATTTTTGAAAGTCGACTCTATAATTCCTTTACAAAAAAAAATTCCTAATATTCCTTATATCATTTTTTAGATTTTTTTTTACTGGGATTAAATTATCATATTTTTATGTTTTATAATTATATCCATGAAAAATAATGTGACAGTTATTGGTTGTAATGAAGAGTAAATCACTTAAATATTTAAGTGAGAAAAATAGAAATATAGAATAGATAAATATAGAAAGACTAGTTTCGTACGTATTTTCAATGTATTTCACGGTCTATAATTATGCTAAAGATGTTGTGTAAAGTGATACAAAGTATTTATCTTGCGTTGTGACTCTCGCGTATTAAAATATAATTTTCAAATAGTTGCAATTTAAAGTTTTACTTATAATTTTGATATAATTGAAAATCTAATTATACACATTAACCTAATCATTAAGGTTGAATATTAAATTGTAATAAATAATAGAGAATTTTTCTTAATTTGCATCAATTTCTGATGGATGTGTTCAATGAATTTAGCCGCTATTCAAATTAAATATAAATAATTCCTTAAAGTGCCTTTGAAAATGATAATAAATAAGTCGGAGATTTATAGTGGAATAGAGGAGAGCTATAGCAATGGCCATGGCAAAGAAGGGAGGAGTTGCGAAGAAGATGAGAAAGAGGCAGATATCCCAAGTTCTAGGGTGAGCGGAGTGTCACCTGGGCTTGGCCCACTGGACCATAATTCAGGGGCTTGGCGTCCCTAGCTGTCGAGTGCGTTAGTAGGCACCCGGAGCCCCGTCCCCCGCCGTGTAGGCAGATAATGAGAGATATTCACCGGAGGATGCAAATGATATACTAATGCAGGAAATGCTAGTCGCAGTCCTATGCATCACTCGTCCAAGTGTTGGACAGGTACATACACAGCCAGTGGAGCAATGCGTCTTTGCGTCTTTGCGTCTTTGCGTCTTTGGCCATTGTGTGTCACGCAGACTCCGTCCTCATCTCCGCTTCTCTCGCTCGCTTTTTAAGGATAACGCCTCTGACCTCATCCACCCTTTCGCGTGCGCGATTGCATTATCCTCCCCACCCGTACACCTCGGAACACTTTTTGTTCTCGGTCGGCGGCCGAAGGTCGGACTGGGAGTTTCTTGGTCATCATCGGGAAATCACGCTCTTTGTAGCCTAGCGCTTTCTTTCGTTCTTTCTTCCGTCCTCACCTTCCTCGAATTAACGATCTTGAAAAAGAAAAAAAAAGAAACGCACGCACTGGAAGGAATGCGAGAGTGACATCATGCCAATGAGTATCGCCGTAAATTTTTCCTTTTTTCTCCGGGTTATTTATGCCAGCAATGCCTTATCATCATTTTAATGGCTTCACCTGCTATCATTGACTTAGGAATCATGATTCTCAATTACAGTGGAATGAATCAAACCATTTACTTAAATATACAAAATCGTGTTTAACCGATTCCTTTGCTTTTATCGATAATTAAAACACCGGTGGCATCTCTTAAATCGGAAGATAAAATTACCGGTAATTAATTCGAGCTCAGGGATTCATAAGCAAGAAGATACTTATCCCGTTTTGATGTCTTGAGAAACAGATAAACTTAATTACCAGAAATTAATAGCTCACTTGCTTCCTAAAAAACAGACTACGAAATACAGAGTTTCTACTGTTGGTAGGACTAACTTACTGAACGAACCGCGAGAGTGGAAAAAAAAATATCATCCTCAAAATTACACTTCATTAACTGATCGATCGTCGCCAATTATACTCCATTACAACACGTACAGCTCGCCATTAAATTGCGTTTGATTCATGAATAATATTGAAAGACTTTTCACTGGACTCGCGCTATTTTATCGTTTAGTTGGCTCACTTTCTCCTTTATAAGGAATGTCAAGTATTAATTGTATCACTTTAACGACTCAGTGTCAATTATAACTGAGAAACGCATGAAACATAACATCTTATCAATTTTCAATCGTTTATTGGGCCTCAAAAAATTGACTTTCGGAACTTGTAGGGTCGCGTACCTGTGTGATAATGTGTCTTTGTCGGCAAGGAGAAAATGTGAAATTTAGTGCGCATTGTGAACAAATCTAAATAGTAACAATGAAGAATAAAAATCCATATTCTGTTATGATACACAAAATAGGTTTTTAGGGGCAACGATTTCACAAACATTTTTTAAGCGTACAATATTTAGATTCTTGAAAATAGAAAACTAACTTTGGCGACTATTACCGCGATTGTACTGTCTTTGTGCACACACGACAATAATCGATAACGTCTATGAATCCGAGCAAATAACCAAATTTCAACCTAAACATGGAAGCACTTCGCAGCGGACATTTGACACAAGTGCTAGTCAAGCATTCGTCAACTCGTAGAAAAATTACGCAGAATCCAGTTTCCGTGTCTGAATGTGAAGGCGTTACACAATGTGACCACGACACTAATTAATTTGCGCGCACCTCACAAAATCGGATCCTCGACAAATATCATATTGCGCAATAACCTATTCGGTTGAACATCCTTTGACACTCTTCACTTGCGCTCGCATCCGCCAATTATTCCTTAAGGAAGATAAGAGATTCGTATAAATTGCCAATCGTAATAGTCCATGCGGTGAAGAGATAAAAAAAAAAAATGTTCTATAGAAAGATTAATAATGGTATGCTTTTTTTATTTGGCCATCTCGAGGTTTATAATGTATAAAGGAGGTTTATCAGCGGGGTCGTATTAAAAACGGAACCAATTGTTAATGCACATGACGTGTAGGCTAACTTCATTGTGGATTTGCCTAAACGCAACTCATTAAATATTGACAAGCCATTAGAGTTTGGAAATTATTGACGCCATTCATTCTCCTTCGTACCCCGTACTGATTTTTAGCGTGATATTGTTATTAATTAATTATACATCAAGAGCATATTTTGTAATAATCGACATTTCACCACGAATATATTAATAGTGACTCATTACGAAACCTAGGTGCGAAGGAAAATATTTCGGTGGTATGTAACAATCCTGGGAAACTTGCTATCTGCAAAATTTAAGTTAATATGTTTATTGGTAATTATCTATTATAAATGAAAAACATTATTCGGTGGTTATTTACTACGAAATAAACAAAAAAATATTAATATTAGGCATGTTTTTTTTCTTAGTACTAGTATTTTATAATTTTTTTTTTTTTTTTTTTTTTTTTAAAACAATTCACAGATTGCACGAATAATTATCTCTAAATATCATTAAACATCTTTTTACATCCGTTGTTGGCACTATAAAGTTTATTATAAAAATATTTGAATACAATCTCTTGTTTCATCAATAACACATTATTCATGTAGTTTATATGAAAGTGATACAAATGGGAAGTACATGAAAGCGCAAGTTTGTTGCCGCGAATATAATTAATTCTCTCCTCCCAAAGATTTGATTAAAGATATTCATTTTCTAAAGTCGTTAAATACATTTTTTTTCAAAATTTATTAAAATAGTAATGAACTATCAAGAAAAATTTGAGCGGAACGAAATATAAATATAGTGGCTCGAACGCTGATGATACGTGCATTACAAGTCATGAAAATATGCCAGAGACTCTTGCAATCCTTTGTTACAAATCAATCGGTAGTTGGTGCTTTCCATTAACGAGTAACTAGCAGCTCCGTAAGTTGCTGTTGTGTTGAAATTTTGCTTATCAAATCGAATATATCTTGAGATTAAAACCTTTTTACTTGAATTTTTTTCTCTTCTTTTTCTTTTTTTTTTTCTTTTTTTTTATATTTATGATCTAGTTCGTGGGTAGGCCAATAACTATTAACCATCAGTCAGGAGTAAAAGATAATTATTTTTGAACAAAGACAAATTATTTTTGATTCATTATACTTGATTGTGCAGGAATTATGATTGGTAAATAGGGAGAATGTTAGAGGCAAAGAAGAGTACTGTGAGAAACTTGGTCTGCCAAACTGCATCGTTCCATATACGTGCAAAGTCGCTAATTATTGCGAAATTTAACACGAAATCGAGATCGCATAAACGTCAAATTTCACTGCCTTGCATGGGTAGTCGTGATCGCGATAGCTAGACACATTCCCGGGTAATAAGCTCCTGGCTAGTGTGGCTGTCGACAAAAAAAAATTAATTGCATGGCACTATTTTAATTACTGGGGATTCGGAGCGAACTTGAAAGCACTCGAGGATCCAAATCAGCCATTGCAAATCCATGATTTTCCTTCCAGCCTTTATTTGTGACTGTGATTTTTCGAGAATGAAAGACCGTTAGGTGGTGGGCTTGTGACAATCGAGCGCCAATACGTTAAAGCCGTTTTCCCAATTCCTATAAAAAAAGAGTGCCCGCTGAAAAAGTCACAAAGGTTTGCATCACGATGCGTGACAAGAAGAAGAATTAGTCGAGCGAAACGCATCGTGTTGCGTCTTTCGCGCGACGGCAAAGATACACTCAAAACTTTCTCGAATTGAGCAAAGAAAGGAAAACGAGCGATCGCGAAAATAAATAACGAAATCGAGCCTCGATTGTCAAGTGGCGAGTGATCTCGCGCGGACTAAAGAAAGTCGCCGCGCGCGGATTCGATTTGCGGAAACACAAGCGCAATCCAATTATCCAACTCCGGCCAGCTCTTATGAATGGCAATTTTATGTAAACTACGCCCTATAAACATTTGAGCAGGTAAAAATCAAGAGCCGGGCATCTTTATCCCCGCAGTTAACTTTTACAGAGCACAACATTACATTCGCCGCCACCGCCGCCATCGCTTGAATAAAACCGACCACAAATTTTTCGCGGCAAAACTGGTGCAACAGCTGCCGGCGATCGAGAGGCCCGAGAGCTTTTTTGCATTGCCCGCGATCTCCCGAAATCAATGAGGTGGAGTCGTAATTTGTAATTGGCGGCCGCGATTTCACGCATTTTCTCTCTCCCCAACTGACGAAATCCCCAGCCGCGCGTAGCGCTTTTCCTATTTCGCGACACCACTTCCTCGGAGTCACTCGATTTCTTGGGTCTTATTAGGATACCGATCGGAGCGCAGATACGGATCTCTTGCAACCTCCCCGACTACGCTCTTGATGGCATCCGGGGCACACGCAACGATAACCCGAGGACGAGTTTCTTTGCGAGGCTTTGGGAGTCGCCGAGCTCGGGGTCGCGACCGGAGGTGGTGCGCGCTCGATGTCCCCATTTGCTTGTCCCGGGCGCGATCCACTCTCTGCGTGGTGAAATAAAAAAAGAGATGCCAACGAGCGAGAAACAACTACGCGCCTCCTTATTCATAACTTCTTTGCCAGATTTATAGCTTTTGAAAGCGTTTTATTTCTTCGGGCCTTTCGCGATTTAAACAATTGTCTCGAACTTTATTAATTTTCCTTTCTCAAGTGTATTATTATGTTACACAACTAAATTGAAGTAGTTTTCGACAAATACGTTTAACGTAGTAATAAGGAAAATCATTAAATCCAAAGCGTTATTCAATCGATGGATAATCGACTCTCATATTTCAATCATTCCAAAGAATTAGCGTGGGGTTTGATTAGCCTCTTCGTTTGATTAGCCGTCGTAAAGAAAAATATTTTTCCAACTTTTAAATAATTGATTTAAACAATAAGAGTTGTTTTTTAGCTCGATAACGTTGAATTGGCGTTCGGAAACTGTCCAGCGAGATAGAAATTTAGTGTTTCGTTAGAAGGCCATTAATTATGTTACAATGGAAAATGTGTTGGTGAGGCCGATTTTCTCTGGATTTTCGACGACTCAAAATTTAAAGAGCACCGATCCGCTCGGAAAGAACAACATCCTCCGCGAGCCATGAATCACGGGATCACAATAGCCAAAAGTAAACAATCGAGAGATGCATGCATAACCAAAAAAGAGAATAAAAATAGAGAAAAAAAATGAGAAGAATGCGCCTGTGGCCGGGGAGGGGCAGGGGGAGGGGGAGGGTAGGAGGCGGCAGCGACTTACAAGGCATAACGGACCAGCCGATCCTTGCCGGTCGCGGCGAAACTAGATTGCGGAATGAATAGTCAGAATAGCAGTGTAGGGCGGCAGTGGCTCTCGAGAGGAGATCGGAGACTGGAGAGGGTGAGGCGAGGGGGAAGGATTTAGAAAGTGAAACTGAAAAGACCAAGTCGGATGCGAGAGCGAGCGAGCAAAGTGCCCCACCCTGAGCTGGTACACGCTCTCATCATGTATCCGCGCGAGCACTCGCGCTCACCTCGAGGACGCAGGAAAGTCTTTGCGCCCAGTTGCTCTCTCGGACAGCCTCTTTCCGCTGTCCCTCTCTCCGGAGGAAAGCTGCTGCCCGCGCCGAACGAGAGGGAAGCTCGAGCTTTTCCTCCCACTCCCGGATCCCGGGTCCCGGGTCCCGGGCCCCCACCTCCCCTCCGGGTGCGACCTGCGGGTGGGGAGAGCTCGCGTAGAAAGTAAAACTGAATTAAAGAAACGGAGAGAGAGAGAGAGAGAGAGAGAGAGAGAGAGAGAGAGAGACAGACAGAGACAGAGAGAAAGACTCCACCCTGGCTCCGGCGCGAACCGCGGACTCGAGGCTGTAGGCCAGCCGATTATCCCGCATGCAGATACGAGAATGTCCCGTACGAATTGGAATTGGAATTGGAACTGGTACGATTCCATCCTCCCAGCGGTTTCCCTCCTATTCCCGGTTTCCCAACCGTCACGCACGCCTCCTAGAGATGAATCTACCACGCGGCTAAACTCAAATATCCGCATGACCATTAGCAGCTAATGGCCTTTATCGGCTAAATACCGACTATGATATGCAACGCACCAGGTGTGCATGTGTGCGTTTGAGACCGCGGGTCTCTCTCGTATATGGACTTTCAAAGGCTCTTCTGAAGGAGGAACTCCGTGTTTGTAAACCGCCGGGGATATATAGGCGAGTATCGGTGTGTCTCCCAGCGCAGGTGCGAATACGGGTCATTCCTTTCCCAGATTTCTGAGGCTCTTCGTCGTCCTCGGCAGCGTCATCACAACACATTATACACCTGCGAATCTACCAACGCAATCGATATCATCACTCAGATATACTCTTTACGTGTTCGATAAGTGCGTACACATGCAAACGCGCACAAAAACACATACACATCCACACACACGGACGTAACGCGCTCTTTGTTTTACATTTTAATTCCTGGTGATAAAACTCGGATTGTCTCGCGAAATTTTATCCCAAGTTGTAATTAGCACGAGAATTTGATTGATCTAATTTAAATTTTTCAATGAGTTTTTATTGCAGCGAGAACATGTTAAACTAAAATGATTAATTTATCTTAAAATTTATCATTTATATTTTTCTTGTATTTCTTAATTTCAATTATACCGAGCAATTAAAATTTACCAATATTATTTTTCCGTGTTTTTCACTGATCAAACGACTAGATTCAATTTATATTATAATGTTACTTTGACTATTCAATTATTTACTCCTTTTTTAAAGTGTGATTGGATAGCAATTTTAATAATATACTGTAATTAAAAATGTAATACTCGTATTAGGAGAGTAAATTGAGAGAATATTTTATATTGGGCTTAAACGAAAATGTTCATACTCAATGATACAAAAGTTTTATTACATTTAGAATGTTAAAGTTTTTCAATATAAAACCTCAAAAATGATGAAGCTTGTCATTTTTTTCTTTAGGGTGTATTACTCAACCAATGACAATTAAAATCATTTCAGGACTTTACAGCACACAATTCATTGATTAAAATAAAAAATCCTTTGGCATCGTAAAGTCTCTTTAAAAAAAAAAAATCTTGAATAAACATTGCATTTTTCTCATTGGAATAAGTTGGATTCAACAAAATACCTGTCTACTCATCCTCCGATACTCTATTTTGACTGAACGGAAGTCATTGAGATTAGAAATAAAGATCGTGAGTCGTGAAGAAACCGTAGATAAAGTTAAACGGGCCCCTATCCGCTTAAAAATCAGTGTGGAAACACATGAAACCGACAAGGGGTCGGGTCTTGCGCGAAAGTAAGGAGGCGCGGATCCCGTAAACGGTTAGGATGGTCTTTGGGCCATACATGGCCAGACCAAGGAATAGCGAACAGAATCGAATGAGAAAAGGTGTATCGGAGGCTGTGATCTGCAACGAAGGGAAGGCCCGCTTCTCGCTCACGCAAGTGTGGGAAGAATGTGCAATACACTAAACACCTATACACACAAAGGAGAGAGAGAGAGAGAGAGAGAGAGAGAAAGAGTCGAATCTTCCGTTTGTTTGGGGTAACGCGCGCCAAGACAGTTTACTGGAAAAAACGCGCAGCCTCCGTTCGGAAGAAGCAAAGGAGCACCTCCTCTCTCACGTGCGCCTCTGTATCATCTTTCGTCAGTTTGCATCTTCCTGCTACTCACTTTCCTTTTCCTCCAAAGACTGCATTTATAGGCGTATGAGTCTCGGAAGTAACGTTTATACTTATTTTCATTTTATTGCACTTACTTTGTCTAATTATTTGACGGCCGACTTTCTCCCTGACGTAGGCTCTTTTGAATTTACGCTTATTTTTGTACGACTTTTCGTACGACTTTTCATACATCTATTTTCTATTATTTACATTTCATTTCGTATTATTTCATTAAATAATATTACTTTATAATGAAAAAGTTTACAATTACGGACGTGTTGATTGAAAAATAAAGAGGAATTTTCCCGGTGAAATTACAAATACCATAAAAAAATTTTTCTAATTCACCACAAAAATTAATGAGAATAATTAAGATTTTTTCATCCAATCAAAGACGGTCTTTTATTTTCACTGGTACTTTGTTAAATGATAACTTCAGATGTACTGCGTAAATAGCCATTAATGTATTTCTCGCAAAGGCTTAATAGGCAAATCGTGTACGTGTGTTACTCCAAATGGAAGTTACTCAGAATAAAAAAGCACACTCTCAAAACCAAATCCAAGGAACGCAATATCCACTAATTGCGAAATACAACCCTAAATGACGCGAAAAACCTTTAACCTTATCAAACTCACGTATCCTTCTCTTTTTAACACGAACGTCTCGTCAAGGTGAGCATCACGCATTACACAGTTTATGAAAAATAATTAATAAAACTCTAACGTCTCAATTTTATCGTTGATTCATTACTTCACTCTCTTATTTTCAATTTAAATCTACATATATAATAATAATTTTGATTAATGATTTACAATTTTTAATCAAATAACTTCTCAAAGTTGTTGAATACAACCATTATTATTATTTATGACTATTATTATTATTATGCTTATTATTATTTATTTTATTTAATTTTCAATTATTGAAAATTAAACTTTGTTCGTACATTATTGATTTATATGCATATATGTACACACACACACACACACACACATATATATAAATAATTATATATAATAATGATAATATAAATGAAATATATATAATAAATTGCAAGAAAACTACATTTAAAGAAAATTACATAATTGTAATTTACTTAAATAAATTAATACCTGATATTATTTTATACAAATATTTAAATAAATAATCTTAATATACCTGCATATTATATTTAATATATATATATCATGAATTATCTTCTATTTACACAAAATTATAGACTATCTTACAAGCGAATTAAATATTTTAATAGGAAAAATATTAATATTTTATATTTGTTTGCATTAAAATTATAAATTTTTAGAAACAAATATTTAAATACATAACAAAATTTATATAAAAGAAAGATTTACAATAAATAGAGTAAAATATGTATACAATATACGAGTAATATATGTACATATATTTCAGTTGAATATTATAAATGAACAATGAGTTCAAATATACTTCTATTTTAATTATAATATTTTTACATAAAGATTATATAATCATATAATATCTACGTATAGTTTTAATAAGTAAGACTGAAACTAAAAATATGTGCGAAAATTTAAAACGTGTGAAATATATAATGCATAGTGTGTTTAATAAAATAAAAAGTGATTTATTTCTATTTATTTATTTATTTATATATATTCTATTTATTCTATTTATATAATAATGATTTTGTGTAATTACTTTATTTTATTAATTTATTTATTTCTTTATAATTAGATGTTAAAATGCTTTCGCTATAGATTAATACATGTTATATATTTATTGATTAGAAATCAAAATAAAATAATTAATTTTGCGCTTGATAATTTTAATTTTTAATTTTATAGGAATCCATAAAAATTTATTAGAAGATCCATACGTCGTATTTGTAATTATAATAGATTTCTAATTTTTTTTCCTTGCTTGTTCTAAATATATTATTTATAAATAAAAATACAAATTATATTTTTCATTCCATCAGAAAAATTTTACTTAATGTTATATACTCATTAGAAATATGTTTAATGGTATAGGACTCGTATTATAATTTCAATTTACATAAATAAATATTTGAACAACAAACATGAAATGCTCTTAAAATTTTCAAGTATTATTTTAATTAGGAAATTTATGAAAATAGGCTGAAATATTAATTAATAATTTTTAATGGTACTTGGGACTTCATTTTTAAAAATAAAAAAAGGAAAATTGAGTATAAAAAAGAAGCAAGGAAAATTAAAGCAATTAAAAATTTGCTAATCATGTAAATAATCGCACTTTTGTTTTTATTTTGATGCATGTTATGCTGTAAATAATTGGATACGTTGAAGAAACTTTGGTTTAAAGTGCACATAACTTAAAAATCCTGTAAAATATGAGTAATAAAAAACGATATCAACAATTAAGCCATAGAGAGCAACGGGTTTCATATTTATGAATCACCTATAAAAGATGTATATAAATCACACAAAAAAGACCCTAAAAGAGCAAAAAGGGCGAAAAAGAGTGGCGTTGCCCAATAATTGACAGATTTTTTTATAAGCGAAACCGAGAATCGAGGACAGAGACGAGGAGCTGCGTAGAAAGTGAAAAATGACATTTGGATTATTGTCAGCGGACGATGATCGGCGTCGATCGCACGATAGAGAAATATTGCAAAAGCATCATCCGCAGTTGTCACTTTCCCTCGTGGGGGGAGGCGAGTGGCCCAGTTAGCCGATAATTACCCGAGCGATCTCGTAGATTAGGACAAAGCGAAGCGAAGTCGCTCGGCTGCTCCGGTGGGTGGTACCAAATCATCTCGGGTAGCTAGGTAACCGGGTTGCAACACACTGCAAGAGTCGGCTCGCGGACTTGATCTAGGCCCCGAGTTATACGAGGTCCCCGGGTGCCCCGACAATAATTCCTGGACAGCAGCCGCAGCCTCTGAACCAGCCTCTAAGCCGGAGATACCGATCGCTACCGCACAATTGCGACCATCGTAAAAAAGACAACATTATTTTATCTATCCCTCTCTCCGGCTTCACGTACACACGCACGCACGCACACACACACAGATACACGACCGCGGCTGTCCGCCTATAATTAATATTACATGGACACACCACATCTGACGCTCAAAAAAATATCGGACTATGCGGGTTTCGCTCCCCGGGAGAAAAGATCCTTTCGCTTTCGACTCTTCCCTTCCTCTCTCTCTCTCTCTCTCTCTCTCTCTCTCTCTCTCTCCCTCCCTCTTCTTTTCTCTTTGTGCTCAATACCATTGCTAGCTATTGTTTTGTTGCCACTCAATTTTTTTCTATTTTATGCTCCTCCGCTCGCTTCATACTTTTTTCATGTCAATTTTTCGCTGCTGTTGACTAATAGTTCTGACACCTATTCAATTTCATTTCTCACCAAATTTTTAGGAGAAATGTGATAAAAATCTATAAATTTTTAAAAAATTTTCTCGGCTCGTATTTATTTAATCGAAAAATATTGAAGAAAGAAGCATGCTCAAAAGGCAAGGAAATTTTCTTTTTAGATGAAAATAAGATAATTTTATTATCTAAATCGTTTTGATAAAAAAATAATATTTTCCAAAACAATATTAACAAAATATTATGTATATATATTTTACCAGAATATGTTTCTTTATTTTATTTTTTATTAGATTATGATAGCATTAATTTTTCACATTTTATTTATCTTTACTAATGATTTTTTATGTGTAACTATTGATACATTTTAATGATATCTTTCAAAAATTTACATGAATAATAAATTAATAAAAATTCAAATATTGACTCTATGAATACGTAAATATACGTGTACACTTAAATTTTATTTCATAAATAGTCAATTAATATATATATATATATATATATATATATATATATATATATATAAAATTCATTTTATTAATATTACTGTTCCGTTTAGTCTTAAATTCACGTTATTTTTATTCAAAGACAATACAGAATATCGATATTTTTACAGTTCTCATTTACTAATCATATTTATCTAATTAAAATCAAGATTCAAACTAATATAAATTGTAAAATTTTATTTTTAAAAATATTTTTGTAAAAAAAGAACCCGAAAGCAATTGTGCTGCTCAAAATTTGTTTATAATTTATCAACAATGCAATAAAATTGATAATAGTTTCCATTTAAAAAGTATGTAGATCAAAAATAATTGTAATATAAAAATGTATGAAAAAAGTTAAAAACGTAAAATACAAAGACTTATTTTTTTAAAAACTGTTGTTTTTCCTTATTTCGAAATGTATTATTAAAATATTTCCCTTAGTTGAGAAAATATTCATCCGAGCATTTTGAAACACGAGAATAAAAAGAACACTAGCTATTTTTTTTGATGCATTTATTACTATGTATTATCGTTATAACAAGAATATTAGAATAAAGAAGCAATAGCTGGAAATAGCTTTGTTTCATAATTATCCTGCGAGTTTCACAGTAGCGAGTAATTTTTCCGAGAGCAATAAAAAAAAATTTTTAGAAAGTGCATAAATCGACGTCGCAGTGGCTACAGCATCCAGAGGTGATCCATGGGGAACAGCATAAACTAAATCCATGGCATGCATGAAGCCTTTGACCACCGCGATTGATGACAATCACAGCTCGCACTTACATTCAGCCGCTGCGACAGCTGCGGGTGTGCGAATCCATCTTGCGGTCACCGCACGAATCGAGGAGCTGAAATTCCTGCCAATCCACTGATTCAGTGACGTTTCCTCGTGAAATCTCAGTCTACGGCTCCTCATCAACTTGTAAACTCCATTAGCATTCTCGGTTCGGCACACCATAAGACCTTTCCATCCTCTGTTCCCAAGCAATCTACTCGTTATCCAAGTTTTTTTTCGCTTTTCTGACTTATTTATCACCTTTTTCTGCGCTGCCCTTTTCGACGGGCAACATTACTTTCTTAATTTTACAACATTATTCTTCGTGCTGAAATGTAACTAGCGTTACATTTGAGCCTCGTTAAAAATGTCGAGAAACTTTGTAGTTTGCTTTATATTTGGCTGTATTTTTTGTTGAGGAATGCTAAATTGTCGGTATTTTTTGAAGATTTGAAACAGATCAGAATTCGGTTTGAGCGAGCAATTTTACAACTGTACAATCATCTCTGCTATTTGTTGTCACTAAATGTACCATGGAAATCGTTTAAGACTGTAATTAGAAGGTTGTATGTGCATCTGCATCTAATCAAGCAAGCAAGAAAAACCTGTATATGAATATAAAATAAATTTGCATCTTTGAAACATTTTTTTTTTTTTTTATATCGGATACTCAAAATTCAAAATAATAACATATACCTTTTTTTATTCAAATTCTGCGGTTAGATTATTTGAATGGAAATGTGTACTGATATTACTGAGAGTATTGAGATAAGTTGATTGACATCATAAGAGTACTACACGTTTTTAAATAAATATAATTTAAAATAGTGTTTGATGTTAATTTTCTCCATCATTTTCTCATTAACCATTTAATATAGGTGTTCATGTTACATTAAAGCAGATTACAAACTCACATTTGTTAAACAAATGACATAAAAATTATGTATTTAATCAAAAAACAGGTGCAGTGACATTACAACTGTCAGGAGAACAATTTGTTTCTTATCAATTTCGTGTAATTACAATCAAAAAAATGTAGATCAATAGGAAAATCGAACTCGATATCGGTCGCACTCCCGAACAAAGCCAAGACAATTTAGTCGGCGAGCAAAACCACGAGGAATTTACGAGTAGCGAGTTAATAAAGTCGTCATCAATGCGTAGTCAGCTGCAACTGCGACGAGAGAGAGAGAGAGAGAAACGTAAGACGAAGAAAAACTTGTCGATGCTCAGATAAATGCCGTTGTCAAAGGTATGCGCCGTAAGGATCGAGTCAGAGTGGGTGCGAATAAAAGTCTCCGGGTTTCGCGCGCGGGCATGCGTATTGCGGATCGCAAATGCGCGAGCTTGTGTGTGCGCGTGTGTTTGATTATGTGGTCGCACATATGCCATGGACAGCTTGTTCGCCAGTTACATTAGCAGCCGAGGGAACTCCGCTCCTCCCACTGTGACGCGTTCGACTCTTTCTCTCTCTGACTTGACCAATCGACGGACGTTCCGCGCGTTACGCGACTCCTAGCCCCGATTCCTCTTCTAGGATCGTCCGTTCCGTCTCGTTCCGTACGGCGGGAACCTCCCGATTCTTCCACGGATTCTTTACCTCGGCACGTGAATTTTGTAAAATGGCGGTGTGCGTGTCGTGCCCCTGTGAGAATGGAATCCTTGTCGCGCTAGACTCCGCGACTCCACCTCTGATTCTCCACTTCTGATTGGCGAAAACGCCGATGAGGGTGCGATCGATCGCGCTAGCGATTCATTGTCTGCTCGCTGAAATCGCGCGCGGCATATTTCAGCGATTTCAGGCCTCGTTTCAGCCATTCTCACGCGTATCGGAATTATTAAAACGGCGCAATTAACTCGCTGATAAGCCGCGCATAAATTTTGGAGTCGAGAGATGCTTGTTTGCCATTATGCGACTGTGGTATCTTATTCGACGTTGGCTGCTTCTTAACCATACGCACTTCAATTTGTACTTTATGTAATAGCTTCATCCGAGATATGACGTTATCTTAATGTGAGCATTTAGTTCTTTAGAATGTGAGAATATTGTATGAATTTTTAATGAATGCAATTAATTACAAAGATAGGCGAGGAATAGCGTTAAAGAAAAGCCGGAAAAGTTGTCGAGAATGAGCCGTCGAGTATCGCGCGTATGGCCTCTCCGATTTTTACTATCAAAAAAAAAAAGTATTGATCCCCGGCATCAAGAGTTGCGAAAGAATCTGTACTAATTTATCTAGTTTTCGAACTTGTGCAAGCAAGGTTTTCGAGTCGGGCATAACCTGGTGCAGCAGGATTTAACGGGGCATCACGCGGCCGTTAAATAAAGATTTAAGACGGCAAAATGTGACGGCGCCACGGATTGTCGGCGAAATCCGCCCGGTGACGCGGTGGTGCGAGGAAAAAATCCGGGAAAGGAGGTGAACGATCGGCAGTAAAGAATCTGTGAAATTACGACTTGACGAAATCAAATCCCCACCAGTTTATTCAGGAGTTTAGCCAGGGGGATCTGCACTATTGACACATCCTCCGAGTTATTGGTTAACCCGCTTTCGTTATAGCCCGACGATCGATTTTACCACCGGAGCGTGCCGCCATTGTCGTTTTGACGAAATGCAAAAACAACAAAAAATATAAAAACTGTACCACCTGTTCCTCAGTGTTGTAAAGTGTGCCTCGGCTTTACGATTCTCATAATTGCAACAACGAATCCCTTCGTAAGCGATTGTTTGTACAACGTTGAGCGTTAAAAGCCCCAATCCCTAGACTTGGGCTAATAACTAAAATTTGCCTTTCAATAACTCGCATGAGTCTCGTTTTGCACAGCGAGGATTGCTTTCCCGGAAAATTTACAAGTCTCAAGATACACGTAATAAGCCAGTAGAGCGACGTGGGGAAAAAAGTGCAGGGTAATACAGAAGCTTCGGCCGTTGCACAACACCTGCATCGTGCGCCTCAAACAAAACTTACCATCGACATTTAAACAATCTTTAATCAGCGAGGACTCGCTAAAAAATCATCCTTAAATTCATTCTAATTGCATGCAACTTGGCGCAATGTACGTAGGCTTTTCGCCAAGAGCGACGAATGGATGGAGCTTCGGGCTGAGTATGCGACAACACATTGCACAACGCTTCTCAGGTGAAAGAACAAAAAGGAATCTGCGAGAGAATGAGGGTAGTATCTATCATAATGGATGCTGAGGTTCGAAACATTGTCACACGTCGTCGCCGTGCCGTCGCCTTTTGAATCAAAGGCGGGCCCCAGCTCCGGCACATTCTATTCTCCTCTGAGCACATCGCCGGGAGAAGTAAGTAAAAAGTCGTCATTACTCGCCCACTCGCAAGTGCGAGTGATTCTCGCCTCGAGCGCTAATAACATCCAAGACGAACCGGAAACGACCGACCGACCGACCGACCGACCGACCGACCGACCGACCAACACTTTTCGCAGTCTCGAACATTCAAGAAGCACTGGGGTTGCTGCTTCTGCTGTTTTCACCTCTTTGTTGCAAACTTAAAAATTCGTAATTGGAATGCATTATGAACATTCCTGATGGTCCATTAATTTCAATATTTTTATTTTTTAATAAGTAGATTATGCGTTCGTAAATATCTTGATAGCTCCTCCGTGTGCTGCACGCACATTTTAAAATTGCATTACAATTGAAATGGCATTCAAGAAACCGGTCCTCCATCTTTTATATAAGTATTATCATATTATCGCTAGGTCTTTTATTCACGATAGTCCATAATCAAATCGTGAAAGCTTTCCTTTCATTCAGTTTCATATTTTGCATGATTAAGTGCCAAGTTCAATTTAGGTAGGGAAACCATCCGATAGTAAACAGATATCGAAATAATATCTTTGATACCACAGAGCCTGATTGTTGCGGGAATAATGCCAACGCTGTCGGTGCATCATCGAGTTCTCTTCATGAACTGTTACTATCCTTCTCTCTCTCTCTCTCTCTCTCTATTTATCTCTCCTCTTTCACTCTTTTTTCCTGGCTTTCCTCCTTCATCCCCTCTTTATCTATCACCGAGAATTATAACTGTGTCAGGACAGCGAATCTTGTGTAAGCCCTGTACTATCTGGTTAAAGCAAATCACGAAGATCCGATGCTATAAGATCTCTTCTTGTCGCTCCAAACCATAGCAACTTCTCGATTTACTCGCGTAGAGCCGTAGGCTTCTTTAGTTTGCCTCCTTTTCTTTGTCTTTCGCGTCTATCAACTTTGCCGATGAGCAGCATCTTAAGATTGAGGTTGTTTATAACTGGTAAACCCAATTTTATTCAGCGTAAAAAAAGGTTACTTAGCATAAATCAATTCCTCGCTTACGTTTCAATAGACAATGCACATTTTCTTTTTAATTCTCTATTAAAAACCTTTTACTCTTAAAATCTGATAGATTAAAATAAAATTACAATGCAAAATATAATTTTATGGACGACAAAAAAATTTGTATTGGTCAAATTAAAGTAAAAGTAATAACTTTAATGCAAAAAAAATCAAGGACAAAATAAATAAATGAAAAATACAAAAGAAAAAGAAAAATAAATAAATACTAAAAAAATTAATATAATATAAAAAAAAAACTTAAATTTAAATTAAATCTAGACAGTTTCTTTAAAATACGTGTTTAAAGTTTGAAATTATATTATTGATATTTATTGCATAGATTGGTTAACTATAAAATTAAAACATTTCTTAATTTCAAAGAATATAACGATCGAATGAAGATTGCAATTTTTTTATAATTTAAACAATAACTGTTCATTCTTATTGTACGCTTTTCTAAGATCGACCCAACTCATCCTCAAAATAACAAAATATACATTAATAGATGAGTAATGGTAGGATCGATAAAAGTACAGATATAAAAGGTGTGTGAGCATTGAACAAGTGGGTGAGGTATGCGAAAACTAACGTTCGAGAAGATGAAAAAGTCCGAATGAAGATGTAAAGCGGCGAACGAGTTATCGAGGAGGGGGCGCACACGGTCTTCAAGAAAAGAGATGCTCGCATCCATGACTCCGATCTGGTGCGAGGAAAAGGAAAAGGGGCCTCACGGTGGTGAACGAAGGGCCCGAGGACCGGTAGCTCGGACAAGGGAGAGCGAAGGGCGAAACTGTAAAAGCAGTTCCGGGGCTCGGGCGTCGCGGCGCGTGCGATACCAGCCCACACAATCGGGGCTACGAGTCTCCTCACCACCGGCCTACCTGGCCCACGATCCAAGAGGAGGGGGGTTCCGCTCCCGTGGACTCGCTCGAACTCTTTTCTCTCGTTTTTCCTCTCTCTTCTTGGTATCACGCGCCAAGGTGGGAGTAGACCCAACGCGGACACCTCTTTCGGACGCTTCTCCAAAGCGCGCGGACCTCGCCGTGCCACGTGACTTTGGCCTCCTCGAACTTTCTTCTCCGTCTCGACTGTCCATTGCTCACTTTTTAACTTTTCGTCTTTTCGTCTTTTCGTTAGCACTTATGTTTTCAGAGCCAATACTTGAGCGACCTGAAGAATAATAGATACTTCACGAATTCATAATTCGCATTAAATTCCTTCGATTTAACAATAAAAGTATGTCCATCGTATACATTCTTTTCTTCACAATAGATAATCTTCATTGTCACTTTATTTTGGTTTTGACGTATAAAAGGCATGGTTCGAGCTAAAAGATGATCAATAAAAAGATTAGACGGAAGAAGGAAGAATTTTGTCAGGCTCCAATTCCTTCAAATCAAAAAAATTAAAAAAATACGACTGCATACTCGCTTTTGTTCTTTGAATCAGCCGCCTTATTATACTCTGATTTTTGTCTTTCAAAATGAAGATAAGAAGGCATGGCCCAATATACAATACGAAAAAAGAGGGTAAAGAAAAGAAGAAAGAAGAAAGAGGGAATAAGGAAGGAGGAAGGAGGAAGAGGAAGGAAGGAAAAAGGAAGAGGTTTGGTGTTGTGAGATTAGAATCAAAGAATCATCGGATGGTTAATCGTTGGGAGGGATGGAAGAAAAAGAAACGTCGGCACGAGGAGGGGAGGGTGAGGGAGAGGGCAGCTGGTCGCGTGCCGGCATGGTGCTCGCCGTGCGCCACAGTCCTCGAGAGCGCAAACAGATAAAGAGGGAAGGAGAGATAAAGAGGAAGAGTGAGGGAGACAGAAGGGGGTGGGGTGGGGGAGAGAGAGAGAGAGAGAGAGAGAAAGAGAGCTCACCTACCAACCTACCTAACACGACCAACCTCTACGCTCGGAGAGGAGGCTCCCCCGCCCATCGGTGCCCCCCGGTTTCTTGGCTCCGTGGCTGGCTGCTGCTCCCTGCCCGCCTGATTGCTCACTCACTCTTACTGAGACTCGCGCGAGCAAGTACACGGCGACGGCACTCGCGGAATTACCGTAACGAGTCGCTCGCGACAATGTCCAGCCGGACGTTAGCCTCGCCGCATCTCTTCAGCTCCGGCACTCCGCGAGTCGACTGTTACTACTTCTGCCACTGAAACCTTAAGTCCTCCTAAAAACAGTGCTCAGTGATTATTGATAAGAAATAATTCACATTTCGTTGCAGCTGCACATTTGTTTTTGTTCATCTTTTATTCCTTCCTCGACCGCGACACAAGTGTTTCCGTCCCGCGAACTTGACTCGGTGTGCATTGACAGCTACTGTTTACCGCTCATTATCTGGTGCTACGGATGATAACGCGTTAATGCATCTATCAGGTGACTAAGTGATTTCCACCCAACTATTCTTCACCTCAGACTCAAGGATCCACGAGGAGGAGAAGGAGGAAGAGGAGGAGGAGGAGGAGGAGGAGGAGGAGGACGAGTACGAGGACGAGAAAGAAGTTACTTCTGTTTCGGAATACCACCGGTCGCAGTTCCCACGAGATCTTAACCTCAGTTACAACTCGTGGAATGACAGAGAAGGTAAATTCGTTGATCTTCTATACAGACCCACATACTCGCATGCACATATTACTCGACTATTCAAACTTTGCGCACATAATCTACACTTTCTATTCTTTTTCCTCCTCCTCCTCCTCCTCTTTCTGCTCTTATCCTGCCTCCTCTTATTATTCTTCGTCTTCCTTCTTTCTGATCTCGGGAAGGTCTAGACAGTCTAAAGACATCCTGAAAACTGCTGATTATGTATTGGCCAAAACTGCCTACCACGGCTCAGCGACTCGCGTGAATCCTTGAGAATAGGTTGAATCGGCAAAACACGCGAAAGGATATGCAGAAAACAAATGGTGAAGGAACGGGAAACGAATTTCAAAGGCTCTGTTTCAAAACCAGTTGTCGGTGAGCTTGGACCCGTGAGTGAACACCCACGCGCTCTCTCTCTCTCTCTCTCTCATCCACCTCATCCTCATCTTAAAATCGTTTCGCATCAGGTCTTTTGCTCTCGCATCAACTGAAAAATTTTTTTTCAACTCGCCGGCATTTCCTCGCTTGCAAATTTTAATTTCCTCACGCGTTACTTGCCGACACAAGCGAGACCGCGAGCTCAACGTGTTTCCTTTGATGTGCCTAGAAAATTACCGAGTTATAAGAGTCAGCTATTTTTGCGGATGCTCTAATGACACATGTATGTTGCTTTAATCTCTCCGAAAGTTCTGAGTTTAAAACATTTATATTCTTGCTCGTTGTTTTGATTTGAATTTACCAGATTCGGTCCACTTATATCTTTTCTAGTGCACGAACTCATAATTCTACTCATAATAAATGGAAAGGATAAGATATTTGTAATGGTTCACACGTCAGACTAGTCCAACGATTTTATTAAAATTATTGAAATAACTTGGCTGAATTGTGTATATTGTTTACCAACAAATTTTGAATTGCAGCATATTTGAACTGTCATATTTTAATCTCAGCCAAACATCTAACTTATTTGCTTCAACGCTGGCTCGAACCCTAGAACTAGATGTTAAGATTATTCCAAATGCAAAATATGAATAAAGTCAGTGCAGTTGTAAAAGAAGAATGGGAATTAATTTATTCGTCAAGTACGGTTAGAGCTGGTTCGGTATCTCAGCTGCAGTCTTTGCTTTGAAATCAATAGAGATAGTCTTTAAACTCGACTCGCAATAGTATTCGTGTTTGTAAATTGAATAGCGCAAGGACGAGAGAAAACAAAAGTCGCGCTCACATTTACTCATGGTGCCGCGTGAATCCCATGTGAATCTACTTAACATAGCGTTCAGCATGTAAAATGACAAAGGCCTGCGCGAGACTGTTTTCGAAGTTAAATAGGAGGAATAATCGCAATCGTCACTTAGTCTCAAAAGCCGATCTCTTCCTCTTTTCCTCACTTTTATTTCTTTCCCTCCCGCGCTTGCCTAACATCGGCTAAACGGGCAGACGAGCCCAACGTCGGCATATTTGAATACACGGCGAATTTATTACGAGAATGAGGAGCAGCCGGACAATCGTGAGAGACTCCCAGCGAACGAGAAACAATGTCGCCATTTACGGGGACTACCTTCTCGGGTATGGTGATGAGCTACAAAACGTTAGTAAAAGTCCAACCGATGTGAAAGACGAGGAGATGATGTCTAAGTGGGCCCCTTATCCGCCAAACCTCATTAATCAAATTCGCTATTTGCCAGCACTTCTCCTTCTTCTTCTTCTTCTTCTTTACAATCTCTCCCGATACTTCCTCTGATCTTTATTTATTTAAACCACACACACCGCAAACTCCATTCATTTTTTAATACATTACATGTTTATTATAATTGAAGAGAAATTTCAATAATCTCGATAATCAATGTGATATACATAATATACATTAAAATTTATAAAAAAAATATCATAAAGATTTATTCTTATGATAAGTAAAACCTACTTTTCGTCTCTCAAAAATTCTAACAACATCAACTAGTGTTGTTTCGCAAACAAAATTGAAATTCGTTATCCTTTTGTGAAATTTAGAAATTGAAGAAACTTATTTTTTTTAGTTTTTTACATACACGAATAAACAATGTAGCATTAAACAGAATGAAGCATTCATACTTATTGTCGATCTAATTAACTTGGTAACATTTCGCTAAGATCATTTAAGGTTGCCGGCCCACCTAATACTGTATTTGGTTAGACATAAATTTTCCCGCAGTAGCAGCTGTTGCTTTTCGGATGTGATTCTACTTGCTGATACAGCAAACCGAAAAAATGCCAAATCGAAAAAATGAACAAGGGTGATTATGGAACAAAAAGTCTACATGTAATTTACACGAATGCAGCTCGTCCCACTGCATCATTTTTTTTTTTTTTTTTTGGTTTTAAATAACATCGTAATTTATAGGGATTTTGAACACTCAATTGGATGCGCGTGTTAAAATAAAATAAAAATCATTTATATGCTGTAAACACAGATCCAGCGATAGATATGTTGATAAGCCAATTCATAACGGATAATAGTAGATCAATGTTAATCAAGAAAATGAATAAAATTTTATAGACGCATCTTACATTTGTAACATAAGAATGAAAATAACATTCCATTGAGATTTATATTAATCGACAAATTGAAAGTTATAAAGTACTCGGTACACTGAACATTAATATGTATTTTTAAAAGATAACTTATAATGCTTAAAAATTCTAAACAGACAAGATTTTAAGACATATTTGGTTTTTCTTGATCAAACTTTTGTATTTCAGTTTTTCAAGTTACTTTTTACTTTATTTTCCATACTTATTTTAATTTCAACAAAAAATTATTTTTTACAATAATTCTTGTTTTAAATTAAAAAATGGATTTGATAAAAGTGCATTTATTACAATAATATTAATTAAATAAAATGCATTGTTATCGATAAATAAATTTTTTAATTATTAAGTTTTAAGCTAATATAAAAATACGTACATTTTAAGAAATATAAACAAGTTTCATTTTATTTTTCCATAAAAAGTAAAATTTTAAATAAAATTTCATTCATACTTAACAATTTTAATTTAGTATAAAAACTATAACCGATGTAATAAATTTATTCAAAAGGCTGTAGAAGTATGCACAGTTTATACAGAATCCATGTACATTGAGAAATTTATCTCCATCTAAAATATTAAGATCAAAAATTGCAGGATTAAATTGTACGTACTCCAAAATTAAAATAGCTCGCAAGAGTGCATCGCGCGTGTATCAATTTATCAATTACGAAATGCCGGTTTCCGCAAATCCCGCCAAATAAATCGCTCGAAGCGAGTTAACAAAATTTGAATCCCACAAAAAGTACGTAGTAAAAAGTTTGGTCGTTTCGACGAATAAATTTCTATTGGTGAGAGAGGGCGCAGCTTCGTTCAATGCTCCCCGGTACCGAACAGCTACGCCGATGATCGATCGAGTATAGCATTTCTTCCGAGAGAGAAAGTACTCTGCAGCTCGCCGGATTCGCACTATTTCTTTTTTTTTTCTTTTTTCTTTTTTCCTTTTTTTTTCACTTTTCTTTAATAAAGACATTGATCAACTTCTAGGTATAGTCCGTAGGAATATTGTGCGAGGTTCGTTAAAAACCAGAGGGCGACTCGCTTCTCTCGCTGTAATCACTGAAAACTGGAATAAAAATGGCTTGGCCACGAGAAAATCTCGTGGTTTTCCGATGCCCAACCGCGCAGAAATTTGCGAATTATGTGCTCGCTAATGTAATTCGCCGTTTAAGCCTAAATAGGAGAAAGAGGGTAGGAACGGCGCATTAAACGTGGCTTTTTCTTTCCTTTTTTCCCAAATGATTCACCTTTATCACGTGCTGCTCCTCCAGACAAGAAGGAGTATAAATCGTCATTGCGATCGATGTAAATTTTCGATTTGTCGCTTTATTTCATGAGTATCGAAGGTTCTTTCACCAATTACTTTGGCCGCGCTCTTCGATAAATGGAGAGTTGCGTCGAAAAGTTGCTCCGAAATTCATTTGTAACAAGGTTAAGCTCTTGTACCAAGTCAATGATACGTGGTGTGCAATATCAAAGATAAAGAAATGAAGGACGAAGAAAGAAAGGACGAGAATACTATAAATATGTATGTTTGGCAGCTGATGTAAATCCATAAAAACTCTGCCAACTCGACGTCGATTAAAAGTACTTACCACATAATTTGATTAAGCTGGTAAATGGCAATTCAATGTATATTTTCAGCTAAAAAGAAACTATAATTCTTCTGTGAATAAAATCGATAAAAAGAATATCGATAACTTAGCAGTATATGCGATTTAAATGCAAGGTAAAAAAACGAATACAATATGTTACTACTTTAAAATAATTACATGTGTAAAAATAGGCCTAATTGGTAAGCAATTCTAATTTACCAAATAGAAACCGCAAATTATTATAACAAGTGTCGTGATAAAGTTATACCCAACTGATAGAGTACAAATAAATATTCGTGACCTTAATAGCCACGTGATGCTGCAAGGTGTTAACGATTAAGTGGTGAAAAAGCGCCTACATGTCGAGTAAAAAAGATCTCTGAAAGGCTAAACCGAAAGATTCGGCAAAAAGATACCTTCGCAAATTATCCGTCTGAGTATACCTGTACATAAAGAGCTGCTGGTGGATAAGAAAAAAAAAAATCTTTTATTCTGTAGGTCTTTGCATTCTCGCACGAATGGTTCCGCTAGCCGAATTTCTTTTCCACGTTCCATCGATCAACCACGGAGAGGATCGCTCTCGCACTCATGGCTACGAAGGTCTTCTTACTCTCTGGCAATGACTCGACATTTTCTGCGATGACAATAAACGAAAAAACTAGGCTAATTGAAGTTTTCGAATTTTTTACTACGATCATTTTCCGAACACAAATAAACTGCCCTATCTCTTACTCACTACCTGCGCACCAAATTTTATAATCGAATCCTTTCCGTACTGTACTTTTCAATCTAGCGTCGAGTCACTGGAATCAAGTGTCTTCCATAAATATTATATTGATAAAATAAAGATTGAAATAGATTAAAGTAACTCTTCCAGTGGTCTCTAAGTAAAAGAACCAGGATTTCCGAAAGTCTGTCCGTTAGCTTCGAACCAATTCACTCATGCGTATCCTTTGAACTGTTCGAGTTAATATATGCTTTAACCCGTTTTCTCGGCTGACAAAAGAAACAATAAGTAGAGTAAAACTGGATGCGTAAATCAAAAATTAATTGAAATTATGCATCGAAATACCCTATGCATTTAATCGATAAGTTGTATAATAAAATAATCTATTATCAAGCGTTAAACCCATTACATTAATCTAAAGGTACTATTAACGATAAATATAAAAATCGCTTTAATAATCACGCATTTTTTTCTTTGATTTTTTGTTTTTTTTGTTTTTTGCTGATTGAAAAAACTAATATCAAAGTTAGTAATTGTTAGATTACTGAAAAGCTTATCTCTAATCATAATTTTTATTTCTTCATGTTAATTATTAACTTTTTTGTATAGAAATCCTAAATACTTTGCCTTGAAATATAATATTACTTAAACACCGAAGTAGAAACGTAAATGGATCACCAGCAGCACCTGTATTTTATGTTTTTTAAAAAGTAAAATCTACATCGATTACTATTTTCAAATCTTATATAAACAAATGCATTTATTCTCCAAACAATTTCTTTTTATATTTTCCGTAAATCATTCTGTAAAGCACAGCGTATATATTTCCATGCAGTTAAAAATCTAGCATTTTCATCATATTTTTAGTATTATATTAGCCGGTTTAAAATAAGAAAATTATTGAAATTATGGCAAGACCTAATGAAACTGGCTCGGAAATAAAAATCGCTCAATAAAAAAGATGGAATAAAAGGCCGAGGAACGGGATCACTCCGCTGAGATGAAAACGGAGAGGATGATTGTGACGAAAATGAGAAGGAACGATCCTCGTCGCAGCGACAAACACGCAAATATTTCATGAAACCTCGGTAATGGCCAAGGAAAATGCATGATACCGCGAGAAAAATAGAAATGCGCCATTTAATTATTTCGTATAATCATGGAAATTGTAGTACCGAGATCACTTGACTAACTGTTGTCCGTGGATTTTTATGAAAATGTATTTTATGGATTTTTATCAAAATCGATGAATCAGTCAACTTGGCATTCTTAAAAATACGCATTGAACTTTAATGTATTTGGCTTTTGCTTCCTTTACCTCTTGCTTCTGAATTTACGTTATGATTCCGCATGCACCTGATCTAAGATTTCTGTTTTATTTATGACAGATATATTTCTTAAGAAGTATTGAAATATTGAAAAATCTGTAATCTTTCGCAAGATATTATCTCAATTAAACTGGCAGCTATTTTATACGTAAAATGTTACTTTATATAACATGCATAATTCAATAAAGAAAAATTTTATTGCTCCTCAATCAATAGAATTTTCATATTATTTATTTTTGATGAATATACAGTATCTTTTTCCTTTAAGTCATATTTTTTAATGCCAAATTAAATTTTATTTTAATACAAAATTATAAAGAGAAATATGTAGTAATTGGTAGCAAGTTTAAGTAAAATTACAAGTGAAGTATTTTCATAATTGACACACTTTCTTTTCACTTATCAACTATAGACACAATAAACATCAAACAATTTACTACTACAAATAATTTTCTTTTAAAAGTGAAGATAATCAAGTAAAACTAACTGTATTTAAAATAATTAAGCAACTTTCAAATGTGAATATGAAGAAGAATATTATCCAACCCATTCTATTAATTTTTCATTAAAAAAATATTTTTATGAATCAGTTCTATGTAAAAATTTAACTTTTTTATTGTATGAAAAACTATAGAAAACACAGTAGCTGGTTTTATGAATTACTCTTGATTTACATACAATTTCCATTAAAACAATCGCATCAAAAAGAAACATAAAAAATAGAAATATCGCGAATCACACACGTTTAAATTCTTCAATTGAATAAATTGTTCCACGTACATCCTTTCACGCGTGATCATCACGTCTAGCTAATAATAAATTATATTGCTGTTATCCTGTGTAAATGCCAATTCACTAAATAATGATCTTGAGAAAGAGTAATTGAATTACTTAATAGGAATATAGGTTTAGCGCCCATTTTGTGTGCTATTAATTATGATCTACTTTACACGAATGATTACTATCATTTGAAATGAATGGCTAATTTTCAGCTACAACTATGAATTTATCGAAAAAATAACAATGACGTAATATACATTGGACTAATTTTTTAGATTTATGAATTGAATTAGCCCATGGTTTGTTTTAGAATGAAATTTCCGGTTTACGAGTAGAAGGGACGTTTAATACAAAAATTTAAAACTTTATTCACTATTTTCACTTGTATTGGAATCCAATTACAAGAAATAATATCAAAATAAGTAGGGTAAGCAATCGCATGAAATAGAGCGAAAAGGCACATTAAATATAGCGATTCAACTTTTATCGTTCTTGGTGTGTAGTTTTATCGATTTTATTCGTAATCATATAATTTGTGAATAAAAATATTATAAACCAACTAAATCAATTCATAAACGTTCATGAATTATATTATTAAGGCTAAAAATATTAAATTGAAGATCAGTAAATTATATAAAAGTATTTTCATTAAGAATTAATAAAACTATTTTAAGATGAATCTTTTGAAATTCGTAAAAGGAAAACAAAATTATAGATTTCAATTAAAATAAATATAATAAGATATTGAGAACTAATTATTTTCAATGTAACATTATACATTGGTTAGTTTTTAATGGTCTTGGTTCAGTATTGTTCATACAGTACTGATTATTACGATTTCAATTTCTTCTATAATTATTCATTTGGAAATAAGTTACTAATGAACAGCATTTGAGAACGAAGCGAAAGCAAAATTGCATCAATCGTGTTATCTAGTGAGGCTAAGTGCTCCACGAATTTTAAAAACAAGAACCCCCGAGGATGAAATTATTCACTACGTCATCAATATCAAAAGTAAAAAGAGCATTTATGTAATGGGAAATTGCATTGGAAAAGAATTGAAAATTTAAGAAAATAGATAATCGAGAGTTTGTTAACACTTGTGCGTCTTGTCGTTGGCGCAGCAGTGATTCGTGTAAAAAAAAAATTGTAAAGACCGGAAGGAGAAGAGCAACAAAGTCTTGGATTGACCGAGGATTGCGGGATCGCAGTAGTCAAATGACCATATTTCCCAACGAGGTGGACTCGACATTTCTGCGATATATCTCGGAGACGCAGGCCAATGGAATTGTAAATTGCGAAATTGCGCAATGGCTTCGGCTTCGGCGAGTCTCTGTGTCTGAGCGGATCACGATCGCAACCGCCGGAAATCTCTTTTCTTTTTTCGATAGTCACCTCTTCCTCTCCTCGGCCGGGAAACTGCGAGCACCCGAGCACCGCAATCCGAGCCTCTGCAAAAAATTATAAAAACTTTCTCAATAATCCATAGTCGAGTGTTTATGGAAGATTTCACAAGTCGATTATAAATATTTCCTTAAGAACTTTCGACGAAACTCCTTTTTCTCCGATCGGACGCTCATCATCTCTGTTCGATTGAATCCTCATCTCCGGCGAGTACCGAGAGAAAGGATAAGAAAAACAAAAATAAGACGGAAAAAATACCAAAGCAGGCAATCGTAACACTCGTGCATACTGAAATCATCTCCGAGCCCGATTTTCATTGCGCCCGGTGAAAAGAGGAAGACATCGATTGGATCGCCGACAACGGAAGCTGACGATTTACAGATAAATGTCAACACGCAAAGTTTTATTTCGATCAAGATTAAACGCTTGGATAAATACGTTATTTTCTTGTGCCTTCAACTTTATCGAGCTGATTCTTTAACATTATTCAAAAATCTCAAAATCATTACTCGAGACGCGTTGCCTGTCACGCAACTCACAAGCCTCATGTTTACACGAACAATAAATGAGGTGAGTTATTTTTTTATTCCTCGAAAGCCAGCCACTGTATTTCAATGATTTAACAATTACACTGATCAATTGCACTGCTACCAAGTGTGTGTGCGTGCGCGTGTGATGTACCGAAAAAAGTGCAGGAATCAAAAGTTTGAATAAAAAGTGACTTGGAGAATAATAGAAAACGAGAATCATGGCTTGGAAATTTAGAAGCCCAATGGGAGGAGGAGGAGAAGGAGAAGGAGGCATCGGGAGTGACACGTTCTTTTTTCCAAATGTCATTGCAGAGAAGTCACGGGTATTGTTCGGCTGGTCCAACACAGGCAACCGCGCACGCACACGCACACGCACACGCACACGCACAGGATAACTAGTCGGACGCCTA
The DNA here is from genome assembly GCA_018907245.1 of Eupristina koningsbergeri. Classification (NCBI taxonomy): domain Eukaryota; kingdom Metazoa; phylum Arthropoda; class Insecta; order Hymenoptera; family Agaonidae; genus Eupristina; species Eupristina koningsbergeri. The sequence goes on from JACCHV010000151.1 coordinate 953,414, forward strand.
TTAGGGTCAGGACGTCTGTAAAAGTGGCGGAAGTTTGAGTGTAAATCGATTGGTCTCGCCTTGACGCGGAGGCTGATTACCCTGCTCCTCTCTCTCTCTCTCTCTCTCTCCGGCGAATAGAAGCCAATTTCGCGTAGATGCCGACGCAACGAGAAGAAAAAAACGAAAGCGACGTGGGCTCGATAAAAAGGTGTAAAGATGAACTTGGAAGGATGCTCGGAATCCGACACGAAACCCGACACTCGATACGTCCCCGATCCTGACGAGACGACGAGTTGACATCCTCGCAGCTCCGCCATCCAACACCTCCGAGTCATTATGCGGAGAAACAACTAGTGCCTCGGATTTCCGCAGTAAAAATGGGACGACAGGGACGGCGAGCTACGTGTCCCAGAGAGAAATAAAAGGAGCCTCGAAATGACTGGCTATCGGCGTATATCGATTCCTAATCTAACGTGCGATGTTTTTCCACACACGCTATCGGCGCTCGATATATCCGAGAAAAATAGCTCGCAATAGATAAGTCACGTGGTGCAGGATGTAGCCTCCGCATGACAATCTTATCTCGCTTACCCTCGATCTTTGTATTTAAATTGCATTTTGCCGTACGTTTCTCCGTACGTGTCTCCGCGTGTGTGCTTGTGCCCGTGCCCGTGCCCGTGTCCGTGCCCGTGTCCGTGCCCGTGCTCGTGTTTCTGTTTGCGTTTGCGTTTGCGTGTGTGCGTAGGTGCGCGAGTGCCCCGATCTCGTCGCCACGCCGCAATTTGCGTACGCCGAAGATCCTTTTCAGATTATTTCCCGATTTGACGTTCATTAATGCACGAGGAATTTATACCTCGACGTACTTCATTCGAGTCTTTCTTTGCGCCCCGAGTTTTCGTGACCTCCTGCCGGCACTCGCTAACGATCGCAGGCATAAAAAATAATCACTTACTCTTCGATATACATATACATGCGTGGTGGCTTGTAATGGCTTTTTTAACAGGTGATTGAGATATTCTCACTGTTAATTGAACACTTGCGAACTTGGATAATTAATGCTATTTGCCGCATTTACTCCAAATCAAAAGCAGAATCGACTTTCCTTTGCAATCGGCTCCGATCGTCAAAGGAGCCATTAAAGCTTTCTTACGCGATAAACGCAAATTTTTGAGGAATTAATAGTATGCGAGTATGATGCACACCGCGGAAAATAATAATAATTTTATAACGAATACGAGTAGCACATTGATACAGAGATTAAGAGCCTAATTAAAATTGCATTGACGCGGCGAAATAACAGGAAATATAAACATTTTAATTATTAATGGCATGGGTAAACGATTATACAAATGAGCTGCCGATGCTCGACTAATGACAAAACTGAATAACTCCACGATAACCGAATTGCAAAAACGCGCGCTTTGCAAGTTGGCCGAGCGAATTGAGCGTCCGTATGTTAATATCAAGAAAACAAGTCTGAGAAATGAAGAGGAGCGGTCAGGACATTATGAAAGACGAGGATCTCTATATTATCGAGCGTGTTAGCAGAGGCGCCCGTCCATAAAGACTCGTGTATTATGATCTCGACGATCATCTCCTCGCTCTTACGGCAAAATGGATATTTAATGTGTGCGGTATTAGCGTCTCGAGGTTGAACGAACACGTAGGAACACATAACGTGTGGGCCGCGCCGGGAGTGACTGAGTGTGAGTGATACGGCGAGGGGGAGGGGAGTCGGGACGGATGCCGAGAAGGGACATCTAGCCTTATACGTCTCGGAGCGGGGGGCAGGGCTGGCCCAAGTCATAAATAATAATCGCGATACGGTCCGAGAACCTCCTTGGCGTTTGTCATCTTGACGCGTAACACGCGGAACCTCGAGCTCCCCTCTTTTGCCCGCGAGGAGCAAAAAGCGGCAATCGGGTATTTTTATCGGGAGCACCTGATCGGGAGTCTGGCGGAATCGGTCGACGGATGCTGGAGAGAGCCTGAATCATCGAAGACGCGTGAATTAGAAGACAATAGAAGGCTTCACGAAAAAGGCCGCGGCCCGATGGTCTCATCGTCGAGAATGGCACGAATGCGCGCCGCGGACGACGATGACGACGACGATGACGACGACGACGACGACGACGACGACCACGACGACGACGACGACCACGACGACGACGACGACCACGACCACGACCACGACGATCGAGTTTGATGCGTCAGAGATAATGATGAGTCGCTTCGTTCCTGGAAGGATGCCCAAGGATATAAAATAAAAATAACATGGCTCGTCGACGTAACTCTCCTCTCATCCTCCTTTTTTTTCTTTAAAAATAAATAACCCATTCGGTGGCTTATTAAAATCTAGGGGAAAGAGAATCGGACGCTTTTTACTTCTTTTCGTTCGATCGCGAGAATTCAAGATATTACATGACATGTTTCTATAAAGAGTGCATAAAAATATCTTTCTTGATCTAGTTGATGGTGATTCTCAAGGAGTAACCATCATCAGTTGAAAGATAATTATATTTTTAAGATTAATAATACGGTAAAGGTAGCTTCCGTATTTCGAAAAGGATTCGGTGATATTGATGAAAAGTACTCACTCGTTTTTTTGTTTTATTCTTTTTGTTTTTTGTTTTTTTTTTTTTTATGCCTAATGTAACCAGAGACACTGTGTAACGTATTAAGTATATGGGAAAGGGGTTTTATCGATTCATCTCTTGGCTATATATACTTTTACCTCGATCTCCTAAGATATTATTCAACGGACAAGCACAGGAGGAAGGCGTATTATTGGTCGAACCGAACCTTGCCAGAGATCATCGATGGCTTATATATAGACGCATAATGACAAAAAGGTAGTTCCGGAAGAGCAGCCAGGCCTTGCATCGAGGCCATTTGAATAAGGAATACAAAGTCAGAGAGAGAGAGAGAGAGGGGGGGAGGGAAGGAGAGGGAGAAACAAGACACGAAGGATGCGAGGACTCGCTCGCGAAAGAAATCGAGAGCGCGCTCCTCTCCCGGGAGATTGAAATCTTCTTCAGGGGTCTTGACAAGCCCGCGGAGAAGCTCTTTCAGGAGTAATGAGCAGTGAGCGGCGCAGTGGCCGAAAGAGAAGGGCAAGAAAAAGAGAGAGATAGAGCAAGGACGAGAGCCTCCACCCCACACACACTCTCTCGCGGGATCCACATCTCGCGGGAGAGAGACTACATCCAGCATCAGCAACAGCAGCTTTCTAGAAGCCGAAAACTGGATTTCTCGCACAGCTCGAACGATTGGCCGGCGACCTGCCTTCACTCCCAGCGATTCACGTAACCCTGAAATCGCCTCGCCTCACCTCGACGTGGAAGGCGAGGCGAGACTGGCGAGGCTGGCGAGCCTCGTTCCGCAACTGCTAACCGAGAGATGGTCCACTTTACTTTGTGCATTATTATACGGACTGCGGTCGCTCGTCTTGTTGTCGTTGTCGTTGTTCTTGTCGTTGTCGTTGTCGTTGTCGTTGTCGTCGTCGTCGTCGTCGTCATTGTCGTTGTTGTTGCTCTTCTTCTTCTTCTTCTTCTTCTTCTTCTTCATTTTATTCTTCGTCGTGCTCTTCTTTTTTCGCGCCTCGCCTTCTTGCAATAGACCCCGACCAACTTCGACTTCGCGGGAAGCTTTTCGTCCTTCCCGCGAATATCATCGCTTAAACTGTAAAACCGCTGGAACGTCAAGTGCAGTCTCTCCCACTCCTCCTTCGGACAACCTATTAATATTCTCATTTTATCTTTTTCATTAACACTCGATAATTACAATGTTTACCGTCTGTTTTTTTACTTAAAGACACTCATCTGTTCGGTTGGCGTCTGGCACTTTTATAGCGCAGTGTGGTTTTGTACAAAAGCGAACGAGTAAACACTGTCAAACGTCCATTGTTAACTTAATTTACAGTAACAATAGTTTGTTGTCGAAACTGAATTATTTTTAACGTCGAACGCTTAAAAGGGGAGAGAAAAATTTTTATTCAATGGCAAATATGAAATGTGTACGCGTCAGATAATGAAGCGCTTAGAATAAAAAACTTTTCATAATGGCACTATTTATCAACATTCGCTTCGTATCAATTATTTTCAGTTTCTTGAAATAAAACATAGATACCCTTCAAACTCCTATTGTTTCTCGGTGTTCTGCAATAGAAAAGACGCCTACGAATCGGCAATATTGCTTTCAAAAACTCTGTATCAAATCAATTTTTAAGTCTAACTCAATGGTCCCCGTAATGAGCAAAGATTCGCGCCAAGGGTTCGCAGCTAGCAATGGCTAAAAATAAGATAAGACAAAACAAAACAGCCCGATAGGTAAGGAGCAGCTCTCGGTTAACGGATGAGTGCGCGGACTTTCAAATTCTCCGGGTAACGAGATCCCTTCTGCTCTTCCTACTCCAGATGATGATCGCGAGTGCTCGTGGGGAGAGGCTCCCGACGACATCGGCGAGGGTCAAAAGGAAGAGGGGGGGGGGTCGGGCGGGCGGGGAGCGAGGCGCGGATCGAGGTTGAAAGTGGATGCTGCACGTACTTTCCTGCCGAACTGCGAAACCTTCGAACTTTCACACCTTTTAAGTAATCGCGCGCGAGCGTATCATTACCGCCTTGAAATCGTATCGCGTGCAGCCACGGCATTTTGCATTCTCCCACGCTCATTGCGCATTCCCCTCCCCTCTTCCCTCGGCTCGGCGACCAACACCCGCACTCCTTGTGCGATTCCTGTAAATTTGTCGGTGGCCAAAGGTGAAGGGGTGAACCCCCTAGCGCGATTTAATATTCGAGCCCATCCCAGATCCCCGGAGATACAGCCAGCAAATAATAGCGACAGATATAAATTTCAATGGGAGGAATAAGGATGTACTTTTCAATGGATATTAGAGACGGACTATTGCGATTCTACTACAAATATAGCTTGTAATTTTTAATGCGAGGAATCAGTCTAAATAGTTGCCAAATGTAAGTGCCGAACTTCAGAGGACACCATCTGATGGATAACCGAGTCGAGAAAGATTCCCAATAACATTTATTTAGGTGTTAAACGAGATTTTTAATTGTACACTTTTATTACAAATTAAATTGTGTGTAAAATTATTTAAGCACTTTGAAAGATTTATTAAAATAGTTATTTTAAATTTATTTTTACAAGATAAAGAGTATAAATATATGCTATTTAATTACAGTAATTATTACTTAATAATAATAATAAAAAATTACTTAATAATTAATAATTAAAGAAGACCACAATATCACACTCGATTTTATCTATATGCTCATTGTATATTAAGTTAATTATTTATGATCCATTTACAAATTATATATATATATGTATATATATATATATATATATATATATGTATCACGAGTTAATCATCATACACGTGTAAATCATAATATCACGTCTTACAATACAATTTCTATTTTATAGGTACAATTTATATTTCTTGACAATGTCCGACTTTAAACTAAAATAATTAAATATCAATGAAATAAAATTGTTTTTACAAATCGAGTGCTTAAAAGAATACGACAAAATCATTAATGAATGAAACCTCTTATATTTCTGCAAATAATTCTACCTTTAAAAAAGCAGTAAAACATGTCAATACCATGAATTAAATACACACTATTCAATTATGCGTATAGTAGGAACTACTAAAAAAAATGTCTGGAATTACAGACATGAATGTTTATGTACAAGAACACGATAACAAATTAATGTTAACATAATGTTATGAAATTTGAATATCATAAATAATAATGAATAAAAATCCATAGGATAATGAAACACATATCTCTCAAAGTATAATGGCAATAATACGATAATCGTTCTCACCATTAATCTAAATCATGAATTTTTTTCAATGTACTTGACAAATGAAAATTCATAAATTTTAAGTACAAGTATTGATTCGATTCAAAGCCATTAACAAAAAAGCGCAAATGAGAATTTTATAAACTTTGAAAGATAATATTGTGAACGGAGAGGAAAAGCATGTGTTATCGTACAAATTTTATATATATCGGACAAGGATGAATTTTAAGGAGCCAGGGACTTTTAATTTGACTTGGTGATTTATATTGAAAGCAGGGGGTACGCGCCCACATTGTTATCGCTCGCGTCAAATAAAGCGTGCATACACGTAGAAAATCCGCATTGGAAGAGATATTGGGAGTTGGTACTGGCTAGTGGATGCTGGATGCTGGATGCTGGGCGCAGGAGTGGTCCGAGAAGTACCGTTGCTTTGCTCTAGTTAACCGAGAGGTATCCCATTCCCGTTCTCCTATGCCTTCCTCGCAACAGCTCCTCTTCTAAAACACGTTGTCTTGTGCAGAGCGAGATCAAGACGTGTATACCTGCTCTCTCACTTTTTATCTCTGCCCCCTCCCCCTCGCTCGCAGTCTCTCAATCCCTCTCTCTCTCTCTCTCTCTCTCTCTCTCTATCTCTCGCGTCGATGAAAGAGAAATTTATACTTGTCTCTCACCGATCGGACGCCCCACCTTATCTAGTGTCTTATCTTATCCGCGGGAAAGGAAGGAATCACGCGCTTCTTGTACTTTTTCTTCCGCACAATTGAGTATACACCCACGAAGGGTATTTTGCACACAGAGCTCTATCTAAGGCGTTTGAAAAGCTGCAGAGTAACGATATTAAATGTGAATATTGCGTTTTACTATCTTGTACAACACTCCCAATGCAAACACAATATTTTATAAACATATCACTTCATGAACATATTTCTTAAGGCAGACGTTTTTCTTCTTTTTTTTATCCCAACTACTGATTGTCTAGGAATTTTTATTCCTTTTTTTACAGAACGTCAAATATTTTTCATTTTCACATATTCTTAAAATATGCCTTGCTTTCTTCGATTTCTAAACAATATTGCTTGAAATAATAATTTCGTTTGAGTACAATTAAAATTTTCATTCTTACAGTACCAAGAATGCTTACAATTATGCAACTGATTTGGCTAATTATCAAATGTATTTTTGAAAGAAAAATTACATCTTCATTATTATACATATCGAACATAATAAATCTAAAATTATTGTAGGTTATTATGCGTATAATTAACTGTATGTCCTCAAGATTACGTTTAAATACTATACGAACCTCAAATTATTCACTTTCATATAATTTGAGTAACATATTATTCAGAGATATTAAGTTAAGATTGTTTAAGTACCATAAATTCTCTTCAATAATAATTATAAATTAAAAACTTATCTCATGCTTGGGCAGAGAAGTATATAATTTGTAAAAAAAAAAAAAAAAAAAAAAAAAAATATTAATGAAGAGAAAAAATATGAATATAATCGGAACAAAATTATGAATCTTAACTTACGCACTTATAGGAATATAAATAGAATCATATTGTAATGTGTTACATATGCCATTTATTTATTTAGATATTTAAAATTATAATTAACATTAACACGCGTTTAATATTCTTTTTAATTTTAATTTGTACAATTTAAAATTAAAGATATTTATAAAATCTTTAAATCTTCTCACACACTTTCCATCGAAAGTATTTTATGAACTCACATTTTATATAATATAAGTCATTAATAAATTGTAATTGAACAAGTCATATTATAATTTTTTGTTGCACAATAAATTGATATATTTAAAAATTATAATAATAATTTAGTAAAATTATATGTGTCGGAATCTATATTTTTCATTTATAATTCATTTAAAATATTATTGACACTTAATAATATATATTAGAACTATAATAAATTAATATGATTAAATTTATGAATTTGATATTTATTAAATTAATTATTTTATGTATTAAATTATAAGCATGTATGCGAATTATATTTATATATTTATATATATATATATGTATATATATGTGTATATAAAATTAATTTTTATGCAAGTACAAAAATACAGAGACTTTACAAAATTCTTGAAATAAAAACAATATTATTTTTGTACAAAAGTATAATAAATTAATGGTTATTAAATTATTTAAATAAAATTTTATGTTAATAATAACTGACACTAATATAAAATAAAAAATTGTGTATTCTGTGAAATTATAATTTTTTTTTTTAGCTTATGATTTAGCAGAGTTAATATGCACATATATCCTTAAAACATAGAATAATTTATTCACTGCATTACATATTATTTTTAACTAGTAGCTTTAAGAAAATCCTTAATTTATTTACGAGTGAATGCTATGATTTGCGATAGTTACTTTCAGTTTGTATCACTATATTGTCTAAATAATAATCTGTAACTGCACATCAATGATACTAAACAATTATTAGTTTACTAATTTTCTTGAATAAGCAGTCATATTATTCTATATTTACTGAATATTTTTCAAATTAAATGATACATTATTTTAATTGTAGTGTTTCATTAAAAATATTTAAAAAATTGAATGTAATATCTCACACAACAGATATTAGATACGATTGTTGAAATGATTATTGAAACAATAATTTAACACATTATTTAATTATATTTGTTATTCTTTAAAAAAAATTTCAAAGTAAATATTCACAAAAAATAAAAAGATATAATAAATTAGCGAAGTTTAGATTGTGCGATGAAAGTACCGTTATTAGTCAAAGCGAATTCAAGGGATGATAATATCGCATACTTCGAATCGTCATTAAATCATAATAAAATTCCTTATACGGTCGGTGTGTTGATTTCCGAATACATTAAAACATTTATTAGCAGAATATTAAGACAAAAGCTCACTTATAAAAGCTAACTCGTATTTTCTTGTTTGGTTTACCCTTCCCCTTTAAATCATCGCGTTTTAAATGTATAGAAACATCAACGCGCGAAATGCGATTCCAAGAGACTTCAATGTACTTTATGATATATCATCATATCATCATACCAACTTAATACGTAATCTTAGGCGAATGTATATCTATATTCAATTATACTTGATTATGCTTTTTTATTATTTTGAAACTTTTGGTTTTAGCTTAGGTAACTGAAAAAATAAATTTATTTATTCTTCTTAACTTAAACTTTCCTTTACAATAGAATAAGTTATAGTTATTGGTACTTTAATTCGAGTTCAATTAAAATTTGTGGTACATAAGGAGTAATAAGAAATATACTATTGGTAATATTCTTGTGTTTTCATCGACGAAAATAGTCTCTTTGCATCGTTATCATAAAGAACAGTGGATATGTGTAGACTGAGCTTCATACATTAGAAAATAAGATTAAAATATTTATTGCATATTTGAAACAAAAACACACACACACCCACATATTTTTTTAGTTTTGCTCCTTTGGTAATCAAAATAAAACATGCAGAGATAAAAGCTGGAGCCAAAATAAAAATGAATAAAAATTGAATTTACTCTGTCGATCTTATTTCTTCTTCATAGGGAATTTATACATCAATCATTAACACTATCTTCCTTTTTGTGTTTTCGTTTAAAATTCCCTCATTATCTTTATGATCGGTAACTCTCTTAATCATTCCATTTGTAATCTAGTGTACTGTCATTTTGTGAGGTGACGGATTCTATCTTTATAACTCTTCCACGCATGAATTCAGTCTGCAATGTCAAGTATTCGCAAGACGTCGTACACCGTAAACGTACGTGACAAGGATAAATATTCAAAACATATATTTTACTCGAGTTCTACTATATATCAATTAAATTTTCAATTTAACGTAAAATCAATCAAGCTTATTAATAAGACTCTAGTATCTTATACGCATAAAAAATAAATTATCGTTTAAGTCGTTATTTATTCAAGTTGCTGATTATCATTATCATTTTATCAATTAATAATAAGTTTCTGTTTACACAGCATCTGTCAAAAGAGAAATCTTATTAGCACATGTCATACAAATAATCGTTATTCATCTTTATATACTAAGACTCTGTGTGGGATGCTTTTCTGTAGTTTAGACAGATAAAACAGGTGTGCCTTCGCTCCAAATTTGTCTGAGCGAACGCGCGTCATTCCAGAGAAGGCATACGACAAACCACATTTCACTTAATAAAAAAAAAACCGGAAGCCCATCCACCTTATTAGCAGCTTCTATTTCTACACTTTCAAAGATCAAGAACGCCATGCTATTTTTACTTTTTATCGAAAAGTAAAAATTGGAAAGCTACACAATTCAAGTTAAAAAATCATTTAAACGCCAGTGATTATCCATATGACTAAACGTCAGTTGCATTTTATCATTCACATACTACCGTTGCTCAAAAAAGTACAACCATTTGCATAAATTGAAAATTTATATTTTTAACTGATAAAGAATTAGATTTAATTCAAGCAAAAAAATATACTGATTACTTTAAGCATTTTAAATAAAAATTAGTTTAATAATATTGCGATGTTTCGTAGCAAATTCATATTGTTTTATTACAATTTTTCTTTACATTTTCGTTCTTTTTCTACCAAAGATTCTGTCATTACTGATTTCAGTATCATTTTTCAACATCACATTTTTTTTTTTAAATAGATCTATACTTGTTTATTATATCTATACTTGATCTTTTTTGATTACTACATCCTTTTTTCACGCTACGTCAAATTTTCTCAGATGCTCCTATTACATTGAGCTGAATTGAGAAAAACAAGATTTACCCGACTATATAAATCAAAAACGTTGTAACGAGCTAACAAGCACTTATCGTATTAAAAAACACATAGAATCGTTTTCTAATCTTATCTGTTTTAATTTAATTTCTCATTATTATTTTTTTAAAAGTTACCATGAGAAAAAATGCTTCTTATTTTTCTCGGAGCAAGATATCGCTTTCTCGGTTATCACGAGTGCATCAGCCACTTGATTATTGGTTATTATTCTTATAGTTGATAAATCGCGACATCCTTAAGTACAAGTCATGAAATTCAGATAAAATGAACATTTATGCTATTAATTTAACAATGAATTCCATTAGAAAGACAATTGTATTCTATATTAAATATATGATATTTGATATTAATTTACAAAATTGCCTTGCAAAAGCACTCTAGCTAGTATCAGTTACTCTCTATTTTTTCTTCTTCGAATATACATTGTCTTTAATCACATTTACTAGACATTACATCGATTGATCCAATCAACTAAAAATCACAATCGCTTTGTGTTGCAGGTTGCCGTGAAAGTTTGTGCACAGGAGCAAGGACTCTGAGGCTGATAGCGGCCGGTCCCTCCAGACCGGCGCCTGTGTGATGAACCAATATCTCGGCCCAAACAGTCTGTCCCCAGCGAGCAGCTCAGCAGCAGCAGCAGCCCCCAGCAAATACCCCCCAGCCATGCGCGAGAAGGACTCGAGCCCTCGCAAAATGCCCGGACACATCAGCCCCAAGCAGGCCAGCATCTACCCGTTGGGCGCGCGCGCCAGCGCCGCCGAGCCCGAGCCCGAGCTACCCTTTGACCTCAGCCACAGCCAGGCTCGCGGAAGCTCCTGCTCGGGGTCTCGGGAACCCCAGCTCCAGCTCTCTCAGATGGCCCAGCACCAGACCCACGCCAACCTCGCGGCCCGGTCTCACCAGAGCCGCCGACGAAGCGGTCCCGACCTGGACAGCTGTGAACCCCTCGACCTGCGTCTCGAGCACAAGAAGGAGAGCTTGCGCGACGAGAACCAGAACGAGATAGAGGCGCTCAATCAGAACAGTCTCGAGCGCGCCTACCACACCGTCCTTTTCCCACAGCACCACGCAGTCCATCCCCTGGTGCTCGAGGCCATGTACCGCTCCCAACAGCACGCGGGACCCGTTCCTCCTGAGATTCCAGCCCTCCAGGCGAGAGCGCTGCCGACGATGGTTCCTCTGCCTGGGGGTCGCTTCTCGGCGCCTCCACCCACTAGCGGATCCGGAGCCCAGCTGCAAATCACCAGGCCGACGAGCCCCCCTACCTCCGCGCCGCCTCCTAGCGCGGCGGAGCTCGGTTCGGGACACCAAAGAGGACCGACTCAACAGGGCCCTGGTCTGCCGGCCTATTCTATACCTGCAGGTCCTGGGGCTGGCCTCAAGCCCAAGGACCGCTACTCGTGCAAGTTCTGTGGCAAGGTCTTCCCGCGTTCGGCCAACCTGACGCGCCACCTTCGCACTCACACCGGGGAACAGCCCTACAAGTGCAAGTACTGCGAGCGCAGCTTCAGCATCTCGAGTAATCTCCAGCGCCACGTGCGCAACATCCACAACAAAGAAAAACCGTTCAAGTGCCCGCTATGCGAGCGCTGCTTCGGGCAGCAGACAAACCTGGACAGGCATCTCAAGAAGCACGACGCCGATGGACCAACGATACTCGAGGAGGTGCGCTCGAGGTACCACGGGCAGCTCCCACGCGCCGAGGAGTCCTATTTTGAGGAGATTCGTACCTTCATGGGAAAGATAACCTCTCGGAGTCAGGGGCTGGCCTATTTTCCGGGACTGCTGGGAGCTGCAGCGGAGGATCGGGCCGCCTGGAGCGAGAAGCAGCAAATGCGCTTGGAGGAGAGGCGGCAGCAAGCCGGAGCCGGACAGGGTGACTCCTCGTATTTCAGCGACCGGGACAACCTGAGCTCGAGGTCAAGTAGCAGCGCCAGCAGGGCCGAGAGCTTGCACGAGGATCAGCAGAGGGACGCGGGATCGCCGCCTCTGTCCCCAAGCAACAACACCTGAGATCCGGACGACCGATCTCGGGCTCGCTCGATGACTAAGCCTGCCTACCTCTCTTCAAAGGACTCGAGTCCTACCGAGCAAGGAAGCTAAGGACCCTTGGGTCCAAAAATTAAAGGACATAGTTACGGAATTGTTGGGCGGGCTGCTCGTGCGACGGTGAGAGCGGCGGCGATGACAACGCAAGAGGCGGTCGCGTTACGCCTTTCGAATAAAAAGTAGTGGTAAGACGAATTCAGAGAATCAATCACGCGATTGCCATCGTTTATTTCGGAATTAAGGATTTATTATTGGAAGGCGAGCCAAACGATCTCTCGGAGGAAATGGCTGCAGGAGGAAATGGTGAGGTCGTTGTGTACACGTCGGCGACGGCCAACAGCGGTCATTCAATGTAAATTAAGCCGAGCGAATATTGGTTGGCTCCACTGGTCCCGACTGCGAAAAATTGGCAACGAGCGATAGGCGCAAAAGAAAAGACGTGGAAAGGATAAAGGAAACGAATCCTCTTTACAAATTGATCGCACTGACGTCTTTACGAGGCTGGACATAAGAAAGGAGTTGCGCTTTTTGCCAACTCGTTTCTTTTCTTCGCGAGCCCCAGCAGCCGATCACCGGTGTTCCCCGAAACGAGAGTAGAGAACTCGGCTACATCCGAGAATATCCTGGCATAATAGTTGACCGGCCGGCGCTGTGTAGGGCGTTTTTTCGAGAGAGATCTCGGCGAAACGGTTGCCAGCGGGCAAAAAATGCAGGAGCCAAGGAAAGAGACGAGCGGGGCACAACAATAAAAACGGACGAGCGAGCGAGGAAATTGTCGCGAGCAGGAAACGCGAGCGAGGAAACGCGAGCGATTTTACGACCTAGAAAGTGAATTTAAGCTGTGTCGACCCAGTAAATCGACGCCGACGTAGACAATGGGCTGCGGCTGCTCGTGATGAAAATTATTAGAAACTGGCCGCACGGCGCTCCCGCAATTTCTCAAATATTCCTCCGCCGATTTTCTTATCGATCCGGCCACCGACCACCGACCACCGACCAGCGACCACCGACCACCGACCACCGACCACCGACCACCGCCGACCCAACCAACAGCTTCCTCTGTACGTACGTATGTGCGTGTGCGTGTGCGTGTGGGTGTACGTCTGCGTGTGGGTAGAAGCGCGTGCAATAAATTCGCCCGGAGCACCGGAGTAGCCATCACAGCGATCCTCGAATTTTGAGAAGAGAGGTGCGCTCGCGCAAAAACAAACGGAATCTCGCCGATTTCCCGGAAATCGTGCGGGGGAAGGGTGAGAGCGGGGGAGCCCGTCGTAAAACACCGCGAAGCCGTATCGGTCCGCACAATCGGATTCCCATTTAATACATAAAAACATCGATTCGGGAAAACGATGAGAGAGGATATCGGCGATCGAAATATATCGGTATCGATCTTACTTTCTAACTCCATGAGAGCTCGTCTCGCGGCGCGAGCCAAGTCGAGTGGAAAGTCCAGTTACGCATGCACCGCAAGCCAGAGACGGCTACGCTTCCACGAGGTGAAAATGAAGCTCTAAACCCTCGGCTAATCCGCTATCTTCCATTTCTTTCTTCGGGGAGCGGAGGCTGTCCCGCCCTGCGCCCGTCTCTCTCGCACTCCCGGCTCCCCGTGCGAGCACGTACTCCTCGATGACCTCAGTCCTGTTGCGTTACACTTTTGTGCCACACCCCGACTCGATCGGGCGCATCGCGAAAGTGAAACGCAATAAAGAAGCCACTCTCGAGGAGCAAGGAGAGAAAGAGAGAAGAGAGAAAGAGAGATGGGAGAGAGGAGAGCATGGACTCTTCGTGCCTCGATCGATCCTCGCTCGATTACCGCCTTCAATTATCCTCCTTTCTCTCTCTCTCTCTCTCTCTCTCTCTCTCTCTCTTCCCCTTCAAGTTCTCTATTTTCTTCTTTCTTTCTTTCTCTCTTTCTTTTTATTGACCATGGTTTTATTGCACTTTTTCCCTTTACTTCGTACTTCGTCTTTCTTCATTTTTTTGCCTTCATTTATCCTCTTCTCGAATTTCGATTGCATTCTATTTTTACCCGATGCGACTTATCTGGTACACGTAGCTCAATTAAATTAACTCCTTCTCAAACTCGGGTATTTTTTCATTCACCCGCGCGATCGCCTACCAAAGATCAACGTGGAAACCGATAAGTAGGAAAGTTCGCTTGACGTTATTTACTCGGCACCTTGATAGACTTCATTTATTATCCCCTAGATTCTTCAGCCCTCTCTGCCTTTCTTTTCGCACATTAAACACGCTGCGATTTTAATCGAAAATGAAAATGTTGTCAGGTTTTTGTGGACCATTTGTTTAATACCCTCGCTCAAGTGCTGATACTTTATATAACGTAATGCTCATGTACTCGGCGACTCGGGTCTCCTTTTTCACTGATACATAGAGCACTCTGAAACAGATGTAGCCCGATAATTTCCAACTGTAATTTACGGGCGTATATAATTTTTCTTATATACTGACTCAAAACAAGAACGCAGAGTTTTGCAATACGACAATTTTGTCCCATTATATTCATCGTAGTAAATTTAACTGTTTGTTAAATAGAGGGAGAGCTGCGAGACCTGCTTTTATTACTTTTCCTCTAACGAAACAAACACCACTCAATTCCTAAGTAGCTAACTGGGCAATCTATTGCATTCCAGTATTTTAAACTATTTTCAAATTTATTCTAAAACTCGACTTGATTACTTTTATCAGGCCTTGTTGGAAATGAAGATATTTACCAAGATTTAACGTGTATTAAAAATGCATGCATTTTCGAGTCCAAAAGAAGAATTTGTGTAAATGCCATTCTTCGAAACTTGAAATGTGAGACAAAAAATTGTTCCATAAGGAGAAAGCAAGGAAAATGATTTAAAAGCGAAATAGTTCATAATAAAATGGTGTTGCAGTGGTTTTTTGAAACACCGCAAATTTCTTGCATTATTGAAAATTTAGTTTGAAACAATTATAATGTGAATATCAGTAGAAATTTTTGAGGTAATACACGTGATAGTCACTCCTTGGAGAATAATTTCGTCAAGAGTATTAATTTTCTTTTGCACCACACCGAAAACAATTTGACAAATTATTCCTTAAAACGCAAATGTCAATTTATCTTAAAATGAAAAGTCAAAATTCCAAATTGCTCGTGTACTCGTGCAAAAACTGAGAAGGCAGTTAAATAAAAAGAAAAAAGAAAAAAGAAAAAAAGGAAGAAAATGAGCCAAGTGACTGCTCTTCTCGCGCACAAGTCCAGAGCACTTGGCGTTAGCATACTTTCCGGGGGAGTAATTAATTTTGACAAAGAAATCAAAAGAATTGGGTGTTGGTGTGGTGACCAGCGCTGGTATCCACGAAATCGATGAAAACGAAAAGAAAAACAAAGTCTGAGAAAGTTCAGGAACGGCATCACCAGCAGCAGCTTCTACACCCGGGAAAATCACCGCAACTCCACCTCGACAACAAGAAACATGTTTGAGTTTTTCATCGTCGAAATCCTGTCGTACCGAGAGATCCGCACGTGTAAGACCAAGAAACCTTGAGGCTGCTGGGCTCCCATATAGCTTAGTACATACATAAACGTACGTGAGAAGAAGCCGGCGATCCTGCTACGCCCCGATCGCACACAGCCACGAGCGGGCACGCACACACACACACACACACACGGGCAATTTTGCCGAGGTGGTTCCCTTCGCCCGTCTTCGAAAGTGGAACGCCATAAAGGAGTTGCTGCTGCTGCTGCTGCTGCTGCTGTTGCTGTTGCTGTTGCTGTTGCTGCCTCTGCTCCGCAAGAGCTACTCGCGCCAGATGAGCCGCAAAGAGAGCGAGCGAGACGGGGCGAGAGAGAAAGATCTCGCCGATTACGCTCACGTGCCTGAAATCGTTTCTTTTTCTCCCACGCGTCCACGTCTCGCATGTGCAGATGCTGGGACGACTCTCCTCGTCCTCCGGGTCCTCCAGAGATCCTTTCGAAAGGGGATTACGCGAATAGTCAATTATATGCGCCCGCTCCTGGAGATATGATCGAGTTATCGCAACAAGTAGCTGCGGTGGCTGTCCCGGAGGGCATCCTCCCAGCATCAGCCCACCAGCTAATTGCCATCTTTCTTCGTGTACATGATGAACACTCGCCTCGCCAATCTCTCTCTGTCTCTCTTTCTTTTCTCTCAACTACCCGCTTCATTCCAAATGGGCGGTTTGTGTCTCCTCGTTCTCCAAGACCCCGCTTGGCTTTGCTTTTTTGCCGACGAGGTGCTTCGTAATGCCCAGTGATATCACCAGCTTCCCGGTGTTGTCGCTCATGTTTTCACTTCGTTCAATAATTACCCCGTCGATGCAGATTGAGAAACCGATCCAGAGACCCAGACGTAAATCAATACCAATACCACCCATCATAATTTATCTCAACAAAGTACGCAAATTATTGTTTCCGCTGCGTCCTCGTGTAGCCGTGATGCTGGTTATTGTATAACTTTCAATACTCCAATAATTAAAGCGTTATTCTGAAAAATAATTATCAGCTTCCGTGCTCCTCACAGACATAAATCACACCTCATGATTTTCCGATCGAACAAATCGTCCACTCATTCTTGGGGAACTTAAAAATAAAACACTGGTGTTCCTTAGGAATTTTTTGAAGATTTATTCGATTAATTTTAAATTTTAATTACAATATTTCAATATAAACAATCTCTCTCTCTCCTCTCTCTCTCCCTCTCTCTCTCTCTTTCCGTCCTTTATTCTCTATACATTAAGAGATGACAAATGATTTTACGTGATTCGGATGATAGTCACACCTGAGACAATAATATTACTCAGGAATTTAAATTTTCCCACTTGACATTAGATAAAGTTTCACTTTTTACTTACGATCACCACTCACGATTCTTGACGCATTTGCGGACTTGCAAAACATTAGACGACGATCTCAAAAAGACTTGCGACACGCAGAGAGATCTATGATTCAGGGAATTCTGGAATAGCGATATGGTCTTATCGTGATCAAAGAGGAAAAATTCGAGTTTCGGAATTTACGGAGAAAAATGGACAATTGAATACTTTTATTTGTAAAATAGGCTCTGAACATATCCATTGTGAAAATATAAGGATTATTTCTTGGAGTTTAAGAAAGTATCATTACAAAAAACATAAACGTAAATCTTTTCTCATCCGAGTATCTGTGTGATGTGACAAAATAATGAAAAATAAGAAAATTGTTTTGAACTTTACGTAAAATTCATTGCAAATACAAAAAATATTATGAATGTGAGCAATATATATAAAATACCACATACGTACGTACATGTCTGTATGAATTCTTACATGCTATGACAAAGAAAAAATATTATATATTCTTCTATTTAATAACAAGATTTTTGGGTCGGATACAAGACTATATATATATATATATATATATACAGACCTACCTTTATATATATACCGAAATATCTCATTGCTGTGTAAAGGAAGCTTCTATGAGTAAGAAATTATTGGATTCAAGGTCCTTGATAAATGACACTTTCGTAAAGCTTGAACTACATATAAGTATATATCTTTAATGTTTCTTTCACGTGCCGATAAATATTTTACATTTCACATACACGCATATACGCATTTTTATTATATAGAAATAAAAAGTTCGAGCGCAACGAAAATTCCATTTTGTAAAAGGCCGGCAATCGAATGATTCTTTTATTTACTCAAAGAAGATCCCTCGATTCGATGGGATTCGATTGCGGTTCAAGTATATATGTTACATATGTATGTATGGGATGGCTACGTCTATACATGCGTTTCGTATACCGTGATATGCACACAAGTAGACAGAAGGATTCCGTATCGAGGCTCAACTCCTTGCGAAGCTCTATGCGAAAAGTGCGTAAGATTATTAGTTTTGTACGATAGACGTAACGACGAGGAGGCACAAAATGTAAAATGTGAGTCACGGGTCCAAGGCGGAATATCGATGCGCGTAAACGAACACGAAACTTTTCTTTTTTAAGCAGCGAGATCATCCATCATTTAACTAGATGAAAAAAGTTCCTTTCTAACGGGAGATAATGGATCGATATTGCGCCTTGAATTGCACGCGCACCTTCTCCGCTCTGAAAAATGAGTCTCAATACGGATGCTGCACA
The DNA here is from genome assembly GCA_018907245.1 of Eupristina koningsbergeri. Classification (NCBI taxonomy): domain Eukaryota; kingdom Metazoa; phylum Arthropoda; class Insecta; order Hymenoptera; family Agaonidae; genus Eupristina; species Eupristina koningsbergeri. The sequence goes on from JACCHV010000151.1 coordinate 972,203, forward strand.
CTTGAATCGAGGGCGTCTCCATCGTTAAACCTTTTACGGTGGCGCTAGCCCTTATATAATGTAATCAATCACTCGTCGTTCAATAGAGAAAGAAAAACAAAATACGTTCCTTACTTTTAAAGAAGAACACGTCTCATCCGGTCTAGCTTCCTCAATATATATATATATATATATACATATATACATATATATATATATATATACATTATACATATGTATAAGTATATGGTGTGTGTGTATATAGGTATGTATATGTATATTTGTGTGTGCGTGTGTGTGCGCGCGCGAGTTTGCGTATGTGTATGTATGTGCGTATGTATATACGTATACGTTATACTACTTTTTCACTATATACTTTTGTTTTATAGCGGTTCCTCTTCATAACTCCCATCCTCCTTCTGACCATCTCTCCTCCTCCTCCTCCCCCCCCCTCCATTCCAACGAGCATCTGCTTGTGCATCGATCCCCATTTTTCACGTATTCAATGTTTCGTACTAAAAAAGTAAAAATGCAAAACCCACCGATACTGTGTTTGCTCGAGAATGTATAAAAAAAAAAAAACAAGAAGAAAGAAAGAAAGAAAGAAAGAAAGAAAAAAAAGAAAATGGAAAAAAAAAAAAGTAAAACCGTTTCGTCGCCTGATGCATAGCCGTGCCGTGCATGCGTGCAACGAGGGGTATTATTCATTTCCCATGCAAATTTCATCTCCGAGCACTTCCCAACGAATCTTTCAACAGTAAAAACAAGCTCTTAACATTCCTCCCCTTTTTCTTCGACTACTTTTATTTTTATTAAGCATAAAATCTAGTGCGAATGTGATTTCATCGAGGTTACCGATATATACGTACCTAACGTACCACTCGAACGGCGCCGAGAGCCAGCGATAAAGCCGAGCGCTCGTTACCTTTAGTTTTTACAAGTTATTGAAATATTTTTTAAGGTCAAAAGTTTTAAGCTCGTTCTGATGTTCAACCTTTATCGTTCCCCCCTTCCTCATTTGTACAGAAAGTGTCATACATATAATATATATACATATCTTTTTTTTTGTTCTATGCGTGAGCGAGAATCGAGCCTTATAATGTCGATCAATGCACGGATTGCTTGTAGAATACAAAGAATTCTTTTTAATTGCCGATAGGGAAAGTGAACTTGTTACCGAAAATATGAGTTATTTACGAGATATATAGAGTAGATAAGTAATGATCGCAATGAAGCTCAAAATTTTACATGTGTACATTACCTTTACAAGCGACCCGATCATTGATCAGTATCATCTGTCTTAAAGTTTTATTAGCGTAGTCGCGTATTATTTAGAAAATACGTATAGTGGTGACTGTATATATGTCGATATGTAATATTCGATGGAAATATACTAAAAACGATACCTTTTAAAAAAATTTGTGTTTTGTTTTCAATTTTCCTTTATAACTCATGTTGTTATTAAAATATAAAAGGTCTCAATAAACTGTGAATTATTAATAATTACTTACCAATGACTTATTATTCCTTTTAACAATGCATTCCAAAAACAAAAAAAAAAACAAAAAAAAACGTGGCGATCCCTGCAAATCCTTGATATCCAAAAATGCGCGTGTCTTTGATTTTTGCCAAGTGGCATTGCAACGCAGCTGAGCCGGTCTAGAAAGAAAAGCACGTGTGCACCAGAAAATGACATAGAGAAAGGAGTGTGTCATGGCAATGGAGACATTTCCTCAAAATTATATCTCGAGGTACTGCGGTATGGCAATTAATGTGAGAAAGAGAGTCGTCCACGTGTAGGGTCATTGAGGTGCCTGAGAACCAGAAATTTCACACCAGAATAAGACAGAAAACCCGACGAAGCTGAGATTTAAAAAAAATAAAAGATAAAGAGCAAGACTTCTGTAGCGAAGATCTCTCGTGATGATGGAAAGACGTGACCCAGTGGACAAATTGACCACTAAGGTACATAAAGTAATGTTCGAGCACTCGAGAGTCTTGGCCATTTTTAATTATGTTAAAGGATCCTGGAATTATTATACTTTTTAGTCCTTGATTACTCGGATCAAACTTGATTACAAAGCTAAATATGCAGTTGGTCCTCAAATAACATATCTTGAATATCTCACGACAAAAAACTGTATTATTTATAAAAATTATTTTTTAAATCCTGTGAGGATAGTATAAAATTGAAATATAAATAAATTCTGAAATTTAATGTTTAATGATCAAAGGATCGCGGTCCAAAAAAATACAATTTTAATTTAAAATATTGCTTGATGCAATAAAGAATAAAAAATTACATTAAAAAGATATTTATTATAATTATTATCAATTTTTTTCCGAAATAATTTGAGTGCGTTTCTGATAAACATTTTGTGTAATTTCTTTGGAATCACATGTAGTACAAATTTATTTTAAATTTCTTTTCAGCTTTCAACGGCCAAATTTTTTTTTATTTCCGAATAATTATTACAACTAAATTTTTAAATTTATTTTAATGTGCTGTATTTCGAAATTTATATAAATGACTTAATGATATTGAAAAAAAAAATTAAATATTAGTAGAAATCAACAATTAAATAATTTTCAAAAGTTATTTAATTAATTATTCATTTTATAAATTTTATATATTTTATTGAAATAAGATCCTTAAAGTAAACGAATGACGTTGATATGATCTAAAGAAGAAAATAAAACTAGGGAACGAATAAAAACCTTTACAGTGCTCTAATTGTATAATTATTATAAGTTACGCTGTATAAAATAAGTATAAAGTAATATCAATTTAAAAATATTTTGTAGATACACACATATATATGTATATTTAAGAAAAAGATTTTATCAAACTACATTCGATTAAATTACAAGTAAATAAAAATACCATTAAAATTACCAAATTATAATAAAAGTTAATCATGTAACTTTACATGTGTTTAAAATGTCTTTACAAAAGACAAAAAATAATTAGTCTAAAATAAAAGAAAGAGAATAAAAAAAATCTTTTTTCGCCTTTAATTTGTTGTAATCTCAAGAGAAAATCTGAAATAAACTTTGCAGAAATGTAAACGTGCCCACGATCTAACAGTAAAAAGGCTCAAAAACTTGTTTTCTAATAGCATATAATTACTGCAAACATATGTGAAATACTTGTAAACCAAACAAAGTGGATGTTACGTAGAGTCACCTATTCAGCAGCTTTTTTGTTGTTGTTGTTCATTTTGTTGTTCATTTTGTTGTTGTTGTTCATTTTGTTGTTGTTGTCGTCGATGTCGTTGTTGTCGTTGTTGTAAAAAAGTATTTAAAAAGGAATAGCCACGTTAAATAAGAAATTAAAACAAAAAGGGAATAAAAAAGCACCAGTTTTCTCAGAGCCATCAAGAAGAGGCTAAATAAAAGCTTAGGACAAGAAGTATTTTACAAGTGCGGAGAGCATGCGATCGTTAATGATACAGATCCATAAATAAATGGTTGCTCATCTCGGTCATGTCGTCCGAGTCGAAGGTGGAGAGCACAGGCCGTTGTTCAAGTATTTTCTTGGCCTTTTAGAGGACATGACTTTGACCCAGTTACGAGAAGTGTGTCAGGTATAAGATGCAAACGTCCTAAAGCGATTCGCTCCAAAAAATTATTCATCGCCCGCAGTATCATCGGGCGAAATTAAAAATGTCCGGCGAAACCCGCGTCAAGTGCAATTGGCTCCAAGTGAAGGAGGAACACGCGACAAAGCGACAAAGCGACAAAGCGACAAAGCGACAAAGCGACAATAGACGAAAATCGCACTGTCGGTCCGTGAAATGGAAGCTGCACCGAGTGCACTCTAGCGTACTCCATGCACTTGCACTGTAAAAGAACAAATGCTTTTTGCGCGTGTGAAAATCGGAAATTGCATGTTTCAAGGAAAGCGACATGGCGCGGGTAGCGGGGGAAGGGGTGGAGGAAGAGGAGGAGGCTCACCTTCGCTCACAGCGTATTTACCTATCGATGATTACCGAGGGGTCCAGGGTGAAAAAGAGCCGAAGACCTTGATCGAGATCGGTATATAATTAACTGTTCGCGTTAAAAGCATCTTGGATTTAACTGAGATGATCAATATCGAACTCATTCTCGAGAATTACTTCTCTCTGCCTCCCTCCCTCCCTCCCTCCCTCCTTCCCGCTCCGTAACTTACACGAGCATTATTTCCCCGACGGATCACTTTTTAATTATCTTATTTTTCCCAAATTTAGTTCTTTTTTTCGTTTACAAATTTATAAAATATACTTTGAAAATATTGAATTTACACTGTATATATTCAGTACAAATTTTCGTTTTTTTTTTCGTTTTCTGTATTTTAAGAAACAAAGCTTTTTTTTATAAAACAAAATAAAATTTATTTAATCCAATTTTTTTCGTATTATTATAGAAAGAATGTAGATTTTAACAAAAAAAATTTCTTTCTTACGGCTAATTTAAATTACGTTCAATCATATTAATTTAAAAAAAAAATATTTTTCAATTTATGCTTATTCTTCAACAGAATTATATTTAATAAATTAAACTTATTTTAAATATTACATATTAACGTAACATACTATTGTTAGAGTATACTATTGTTACAATTAATATGCGCATATCTAATTCTGTAATTTTTCCTAAATTTGTATTTAAAAAAAAAAAAAAAAAAACAATCTTCATTGAAATTAAAAGTTATCTATGATATAAACATTAAACTGATAAATTAAAATAATTATTAAATTGTTATTTATAGTGTGACATAGGAAACGCAACAAGTTTCGGCAGAGGACAAGCTCCAAATAATCATAAATAAAATTTACAGCGGCGGTCAATAAAATTACCTATTTGAATTCAGTTACGAGATTATGATACGTGCCGTATACACGCTACAGTATTATGTATTCAAATGATACAAAATGATACGGTATAAAATATTCGTGTACATGATAAGGCACGATACCATATGAAACCATATAGAGGAATCGATTTATAAAGGTAGCAATTGTCAATCAAAAATGGCTTAATTCATATAAGCTAAATGCGAATTAATTAATTGGCTTTGCCATCACGTGAGGCGTGAACTTATACTTAAAATAAGTAGGTAAACTGACTGTAAAGTTAAACATAATACTCAAAGGGTTAGAACTAGTGTTACTTAAAAGGTCTTTGAATATTTCAGACAATTCGTGTTACAATCTATTAAAAAAATCAAAAGTAACGTTCAAACTCCTTTAAGCATACATATTATTATATCAAGTATGCGAGAATCCTACAGTGTGGTGTATTATGAGGCATTCGTATATATTATACGAAATAATGCAATGTGATATATTCATGTATAAAATATAATATCGTAAAGTATGATCGTAAAGTATAATATGGTATGACAAAATATTTATCCACTTTACCTTATAATAATCTGGTTAAAATAAACTGCCATTAAATTTTGTTATATATATATATAACATAATATCATTTATGTAAAGATAATTAGTTGGTTTTTAAAGAAAAGGGATTGTGTATTCATTTTAAATGATTTTTTTGTAAATTATTAAAACAAATAAAATTTATTTTTCTTCATTACTCACATACTTCATATATAATAAATATATACATATAACATACATCTATTTGCTAAATATCATCATTTTCATGAAAATAAATTTAACTTACTATATACATAAAATAATTTTAACTTACTATTCAACTAATGTTACGGTAATTTTAAAAGTTCTTTTTGTATTGAACTTTAACTTGAAAATTTTTTTACAATGATAAAATTTCAAGTTTAATCTAATTATCTAAAATTATATTTTAATGTATTATTTTTAATTTGAATAAAGATATAATATTTATTTACACTAAACACTACAATTAAATGTGTAATCACCCCCTTGTTCAATTTTATCATTGCATACATTTTTAATATAGATTATCTATGCAATAAAATTCTTCTTTTTAGTATAAATTTAATCTCTTTACTCATAGATTAAATATTATATTAATTGGAAAATAAATTTAAATATCACGAGTTTAATTTCTAATTTAATTTATAACTTTGTATATAAAATATAAAATATAAATAAAAATTACATAATAAAATATAAATTACAGTGGTATTTAATCATTATTTTAGAAAATCATAAATACATATCTACGAAAATAATTAAAATTTATAACTTAAAAATGTATTAATAAAAACAAAATATATTAAAATATATTATTCAAAATTTTTTATATTTGTCAAGATTCTATACAAAATATGTTGAACTCAAACAACTAATATGATAATTTTACTATTAAGGAAATGAATACGAATCAATTGTAATTAATTCAATAGTAATAATTGTTATTTTTAAATTAAGAATTTTAAATTTTATTGAACATATTTTTTAAATGTAATTATATGAAATATAATTTATACAGAAATAAATTATCTAAATTATTAAAAAGCGTTTTCACATTATTTTTAAATGAAAAGTGATTTTAAAAATTTATTGATATATTTATTTATAAAATTTAATAATCAGAAATTAGATAAAAATTGTTTTTTAATAATATCTTTTAAATTACTTTCAATTATGTAAATTAATAAATTTCTAAATATTAAGATTTTAATGACAAAATTTTATCGGAAAAAATTTTATAAATTAAAAAAATAATTATTTCAAAATGTAAAAAATTTAAAAAAAAATTTCTTATGCATTTATTTATTTATTATTTTAATAAATTAAATTCCGAATGAATTTTTAAACGTATATACATTTGTAGGAGCAAGTAAAAAATAAATAAATTGTAAAATAAATAAATGATGCTTGCAGATCTGTAGTCATTATTTAATTGAATAAATTGAATTGAAACGAAATTATTAAAACACCAAATAATAAATGTTACATTGTATTATTAAAATACAAATATTATATATTTGAAAAAAAAACTTTAAAATAGCTAAAATATTATTAAAAATTAAAAAAATTGAAACATGATAGATAGTTTTTCATTTATAATTAAAATAATATTTTTTGTCTAATAAATAGCTCATTTTTAAAAAATATTATTTCTACAAGAAAAAAAAATAATCAAAAAAATAATCAATTTTTTAATGTATATATCTTTATTTTTTTAGTTATATCGAACAGTGGATTTTAAATCTCTTTTATAAATAATTTATTTATAGTTTATACTATAAAACAGAATCTTGAATAAAATATGTTATTTATTCAAAATTATTAAATATCATTATATTTTATAGTTTTAAATACTTGATATAAGTATTAAATATTTAACACTTCTGTGTTATTAAAAACTGGACCTAATTTAAAGAAAAGAAAACAAAAAAAAAAACAAAAAAAAATTGAAAATGATCAAACAGAAATCAATATTGTAAATTTGTTAAAATTATTAACAGCTTAGGCTTATTCAGAAGTGCATGCATAATTCTCCCTAATCTCACGCCACACACACAATCAAAAAATTTAATCAATGTATTATACTTTGTGAGTATAATTGTACTTTTAGATTAAGAATGTATTATGTACAACTCAAAACAATAAATAAATCAAACTTCAATTATTAATAATTAAATCATGAGTAATTTATTTGCTGTAGATTTATTTTCACAGTAAGAAGAGCTATTCATCAACCTAATATTATAACATTTAATTCATGTTTATTTTGTGTAAATAAACATTAAATAACAAATATGTTTTTCCAAACTAAAAGCATTTACAATGAAATAATTGGAATTTTTTTCGTAATTAATTTATTATTTAGAAAATTTCGTAACGAAACAATTGAATCAGTAAAATTTCTTCATTCAAGGCTTAATTTATGAGATGTATAGATTCTTTAAAGAAACATAGGAAATATTTTAATTATCATTAATTTAAACAAATTTCCGATGTTTATTCCCAGATAGGCTAGTAATATGAATTTGTTATGCATCCTAATTAATCAAATGCAAAAAAAATTGTTGCATTCTTCATAAATTTTTTTTTTTCGACTAATGTATAATAATAAACACAACAAAGTTATTTATGAATATTTATATATATATACATTTTTTATCTTTATATATAAAAAATTGGATTAATTTTCATTTTAATTATTTTAACGAATTTAAACTATAGAAAATAACAACAATGTACATCAAAAGATAACATTGTAACATTTAAAAAATTAAAATTAATAAAAAATTATTTTTATACATATAAACTTTTTAAATCGATAATAGAAAGTAAGATACATTAACATTTTAATATATACTTTTGTTTAATTTAATAATTGCTTAAAAGTAATTAAATTTCCATTATTTAATTGTTTAAACATGTATTAGATTCTAAATCTATTTTAAAGTGAAAGGTAAAACTTAAAATAATAATGAATACCAATTTTGAAGTATAGCAAAACATGTGGCGATAGTATTAATAACACACTGTATTTAGTATTGTTAAAATCAAAATATTAAAAGATACTTTGCTACGACTTTTAAATGACTATTTTTTAAATAATTTAATAAAATGATAAAATACATAAATATTCTATGTTTTTAATAAGTTTATTTATTATAAAATGAATCTTTTTTATTAATATTATTTATCTAAACAACGTTAAATAGTTAATGGTTTTTTATTATCTTATATTTCAAGCCTGCATTAATTACGTCCAAAAATTTGTGACAATAACATTATACTGTACAAATAATTATATTTAAAAAAGAAATTTCAAGGTCAAATCTATAAAAAAATGTAAATTTTAATTTAATGTTATAATTCAATCTTTTAATGATTAAAATTATGTAAAATATATATATTTATTATTCCATAATTTTTTAGTATGCATACACTCATGATACATCCTTAAATTTAAATATTTATTTGTTTTGATTTCTACACAAATATCTTCTATAGTATATATATTGTTGATAATAAAATTTATTTCTACAAAATATTATAAATAATACTATATCTTTTTCTTGTATAAATATAATAAATATTTAATATGCTTAGAGAATTATAATTTTATATGTATTTCTAATTTTTATTTATAGTCTTATGTATAACTAGAAAATTTCAATTGACTTTGAATTATCAAAAACAATTTTTATTTAAATACATTAAAAAATTAGTAGACGTAATTTAACATATAGTATTGCAGAACTAAATTGAACATTGCTGATTACATAGTAAATTAAATTCAAATAATGTAAATTTTTTTCTAAAAGAAGAAAAACTGATTTAAGCTATAATAAAAATTTCATATTAAAATATCTACAAACTATTATTATTATAACTGTTTATTCATTATTAGAATTGAAGTTTTAATACATAACAAGCACATTCATAAGTTTAAAATATATTGAAAATTTAATCATTATATAATGATAATTGTTTTTAGTGAAAAAAAAATTCTATATAAAACAATTTATATTCTATTTTATTATAATAATTATGCCAGAAAATAAAATCTCTATTTTTTGACCAAACTTCAAAAAATTTTAAGATTAAATTATTCAGTTTATATACATAAGATATGTACACTGGATACCAGTATTGCAAAATATACAATTTCTTGATTAAAATTTCATTATCTTCATCAAAAGATAATTACAAATATTAAAACATTTATGATCATATATCATAATATTTTAGTATTTCATATTTTTATCTAAGGCATAATTATCACATGCTCAACATAAATTTGTGTAAGCTAAATAACATTATATCGCAAGTAAAATCTACTAAATTTCATTGATATAATCTATGTCCATTTTCATAAGTGTTTGATATTTCATTGCATTTCGATATATTTGTACTTGCATAGATATCTTTAACTGGTGAAGCATCAGGAGAAAAATTTATTTTTGTTGTATCAAGCTTAACTATAAAGAAATCCGAAATTATACAAAATAGTTTGTAAAGCAAAGGAACAAGTATTAACTGATGACACGTTGCCCAAATTCGATAATGTTGTCCTTCAAATGGATCCAAAATAGCCGGACAGAGCATATGACTTATATTTATTTCGACAAGCTTAAAATATAAATTAATTTCAATCTACCTATATGATAAAATAATATAATTAAATATAAAATTTAATGTACCATTCCAACAATTTGAAGTATCCAAAAATGATATCCTAAACTTAATGCATATCCAAATATTGACCAACTCAGATCAAAAAATGGCTCTACACTATAAGCACCTGTAAATGATAAATTTTTATTTACCTGTAACTATTATTGCATGACTCACTTACAATTTAATAACTTTTAAGTATGCACCTCCAAGTTTTATAAGGTAAAAAGGAATCACAGCCATCAAACCATGTTGAATATAATATATAGCTTTATCCATAAACATCTAAATAAATATAAAGAACCTAATATTACACTGAATTGCTTTAACTTAAACAATTCTATTATTGTAATTAATAACTTCATTATTTATAAATAAAGTAAAACTTACTGGTCTGCAATCGGTTTCTGGAAATGCATATGCTAGTACTGGTCCATTTAAGCCTGATAATACTAATCTAAATAAAGCTGTTATAATAGGACTATTTGGTTCGGCAGCAAGTAAATAAATCTAATTTCATAAATTAAATATTTATAAAATTATTAAACTGAAATATAATTAAATATTTTAAAAAAATCAAAACATATAAAATACCTCAATAATTGTGATGATATGACATGGATTTAATATATATACAAATGTTTTTCCAAAAAGCTTAAAACCAATTTCAATTCCAAAGACCAAAGACATAGCAGTCAACAAAATAACTTTTCCAGGTCTTGCTTCTTGAACATAAGGTACTGACTTTGGTAAAGTCATTCTCTTCAAACACCATATCATTAGAAAAATGATGTAGATTGAAATTAAAAAGGTTTCGATTAATCGTCTTTCTATTGAAAGGTAAGTGAAACATTCTGGTCCTGCAGTTCTAGGGATAGATGCATTTATTCCAGAATAAGCCCATCCAAACATGACAAATAATGTTTGTATCTAAAATAAAATATTGCATGATGTGAAATAATTTATGCAAAATAAAAAAATTAATTTTCAATCTTTAAATTCATTTTGTTTAAAATTATAATACATAACATTAATAAATATATCGATAATGATTTGAATAAAAAATAATGTGATAAACCCATACTAAAATAAATAGACAATACTAAATTTAATTTTAAAAGTGTAACAAACTAATGAAATCAATGACTAATTAATTTATGTAATTATTTGCCAATTATAGGTTATGGATTTCTAAGCAGTAGAATTGTGCAATAATATTTACTAATTTACTACACAATACAATTTTGGCAATTACATAATCGACCTTATTAGTTTATAATAAACACTTACCTTAATTCGAAGTATCAAATATCTTTAAAAACCCGCCAATTTAAATGCGAATGCTCATCTTATGTCCCATGAATTACTTGCACAATGTTTTCTGAAAATAGCTAGAGTATATTTATTTTCTTGGCTGTAAAATCAATGAGCATTCCTGGTGGTATTGACATAATATGCGTAAAGTTGTCAAGAAAGCACTAAGTAAGCGGCTAAGCGCTAAACTTCTTATATGTACACAAGGGTTTTATATTTACGTCGTAAGCATGTGTGAGGCTTATCAATGTGTATTTTCATACTAACCGCTTACCAACCCAACTGAGAGCGAGCGAGAGAGAAATAGAGCAGCTTGAGCGCCATTCAAGCGGTTAAACTCTTGATCTCCGTTTCCTCGAGAGCTTAACTAAGTGGCGCATATAATTCACCTTTTCTCTCAAAATCCAGGCTTTCTCTTTGACTTCTTTGATTCCTATGAATGACGCGATAAATAAAAATTGCATTACCTACCAGACAATTTAACACACGCTGTACTCTAACTTCGCACACAAACGATAAACAACATTTAAGAAAACGAGAATATTTATTGTAAAATACAAGGTATTTCGTAAAATTAATAAACCATTGTAACAAAGTAACAAATTTGGCTTTTGGGTTTTGGGTTTTGGGTTTTGTTTTATTTCACCATGACCCCTCTACATTATTTTGTAAATTAAAAATATTCTTAAATTTTAATAGAGTAATCCAAAAATTAATGGGTAAAAACAAGAAAAATTTTATCATTAATCTTAAACTATTGTATAATTTATTATATTTACTGAAAATCTTTTGAACTTTATTTTAATAATCAAAATTTTCAAATGTTTAAATGACTATGTAAATATGTATTACATAATGATTTTTGTAATATAAATAAATAAAAGCTTCAAAACAAGTTGGATTCAAATTTAATTTCAAATTGAATACTATCCATAAATTCTTATAGATGCATATTGTATAAAATTTGTACAAATATAAAATACAATACACTACTCTTAAACCATCGTTAAAATTTACTGTATTTTTTTTTTTTTTTAAAGAATATTATTTTTAATTTAATGCTAAAAATATATATTTAATATGTAATTTTCAATTTAATAATAATCTAATGTTCAATAATTTCTGTACAAAAATAATGGTAATTTTAAGAACTATATTTACTTAAGAATTTAAATTTATAAACAATGATAATTAACATGAAATTATAAAAGCTATAATTGTTGTTACCAATGTAGTGTACCTGTGTATAAAATCTTTATTATATGCTTGTTCACTCATTTTTCAAATCATATAATTCTTTCCTACCCTGAATTCATGGCAAAGCTAAAGGGAAAAATTATCTTTTCACATTCTCAAAACATAAACAAATTCAAATTAAATTATGATTTTAAAAATGATATGCTAATTAGAAACAATACATTATTTTATAATTATTTTTTAATTATTATAAATAATAATTAAAAAATACTTTAAATAAAAATAACGTAGTTTAATATGTTTAAGCTAAAAATTATTGTACAAATCTTTAATGGGTATATCAATTAGTGATACAATTTAGCTTTTCATTACTTTTATTATATTTATTGAAAATCATCAAGGATAAAACATTAATTTCTTAATATTTTGGCTTACATTAATTCACAATTCCACTTCTTTATAAGTTTATTTTCAAATATAATAGTATAAATTAAAAAAAATAATTTTACAAATTTTTGTTCATTCGGGATTAATGGTTGATAAACATTAAAATAATCGTTTTAATAACAACATTTGAATCATAATAATGATGAATATAAATTTAAAAATGAAACTAAACTTTTTTTTTGAAATATTGATATTATGAAAAATAAAAAAAAATTAACATATGTATAATCAAAAGTAATTCAGTTTATATACAATTTTTTTTCATTTTTAAGAACTTCACGCAATTTATTTGAATCGACTTCCATTTTGTCAGTCTTATGACGTTTATTCGTGAAGTGCCACGAAGTATATCACAATTTAATTCGTAAGGCTGCACACAAGAATGTGAGACCATTATTAAATCACAAGACTCTTACATTCAGAGATTATATTTTAGCCAGTATGAAATTTATCAAAATAAGAAAAAAAGAAAAATTTAACCTTAATTTTTTATAAATTTATCATCTTTAACACTATCAATCTTTTAAATTTAATTTTTAATTTAATCATATAATAAAGCAAAAATATTACAATAGGAACAACATACATTTAAAATTCCATAAATTTATATTTCGTAATTTAAGAAGGGAATGTTAATAGTATAAGTATTATAAATGTTAGGTAAACAGTATTACTTTTGATCTTGTGAATGTCATAATATTAACATTCATAATCCTTCATATTAATAATATATCAAATCTTTTATATCACTAAATAAATTTTTTAATCTATCTCCTTCAAGTATACAAAACTGTTGTATGAATGAAATTATTAAAAATAATTGTTTTAACTATAAAATAATAATTTGTATTAAAGTGATATAATTAACAAAATGAAAAAATTATGTTTTAAAACAACATATCTATTGATTATATAAACAAGTTTATGCCCTATACATCTTATAATGGATTTGTAAATTTTTACTAATTATAATTTTAATATAATAGTTAAATCTAAAAGTTAATCCATTGTTTTTACTTTACAAATACAAATTATTTTGTTTTTAATCTAAGTACAACTAAAAACGCCTTTTGAACTAATTACAAAAGCATCTTACAATTATATGGCTCTTATATCATTATAAATGATTAATTATATCGTAATATATCCTATATACACAACCAAAATGGTTATGTTTAAACAAAACAAATGAATTGTTAGCAGTGATGAAAAATGTTTTGGATACAAAATTCTATCAAAGAAATATTTTTTAGCGATATAAAATTCAAATGAAAATCCATATTACATACTGAGATAGCCTCGAGATTCACTGCGTCTGCGAGCAATAAGGTATGCAACCAATATAATTATTATAAGACCTGATAGAATACACCCTACCACTATTGGTACAGAATCAGGTGTGTCAGATAAACAATCTTCAGCTAAAATTAATAAATATTAATTTTAAATATTTTATTGAAATATCCATCAGTGTGAATATTTATAAAAAATTTCAATTTCCAACTTACCATATCCAAAAACAGATTTCCTATCAGCTTTAAAAGCTTGGTATTGCAAATCAGAAACTTTTATAAAACCAACAACTATAGTATCATTTTCCCTTGTCAAATTGAATGTTTGTAGCCTCATACAACGGTATGAATTTCCAATAGTAGTATTGAAATGTTCATGTTTATGTACAAGTTTCAATGTAGAATCTGAAATTAAATATTTATAATAATAATACTCTTATTGTACTAATAATTAAAATAATAAATATTTAATATGATAGAAAAACATACTTGAATAATCTGGTATGTATGTTAAATTTAGTGAAACTTCTAAATTATTGAGTACATAAGAATTCATAAAACGCTTGAAGTGAAACAGCACATAATTTTTTTCTTCCCCAGTAGAATTCCAAGACAAAGTGAATATCTCATCATACTGATCAAAACTGCCATTTACTAGTGTTTGATTATTTGCTGGAATAACTATATCTACAGATGAATTCTACAATAAAAAATGCAATAAAAGTAAATATTTTGCAATTAAAAATACTAATATATAATTTTATCAAAAAAATAACTTTTATTTATTGATATTTATTACCTTTTTACTTGTACTATTATAATATAAAACATTTATCTTTGCAGCCAATTGTACAATAATACTACTATTTGTTCCATTTAGAAACCATTTATATGGTTTAGGATCTAATTGTGGTAAAGTAATAATGCGAGCTATTGGTTTTGTAGCTTTTGTTGTATCGATACTGGTATTATTTGTTTCAGTTACTGTAGTACTTGTTTTGACAGATGTACTAGGCTTAGATGTATTGGAAAAATTAGGTTTCATTGTGGATTCAGTGGATGCATCTTTATGTATTGCAGTAGATCCATTATTAGATTGTTCGTTACCTATAAAAACAATTTAAATAAATCATTAAAATTTGACATTAACACAATAAAAATATTCAACAATTGTTAATAAAATATGCTATCAATAAATAAGAATGCAATGAAACCTGGATATCCGTATGAATCTGACAATTAATGAACCTTCTCATTGCCATTAACATTTGACTTAAATTTAACTTTGATACTCGATATGAATTTAACTTCAATTTCAAACAATTGCAATTCGTATTGATTCACTTATTTCAAAATGTAATTCTTTTCAATAATAAAGAAATATATCCATAAATTTATAGAAAAATGTATATGTATTTAATTGTGCATATAAAATTATTTGATATCTTTTAATTCATTAAAAAATATTTAGTATCATTTTTAATTTTATTTAATTGGTAATTGTATGAAATATTGTTCTCGGTAAAATAATATCAATAAAGATTAATGTTTACTTGAAAGTCGTTACTTATCTTCTCTTGTCTGAAAGTGAATATATAATTGTACTCTACTGATAAGAAATGCATCTCAAATTCAGCTGTGTTGTCAGTTTTTATCAAAATTCGTCAAAATATAATATTTTTTATGCATTAAAATTTTAATACAAATATTAAATTAAAAATATTAATGTGCAAATCTAAAGTTTTAACTACAAAGAAGAATGACTTTTCTATTACTGTACTTAATTGTATTAAAAATGTGTAAGATCAAAAGTAATATTAATAAAAATGAAAAAATTTTAATGCCATTGAATTAATGGCATGAATAATGGCTATTGGTATTAATAAAGTTCTAAAATTTAAGGTTCATATGATTTGAATACAAAGATGAAATTTGTTGAGTTGAATCAACTTAAATACAAACAATATTATCAAAATCTTATCTTGCAAAAGAACCTATATATTGTTAGTTATTTTCAGCTTTAATAATTGAACTTGAAATGTCTGACAGCATTGCGGCGATAAAGAAGATAAAAGAGATAAAATTAAGCTATTGAAGGAAGAAAAATATTTTCCAAAGTTAAAAATAAATAATTAAAAAAAATACGAAAAACATAATATGAGCGATAAGTGTTATAAATTTTAAGTTTGTTAATATTATAAATGTATTTTGTTTTTTATTATAAATCGTATTTTCCTCTGTGAAAAAGTAGACTCGTGGGATGCATTTCGTGGAACAAAGAAAAATTTACGATTACATATTCATAAAATTGCTCGCATTTTTTTCGCATCGCGTAACCAACAATAATCGTAAAATAAATGAAATGCGAAAACATATGCCGCAGACAAGTTAATAATTGCAAATTGTTGGATGATAATTAATTTTGCAAAGCGTAAAATGGCAATGGCCAAAGCCAAAGATTTAGAAAAGATTTCCAATTGTTTCCCTCGAGCCAATTTGGAAAGTTCCAATCGGAGGACAAATGGCTTTAGCGATATTCGCACAAAGTAAACGGTTACAAAGAGCGAGAGGGCGAGAGGGAGAGGGAGAGAGAGGGAGAGGGAGAGAGAGAGAGAGAGAGAGAGAGAGAGAGTGAAAAGTTAATGTTGAGTATTATAAAGATGCAAATGAATAAATACCAGACACGAGGATTACGGAGCAGCAGAGAGCAAAGGCAATGGTTCTCTTCATTTTGGAGTTTGGCTATCGAGTGGTGAGGTCGACTCCTTTTGCAGATCCGGTGGAAGTTGGCGAGCGCTAAGCCGTCCGTCCACGCTTTAACGCAACTCGCAGCAGATTATTGTGTTGAGAGTTGACGAGACTCGGCGATGTCGTCAGAGAGTTGCGGGGCTACTCGCTCTATTGTATGGGTGGGTAAACGCGGCCTGTACGCTAATGCGAGCCGCGTATTGTCCGGTCAAATTGATGCGATACGAAAATAGCAGAATGCTCGTTACGAACTCGGCGCTGCCTTGGCTCTCTCTCTCTCTCTCTCTCTCTCTCTCTCTCTCTCTCTCTCTCGTCTCGAGCCGAGTTTAAAGCTTCACTCCGGTTTCGTTTACGTGCCCCAACGACACGCAACTCGGCCTCTTCCGAGCTGGTGTTGGTGCTGCCTCCCTAGACCATCGGTCCGCCTTCCTCCGGGTCTAGCGCTCCATTTCTCGAGAATCGATTTCGCGCGCATTCGATTCTCGAAGAGATCGAAAACATCGAAGAGGCACGAGTCGTTTCATCACCCACTCACTCCCTCGATTTCGTCGACGAATATCCTCTCGGGCTATCCTGCACTTGGATGTCATCCCGCATTTGACAGCTGAACGCCAAACTATCAGCTGTTGCTTACTGGAGGTCCGAACAAGCCGCAGTCCGACAAAAGCCTCGTTCCGCATCTTTAAATTCGATCTTTAACTCTCTATGATAATATCAAGACTAAAACTAAAACAATCATATATTAAAAAGGTTAAAGGAAAGGTTTTGAACGATGTAAAGTTTGCTTACTTAAAACCGCATAAAATGATAAAATACTTATTAATTATACACTTCTTAAACTAGAAATTACAATGCAATAAAAGTATAAAAAATATTTTATTCTGTAATTAAATCATTTTTAATTAATTTAACATTGTTTTTCAGTTTTTTCTTTATTTAACATTATTTTTCATTTTTAATTTATTTGATTTACTCTTTCGCTTGTTTCACCACATTCGATCACTCCACTACATCCACTCATTTAATACTTTATAAATAAATTAATTTACATCTTAAATAAATTATGTTTTCAAACTAATTCAAGCAATATTTTCCAAGTCAATGTCGTTAAAAGTATCATCATCCATATCTAAAAGTTGCTTAAAACTTTCAGAATTTTTATCCAAAACCATATTGCCACTTTTATTAGGACTTAATGAATTTAATGATGATACATTTGGTGATGTGTCCAAGTAATTATCGAGTGTTTGCTGATTACTCAAACTCGAAGATTGATTTGACATATCCAATTCGTTTAAATCAAAATTTTGATCCAATCCAACTTCATTTAATACATCAATTTTTTTTTGAATCCCAGGCCACAAATGATCATCACATGTATATTTTGCAAGTAAATAACGAATCACTACATTGTCCGTTTGACCAATTCGATGTACTCTATCTTCTGCTTGAGACAATATCTATAAATAATTAAATATACTTGGAATAAAATTAAAATGTAAACAAATATTAGACAAAATATTAAATAACAATTTATTTTATATTTAACGTACACCAGGATTCCATGTCAATTCTGCAAAAATAACAAGTTTTGCCGATGTCATTGTTATACCTGCATTAGCAGCTGTTATTGACAAAACTGCTACTAATATCTTTTTTTCTTCTTGAAAAATATCTACAAATTGTTTTCTTTGTTCAGCCTTAGTTTTACCGTCAATTCTTATAAATCTACAAAAAAATTATAATATTTAAATAGAAATATTTTTTTTCCAAATTATTAAGTAATTGTAAAATATCAGTCAATTACAAAATTTTTTTTGATGTCAATAAATTACAAATAGCATCCAACATATTTTGATGATGAGCAAAAACAAGAAATTTTTCTCCATTTTCAATAACATCACTGATGTAATTACTAAAAATTTATTAAATTCGGTAAGTATAATTTTGTTAATAAATATACTTTTTTAATAATAGCTTTTTTTTACCAAACTGCTTTTTCTTTAGCTTTACTTGATTCAGCATAAAACTCTAAAAGTGCTTTTTTCCTTTCTGCACTATTTAAACCATGCTTTTCCAATTTTTTAGAAGCAATTTCCATTTCTTTAGTTCCATCCTTTATCACATGTGGATCAAGTATGACTTTTTGCCTATTTATAATACATTTATAATGTATTATAATATTAATTTAATATATTTATATATTTAATTTTTTTTACCTTATCTTTGATGGTAATTGACGCATAACATCACTTTTAAGTCTCCTAATCATACAACAGGCTTTTAATAATATTTCTAGTTCTTTTAAATTAGACGAACCTGTAAAATCCCAACCAAAATTCGTTTGAAACCCTGAACAATATCTTAATCCAAATTCTTGATAACTATACATAAAATTTAAGACTTTTTATAAAATAACTTAAACTAAAATTTTATATTTTATGCAACAATCATACTAACCTTATAAATGTTGGTATTATCAGTTTTATTTGTGAATGCAATTCTATTGGACGAGATAAAGCTGGAGTTCCAGTTAATAAAATTACATGTTTAGTATTAGCTACTAAACGTTGTACTGCCTTTGTTCTTTGAGTCTTTGAACTTTTCAAATAATGTGATTCATCCTAATATAAAAATTAAATTATTAACTATTATATAAAATTACTTTATAGTTTAGCAAATGTATGATAATTTTATACATACACAAATTACAACACCAAACTTTCGAGCAGCAAGTTCATCAACTTTTCTTGTGAGCAAATCGTACGATAGAATTATAACTTTACTACTCTCTATAAAATCTCTGGCAGATTCAATATGTTGTACAGATTGAACAGGTACTGATGGTATATTAGTAAGCACAGCTTCTAACCACTGATATCTATAAAAAATATTTTTTACTATACATTTCTAATTCTAATCAATTAATTAAAGAATGTACTCAACCTCATAGAAGATGGAGTAACAATGATAAGAGGCCACTCTTTTTTATAATATGCAGCAATCCCTAATGCTTGTCTTGTTTTACCAAGTCCCATATCATCAGCTATGAGACATCTTCCATTCATTGATATACCATATCTGCGATTTTATTTTATAAAAATAAATAAATGAACTATTAAATAAAAAAAGAAGAAAATTTAATACATACTCTATTCCTTCTTTTTGAAAAGGATATAATGAATTAATTAAAGTTATATCAATTTCTGATAAATTTATAACTTTTTTTGGTTCATTTTCTTGGGATAAGATATTTTTAAGAGTCTTTAAATAAAAATTATTTCAATTATTATGTATAAAAATAAAATTTTATCTAACTATAAAATCTCTTACTTTTATTACAAAATTTGGTAATCCTTTGAATTTAATGTTTAAACTGATTATTTTTCCACTTAACAATTCATAATCTTGAATATGGAAACTCCACAATCGAGTTTTTGGATCTATAGAAAAATAAATTAAATTTATAATAATGATATACCAATTAAATAAACATATAAAAAAAATTTTGAAGAATTTTATATAATTTACCATATAATTTACTTGGAATAGTTTTATATACATCTATCAATGATGCATTGAATAATGACATATCAGCAGTAAATCTGGAATTACTTATTAGAATACAGCTAACTTCACATGTTTGTTGAGAACCATAAAATGTACTAGAATCTGCTGTTGGAAGCTGAATTGCTGAAGACTTTGATTTAAAAATCCTTTGACTTTTAGATTGATAATTTCTAAATCCAGGAAACTTACTCTTATTAGATGTTACAGTACTGCTTGTATAATTATTTCCAAAAGGTTTTGAACTACTTTCTGAATTTGCTGTTTTAAATTGTTTTATTCTATTATTTATTGTATTTTTTGAAATATTTATGCTTTCTTTATTTAAAGCATTGGGGAACAATTTTTGATTTTTACGTTGCAAAGCTTGTTGACGTTTTTTTTCAATATCTTCTTTAGAATACATGTCTATAACAAAAATGTTTATCAATAATTTAAAAATAAATTTTTATAGTCTTTTCATTTAGTAAGTAAAGCAATTTTATATAAATTAAACTGTAACTAAAACCTTAAAATTAAGATATTAAAAAATAAGCTGAAAAATAAAATTTAACACTAGAAAATCAGAGATAAAATCAATTTATATGAAACAATATTTATTGCTTCATAATATTATATCCAAACAAAATACTAGCATTAAAAATAATATACATTCTATAAAATTTAATTTAAAAAACAAATTTTAAATACCTTTAATGCTTAATTTTAAAAATCAAAGTTATTTGTTTAAACTAAAAATTAATGTAAATATTCTATCATAACTTAAATCAAAAATAGGTTGCTTTTTATCTACATTGTAAACACTTTTTATAAAATTTGAACTGAACTAAATAAAATAAAAACAAAATAATGATTAACCTATAATAATAAATTCGTAATGTTTATGTGATTAATCCACACATATTTGACACTGTACATTACGTATACTCTGAATCTATGCTTGCTTTACTATTTTCAATATCGTCTGCAAAGTTAACCTTTATTATTTTTAAAATATTTATAATATTTACTAGGTAAAAACTTAATTAACGTTACGTATCAAAAATAAATTTAATTTTTACTTGCTACTTATAATTACAAATTTCCTTAAAATTGAGCTTTAATTTTATTTTAATTAATTTTATTCGCTTAAACATTTTAAATACAAGTTAGTAATAATGGTTGCATAAATTTGGCAACATTGCCTGTAATGTACTTGTATTTGTAAGCCGCATGTACATAACAAAACTTTTCTAAAAAAAAAAATAAGAAAATATCAACTGAATATTTTAATTATTTTCTTTATTGTGATAATTCAGTTATTCGATACAAGTTTAATGCATTAAAGCATGAATTACGAGTTAATTCAATTTTCAAATTTTGAATTTTTGTCATCATACGAATATTTAAGTTTATTTATTGCTGTACTTTAAACTTTTTTTCAATTTTTAAGCAATAACATAAAAATTTATTGAATAAAATTATTTTCAATTTATATTTATCAATTTTTAACCATGTCAACACATACATCTTCAACATCAGACTTCAAGTTACCTTGTAAGTTCTTAATTATATGTTATTATGATTGTAAAACAAATTTTTTAAATAGTTTTTTTTCTATTTTTTATTTTTTATTTTTTATTTTTTATTTTTATACTTATTACTGAAAAATAGACTATTTTATTTAATTCAATTTATTATAAAGTTTAATTTATTATTTAAAAATATATTTAACATATTATTTAAAAATAATTTAACATATTTAGCTGACCATGAATTCGTTGAACCAAAAAAAGCAATTAAAAATAATCAAGATATGGCAGTATGGCAAAAATCAGAAGCTTATTTTGTAAGTTAAAATTTAATGTTATAAAACTATTCGATTCTTATTATATTATAAAAAAAATTTTTAAAGGAATACTTTGGTTTTGTAATGGCTATCAATGATGCTGTTAAAGGAAAAGGTGCTGCAACAAATTATTCTTGTTCGTCAATTGTAGATAAAGTAATTAATATGCTTAATAAGTTTGATCAATGGATTGACGAAATACCTCCAACAGAACAACCACAACGTTTTGGTAATAAATCTTTTCGTATTTGGCATGAAAAACTTCACGATGTAAGTAAAAAAATTTAATAAAATATTTGAATAAAATATATCAATTGTTTTTAAAAAATTTATATTATAGTGTGCTGTTGAAGAATTAAAACAAATTTTATCTGAAGATCTTTATAAAGCTATACCAGAAATTGTTCAATATTTATTAGAAGGTTTTGGAAATCCAACACGTATAGATTATGGAACAGGACATGAAATGGCTTTTATTATGTTTCTTTGTTGTATGTTTAAAATAAGTGCTTTTGAACCTAATGATAAAGCAGCTGTTGGCTTAAAAATATTTAATAGGTTTCACTCAATTTATAACTGATTAATAAAATAATAATATTTATTATGAAAATTGTTTTAATGATAATTTTTTATTTAGGTATCTTGAAGTAGTACGTAAACTTCAATTAACATATCGCATGGAACCTGCTGGAAGTCATGGAGTATGGAGCTTAGATGACTATCAGTTTGTACCTTTCATTTGGGGCAGTTCTCAATTAATTGGTAATTATATTAATTTTTGTGATAATTTATTAATAAAATATAATAATTTGTTATTATATTATTGTTATTTATTATTTAATACTATAATAATTATTAGCTCATCCTCGTATTGAGCCACAACATTTTATTGATCATGGGATAGTTGAAGCCAATAGTAAACAATACATGTTTCTTGGATGTATTGAATTTATTTCAAAGGTACTTCATAAAATATTAAAATGTAAAATATTAGAAATATATTTTTTTAAACTTTTTTTTATTAATTTAGGTAAAAACAGGTCCTTTTGCAGAACATTCTAATCAATTATGGAATGTTAGTGCTGTTGCATCCTGGTCGAAAGTCAATAGTGGTTTAATAAGAATGTATAAAGCAGAAGTAAGTTTATCTTATTTTTTTAATTTTAATTATTTAAAAAATATTAAAATATTTTATTATTTTAGGTATTAGCCAAGTTTCCTGTGATACAGCATGTTTTATTTGGATCTTTATTTTCTGTCAAACCAGTACCAGATAATATAGCTTTTAAAATGCCACAACCTCCTAGTGTACCTGGTCATCATTAACAATATTTCAAAAAATAAACATATCAAATAAAATTTCTTTTTTACACAAAAAACATTTTATATCTATAATGAAACAATACTTTATTCAATGTCATTATTATCAAAGTCTCATTTTCTATAATTTTTGAATAATTAAATAATGGTATTTAAAATTTTATAAAAATTGTGAAAATGAATTATGTAATTTATATTGAAAATAATGAAACATATTATTGTGATTTTAATTCTGTTAATATACAAGATTTCTGTATTACCATCGGTAAAAATTAAAATTATTCACATAAAATCGGGCTTGAAATTGCTTGGACCAGATGGCGACAAAAGATGGCCCTTAATCGAAGGATGAGTATGAAAACAGGTTTATTTAATTTCCTTAAATTTAAACTTTATATTAATATAAGTTTATCGTTTACCAAAGCTTTTGTATCAATAAATTTTGTTGATACATTATATTTTGTACACCAATAGAATTATAAATTCAATTAAATTTTATACTAACAGTAGATTGTACTGTAATTTACAAAAATGATCGATATAAGAGATATTACAGTTGTAATACATTTATATTTAGTGTAATGTAATGATAATTGTCTTACTGTAACACGTCAAATATTTTTAATAAAACACGATTATCGACAGTTTATTATTTATAACTGTAAACGACAACATCGGGACCAAATTACTTTGAAAATATATTGCTAAATTCATCTTTGTTAAAAAAAAAAGTTATAGATGAGACGCTTAAAAATATCGAATTAATCTTTGAATCCATCATAATAATTTGCAAGTATCGATTTTTCTTCCTAAGAACAATTATAACAATTTTTTAACTATTTATTAATAACTACTCAAATAAAATTGTATTTATGTATCTCAATAAATTTTGTATTACAATTTTAAAATGTCTTACAAAATAACTTACAAAAAAGAGCTTTTATACGCAATTAATTGTTCAAATATCAAGAGAATGTCAGTGATGATTAAAACTCGGTCCTAATTTCATAAATATCCTTTTGAATTATTACCTAATAGTTAAAATGTAATTGGTATTAAACCTTGATTATCTATCTAAAAAGAAAAGGCTGATAGGTAGATGAATAAATTCGTTTATAAGACTGCATAATTAGGATGATTATAGCTCCTTTGTATTTTCAAAATTACAAAGCCCTTTGACGCAAAAAGTTTCCCAAAAAGTATCCGTTAATCAATTAAACAGATTTAAGAAAAAATCAGCCATTTTCAGTTAATTGCACTTCACCTGTATGAGCAGGACGAATAGATAAAACATCCTGTCACGCGACTACAATAGTTTTACATGTATAAAATTACCTCGCAATATAAAAAATTCAACGCCATACAGATACTTAGAATCGCAACTTAACTTGTTAATTTGTAAAAATTTATAAAATTAACATTATCATAATAAAAATCGTCAACTTGATTGAAAATCATAATCAAGGTTATGGCTATAAAGTTTAAATCTAGTAAAAATTATTCTGATGAAAATACAACAAAATCCCGTAAATTATATTTTTTTTATTGTATTATTAATAAAAATAATTAATAATATTAATATATGTGTACATAATAATTTACCAATCGTGAACATTATTCTTATCTAAGCGAAATATATTTAATTTAATTTAAATTAAACAATTTTCTATTTTGAGTCCTCATCTTTATTCATTATTTTATGAATCTAATTTAAGTTCATCTTAAATTTATATGTAGTTCTTCTGAACAGTATCTTAAATCACTAAAAAACGTAATGTTTAATTCGTAGCTTTTGTTTTTATAATTTTTATTACACTCAATCCATGCATGTACATATGTTTTCTTTAATATTGCATAAGATGTTTTTAATTTAAATTAAAATGTATATTAGTTTGATTAAATGTATACACAACGTTTGTAAAGGAAAATTTTACTTTGTAGAAGCTGTTTTAACTTTTACAGAAACAAAAGTGCCGACAATCGATAAAATCTAATATCCGTTTTGTTTTCTTAATTAAATAATTTCTTGAAATTAATTAATTAAAGTAAAAACAGTTTTTGTAATAATTAATGAAGTATTTGTTTAATGTAGTCGTAATTTAGATACAAAATTTTAGCAGATAAGCAGCATATAAAAAATAAAAAAATTTAAATTACTAATTGCATTGTATTTAATAAAATAGATGATAAGGTACTTCAAGTGTAAATAAACGTAGCTTCACAGATATTGATTGCCGACAGAATGCACAAGATTTAAGGAAAATAAATTTACCATACATTCTATATTTGGATGGTATTATGGGAAGCGAATTTTTCTCATAAATAAAAGAACAACTAGAACAAAATAATATTTTCATGATTTTCCTACTTTCTTACAGACTATTAATATATACAATTATTGAAGCTAATTATTATTTATTCTCTTTTGATTTTGCAATTTTTTTTAGTTTTTTTTTTTTAACGAGTAAAGAAAAGACCTTTCTTGTTTATCAAGTACCTCCACTCACTCGGTCTCTCTCTCGCTCTCTTTGTCTCTCCCTCTCTCTCTCTCTCTCTCTCTCTCTCTCTCTCTCTCTCTCTCTTGTTCTGTTAGCATACTTTCTTATTGTTTATTTTCACAGCATCATCGGAAGTTGCGAGTGGGAATCACACATCTCTTTCCTTTGCTCCTCTCCTCCATGATCCTCTTTCTCCTTCTGGAGCGTTTCCACACTCCTCCGATATCTGCACCATCCTACCTATATACATTTTTGCAATCGCGGAGTCGTGTCTCGAGATAAATGTATAGATATATATCGGTAGGAAGGTACGCAACGCCCGTGTGCTCTCACCTATTCGTGGAAAAATTCGATTTTTACGATACCCTAGCACGGCACCCTCTTTTACTTTATGACCCCCGTCACACACCAACAACCACTTCTTCACTTTTTCAACCCCGAGCTCGTGCTCGCGCATTTTGCACGTCTTCCCTGGACGGAAATGAGAATAAAGAATATTAAATGCACGGCTCGATGCTCGGCAAGTATATGGTTTTATCCGAGGAAGGATTATTGGCTCTGCGATTAAAAATTATTCTTCTATCGTAATCGTTTACGCTTTACGAGTGTTAAATGGCCACGCATTTACTTGTATTTGCCATGGCTGATGCGTCGGCTTTCCGCATAATTAAGATGGAAAATCAATTTCAATCGGTACCTCAAATCAATTTCACTTTGCGATGTTTCAGTTGGCAGGAGGGAGGAGGGGGATTAGAATAAATACCCATTTGCTTACCATACAGACAAGCCTTGCAAAAATAATCTGCTTGAAAGGAGGCGACCAAGTGAAGATGCTTAAAGTGACTTTAAAGATGCGATCGTTCAGAATTATCGCATTACCTTGGACATTCGGCGAATCTATTGTGTGGTTATTGTTGGATTGAAACATTTGGAGGCTTCGAGAAACATACAAGTTTCTTTTCGGCAAAATCTGTCGATGTGAATTTTGCAATAATTTCTTGGAGGACAAAGCAAAGCAAAGTACTTACGGATTAATACAAATATAAAAATTCTGATTCCTAATTTTGAATAATGTCGCAATAAAAATATAAAGGAAGAAAATTTTTTATCAACACGAACTTTTTGATACGCTTAAGGTGAATTCAAATAAATTTAAATAATGAACGAAGCATTATAATATAATCTAGGCAATGAATATTAATTCAAAAAGTATGGATATCCATATCATGAAAATCAACATTAAATTATCAATCACAGGATTATGAAAGTCCTCGGACATTATAAATTCAAATAAAAAATTTCTAAAAGTGCAAATTTCACTTCAAATCTTGAGTACATTTTCAGCGTTTTTAATATCAGTTAAAAATCTATTTGAGCGACTCAATCCGTTTAATGAATAACGCAGTTATTAAACGATATTGAGCCGGAAGATGGAGTGCCAAGCCGATAACGGGAAATAAAAAGAATAAATAAAAAATATTCCGGCAAAGTGTATGAGACGAAGTGGAGGAGAAGAAAGTTCATTCTGCAAGAATCACCAGGAACAGCGTCAACTGCAATTAGTTGACTGGTGAGTTCTTTTGGGCCAATACATCACTCCGATATGTGGATCTTCCCCGAGAGTTGACTCGGGATGTTACGCCTCGTGACAGGTCCACTTGAACACGCTCATTGTTTATTTTTTTTCATAATTAAACGCCGAGAAATGTTACAGGCGAGGAGGGGCTTTAATTAAAATTCACGAGCCACTCAAGTATCGAAGTTGTATTCACAATATGCGATACGATATGCGGCCTACTGAACATCAGATATTTCAATTGACTAATTCAGAATTTGAAATCATCCCCGGTGCTCTTTAATGTTAGGATAGGCTGGAAATGGTGGATGAGAGCTTTCATCCCTCGTCTTTTGTTACGGAAGCTTTTTTGGTTTCGCCAATTGAGTTGTGCAGTTGGCGGGGATTTACGAGGATTTGATGGAATGAGATCTTACTTTTAAAGCGTAAATGGCATTTTGCAATTCCAACGCACAGAAATCAAATCCACGTGATTTTAAAATTGTCATATAATCGAAAATTACGTTATGCAAAAAAGATGGAAGGAGGAGGAACGAAGTTCCGGTGTCTATTTTCAGCGTGTGGAGCATCGGGAAAAGCATGAGAGGATGCGATTTACTCGAGGATATTCGGAAAGCATTGCAAGTACAAGAGGAGAGGGAGGGTGGAAAGAGGAGGGTCGGTTCTGAATGTCGAGCCATGTATTTTTGGAGTGAGCAGGCGAATATTGATAGCGAAAAGGGGGCAGCGCCTAGGTCAAAGGAGCTAAGTTGAAGGATTTTCCGGCTTTCCGGGAAAGCCCCGGTACTGCAGAGGAACACGTCTGCGCGTAAGTGTGGGTGAGACCCCCTGCACCCACACACCCGCACAGAGGGTGCTAGCCACAAGTGTCTGCCAGGGCGCCCTCTCTCATTAATTCTCCACCCTCGGCGCTTGTTAGCCGCGGGGATGGCGCTGGCACTATCTCCCCTTCGGTTCGCTCTTTCTCGCCTCGCTTCCTTTCCCCCCTCCAGCTTCACGCTTCCTCGCTCTTTTGCTCTTTCGCTTCTCTCTGACTTCTTTCTCCATCGCGTGCTCGCCGAGCCCCCTGACTTTGGCACATGCACACACGCACACAGAGCCGCCGTCTGTGTTCCTGCTGCTGCTGCTGCTGTTGTTGCTGCTGCTGCTGCTGCTGCTGATGCTGATGCTGCTGCTGATGGCGCCGCTGCTCTTCGGCCGCCTGCTAATCTTTTTTTTCCCGTGCACCCTCCGTTCTCCTACGTCTTATTTGTCACTTTTTCCCCCGTGCCCGAGGAACGAGCCAAATGCTTCGACTCTAATTCCCGTAACCCCAGGTCAATCTCCAGGTCCTTGGCTGTGGCCACTCCTCTAAATCATCCCCCCGAACTTTGGATCCTGGATTTGTGGGAAAACTTAAAATGAGACTGAACGCTTCCGGATGATCATAAGCAAGCAATTAACCTCCTTTCCTTCATAAGTTTCGGAGGCATTCGCAGTATCCGCTCTTACGGGCAGATGAGCCGGCTCGCTGCGATTCCCTCCCCCCCCCTCACCGCCTACGCACATCCACAAAATTAAATACAAATTGCAACGCGAAATCAGAATGAAAAATACCTCTATTATTATATTACTCCATAATTGTTCGTAATTTTCAAAAATTGTACACCAATTCAATGGAATTAATTTGCTTTTTTCTTGGAATGCGAGGAGAAAAAATTAGTTCCATTTGTTAAACCTTTGCAACCCTTTATTGTCAAAATAAATATAATCAACAGCGAATTTTATTCAATAATAGAGCATATAAATTATCTTTGATAATCGTTATAAGCATTAATCATATTATTTTAAACCTGAAATTATTTTTTCTTTAATACATCCTTAAAGAGATTTTATTAAATATAAAATACAAACTATCATCAGTATATTTCATATATTGTAAACTGAAGAGTAAGAATACCGATAAAAAATATATTTATACACAAATTTATTATAATTCTGCGATGTTTTTATATGAAGCTTTAAAATCTTGACGATTACGCTACGTTTTTTATACCAACAAACAGTGCCAAAAATGACAAAAATTATAAAAAAAAATCATAGTGATTTTATAGCACTTAAACTTGTAGTCAAATCTTGAATCATCTGTAATATACAATACCGAAATATCGTACTACAACATCTAATTTCTTTACTTTGTCTCTCTCCCGTAGTCTTTGCCTCGAAATGTATACTTTTCATTTCGGCTGTTGTAAATGCATGCACGTATCTGAAATTCAGAATTTACGATTCCATACGCGGCGCTTTCATAAATGTTCCCAATAGTACAGAGTACTTGTAAGCTGTACTGTAGTAT
This sequence comes from Eupristina koningsbergeri, assembly GCA_018907245.1. Taxonomy (NCBI): domain Eukaryota; kingdom Metazoa; phylum Arthropoda; class Insecta; order Hymenoptera; family Agaonidae; genus Eupristina; species Eupristina koningsbergeri. Next base: position 1,002,377 of record JACCHV010000151.1, read on the forward strand.
TATTAGAAAAATATTTTTTATTTTACATGACACAAAGAATAAGATACATAATCAGAATTTTTAGCAAGATAAATATTTAATTAGTCGCTCAAAAAGGGGAAGCAAAATGTTTCCGTTAAACTGTAATAAAAATTTATTTATTTAAAAAAAAAAAAAAAAGAAGGTCTGTTACAGTTCGAATTATCAGTCATAAAGAAATTATACAATTGTCATTAAATAAAAATGTGATAAATCATGCTAGTGATTTTTTTTTTATTTTTTTAATATGTCATGATAAACGTGAAAATATCGTTTTAAACTTTCATCATATTCATTTTATCAAACATATATTAGTGCACAATAATAATAAATATTATTGGATTTGTTAGAGTCGATTGGAAAGTAACTGGTGTTGATCCTGTTATTTGATAATAACGGAATAATATCGATTATTATTTAAATTGTCCTGAATAGTATAAATACACGTAGTGCAAACAGTTTATGGTAAAAATTTATTATTCACATATCTTATTAAGCTATATTGCTATATTTTAATAAAGTGGGTACAGTTTAAATGTGCCCGTTATGCATTTGCTACTTCCTCGTGCATTTTTGTTGTCAATGGCCACGGTTCTTGATCTTCTTGTCAAGGGGCGATAACTTAAATGGTTCAAAGAAGAAAAAAAGAAATCTTAATCGTAGATTACAAAATCCATGGTAGCTATTCGTGATACTTGTAAACATTTTTAAATCTTCTTCCCATTTACGTGAACTATCGCCAGCCCATTTTAAGTCTGCCAAGTCGGCAACATTCAAGACAAAATAAGTAATGCGAGTGGTAATATGCAATGGGATGCTCAATTAATGCCGTCCCACAATTAATATGGAACATCGTGGAAAGGGTGGGACGAGAGCAAAAAAAAGGACGAATAAAGGAAATATCGGCCGAGGGACCGAGAATCCAGGCAAGAGAGTTCTCCTGCTCGCTAAAAAGTTCCGTGTTGAATTTATTAGTGGCTCTCGTCGCCTTTGCGTTCGTCGTCCCTCCTCCTCCTCCTCCTCCTCTCCTCTTCCTCCTCCTCCTCCTCCTCTGCCGGTCGCCGTCGAGGCCCCTCCGCGCAGCCTCCGTCCTCTCTTTCCCTCGACCACCCATCATCATGCAAGGCGCGTATCTTCGCTCCGGATCCCTTTGCGCTCGTTTAAACACTGCTCGGGAACACTGGGTCCCTCGATGCAAACGAAGCATTCTCCGAGAGGGAATTAAGGAATCCGTCCGTCCCCCGTCCCGTCCCGTCCCGTCCCGTCCCGTCCCCCGGGTTTTTCGCTGTAAGGACCACCTCCGGTCGTTTGCTCGTCCCGTTCGGCTAGTTTGAGCGAGAAGTCGTCGGACCGGCTCAGCGTGCGCGTGTGTGTATACCCTGGGGCACCCGAAGCACGAGGGGCGCGCGGAGGGACGGGGGCCGAGGTGGAGCCTGTTATCGAGCCGCTATCTAGCAGGCACACGTCTCTCAGGTGGAGAGAGGATTGAGTCCTCGAGGATTATAATACGTCGAGTTCCATGAACGGGCCGTCTCTGATCCACCGGCACTCCAAATTTGTCTCCCGGAAGACGCCTCGCTCGGGAAACCGCGGCTGCGGGGTTGGCGCGATAAAAAATATCGTCGAGGAAATAGCCACCCCCGTCGCTTCCCTCGATTTTTTTCGTCCCGGCGCTCGCAGGAACGAGCCTTTCTCTCTATTATTAGCCGGCGGGAGATTATATCGATTTTTTGCCAACTCCGCATCACCCATACGAACGCGTGCGGATGGCCCTTTGCTCTGCGAATCGACTCCAGCCTCCCGCCGCCGGCGGCCAAAAAACTCCCCTGGACCGCGCGCACTTTATGCCTCGATAAACGCATTCCCGTATCAATTACGTTTCCCCGGCCATCGTCGAGGCCTGGATGGGCTTTTCACATTAATTGATTATCGGAGGGAAAAACTGCTCAGCTGACGACACATTTGATCGTGGAGAGCTTGTGCACGAGGAGCGGATGCTGGTGGACACAACTGGAGGATCCAGACGACCTGGAGTTCGCAACCCGCCTGCATCGATCATCGCCTGTCTTTATGACTTTCGAATAGCCTCGGGTCCTCTTTCACCCCTTTTGTCCTAACTGTACCTTGTACCTGCCTCTGGCCGAACGATCTGAGCATCGAGCGCATATATTATATTCTTTGCTCTCGATCGGTCAACTTGTCACACACACGCACGCACGCACGCACGCACGCACGGGCTTTTTTACATAATTTCATTTTTTCACCGAGTCTAGATTCCCTCAAAATAATATTACTTCTATAAGGTTCATTTTTAAAAATAAATGCAATGCTACTTGTAATTAGTTGGGAAATATTTTTATTTTTTTCCCTCTCTTCTGAATTAATTTTCAAGTTGAACGCAGTTTCAGACGCTTTTCAATCATTTTTTGAGAGCATTTCATGCATTTCTTACCGAAACTTAGCAACCACTATTTTTTGCCTAATTTAACTAGCATTGACTTTCAAAGTCTGGAAACTTTTTGAAAATGGTAATGAGATGTATCAATGTATACGAATTCGGTATATTGAATTCAAAACTTATTAAAGTTTTTTTTTCTGAGTACCTTTGAAAAATTCCTTAATTAATCCCTTTTAAAATAAATTTATAATTTATTGTAATTAACTACACTGATATTTTCTTCTTCAAGTTAAATATATTTGTTTTACTTGGAAGAATTATATTGCATCTTAATTACAGATATTACATGTATAAGTATTTGTAATCATTTGACTTTGTATGTGTTTGAATGTGTAATACTGATCTTTGATAAAAGTTAAAAATCTCCGGTTAACTTTTTTCTCTTCTATAAAACTAGTAGGAAAAGATTAAAAAAAAATTGCGCACTCATAATTTCCGAGAGTTTAATGAAAATTTGTAGCATCAACAAGAAAAACATTTAAAAACAAATACCAAGTTCAACATTTGTTGTTTATCTTTAAAAAAAAAAGACGATAAGAAGGAGCGTAGAGGATGGCATTTCCTTCAAGATTCAATCGCGCACTAATTCGAACATTATAATCTTTATTTCTAAATAAGACTTAAATAGATTTTGCAGCAGGGCAATCTAACTTATCTTCTAATCTCGCGCTCAAAAGTATTACCTGCTAATTATAAGTGAAAGGCTTCAGGCGAGTAAAAAAGAAAAATGATGAAAATCCGAATTAAATATCACTCAAGAAAATTGAAAATACAAGCGCTGGCGGTGGCAGTAAACAGTTAATACAGCTAATCTGGCAAAAGCTTTAGAGAAACTGGAACCCCGTAGAATTCTAGCAAATAGGGTGGAAGGCGGGAGGGTGAAAGGAAGGAAGACGGAGACTAAGGGCACTAGGCACTAACACCCGGGAGCGATCGACGACAAATTAATCGGAGGACTTTTCCTGATCGCTTTGCGAGCTAACGTTCTACTCTTTCTCTCTCTCGCTCTCTCTCTCTCTCTCTCTCTTTCGCTCTCTAGCGCTATCGTTCCATCCCCAACGCCCAATTTGGCTTATTGCAACTCAGCTCGGCACATTTTACGTTCTCGTTGCAATTAGCTGATTGAACGATAATTGACGCGCTCAAGAGATACAGCGAAAGGGGAAACTTGAAGAAAAGTGCCCAGCTTCAGTGCGCCTATAACACCCATGATAGAGCTCTGTACCATTCGAGTATAAGAAAAGATTCTGGGCTTCGACAAAAAACAGACACGTAACTCATTTCGAAAACTGTCAAAAATTCAAACTTGATTAAAAAACATCACGGTTGCTTCGAATATTCCTTTCTATTGACAATTATCATTTTGATTTATCATTATCTTCATCTTCAATTTAAAAATAAAAAATGTAGATTTTAGAAAATACACCAATCGTCTGAGAATATCGCGTCTTCTTCAAATGTTAACGTTAACTGTCAATTACGTAAGCATACCCTACTTATTTTTCAAAGTAACTAAAGACAGACTTTATCATGAAAAATTGTTCAATATAACAATTGTATTTTTTCTGGGCCAAACATTTGCTGCGTTATTTAAGGTAAGCTCCATGACTTGTGAATATAATATTGATTGATCAAAGAAAAAAGAATAATTCTAACAATAAAGATGAGATTCCATTGAAACAATTCACTTTGAAAATAATGGGTGCTCTAATTATATAATAAATATATAATAAATCTTTTAAATTGACTACACTTATTTATGCGTTGTATGAAATAATTTCAGCTTTTACAACATATTGATCATTTACCATCAATTCAATATGCATGCAAATCTTTTGACGGAAAATTTACAAAGATCAATACAAAATGTTTCCAATAAAAGCAGTTAACAAAGCTTAACAATTGAAAATTACAATCATTCCATAAAGTTTCATTACAACTAAAAAAAGGAACCGAATTTTTTTCATTATGACAGGCTAGATAATTTTTTGGTAAGCTTTTATTTTATATTTTAATTAAAGCATGCACTCTAAAAAAAAAAAATGAAACTTTTTACGAGCATCCTCGGTGAGCAGACTCGAGCGTGGAGATGAATTTGAGCGAAAAATCGCCGATATTTGGACAGTTAGGTTAAAGAGAAGCTGTATAAGGGTATCGTGGTTAAATTGAGCGCGCGTGGGGAGAAAATGTGAGAGCAATGAGACAGGGGGAAGGGAAGTTTGGGGCTGGCAACGGTCCTGCGAAAATACGTTGGTAGCCATAGTGTGTAAGTGTGGAAAGCCGGAGATCGTGATTTCAGTGGTAGTGGCGCGCCCCGGGCCGGGAGAGAGAGAACAGAGGCGGCCACCGCGCAGCATCCCTGCTCCATGACCCGTGTGCCTGTGTGTGCGCGCGTGTACGTGCATACGTGGCCTCGACTCCTCGCGTGAATGGCACTTTTTCCTCTGGGAACCTCGTTTCATTAAAGTACACTTAAATTATTCAGCGAATCTTTACAATTTTGCCTCGGATTTTTCATTGCGCGACGGGATTGAAGCCCTGAAAACCCCTACCTCTACCACGGGAAATGATGCTCAAGACCAAAAATTTACTTACTTATACCACGATTAACAGAGGTGTGGACATTATTTCTTTATCAACCCGATTACATCGTTAATCGTACCAAACAAATGCATCGCGGCCGCATTAAACAAATCAACGAAATCATTATTACTTATTAGAAAAAGCTTTTTCTTCTTTCTTTTAATCTTTACTTTAATAATTGTAAGCAATTGTAAATGTTTGTTTTCAAATAATTTGACATTTTTATTTCAAAGATTTTCATGGAAATTGGATACACACAAAATCATTTATAATTCGTGATAATGCTCGTCTATAATAAAAATTAATTCATTTACATGTAATATCAATATTATTAATATTTTCATCTCAAGTATATCATTAGAATAGAAATAGCACTCCAAAAAGTAATTTGATTTATTCAGTACACTTCTGAAAAATCATTTTATATATATATATATATGTATTTATTGCGATAGATGGTTTGATAAATTTTGAGTGGTTTTCTAAAATCTTTTAACTGTGCTTAATAAGCTTCAGTTTTGTATTTTTTAAATAATTTTTATTTATATGAGACCAATGTATTTTTATTATTCATTTTACTACCTATATTCTTCTTACTTTTTTACATTAATCAATTGCACGCGATACTCAACAATCAACATTAACATAAATTATAGATGGCTAATTTATTAGTCAAACAATTTAAAACTGATGAATAGGCATTAACCAAATTTCATAATTAAAAATAAAGTGTTCTAAATTACTCAACAAGAGTTAAGTAAGCATGCATTTTATTTCTTATTGTTTTAAATTTAATTGTTCTTATTATACAATCAAAATATTTATGTAGCCGTATTTATATATTGTATAATTAAAAAAAAAAAAAAAAAAAAAAAAAAAAAAATTAAGCTATATGTTAAATAGAAAGTTTAAACTACAATAAATGAAAATAAAATAAATGCTTGAATGTCTAAAAGAGTTAATTAAATTGTCAAAAAATCATAATGTTATGGAAAATTTTATTTCGATTATAGGTTCAGCATCAACACTGTCAATAGCATTGAATATAGAATTAAACTTTTCTAAATTTGTTACAAATTTTAAATAATAGAGTTGAATATAAAGTAAGAGGTTAATTTATAATAAAAGAATGTCGTTCATAATTATGAAGTACGATCGATCATTTGGTCATTTGTATTTAAAAATTTCTGCAAAAAATTGAAACTTTGGAGGATTTGGGTACAAACGTATCTCGCGTAAAACGAACTCGCAGATACAATTCTAATTTATTAATTACCGGTAATTGTTAATCGATGCTTGCGTCCAGGAGCTCAACGAGATTATTAATAAGATCTTCGCGGGAGCGATCGGAATTAGCTGATTATTACTCGAGTAAAGGGTGGGTTAACGTCCATTAGCGACACGCCACTCTTAATAATCGTTAATCGGCTCTCGACGCCATCGCCACACACGTATGCGAGCGAGCGCAACACTCGCCAAGTGCGCGAGCACATCTTCGCTCCCCCGACACCGGCACCCGGAGCCCGTAATCCCGTTAGGGAAAGGGAGAGGAACCCCACGCCTCCGCCCCGTCGTCTTCCTCGACCTCGACCGCTCTAATTAATACGAGGTCCGAAGGCCGTATCCGGTCCACCGAGTGGCGCGGACGCGTAACCGGGGAACATACGAGCCCCGCACTCGATCGCCCCGCGCGATTAGGAATGTGCAGCACGCGCTCATTCATCCGCCACCCGAGCCAATCGTCCTCGTCCTCCTCTTCGCGGCTCTCGACGCCGTCCCCGTCGAGCTAATTCGCCGAAAGGCTCTTTGGGAATTAGGTCCGGCGCAACTGCACTTTATTCCTCCTCGGCCTGCATTAAACTGAATTCAACCGAGGCCGGCGCCCCCTCCCTCCCTCCCTCCCCTTGCCCGCTACACCAGGAATTACGAGTACTTTGCGTGCGATCCCACATGCGTACGTACGAAGGAGAAAATAATGCCCCGACGGGTGGCCGGGGTTCTCGGTTTACGTGCCGCGCGAAAATTCTTGTTTGATTTGAGCTTTGCACTTGAAAAATATCTGGGCAAAATTTTTTATGTCACGCAGTCCAACTGAAGCTGAACAGATGAAACTAAAATTTCTCTTTTTAATTTTGTGCAAATGCAAATGTTTGCCAACGAAATAACAACGCACTTTGACAGGCTTTTCTTAAATATCTTTAAGTATTTGTTTATACTTTATGCTATATATTTTTAACTACTTATCGTTACCTTATTTACCTTATTACCTGTGCTTGTTTATATTTAAGGTACTTATTTATATCTCTAGATACTGTTTGATCATTATTTCTTTCGAGTATATTAATGTTGCTTCAAAAATGCTGCTGTTTATTATTATTATTATTATTATTATTATTATTATTATTATTAATGTTTCATTTATGCTCATTTCTATATCATCTTTATTAAGTTTACAATTTTCATTTACATTTGTGCTCCATTCATTATCCTTATTATATGAAAAAAAAATTTTTTTTTACCAGTTTGACTGTATTTCAATTAAAATTACAGTCTGAAATACCCAACAAAAGAAATATAACGGACAAATGCAAAAAATACTGTAGAGACCTACTAAAAATATAGTGTGGCCCATTATGTATTCTAAATTTAATTATTTATTTGTAGAACTAAAATTTCTAAAAGTAGCTTTTACTATATTAAACCATGAGATGCACTTTTTAAATACAGCATTCGAGAATATTTTTTAATATCGTATATAATTCAGCTGCGACTTCCGAGGAAGCACTTTTAGGGAATAAAAACGATATCAATTTCTTACTAACCAAGTGTTATGTTGCTGACTATCTGATATCAGGAAATAGTATAACAGCTTGGACACTGCCCATAGTATAAATGGATAAAAAAAAAAAAATATCTTCTCGATATTATCAAATAGGATTTATAATTTTGATTAAATATTTAAAAAACGGTTTTAAGCTTAAAAATATTTTAATGAACATTTAAAACCTTATTACATTAATAAACAAAATTTTAATATATCATGCAATAAAAATATCTTGCCGAATTCCCAACTAGTAAATTTCAAATGAAATTATCTATTTTGCGAAATAATTTTGATAATAATATCGAAAACGTTAAAACTATATCAAACTCAATAATGATCGAGTCTAAATAATATCATACAATACTAATTTTTTTTGACTGCATAACGAAATACTTGAAATAAATTTTTTTTACCAAAAATTTACAAAATAAAGTAGAATAATATTTAATGATTTTGGGATCGATACAAATAGTTTCGTTTATACACGAATGTTAGTTCTGTAATTATTGATAAAAATGTTGACTGTAGGTTCGTTTTACAAAATGCGATCTGATGTGAGAAAATACATCATTGCCATCTATGCATCGCTCGTCTTATTCCACTACTTTATTGGAAATGAAGTAATAAATAATTTAAAAATATTAATAATCATAATTAAGTTGGATTCAATATTACATCATCATTTATTTTCTCATTTCATTTTAATTATTAATAATTATAAATTATTATTTCAATCACTGCGATTACATTAATGATTTAATCATATTAATTTATGGATATAGTTAGACTGAACTTTTAAACACGAGAATTCAATAATATCAATAATATTTAAAATTTAAATATGTTATAAGTGCCTATGATATGTAGATATGATGTACTAAAAAACATAAGGTACAGAATGAATTTTCTGTAAAAATAGTAATTATGAACGAATATAATTGCCTTAATATATGCTTTTGAATTCATTATGCAAATAGTAAAAGTCAAGTGTTTATAAGTAAATTAATGAATACTCTTGCTAATATTCTGCATAACGTGGAAAACTGCTGTTAATTTAAATTCCGAATCAATTGCAGAATAGCGACTGAGTTATTTATTAGTATTTTATTTTTATAAAAAATTAAACACAATTATGTTCGTAGAACATAAAATTCATGCATGAAATATTACACTAATTCTTATAGTAATTTTATTGTTATTGGATGAATTTGATATTTAAAAAATAAATTCCTGCGTTCAATAATATCAAAAATGCAAAGAATTTAAAGCATTCATTAAAAAATTAACAGTTTTATATAAAAATAGAAAATAGGTTGTCGATTCATATGCAGTTTGGAACTGATAATATCCGGAAATTATATAGAGGTAATACACTCTAAGTTACACTTTAAATCAACGGTCATTGAAATATTTGTGAAATAAAAAACTCTTGATCTGATATATAAAGAAAAAAAAATTATGAAGGTATTTTCTTTTTATTTTGCGATTTAAATTATGATGTGTAAAATTTATGATTCTGAAATTGTTGAGAAACTGTTGATAACGTTGTCTAATATATGAATACAAATCAGAAATTATATTATATTCATAAAAACTTAAGTTTTTAAATTGTAAAATAAAAAATAAATTATTAAATTTGAAAAGTTGTCCCGGCATTTATAATAATAAATGTTCATCGATTCATAGTTTAATGAAAAAAAACGTAAAATTAAGATAATATTTACGGTATTGCTAAGTAAGTTAGTTAAACACGTAGTAAATGAAGGCGTTATTGAACTCAAATCGAATGAAAAAATAAAGAATTAAATATTTTATTTATCGTATTTAAATTTAATTGAAAACAGATAATACGTCTATTTATAAATCATTGTGTTATTCATTAATGAAAATTCAAATAATTCTCGTTACAAATTTACAGATAGGGAAGAATGTCATAAAGTATATGTGGTGGTGTAATAAAATTCAAACTATTATTTGTAATAAACGAGTATTCTTCGATTTAATACTTACTAAGGTTATAAATATTCTTATTATTTCTCTTAAATTTCGATAAATATAACAAAATAATCATTGTAAAGTCATATTTAAAATATGCTGCAAGTAGTTCGTTTTAAGAAATAAATTTTATTTTATATTCAAGTAAAAGTTTTGTATAAATAGATGCCAAGTAATATATTAATCTTAATGTAAATAATCTTTTTTTCTTTTTAAGCCTAATAATAGCTAACACAAATACCTATGTAACGCACCTAAATTCATGCGGATATTCGAAGGGTATATTCCGCGACAGAAACTACAGAATCGCCTGGCTTTGATCTTCCAAATGGGAGCACAATAATGCTAATTTGTTTGAAATCAAAACGATGGTTTTAGATATGAATTGGCATAATGATCTTACGGTTTTGTGGGTAATACATTGAAAGTCAGATAATAAAGTGGTATTGAAGATTGTTCAAAGGTTTCACAATTGAATCGTTTAAGTGGATGATTCAAATATTAAAAGTATTAAAAGTGTAAGTTCGAATAATAGCGTCGACATTCAGTAAGTTAACACCAGTTTTGATAATGTTTGTCAGAATTCAAATAAATCAAACATTAAAACTTGAGTTTGTGCAAATCAAATCTCGAGTAGCAGTAAAGCTTTCTAAAACTTTATTAACTGCAACGATCAGCTCTTAAATAATCCATAAAATAATGTTTATTTAGTATAAAATCATGTAATTTACAATGTTACTCAATGCTTTAAGATAATTTTAATGTGAGCACAATGTTAAATAAGAGTACATTTATGCGTAACATAATAAGCAGATGAAATTCATTGATACTTGGAAACAAAAAGATAAAGAAAATTTCCTGGGTATTTAAATCGTGTCAATTTACAACCGAGAGGGTAGACCGCAATTGTTAAATGAAAGGAAGAGCCTGAGTGATTACGAGAAATGCTATAAAATTGGCTCAGTTGTAAATTAGTATACGTTGAAAATGATTTAATTCTGTAATAATTTAGATGTTATTAAGAACTTGATACGATCTTTCAATGATAGCATCATTTGTTTAAGCTCACAATTATTTTTAAAATAATAGAAAATAGCACGTGTTTTAGTTTAAACAATATATTTTAATACAATTTAAAATAGTTCGATATATTGAAAGAAATATTAATTGATAACTTTCAAGATTCAATTGAAGAAAAAGAGTATTTTGTTGTAATAATTTAATTTAAGTATTATAATGCTTGGTTAATTAAAATACTTGGATGGTGAGTTTTAAAAAAGAAATGTGAAAAAATCTATTTTGGCTTGATTTAGGTAATGTTAAATGTCTGGAAAGAGAAGTATTATTCATTGAACAGTAGAAAAAATGTAATGCAATAATAAACGAAAGCTAGCGAATATTTTTATTTTTTATAAAACTAGAAAAGCAATGAATGTTTAATTATAGAAATTAATTTTGTTGATCCTATCTGTCAAAGTTAGGCGAAAGCTTTCCTTGCATATTTACATTTATGATATTCAGATCGGTGTATCTTGAATTCTTTTGGTGGGAAATCTCGTTAACAGAAGTTCAACGTCATACGCTGGGCGAGGAAGGCCGAGTGTAATATATAGCGACAATGACACCAATTTTACGGACTTTAACAATGGCCTGAAATACATAGGCTTGCGATAAACTTGTGAGTAATGTAGCTTTACAATGGATGGGATGAAAGTTTAATTCACCAACTTCGATTCAGCGCGCAGATTTGCAGAAATTTTATTAAGTATTCTAAAAGATTCAACATCAATCATTCACATGTCAAATAACAAGATTATTGAGTTCCTTCACTATGAATTTTTTTATTTTCTTTTTTTCTTTTTTTTTTTGTAACAAAAACGAACATTGAATTTTCAAATTATTATATTCATCAAATAAAGGTATTAATTGAATAAACAGCACATTCATCGATTCAATATAGTCAATAAAAAGAAATGCTTGAACAATTGATATTTAAACTTGAGCAAAAAAGATTTAAAAGAAGCTGTATCGAATTTAACATTAAAAAATACTGTTTTAATTAGTAACAACGACTTAGCGTAATTGCATTGGCTATTAGTTAAAGGTATAAAAAATGGTAGCATGAAACGAGTAGTACTAATCGCACAAGTTTAAAGCCCTATTCCGAGATTTATACTACTGCATGAAAAAATGTGTAAAAATTTTTATGTAGATTTTTTGTAGAAACTATAAATAGTGATTTTAAAGTTTGAGTAAAAGTATCGGTACGAAGAAGTTCGAATGGAAACACGTGTGAAAACTATATTATAACCAAAGACAGAAAAAAAGTCGAATAAATTGCAAGGAGTGAGTCCGTGAAATTATAATAATAATTTAAAAATTTTGTACTATATTTGCGAACAAGATACCTGGATTAATCTAGACTTTTTTTCGTAGATATATGCACTTTTGTTACAAGAGATCAAAAGATAGTGCAATTTGAAGATACTCGGTTGCAAAATTCTATTCAGAATTTGACGCAATTTTTTGAAACGCTTATTCCAATAAAATCGAGAAGTATTCTAAAATATTTTAAAAAAAAATTTTCCTTTTAAGAGGTAAACAGTAATTATGAATTAATTGAGACCTTTTTTTTATAGATTTATGCTCTTTTATTACAAGAGATAAAAAAATAGCGCAATTTGAAGATTTTCGGTTGCAAAATTCAATTCAGAATTTGACGTAGTTTTTCAAAACGCTTGTCCCAATGAGATCGTAAAATATTGTTAAATATTTTTATAAATTTTTCGTTTTAAGAGGTAAGCATTTCTCTCGAGAACCGTGAGTCTCCAGTTCAGGTTGACTAGCTTCGTAATATTCGGCCACCCAAAGGCTCCCTTTATATTTTTCGGTGCAATTAAACGAAATAGGCTTGTAAGGCAGACCAGACAACAAATAAACACTCCAATATCGAACGGTTCCCAAAAAGCAACTCATCTCAGATTAACAATTGCGCAGCGCATAAGGGCCTCGAAAAAATAAACAAAAGGAAAGGAAAAGGCCGTCGCAAGGAATAGGGGAATGGGTGGGGGTGGGGGGGGGAGGGGCCCGGACCACCGGATCGCCGGTGTCCGGAAGGTGCAATGTGCAACCGATAATGCATCTAATAAGCGCGTGCCTCGCCCCGTCCCACCTGCATTCCTGGTAATTACACGTTCATTAGTGCGTGACGTGTGCGCACGGGGCGGATTATCCGGGGCAAGGGGTGCTCACGTACACCCAGATGGCGACGGGTACTGCCACCAAGACCAAAGACAGAGAGCCCAGCCGTGCGGCGAAATTAAAAAGGGAGCGCACGCGGTTCGGGAGGGAGGGTCGCATGAGTAGACGGGGGCGGTTGTTCAGACGCGCAACGAATATAAGCAGGAGACGGTGGGGGTGGCGGCGGTGGTGGTGGCGGTGGCGGTGGCGGCGGCGGCGGCAGCGGAAGGAGGCCGAGGGTGAGGGGCGCTGACGCTCGTGGTGGTGGGTGCAGGATGAAAAGAGGGATCGATGCGTCGCGCCGCCCCCCGCCCCCGCCGCGACTTTCCATGCTTCCACGCGAGAGGGATGCTAAGCTCGCTCTTCTTCTTTCTCTCTTCCGCCTGCGCCTTCGTCACGCTGACCCGCAAAGATCGATGAAATCTACCCTTTGGCACTATCTCTGTCCCCTCGGATTAATAATCCTGCTCGATGAGCGAGCCTCAGCGCTGTTGAAACTGAGAGAGGAATCCCTACCTGGGGCCGGCAATCCAATCGAAACCACCCCTCGGCCCCTCTTGCGGAGCCGACGTTCGACGAGGAATAAGAACCCCGGAGCGGCCGAGCGGCGACGGATTCGCAATTATCCGTAAGCACGCGTACAGATACGCGGACAATTCTAGTCCGGCGGTCCATTGGGCGGAAGCTGGAAAACCCAGTCCACGCAACAGGCGTCCTCCTCAAGACTTCTCCCGCAGATTCAATAAGAGCGGATTTAAAGGGCACAATGTCGGGAAATGTCACTTGTTGTCGGTCGTTTCCTTTGTTGTTTAACTCCGCTTATTATGTTACTCGATCGGAGTTCCACCCCTGTGCAGAACAGAGGTGGTAATCACCTGGAGCGCGAGAAAAGGGAATCGTGTATTCCGCTCCCCGGAAAGTCTCAATCGTGTTTGGCCTCTTTCCTCCTCGTCCTCTTCCTCTTCCTCCTCCTCCTCCTCTTTCGGTATAACGCCCAGACGGCTTACACGCGAGTCTAAGTATTAGTCTGAGACGATGTTTGCGTGGAGGGAGGTGAGGGTTCTTCGCCTCCATTATGTCGCGTGCCTCTGCGGCTTTTTCGGATAGGAATGGCAGATGAAGGTCGTCGGGGTGTAAGAAGAGGAACTCGCTCAAGGGGGAAATGCTTAGGTGGAGTCGAGGTTGATACTGATATCCTCAAACTCTATTCATGGGGGACATTCGGCTCTTCCATGACCAAAATTCTTTGTGCTTCAATGTTTCGCTTTTTGTCTACGAAGAGGGAATTATGGTCGCAATACTTGTTAAACAGCCAATTTTCTGTCAATTTACAACGAAACTCGATATCCATGATGATTTGACATGCATTAACAATGTCAACAATGTGATATTTGAAATATGAAAAGAATGAATTTGAATTTTCCCACGCGTAGAAAATGGTATTCTATTTTAGTATTGCGAATAATTTCGTAGAATATTCAAATTCACCTGATATTTAACCACGAACCTTCTCTCCGCATATTCGCTCAACTGAAGAATTTGTATACTTGACGAATATTTTTCATTTTTACATCTCGACGATTGATAATAGCAATTCGCAAAAATATGCGTGAAAATGAAAATGACAATTCATGCGATGGAAAAAAGAAAAAAGAGCAAAATACCGATACAGCAATCAAACGCTCGATTGACACGTTTACGCAAAATAGAAACCATTGAAAGATGTCACTTGATCACGCGCTAAATATCATTTACAATTGAAAATTGCGTGTATCTCGAAACGCTTGGTGTTAAGAGAAGAGGGATAAAGTTGAGTGCCCGCAGATTTGAGGAAGCACAACACATAGGTAAGTGGGTTGTTGACCAAGTTGTTGTGCAGTAACTCGTGATTCGTTAATGATCGGGAGCACCGAAATATAACATCTCGATAACTCTCTCCCTCTCCTTCTCTCTCTCTCCCTCCAGCCCGTTCCTCGCCCAGGATACAGTGCTATATACCAGTCAGATTGATTCGTAACCTCGCATGCTGCATCGGTCTGTACGCGGTTACGTTTAGAGAGCGAGAGGAAGGATGCTTCGAAATGTACAGTCAATCTAGGAATCCGAGATTGGGGAGCAGCCGTTCGATAAGGGCACACAACCCCTTCCTTCTTTCCTCACTCACCCCCGCCCCAGGTCTCTATATATGCGACGCTTTCTACCTAGTGCTTCAATTGATTTTTCCCCTTGGCGAACTCCGTTTCCTGCCGCAGAGACGCGCCGCTCGAGATGAAGCCAAACCAACACCGCCACCTTCGGATTCCCGACAATGCGAGAGAGAGGGAGAGAGGGGGAGGGGAGGGGGAGGGGGGGGGGGATACCGAGGATTTTCAAAAATGTCTTCGTCACTCCGATTTATCCCGTAATCATTGAGCGGGGGGGGGGTGCCGGCTCGCCGGATTATTTGCACTATGAGCATGGAAATTGAAACTCCATCTCTTTCCCGCAGCATCAGCCAGGCTCGTCAGCTCCAGATCAATCGCCACCTAACGCCTTCATGCATCAGCAATTTAATTACGACGAGCGCACAGCCTCCGCGAGTGGCTGAGATAAGAACGCCCACGGAAATATTTTTAATCCCTCAGAGTCGTAAAAACTGTCGTCGACCCGCGTATCCTCGATGACAGAGCAACCCTGGTAATTGTTTACTCGGGTGTCTGCCGCGTATTATTGACACTCTCGAATGTAGGCACAGCGGAAAGGAAAAAAGATGCCCGGGTAATGCAATATTGGGAGTGTCGCCCGTGACAAAGAGAGCGAGGTGCAGTCGGGGCCGACGAACGGGGGATAAAGTAAGAGCAAAAGAGGGAGTCTGCGTCCCGTAACGAAATCAAGAGTCTAATGGCTCGAGCGATTCGAGATTATGACGCACGATGTCGGGGCGGCAGACACAAGGGAATTTCCAGAGCAGGATTCGACGTCGTAAAACCATTACGGGCTCCTGCTGGAGTCCGCGATCCGGAGTCCACCCCGTGTCCGCGGCTCAATGTTTAATGCAGCCGGGGCGAGGAGTCGAGGGCGAGGGCGAGGCCGAGTCGAGCAGAGCAGAGCAGAGCAGAGCCGCTCATGATTAAGGAATGAGCGCAAGGGGAAACTACCCGCTCGTCTGAGAATCCGAACCCCTAAAGCTTTGGCGGTGGGCGCTTAGTCTCGGCTCTGCGGCTTTCGCAAACAAAGCTCGATTCCGAGTGTCCGAATCCGCTTGACACCAGGACTCCTCCCTCCTCCTCCCTCCTCCTCCCTCCTCTTCCTCCTCCCATTCATCCCCGTGTTCACTTCACTCGATCGGGTGGACCGGACAAAACCAGTCTCCTCCTCTTCCTCATCCTCCCCCTCCCTCGGCTTTGTCACCCGGAGGGCCATTTCGCAACGCGGAGCGGCTGTGTTTGCGAAGCGATAACGGATCAACTTTTCGATTGGATAGTCATTTCTGGACTTCCCCTGCCGTTTTTACCACATTTTCGCCTTTGTACACTTCGGGTTCACTAGATTTGCTAAATAGGGGCTCTTTTGAGTCGAAGCGAGCTAAAGAATTTTCCCCATTAGACATTCAATTGTAAGTAATTGTTATAAGAATGGAGCGGACGGGAATGTTAAACTTTATCACGACCTCACTCTTATTCACCTCTTTTGCAATCATCAAAATGAGCATTTAAATTTGAAAAGATATGGAATTAAACTTGTGCAAGAACAATATTCAAGTGATGCAGAGGTTGCTGACACCGTTATTATTATTATTATTATCTCATTATTACCCAAGTAGATTTACAAGTATTTAACTTTCAAATATGTAAAGATTCTTAAAAGTGTTAAAGATCAATTTATCTGTTAAATCAGGAGGATATTTTCCCCCCCATTATACATTAGCAGAATTATTTTATTTCAAATCAGATAAACATAATGCGTAGATATCTCGCACATGCATCGAAATAAATAATTTCGTGCATTTAAAATATTTTATTAATATGCGCATCGTTGTTGGTATATTTTATTTATCAGAAAATTGCAAATATACGTATAAAGTACACATTTTACTTTATTTCTAATTTTTTGATAAAGATAAATTAGTCAACAATTCCAAAAATATACCAATTGCATACAGTCATTTAAAAGCTTAAAATTCCAAACGCTTTATAAGAATATGGTGTTTGTATGAAGATTCCTGAATAGTTTCGTTTTACAACAATCAAAAATTTATAAATGAAGTATACCAACAATTGTTTATAATCAAGTAGATGTTGTTCAATTGAGCTAGGGATAGAAAACGGTTATTGATATAGATAAAATCAAACAAAAATATTAAATTATTTTCAGTTTTAATAAGATTAAATTTATTTGTTTACGATTACAACGTGTTTTTAAAAGAGTGAATCTAGTTTTCTAATTTTGATGTTGTTCATCCATTGCCCGAGCGCACAAAGATTTGAAATTGAATTTCTAAAGTGAATTGTCCATGAGCAACATTTAAAACCGAACGAACACGTCGTAGTAGTAGTAGTAGTTTTGTTTTTCTGTAATTTCATTTTCGCAACGAAAAAAATTGAACGTCAAAATCGGGATTTCTAAAGTTTTTGAATTTTGCGAGCAGAGGGAAGGAGTTGACTGGATCAGGAATCAGTGATCGTTGATCCACGGGTCAGTGTCCCGCGACATATCGCACGGCTCGAGCATCCCAATTTTTTCTTTCATTTTTCTGGCACTTTTCCGTCTAGCTCTCAACATCCGCACATACCCACTCAGGCGGGAAGTTTTAGCGGGTTCTGGTTGCTGGCGCTCATCCAGAGACTCGAGCCTCTCGCTCTCGCTCCCGCCCGAGCCGCTCCCCATCCTCGTCGCGCACCGAGGCACTTTTACCGGAAAGCGAGCAAGTTTTAGCCGGCAGCTAAGGCGGCGGGAGGGGGCGGGAGGAAGAGGAAGAGGCAGAGGCAGAGGCAGAGGCAGAGGCAGAGGCAGTAGCAGCCAACATCGTCCCGCACTCATTCGCAGACGCGAAACTACGCGTTCGCTCCGCCACGTCTTAGGCGAGCCTCCGGGCTATACACACGTACGGGCACACGCACAGGAGCCCGAGCCCTCGCACAGACACCCGGACACCCGGTGTCCCGTGTGTTGGATCTCTTGTGTGGTGGCGTGACTCCTCCTCTCCTCCTCCGCCATTCCGGTAAATGCCCCTCGTGCTTTTCCTTTTCCTCGCTCTTTACTCTCTTCTACGGTCGATGTCCCTACCGCAGCCCTGTAACCTCGGCTATACTCCTTTATTTTTTCCCTTTGCCTTTTGCCTCTCTTTTTCCTGCCCCTTTCTCCGTCTTCTTCCACCGCCATCGCTCGCGTGTTTACGCAGACTCGGCGCTACACCGTCGATTATACGAGCGAGTTTGCCTCGAGTCTCGTTTCTAGTCCCTCCGCCTCTCATTTCTCATCTCCCATCTCTCATCTCCCGCGTTTCCCATCTCTCATGCCGCTGACGACGCCACCGACTACTGTCTACGCACGCACGCACGCACGCACGCACGCACGCACGCACGTAGAAATAATAAGAGATCTCCCTCCCAACCGAACTCTCCAAAAATTCCTATTAAATGTTACACCGAATTAAATGTTACTCCCTCGAACTCAGGGTCCAGCCATCCGAAACTATTCTCCAACTATTAGATTCCTCCTTCGGCCGACCATTACGAGAACGCGCTCCTTCCAATCCGATCGCTCTATTAAATCTAAATTTCATCTCTGAAATTGAATGGATGTTCGACTGATAATTGAATGCCGATAAACCGATATCTATTCATCGTCAATTGCTGCAAACTTCTCGGCAGTCTGAGCTGTACTCGCAAAGCTAATTGCGCCCTCAGCGCATTCATTATCGCGAAACAAGTTCCTCAAAGATATTGCGAAATCGGGACGCCAATGATCTCGGCGACAATCAACACCGTAACACTCAATGAGGCGGTTGTAAGTGTTGGCCCCGTCGTTCGAGTCTCCGAATCTGTCGGTTTTAATTAGCAGTCGACGGCCGAATGATAAGCGGTCCTCGGCTAAGAGCTCTTAAACAATTCGAGGCCATTATAAGCATAACCGGAATAGCGAGCACGGGGACAGAGGCCTTCGGAGGGGCCGATCGATCGACTCTCTCTCTCTCTCTCTCTCTCTCTCTCTCTCTCTCTCCTCTCGGACGGTAATTTTGGCTCTCGAGCTTTTATTCCTGGGATCGGAGGTGGAACCGCGCCGGTGTCGAGAGTCAGCCCGCGGGTGTATTCTCGGGAGTTGCTGGGAACGTAGAGCCGGCGATCGAGGCCCGGATTCTCCCGACGGGAGGAGGGCGTGACCGCGCTCGAAGGGGCGAAACTGAGGAGTTTGCGATCCGAAAGGAGCGCTCTCGGATGCGTATTTTCCGGCCCGAGAAAACCCCGTTAACTTATTAATAGCCGTCCCGTGAGCGGTGCGGGACAACCTTGTGCGAGCTCAGACACGAGCATCGCCGACGGCTGGATTTCACCCTCGAGAGTCTCTGAAATTGCTTTTTTCGACGCCCTCCACGCAGCCGGATTCACCGCACTCTTCACCCTTTCGCTACAAATTAAGCATTTTTAAATTTTAAAACTTTTGCCATCACTCCGTAAACCGCACTCTCAGTCTATCTAGGAACCTCGATTTTCTATTTCCGGTGGAAAATTGAATGTCTGCGATCGTCGTATCCATAATCGTTTTCACATGCGGTTCGTTTATCAAAGTTGAGGCTCCGAATAAATTCAATCACTTTTACAACTTGCCCATTTTCACAACTTATAACCTCTCTATTTAATTAGTAATGCTCTTTACTACCTTTCCCGTAAAAATTCAAAATTAAAAGAATTTGCGTGAAAATTAGAGTAATTCAAGATTTTGAAACAATATTTTTAAATAATGCAAAATCAATTGCCAGTGTCGATGACGTTCAATCTGAGACACTGAACTGTGATAACATGTCCATAACAATGGATACCTTAATTTACGAGTATGAGTATGTGCTTAAAAAATTGTATTGATTTTAAAAAAAGGCAATTATGAATTGCGAATCAATATTATATTTTACTGAACAAACAGTAACGATGAATTATGAATATTCCTTTTACAAAATAATGAAAATTCAAAATTATTGAAAATCATAAAGTATTGTTCATTCAAAACAAATTACTAAGACGAAATTTCTAGAGTAAAAAAGATCTTTTATAATCAAATACATTGTATCTTATTGTGTTGCACTTCCTTGAGACTTTTAATGTAAATAACAAAGTATTTCAAAAACAAAGATTGCAAAATGAATAAATGCTAACAAATTTGTTGAAAATATTTCAACTCTTTGGGAAGAGAATCGGAAAATTTGTTATCGCAGATCAACTGTTGTCACGATAATCAACTAAAGCGCGTTTTTTTTACGCTTTGAAACGCATTTTTCAAAAGGAGAAATCGCTGAAATTAATCTATGACAAGTGGAAAGTCAGAGTTTTCGAGATGCGGCAGAAGCAACAAAAAAAAGTTATGAGGGCACAAAAAAAGGTGCGATTAGCCGAGCACATGCCTTGTTAAAGCTGAACAATCAGCGATTTATAGCTAAAGCAATCCGTGAAGCGTTTGCGCGAAAAAAATCGCAAGGTGCAAACTGCTCGGCGCCTGATTAGAGAGGATGGAAAGGGAAAATGGGGCTCAGGGCGACCGCCGCTGATTGCGCGAGTGAAAGGGAGAACAGGTGGCAAAAGGAGGCGAGATAGCGCTGACCGTTCGTTGCTATAAAAGCCGCCAATAATTATTTCACGCGCGAGCACGAGTCATTTGTTCGCAAATCCGGGGCCGCTCTTTGAGCTCGTCCGTGCTGGTAAAAATACACGTACACACGCGCACAGAGCCAGGGACTTCCGGCTGACGCTGTGTCGCTACTCCGTTTCAAGGAGTGACTCAACCGTGCCGAGAAAAGACTCGGCACACTCGCACTCGCACTCGCACTCGCACTCGCACTCGCACACTCGCACTCTCGCGAATGCGCTTTAGTAACTATTAACACTCGTGCGATCCCTTCCTCCCATCTTTCTCGCGAGTGACGGCTGGACCTACAAGTTGTGAACATTCGTCGCTTCGGTGATTTTACACAAGCGATCATTCTCCTCAGCTCGTAAAACTAAAATGGCTGCTTAGGATTGCCGTGTAAATACGACGCTGGAATATCATAAATAAATTACTTTACTTACTCTAGGAAAGCAGATCGCGTGAGATAAGCCTTCGTATTAAAATGTACAACATTACTCGCGGGTCTTTCGCGATTCCTTTGTCTGCGATCCGTGCAATATTATGTATTTCGTACAATTATCGCGCTGTAAATTTTCCATCATATTATACACTCGATAATCTCGCCCGTCAATCTTCATAAATTTTTGTAACCATTCAATTTCGAGCTGTAAATTGCATCCACCATTACGACAAATGATTCTTTTTCAATATACCTTGTGTAATTTCTATTTTAAAAATAATTGATTTGTATCCAAAAATTTCAGTTATGTAAAGAAATGGTCAAAGCAGTTTTATTCTAATCAACGTTGAATTTTGTTTCCAATGACTAATTTGCTGTAGACAGAATTTTGAGATTTTAAAACTACTTAAAATTTTACTAATTGAAATTTATGCCGACAACGCTGTGTATTATCTTCCGAGATTTTAAATGTATTGTCGAAACTTTTTTAAAATGTGCTTATTGAACATATTTTACCGTACTATTGAGTGCGTGTAAATAATATTGATTTTAAATATAACAAGCTGATAAAGTTATTGTATTACACAAAAAGGATAAGAATATTTTGAAATTAAATTAAAATTAAATTCGTAAATATACATTTGTCCGCACTTTTCGCATCGAACACGAATGTGGAATAAATAATTTTTAAAACATACTTTTTGATCGATTTACGCCCTTCAATATCGAATTCATTTATTGAAATTTTATTGAACAATTTGTTAATTTCATAGCGTAATTTAAAACTCTTCAGATTTTTCATTGTAATGAAATGTTTGGAAAAATATTAAAATTGCGCCAAAATAATTTCACAATGCGTACTTTAATTTACTTTAAACCCATGAAAATCTATCAAGGAAGTTGCATGGAAATTAATTGAAGAGTTATTCCAAAAGCGGCATTGCAACCTCGGTAAAATGCTCCATCATCAAATGGCGAATAAATCTCTCTTTAGCCACGTCAAAAAATTTATGGTCACCGAAGCGGATAATTTTTTATATAAATAAAGTGAGTAACTGGTAAGAAATACGGGAAGAAGCATTGAAAATTTGAAAGTGATATTAATAAAGCGAGAGTGCCAGTAACAATGAAATGTAGCAAGAGCGCAATCGCTGCGTTTGATGAGAGCCACGCGGCTCCTCCCGATAACATCTCAAATTCATCTAATATTTTTTCTCACCCCCGACTTTCACCATTTCTTTTTCGTCTCGTCTTCTTCCGTTTTTTGCCCCTTTTGAGTTTCCGTCATCGCGTGCTTCATCTCGGCGGTAGCTCGTTAGTCGGTCATTAACGAAAAAATGTTTGTCCTCGAGTGCACGTTGAATGTACACCCCCCACACGCGTACACACCACTGGTTCATCCCGACATGGGGGTAGAAAAAGAATACAATGTAAGAAGAAACGTGTGGGATTACACCGATCCGGGTGGCGCTAATTCGAATGGTTCATGGTTGCCTGACGACTCCGAGCCTAGCCTCATGATCACCTCGTGCGGGATGCTGCGCACCCCTTTCAGTTCTTTGTCAGATTTTCGATCTGCAGAGGGATTAACCATTTGCCCGATCGTCCAAATGTCACGAATGACAAAAAAAAAAAAAAAAAAAAAAGAAAAAAAAAAAAAACAGAACACCGACACTCGCTGAGATAGGCCGTCATTTATTTTGTTGGCTTCTATCTGGATCGCGCATTTATTAATGGGTGGGATTTTCTAGATGTTCGAGCGATTTGCCACCCGCGTCATTCCAACACCCAGCGGAATTCTAAATTTTATAGATTACAAACCAAAAAATAGCTCTGCGTGTATGATCAATCGATATTATTACGAATGCTCATGCAAGACTTTATTGCAGTAACAATTTCAAGGTAAATTTTGTTCGATAATGATTAAAAATGTTTATTTTACGCCTGTTACGATATCAATTTAAATTACGATTTTAAGCATTAGAGAATTTCTTGATATTGCATACAGCAGCACCCCCTTATAAAATCAGAAAGTTACATGACACTTTTAAAATATCTATTTTCCATGTATGCATTATTTAGAGAGAACAGTGGTGGTGTACAATTGCAATGACGTATAGACCAACTAAATGTGAAATCAAAAATTTATGCACATTTATTCTTTGTCTGTGGAAAGCCGAAAGGGAATTCTCCCTCGGAGTATGCCTACATTTCTTTAATTTATCAATTTGTGTCAAGCAAGTTACATTGAAATAACTGCGAGAGCTCTGTCGGCATTTCAAAATGACCCTTGAGGAAACTATAATTAAATCAGCAAGGTTAAAGTTGACGTGTTTTGTAAATGAAATGTAAAAGTTGTAATGCTCGGGAAAGATTTGTCGAACATGATTTTATTGTGTAATAAAATTAAGTTTACGTTTCCGGAACTTGAATTAATGCAGTTCTGCCCGCAGCGCCAAATAAAGCCATTCATGGGAGGATTATCCAGCACCCATTCAAAGAGCAATCGTAATCGCTTTACACCTTTCCATTTGAGTCATTTTCGTAAAAAAAAAAGACAAAAAAAAAAATTTTTTTTAATCCTTTAATCCCCCTACCAGCAGGCAAGCGTCCTTAATCGACCAGCAGTGGATCAACGCATCCGCTCGTGTAAATAGCGAGTAGTGGCGGGCGACATTAAAGGCGCGAGGGAGCGGTCGGGGGTCGGGGGTCGGGGGAGGTCCTTGGGACTCTAGGAGTGGCTGCGGGAGCAACTACTGCTGTCACTGCGGAGCACTAGTGTCCTCGAGCCGACGACCCCTTCACGTCGAGGGCTACGAAAAAGACAAAAAGGAGGGCAGGAACTAGACGTTACTAATGACGTAGTGCGTGCATACAAGCCTGAGTACACTATCATTGTAATCGATAACCCACGTCATTCTCCGCCCACTTGCTCACCCCTTTGTTTATTTAAGCTATTTTTTAGTGCTTTTTAGATTGATTTTTCCTTTACAGTGCCTAAATATTTATGTTTGTCTGCAGCTGTGTGTGTATACGATAATTCACGGGCTCCTATTTATTTAATCAAAGTGTAAGAGGCAAGCAATGATTGATGCACAATGCTATCTTTTGAAAAAGCTAGATTTAATCATTTCCGAGCGATTGCCATTGAACATTGTCGAATGTAACGATACTGCACAGACTGAAGCTATGGAGTACCAAGAATATAATTAAAAACTTTTTTTTTTACCTTTCTTCTACCTGGACATTTTGGATGTATCGACGACAAGCTAAATATTACATTCAGTTCAGTTTATTGCGAGCATCCAAACACAACGTACCTTTCACCTCTGTACATTGTATTAATTATTATTTGTAATCATTTATATTTCCGAGTTTTATTAATTAAATATTATTTTACATTATTCAAATCGCGCGTGTTATTTCATTTTCCCAACAACAAAAATGATGAAAATTGTGGAAATTATTTTTCAAGCAAAAATATTTAAAAAAAGCTTTGAAATATTCAACGGAAAAAACTCATCAAGAGAATTTATTTTAATAATTATTTTTTAAAAGCTTACATATCGTAATAAACACATTTCAAATTTGAGATAACTTAATGAAATGAATAACTCTGTGTAATATTTCTTACTTTATTATATGTCTCGTTTAATGTATATTTTTCAACTGAATCGAATGGAATCAATTAATTGAATTCATTTATGGAGAAATCAAAAATACTAAAAAACATAATTTACGAGTAAGGTATTTGCATTACTTTTTTCAACCGTCTAAAATTTTCACAAACATCGAATCAAATTTGAAATTAAAACAAAATTACTTTTTCATTCGGTAACAAGAATTTTATGATCAAAGGATTTTTAGAAAAGTTATTAAAACGAAAAGTTAATAACAATAATTTAAACATTCGAATAAAAAAAAATATTGGCAAACTTAAAAATTTCTAGATACTTGTAGTTCCTCACAATTTGGCATTTTAAAAATGTAATGAGATGCAAGTTTTAACTATTATTATTATTATTATTATTATTATTATTATTATTATTATGATTTTGTAAATTAATGAATGCAATTTCTAATTTTGAAAGAAAGCGTTTATGAACTTCGAAGCGATCATTTATCAAATAACCATGTATCTTTGTGAAATATGACGCTTCAAAAAAGAGGTTGGATTCACCAAAGAACAATGAAGAAGCTACAAAATTAAATGCGAGGCCACGGAGAAGCTTACGGTTATCGTTTCTTTACAAGTTGGTAAGCAAGCCGCAAGCTCGCTACCTTGAGGTTTCGTCGCCCGTCACCTTTTCCTCAAGGAAAACCTCATCCAGCCTCAAGGAAAACCACAGCGAATTTCCGTAACCAATGCTGGTTCAGATTGATCACACAGAGCAGATATACGCTGTGCGATGTTTTCCTCGCAGTTCCTCCAACGTCCTCCTCCTCCTCCTCCTCCTCCTCTTCGACTCGTTCAGATTTACGGGCAGGATCGATCGAGATAATTATCCTTTCGCAGATATTTTCACGGATTTGTCCGCTCTCCCTCCCCCCTCCCCGCCTCTCGATATTTAATCACGGGTCAATTGATGATGGCGTGGGCGGAGGGAGGAGCAGATTGCGGCCGGGAACTCTAAATTCTGGCGGGTCCAAAAAATCGCTGGTCACCCCGAGGGAAGGGAGCAAATTATGCTCTGTCGGGAGACGGGCAAATTAAGTTTAATGGGATGAATTAGTGGCAGCGGAGCACCGAGAGTCACGGAAATGGGAAACGAGCGTGTTTGGCGTGCGCCGTAAAACGCGAGAGCGATGATTACACGGCGGTTCCCCTCCTCCGCCCCCGACGACCATAAATATTTGCCGCTGCGGGCCATCGTAGCGAAGGCGATCGAGTAGCGCCTCCCGGTGCGGCTAATCGTCGCCGGCACCAGCGTGAGCCCGTCTGCGACACGAGTTGGACTCCCCCGGGCCCCGCAGCTGTCGCGCGCACCCGACACCTCCCCCGAGAATCCTCGGCTGGGAAATTAAATGCGCGTCGCCGATAAAAGTGGGCGCTTATGCGGGGCGTGGCGTAGGGGGGAGACACGGATTTTCCGCTCTTGCGCACATGTATCGCTTAGATTGGGAATTCGTCAGGTGGGATCGGGAGTGCGCGGTGATTTACTCCCCACCTCCTCGAGCCCATGACGGCCGTGCACGCGGACGGGATGTCCGCGCGTCAGGAACAAAGTAGTCAAATTCATTAGCCGATCCTCATTTGGAGCCGGGCGGACGTGTCACCGGTGTATGCTTAGGGTAATTTACGAGAGCTCATTGGCTCGTGTCCCGATTCCTTTTAAATTTCACGCTCGCATGATCGCGCGTTCCCTCGGAGGCTGCGGACGAGCGCCCTTTTGTCGGGAAAGGGCGCCCTTACAAAAGTGTCTCCTTCTTTTTCCTTTATTCGCGCGGCAGAGCAGTGTCATGTTGTGACGGAGTTCAAAGGCGCGCTTGTCCAAAGCCATCGAGAGCGAGGAGGGCCCTCGAACGAATCGCCGACAATGCGCCGAGCGAGCCTCGACTTTTCATTTTGCTAATGGATGTGGCGTTTTCCGAGCGTGGGCGTGAGCTTGTGCGGGGTGCACGTGTGGCGAGGCTCGGCTCACGGGAGACTGAATTCCCCGACACCTGAATTCGATTTGTAAAGAGGCGGGGGTCGGGGGCACTGGCGAGGAAAATTATTTGAGGGCTAATCGACGTTGCATAATGAAATTCGTGGGCTCGATGATAAAGAGGCCTCGAGGTCCGCCGGAGGAAATCGCGGGGACCTCCACTTATCCGCCTATTGATATTCCAAAGCCATCCGTCATTCGACACGAGAGGCTCGAGCGCGCGCACCCACACGCACAGAGGCACACGCACAGGGCCGAGCGCGGGGGCACAGACGGTGTCCAGTTTTCTCGCGAACAGGACTCTCCATCAATCCACTTGGGCAGCACGCGGGGCAGAGGGGGGGGGAGAGGGAGAGAGAGAGAGAGAGAGAGTGAGGTGTTGAGGAGTCAAGGGGAGATGGGATCGTCGTTGCGTTACTACGTGTCCTGCGAGGAGCGAGGGGCGGGGGCCCTACCTACCTACCTACCTACCTACCTACCGACGCTCCCCGACTCGCAGGCCAACCCGAGCCCACCGCATACACGCACTCACACATCGACCGCATACAAGGCAAGCCTGGACGTGGTGTGGGCGCCAAAGGCCGGAGGGATCGTAATAGGGCTCGGCCATCGGATTATTGAGTGCGGGAGCGCGAGGGGCTCGGGCAGCGGGCGCGGGAGGCGGGCGGCGGGGGGAGAGGGGAGGAGGAGAGGGAGCGAGGCGGAATGGGATGCGGCTGGTTGGAAAGTCCCGGGACCCGCCGCCTTTGTAGTCTTCGCAGTCGTCGGATGCCCCGGAATTCACGTGAAAACAGAGGACACGGCGCGGTCGAGTGGCTGCGAGGCGGCGGTGCTGGAAAAGCGGCAGTCAGCATCCAATTCAAAGGCCGCCCTGCTGGAGGCAGGAAAGTGTGAAGAGATGGGGCGGGAGGGGTGCCGCCGCTCTGCGAATTGGGAGACGACAGATGCAGTCCACGGGAGAGAGACAGTCTGTTTAGAGCGAATTAGACTCGCCGAAAGCCTCGAGCGGTGGCATACCAGAAAGAACTGCGTAATCCCTCTTCTCCCCCCTCTCCCAATCGCCACCCCCAACCAAACACCCCCTCGCGCCACCCCACCTACTGCCCTCCGCTCGGCTTGTCTCGACTTTCCAGCTGTGACGCGCCCTGCAAATATAAAGAGAGCATTAATTGAAATCCCGATATCAATGCATTCTGACCTTTAACCTTTACCATATTCCATCTACTCGTATCCAATGGCATAATTCAGTCTTACAAATTTTTTACCTTTTTGTGGACGTATAAATCCCAACGTCTATCGTTTCGTGTTTCAGCTTTTCTCAATATTTCTACTCCGATAATCACGCATCAGAAAATATTCCTTTAACGCATCCTTCCTTCCTTCGTTTTTATCAACAACACCAGAAAAATAATTAAAATTATTGGCCTGTTACCGCGTCCCCAACGCATAAATTATTTTAATTTAATATATTAATTACGCAATAATATAACACATAAATTGATATTAATTAAATGCGAAATGTATTCATTATTTTAATTAAAATGAAAAATTAAATAAAAATGCACAAAAGCCTTCGGGAACATTGCGCTTAATTTATTTTAATTTATTAATTAAATAAAATTTATATATCATGTATTTTATACTTATATATACTTTATTTTTACGTATACTCCACAATTTTGTTTCTAGTCAACAAGGAATTATGATTTGATATTACACAAGATTTATATTAAACAATAAATTCATCTCATTATCTATACTCAAGACCATAGGTAAATGATATTACAATGTTAAAAGTATCATGTAAACCACTGGTTTTATACAATTACACTATTTTTAATAATTACCATAAATATATATATATATATATATATATACCTTTGTGTATGTGTATATTAATCCACATTTTTTATTACAATAATATGAAAAAAATATTTCATAAAATTATAAAATTAAAAATAATAAAAATTCTACATGCTTGTATACAATATGTGCTATATTAAATAAGAAAAGTATAATTTGTATAGTGAATTAATTTTTAATTTAAATGTTCCACATAAAATCATTTTTATTACTCAAAAAACACTGATTTAGACAATTGTACCCCCAAATTTTATAAAAATAATATATTAAAATGTAATATACCATTTGTACTGATGCTTCTTGTTATAGTATACACATTCAATAATAAATAAAGAAATAAATAAATAAAAAAAAACGTTTAATGCTACGAAAACTTTAAAATGGAGATAGTTATGTAATTTTTTTAATTTATTTAAAAAAACTTTATTATAAATCAAAATTAAAATTATGTCAATATAAATTTCTCATTTATTTAACAAGAATAAACTTTGAAAACTACAATGTAAAGCAAATGTAGGTACGTAAATATACAGCAGGTTTTTAATTATTAAAAAATACTGGACTGTTTCGAAATTAGATTAAATTTTGTATTCATTCTATAATTTATATATTAATTGTATAATATACTTTTGCTAATAGTTTTAATAAAACTTTTACGAGTAACTAATAATTATTATTTGAATATCACATTTAATATGAAAATTTTAACAACCAAAGCCTTATGTATATAAAATTTTAATAAACTTTCTTCAAATAAAGTTCAATGTTATTTTTTAAATTAAAATAAACATTATTTCGTTTATCACTAATTATAAGTGTGATTAGACTTTCGAAAATTTATTTATAAAGTCAAATGGGAATTATTCTAAAGTGCTTATAAAAACGTGTAAATAGTAAAATTATCACAATATACATCGTCCAACTATTTAAAATTTTATCATTAAATGAGTACTGAATTATTTAATACAAATTCAATTAATAACTGCTTATTGCATTAACATTTTTTCAATGAGTGAATATTTAATATAATATTGCTACAAACGTACTCATTATAAAAAGTGTTACATTAAATTAATAGATAATGATCCTTTCACTACGTAATTGATATAAAATTTTAATATTATTCTATATACTTGACATGAATATTTTTTCAATTAATTTTGGATCAACACGAAATAAATAAAATTTAACGTAATGAACAATAAGATTCTTATAATTGACATATTATATTAAGTTAGGTTAAGTATTTGTTTGTCCACTGTTAATTAATAATTAACTAGGAATAAACATTATTTCATGCATTTGATCACAATTAACATTAATCTAAATTTCGTGGAAAACTCGAGAGATGCTTATATTAAACATAAAAAATATTGTATTTAGTAGTGCAGTAAAAATTTCTTTTATCGTTGGATTAATAACAAAATTGGAATACATATGATTTCGTACAAAGGAAATTACGTTTAAATCAAATGTCCCCCGAATGGTCAAAAAAAAAAGAAAAAAAAGAAAGAAAAAAAAGTTAATACAAATATTATACCTAGGAAATAAATCATTTCCGATTGATTCATCGCATTGTCTAGCTCTTTCAAATGCCCTTTCATCATCTAATTAATACCGAAACACCATAAAGATAAAGTACGGACTTTCATCCATGAAATTAGCAAATCGGGACACGCCACACCGAGCGAAATAACAAAAAGAAGCATAGAGCGCGTGCAACCATATAATACACATGATGCACACACATGTACGTACGCACACAGGCACGCGTCCATTGGCTGCCCCCTTTACGGTTGAAACGACCGTACGAGCGACACAATTTACGTAAGCGGATATAGTTTATGCAGGTGGCCCCGCGTGTGTGGAGACACGAATCGGAGTTAAAATTGACGGTTCTCCGATGTCCGCCTTCGACGCCGAGGTTGACGTCGATGTCGCTTCCATCCCCGACACTCGAGCAATGCATACAGATATACAAGGTGCATTAGGAGCCACTTAATGTGCGTTATGCACCCAGACATGCAAATTTTCGTTCGCCCGCTTTTCTGGCCTCCCCCGGCAATCATCTTCCATTATCATTGTAATGCAACAGCGGCAAATGCTGCACTTTCGCACCTCGATTAAAACGTTCGGGTTGTCGAGGGATGCAATTTTATCTCCCACAATACTAATTGCTAGGGATCCAAGGATCTAAGGATTTGCCTCTGGATAAATGAATAAATGCACCGGCACAAGCAAAAACAGAGCGATATCAGGAGGATATTCGGGGCTCCTTTGTCAGAGAGATAAATGCTTTATCTCAATCGCCTTATCGGGGTTGGCAGTGTTAAATGCGTAGCACGCACCCTGCTTCCCCCTAATGGGGGGGGGGAGAGGAGGGGTTGCCGTCGGACCCGCCGTCTCGCTCGCCTCTAGGCTTTGTTCGAATCATCCCTTCACGCAATTACGAAAATTCGGCGCACGACGAGGGTTCTGCTCGATTGAATATGCATGCCCGTAAACCGAACACTGGCAACTGCAGTTCCGCATACTTGTCGGGGACGAAGACGTCGGGACGGCGAAAAAAGGCGCACGACGGTCCACGAGCCTCGTCTGCACGGATGCTGCCCAGGCACTCCAAACTCAAGCCATCCCCGGCTCTCCGTCCATCTTTTGTCAAGGCACCCTCGAAGCTGTCCCGCTCGATTCACCGAGGGCCCCTTCCAATGCTTTCCATCATCCCTCAAAGCCTTGTGATTTTGGTGAAGCTGGAGAAATGAGAGAAAGTGAGAGAGAGAGAGAACCCGACGGTACAAGCACGAGCTTAGTCCTAACAATTCGTAAGTGCGACGAGCTTACCAGCTTGAAAGTGATAAAGAAAGAGAGTGACAGAGAGGGAAGACTAGTCTGGATTCTACCATAGCAATGAATAGATTTTCGAACACCCGACACAAAGCGAATCGTCTCTTCTTTGTCAAACCTAGCCCAACTTGGACCAGTTTAGGCGAGCTTAATCACATCTATAACTCGTGACTTTGCGTGCACTTCTCGGGTATTTTCTTGTCAATGCACTTTTGCTAGGATTGAAGAAGATTGAGGCTCTAGATTCCCTTGCTTACCGAGATAATTCGCTAATATCTAAAGCAAACCCCGAGTGTCGATGGGCTTTTATTTAAATGATCTTTTGTTTGGCCGTCTCTGTATTAAATTAATAGAAGGAAATGGGTCAACCACTGATTCAACGCAGTGCGACTATAGCAAGGAAAAAAAAATATTTTTTACAAAAATGCATGTTTATCCAGTGCACGTGAACTTGTTTCCAGTTTATTATTCGATCAATAATTAATTTTTATTCTTTTAGCGTACGCTCTCGATTATACCGACTAGAATTAACTTTGAAATTAAAATAAAATAGTTTAAATATTTAAAATGTTCTACCGATGCATTGAAGCGCATACAACGTAAACCACATTTGTAAAATTTTGTTATGATTCTTAGGATATGAACATTGCATGAGTAAAAGTATTTTTGTTAAATATAAATTCGTCAATGTCAAGGCATAAGCAATTATTAATATTATATAAAAATAAAGCAAGTCTTCTTAAGAGCATATTTTAATATTTAAAATTAAATTGTTTTTTGTGTGTGCAATATTTTTTTCAATTATAAGTTGCGATGAAAACAATGGATTGCCTGTTATTGATGACTGCATAAAAAATTCATTTAATATTAAGATGAAAATGAACTTTAAATAAAAAGAAATTTACCAAAGAAAAAATGAATGGTTGTTTGAATCCAGTTCCGTTTATTAGATTATTAAAAATATCATTTAAAAGGCACACATTAATCAAAAGAAAAACATCGATTTTTGCAATAGCGTTTTTCTTGAAAAGAAAAAAGGCAAATATTATCAAAGCGAAAAAAATTGAACGGCACCGAGTTTGGTTAATGAATTTCCAGATCGCAACGGAATCAAATCCCTGGAGCTATTTCAATTTCCCTGAAATGGTATGGTATGGTATGGTAGCGTTGGAAGCCTGGAGGCCGGTCCAGGGGTGAAACAAAGCGCAGAATCTCGCTTCCGCCGCGGCTTTTTCTCACGCGAGTAGGCCTCTGTGTGTCGTCCCCCCGCTCGAATGAAACCAGAATCTCTGGCCGAGGTTAAACAACCCCTTCGCTGCTCCGGATCTCGGAAAGAGCATCTCTCGCATTCCCGCTTGACCGTTGTCCAGTTCTCAGCATCCCCCCGAAGAGCCCGTGAGAGCGTGTGCTGGGGCACAAAAAAACTGGTCCAGTGGACCGCGAATCTTTGGCGATTCTAATCGAGCAGCCTGCAGAAACTGGGGAAGGGGACTAACATCTCGCGGAATGCTTTCTCCTACTTCCGACTCTTCTCTCATTTTAGTTTTGGCTTCCGTTTATATCAAACGTGCATTTGTGGTTCGTCTCGAGCTAGTGATCTTTGCCGGAATTACAGAGGACGTTGACTTGGATTTTTCTCTCTCGGTGACCGCTGATGATCTACACTCGCACAGAATGCGAGCGAGGATTATCAATGGTTTTTCATTTGAAATTTTCAGTTTAAAGAAGATTATAAATTTTTTATCATCCGTTTTTAACGAAGCTCGTTTCTTTGTAAATTTTTGTAAAAAGGATGTTCCGAGTCACGTAATTACGCAGTTACAGTCTTGCTCGTTAAGCTGCTTTAGAAGCTTATGCAAGAGTGAAATAGTTACAATGTGTTTTTTACTATTAACGTTTAAATGTGAATGTCCTTATTACTCGTAAATATTTAATAATGTTTTGTATACGTACAGTGCGACATAACAAATTCTCTTACTTTATGGGGATCTTATCTGTGCTTATTTCGATGCATTACTAGACATAGTTTGTGTAGAATAATTCCTATGAATATTTTTGTTTTTAGTATATAAATAGTATAATAGTTTATGGTTTTCGGTAGAGATATTATAAATTATTATCGGCACGCTCTTCAACGATTAAATTATATTTAATTTGAAAATTAATTTTAATAATAATAGATAATACGAAATTTTTTTTTTAACTAAATTTCGTAATCGTAATTTTAATTGAAAAATAAATAAAATATAAATTTGAATTATTTAATTCATTAATTTTTATAATTTTACCAATTATTCATTTTATTTTAAAATTTAAATTTTTCTCTTGTAATAATTATATCATACTTGCTTAATTAATTATTTTAGTTAAAGGCGAATCGCTGTAAGAAGAAAATCGCTAGAAATTATTTATGGATAAAATCGTCATGAATGATCGTGCGAATGATAATAATTGAAACGTAGAATAAGGTTGAAAAGGCCAATTAGTTAAAAAAGATCCTCGCGAATAAAGCAATTATCAATGAATCCACAGCTGCTCGAGTTAACTGACGGAAGGGAAAGCCCTTGGTGAGCCCGATAAGGTACGGAAGAAAGCACGAAAATCAGATAAAGTTTCGAAAGGCTTTAAAAGAGATCAAGTAGGTGGGTGGGGAAGAGAGGAAAAACCGTGTGCAGGGATTTTCCGGGACGGCGCATCATCCGCGCGAGGTGCGGGTGGTTGCCACCCCGGCGTTTAGTGTTTCAGGACTTCGATATTGCCAAGATACGTGGGGGACGGCGACCAGGATCAGCGTCAGTGGCGTCATGGAACGAGGGGAGAGAGCTTTTGATCTGCCGGAGTCTTGGAGCCACGCCAAATTACCCCGCCGCCGCCGTGCTGCGGCATCTGATACAGGATACAGGATATAGGATACAGGACAGGAGAGACGCGGGAGACCGAGGTACTACTGCCACTAATACTAATGCAGCTTCCGCTTTTCCCTCGCCTACTGCTAAGCGAATAGCCCTTGCCTCCCCCTCCCCCAACCCCCGCCCCGCTCGCAGATAAAAAAGGACGTTTTTTTCATCCAACACGATTACAAGATCTTTGCTTGGCGCATTAACGTGTAAAAGTACAAGCGCATTAGAAAAGAATTATATCTCATGCTCTCTCTCACTTTATATTCTCTGCCGTTTAATAAAACATTTTCCATACTTTTCATTTTAGCTTACGTTCGTTTTATTAGGTCAAGAAGTATCTTCATAAAATATTCATTGAGTTCGGCGAAAATTTAGAGAGATACTATTCTAGTTGCCTTTAAAACGATGAATTACACAAATAAATTAGCTAATTATTGGATAGGAAACAAATAATTGATGGATCGTTGCTTTATTTGACAATCTTTCAATCTAAATAATCTCTTAGCCCTGCACGATAATATTCAACGGATTAAAGAGCATCAAAATTTTTTTTTTTTTGTTTTTACAAAAAAAGAAAAAAATTATTAAAAAAAAAAGGAAACAAGGCATTTCATCAATAAAAATATTTTTAAAAAATTGTTCACTGAATATTGTTACAAAAACGAAAATATTTTATAACATGGCTTCAAAAGTCATATTGGTTATTAGTGGGTACATTAAACTTGTAATTTAAATTTATTGCGTAGAATTAAATAACAAAAAAAATAATAAAATAATATTAAAAATTGTGTAGAAACTCTAAATATTTTAAAATTGATTAATTTAAAAAAACCTATTGCAACTAAATTTAAAGTCAAAAAATATATATTTAAAAATTAATTAGTGCTTTATGTTTTTATTTGAATTGTTCGTTTTCAAATACTTTTAATTCAAATTTATGGTATTCAGATTCAAACTGAAGGTTTAAAAAATTTTTAAATTTATCATATTCAAAAATCTGTTGTAATTAAGTTTTTTTACAAAGAAACTATTAAAGAATAATTTATTCAAAATCTTTGTATTCATATTCATATTGAAGCTTTAAACATTTTATTTCAACAACTATAACTTTTCATAAAGTTGACTAGTTTTATGAGCTGCACCTAATTAGATTCTCATATACGTTAAAGTATTTTCATAAAATATCTAATGAACCATACTCGAAATATATGTGAAGTTATGAGATTAATCATAAAATTAAAAAATTTAAATTCTTTTTTCTTTTTTTGTTTTGTTTTTGAATAATATTTATATTTATTTCACAAAGACTTCCAATTTTCTTATTTGAAAAGAGATATTTTCGACATTAAACAAACCTTTAATATTGGAAGAAATCCAATTCTTAAAAAACAGTATTTTCATGTTTTCTTCAAATACTCTATCAAGAATTTCATAATTAATAAGTGCATATAAATTTTAATAATCATAAATAGCAATATTTTCAATATTAAAAAGTCAATCATAATTAATCAATGAATTGAAATAAATTATGTAAATTATCAGAATTATTTAACCGAAATATTCACAAGTTAACTATATCATGTCATTCGCTATTAAATTTTTAGTCAATATTAAGGAATTAAATTAACTATAAATTATAAGAACAAAGATTAAATGTAATAGGTAGTTTTTAAACAATTATAATTATAGAGTATCCATTGAATGATTCCAATAGCATAAATTAAATACATTTACTTTTAACTACATTTATTCATTGTACATTTATAATTACTTTCATAAGATTCGTAATAAAAGTTTTTAAATTTATCTAATGAAAAAAGCTTTTATTCATTTACAGTTAGCATATAAAGTGACGTACACTTGGATTTTAATATATAATATTTATTTTGTATTATCCGTAACATATTATTTAATAATATGACAAATATTTTGTATAATTATATTTTTAATAGATCAAATTTTTTTTAGTATATTATTGTGTTAATGTCGTAAAAATACTACTATATATATTATAAATAATTAAATATATTCTGTAGAAGATAATTAAATTACTTAAAGAAAATTTGTATATATATCATTATTTCTTTTAAAGAAAAATTTAACTATTTAATAATAGTTTTTTTAATTTTTAGTCACAAATAATACAATCTTAATATTTAATTATATTAATAATAATAAAAATCAACTTATATAAATTTATCAATAGTGATATACATTGACTTCTTTTCAGTTAAGCCTAAATTAATGAGAAAACATTTTTATCAAAGTTTTAGAATGTTATAAGATGTAAATTTTTTAAGCAAAGAATTATTTGTGCTTGCTCTAGTATGTTTTTTATAAATAACATACGCATTTTAATAATAATTGATCTAAACTTTTAATGCTAATTCTCTAGAAAAAATAAAATATAATCAAAGACAAAAAAAATAGAATTTTTTTTTAAAACATGTCTGTCGAATCAAATCAGATAAAGTTCTCGTTTAAGAATAAATAATTTGTAATTTCAAACGTACAAACCACTGATACAATGGAAAAGCGTACCTTTATTAAATCTATTTGTAACAAAATTTTAATAATATTGATTGAAATTTTAATAGCAGTTTATAATTAGTGCGTAAAATTTCACACGTACTTCTAATATTAAAATATAAAATAGTTTTACGAAGCTCGTTGATCGGTACCTTATTGAGCTTGTGCACGTGCACAAAAGGTAGGCACATTTCATTAGAGATGGTTCAGGCTTCAAAATATCAACCCTTATTATTGGGCATATAATGACATCAATTAACTAGATACATTAGATCCAGGGGAATCAAAGCTAGAGAGAGGGGGGTAGGGAGGGAGGGAGAGAGAGAGAGAGAAAGAGAGAGAGCGAGAGAGAGAGAGAGAGAGAGCGAGTGTGTGTGGGGAGGGAATGATTGGGTGCCGAAGAGAGGGAAGAGGAGAGAAAAGGTAGTTATGCAGGGCTGTGAAATTGTTTGTCCCTGATAACCGTGTTATCTTCAGTAGCGTGGTGGACTTGCATAAGGTTTGCTTTGGAGATCTACTTCATAAGCAGCTTCTAAAGGATGGACATGTGTTTACCTACTTTGGCGGCCTCTTCACGCACGCGTCCATTTTTCTTTTCCTATCTTTCTTTCTTTCTTTCATTCTGTCTTTCTCGATTGAAGAAATTCATGCTGAAATTAAGTTTTTTTTCTTTTAAACTTATACTAATATACGTGTCTATATACATTTCTATCAGTTAAAAGATGGGAATTAACTTTATTTACAAGGGAATTATAATTGTTTCCCACACAAGTGTTAATTAGAGTCAACATCCAGTATTTAATTTTTTTTTTTTTTTTTTAGCTTCTTCAATATGTATTTTTATAACCATAATTATACGTACTTTGTTAAGTAAACGCTGTTAGTATTGAATTCTCTCGCAAATTAAGTAACCTCATGTGATCTAATTATCTATTTATATAATTATACTATAATTCCGTTAATATCTTTAGCAACAAACCAGAGAAAATTGACTGGTTCAGAAAGATTGCACGATACTCTAAAATCCACCTGTAAATCAATTTCTTAGCAAATATTACACGCGCTTAAATTCTAAAATATATAATTTTATCAATATACAACCATCTTAAATACAACCAACTCTTTATATGTATTTTATACTTAAAATTAAATTCCAAAATGTCTTAATATATTCAAAAATATCTCATTTAGAATATATACGTCTTTAAAATACAAAGATAGTGCAATTAATTTAAATAATTTATATAATCTGGAGAACAAACCTAAATTCCAAATTAAAATATTAAAATAAATGCTATTAAAATATATGTAACAAATTCACTAAAATAGAATCATTACTAATTGGCATTTTTATAATTTTCAAAAATTTGATAAACACTAATATTACAAATTAGGTTAAGTAACATATAACCAAATGCATGCAAAAAATGGTATGGAAATAGATATAGACATTCGATTATATCCCTGGTATAAATAAAACATACCTTATAATTTAATACTTATTAAATTTTAAATGATATACTTATAATCAAAATTTAAAATATCACAGTTTAGGAAACGGTTATTTATATGTTTAGATCAAATTCTTACATTGATAGATTCATACATATAATTTCTAATAAATAGAGTAAAGAAATTTATATTTAATAAAGATTGAAATTGATTGCAGCTAGTTATAATATATATTTATGAAATGTAATTATTTAACTATCATTTATTGCCATTAATTTAGGTTTATAGTTGCATAAATTACATATACATTAACATAATGAATAAAATATATTTTAAATCTTTCAAATTTAATACAATAATAAAAGACTACAAAATTTACAAAAGATTTAAGTTTCAATATTTTGAACTAAATACCAGTTTTTTATTTACATACCTTATATTTTATCAAAACAATATAAGGTATGTAAATTATAACATATTTATTAACATGTAAATATATAATCAATATTTAAACAAAAAAATCATGACTACTTATAATGAATTATTTTTTCATGTACAATTATTATTATTAAATTAAGCGTGATCGGTAATTTATGAATATTTATTGTATTTATTAGTAATTTTCTTATTTTTAACAAAGTAGTATGATTAGTGGTCCAATAGAGATGATGTGAAAATTTTATTTTTCGTTAAAATATAAATAGAAGAAAGAAAAAAATATGGTTGATTAATAGAAGAATAAAAAAAAAATTAAAAATTCTATTTGAAGAATTTTTTTTTTTTTTAACATTATTATAATTGCTTATTATATTTCATTTCTTTTTATTTTTATCTTGTTTTTTTTTTATTTTTAATTGGAGTTTTAGAATAAATATTTATTTAATTTCGAAAATTACAATTATTTAAAAAAAGTAATAATTCACCTATAAAGTAATACGTTTCAAATACATAAATGTGTAATAGTTACGTATGTTATTATTAGCATATATAACTTTGGAATGCATGTAATCTTTTGTAAATAAAATTTGAATTTGTACTTTTTGATCCTTGATTTAATTTTATTAAACAAAAAACATACGATCGTCAAGTGAGTTTTATACAAGAAGAAATAATTTGAAAATATTGTACTGTAATATGTAATAATTAAATTATTTTTAATTTTTTCAATTATATTTATATAATAATTATTTAATATTTCGAAACATAACTTTAGAAAAGCGAATTAGTATAAATGTAATAAATAATTTCTATATTATACAAATAGTAGTATTTTGATTATGAATTACAAAATACTCAATCCACATTATAGCAAATTAACTTTTTAATAAATGTCACTTTTTATTTTTTTATCCA
This sequence comes from Eupristina koningsbergeri, assembly GCA_018907245.1. NCBI lineage: Eukaryota > Metazoa > Arthropoda > Insecta > Hymenoptera > Agaonidae > Eupristina > Eupristina koningsbergeri. The sequence goes on from JACCHV010000151.1 coordinate 1,042,341, forward strand.
TTAATAGTTATCCAATTATAATTTACTATATTGGAGATTCGAGTATCTGTTGATATTTGCATTTTTATGTTCTTACATACATACATGCATACATACGCATATCATTATTTTTATTTTTGAAATTGTTAATGTGCAGTTATTACTTTCACTTTTGTATATTTATTATTTAAAAATGATTTCGAAAATTTCATTGAATGAAAGTTTTCATAAAAATGTAATTAAAGCATATTTTTATGTGTACAATAGAAACTTTGAGATTTTGCAATATTGAAATCCATTATTGATATTTAAGGATTTTTGAAAGATTACATGTAATTAAAAAAAAAAAAAATCGTAATATATCTTTTTGGATAATTCTTTTTGAATATTTATATGATAATATAAATAATAACAGAAATTGTTTGGCAACAAAAAAGAAGTGTAAATCGATATAGATACATTATTCACTTGCCAAAGTTGAGTTAGTTGAGACTATAAGGTCATAAAATACGTATGACTTCATGGTTGCTTTTAAAATTTGAGAATGCAGAGATCCATGAGTTTTTCATCAGGATAGGTATAAAATCAGTAAGAAAGGAAAGCGAAAAATCTCCATGACAATTTTGAGCGAAATGGAAATTCCGCAGCTGTCAAATCATAGGCTGCACATTGCAGTTACAAGTGCATATTATTTATAAGCCATAGAGCGAGATTAGCGAGCGTAAATTCCGGTAACAGTATTCACTTGTACCAGCAACGCTTTATCGATCGTAAAAGTTTTTTCTCGGAAGTGTTAACGCGCGTAGAGTCTGTTGTCGGGGCCAAGACACAGCGGCGTTAATAGATTAAAACGAAGCTCTCTTTCCGCCATTAAGAGAATTTAAGAGTCGAGGTTAATTGATAAATTGTAGAGCCGAGCGCGGTTGCGGTGGTGATGGTGGGATCGGGGCCGATTAGAACGTTCTCACCACTTGCAGCCTCCGGGTTAATTGCCGGACCCGAGCGCAACGGCGAATTGGCGAGACAAATCCTAGGGTGCAGAGAGGGAAGGGGGTGGGGGGTTGGGGTGAGGGGGCGAGGAGGAGGAAAGCCTAGGAGTGAAGCACGCGACGGCGGCCCCAATTCCTGGCATTGCAGCCCAGACGCAAAGAGGTTTCGGAATTCCTTTGTGCGGCGACATCGGGAACGAGGGCGAAAACGCCCCGAGAGAGCGAGCCCTCGGTCGACCGCCGAATCCGCAGGGAGAGGCTGCGGGACCGAGAGAGAATGGGCCTCACCGCCCGGTCCCCCGGCCTCTCCCACCCTCCGAGCACCCGGGTAGCCCAGACACACGCGACTGTGTGTGGCCGCGATCCCGAGTCATATAGACGTCGGGGCAGAGGTGCACACGTGCGCCGTTCCCCGCTGCAGCCGCGCCACGTCGGCGGTAGACGGGACCCTACCCGGGCCGGTCCCGTCCGTCTCCGCTCGGTCGTGCGCCCACGGAGAGGGAGCGAGAAAGATAGATAGAAAGAGAGAGAGAGAGAGAGAGAGAGAGAGAGAGAGAAAGATGGGGAGGGAGCGAGCGAGTGCGAGTGCCTCTGCCGGCGGCGGCCACCCGCTATCCGCGCGAGCGCGCCGCAGTGTCCCGTCGCACGCCGGGCCGCTCACTTCTCTCGCTCCACTCCGTCGCAGTCTCGGGCGCCGCTCGACACCGGCGCACCAGGCCACACTCCTGGCGCTTCCTGGTGCACACTCCCGAGGACAGAAACGAGAACTCCCGCACCAACACACGTAAGTCTTTGCTCTCTTTCACCCTCGCCTCCGTTTCATCTGCTCCGCTTTATCCCGGGGGTCGTTAAATTTTTCTTTTTATACCGGAGCCCCTCGTAAATTCGCGCGACGCAATCACGGAAATACTTTCACGATTCATCGGTCTCTCCCCCTGGGCCCGCGGTCATTGTCGCAGTTTCCGTGCCACCTTCTCGACTCTCAAGTGCACTCGAGGCCAAGTGTCTCGCTCCGGAGCTTCGGGATAATTATTCGGTGAGTTGACTCGAGATTTGGCTGCTTTGAAACTTTGAGGCGGAGATAACGAGACTCGGTACGGAGGAGCGTAATTCCGAGCGCAATGAGGACGTCGTCGCGCTCGTCATTTTAGCGGCTTTTCTTCCGGAAAATCCCGAGATGTGGCTTTCTTCGTGATGCTGACGCTTGGATCTTGGCCTTGTTATCTTTTAAATGCGACGAGCGTAATTTTGAATAATAAAGCCACTTTCGTGTTTGTCTTTACCGTCGGTCGCGCGCGCGACGCATCCAAGTAAAACGAACGAGAACCAAATCTCGTAAAGTCCTGCGACAAAGGTTAATAAGAGGGATCTGCGCGGAAAATTGCTCGCTCGCATCCGAGGGCTAATAAGAGAAGGAAACTCGTTAAAATCCGTATAAATTTATTTTTAAACAAGAGTGCGGGATTGTAACGCGGACCGATATACGATCTCGGGATAACATCTTGGGGAGGGATTGATCGAGCCAATGTGGCGCAGTCAGGATTCCTTATGCTGGATTAGGGCTTCGTTAGAGTCGATGTTACGCTTTTGTGAAGGTCCCACGGGAATTTCGTCTCGGGTAGAGCTCATCTCCTCCTCTTTCACGAGTTCTTCATAAATCCGGCATGAGTTTTTCCTCTCCAGGTCGGGGGGTTTATCGCGGTATTCTCGAAACGGAAGGAATGAGCCCGTAGCGGAAAATAAAAGTGCCTCCGCTTCTTTTTTACAGTTCCCCGCGAGCATTCAGCGGAGCGCGTCGGAGTGAGCGACGGTAAAAAGTGGAAAGCTACTTACCACGAAGGAATTTTCCTCGAGAGGGTTGGGGGAGTGGGACGCGGGTTTTATCCGACGAGGAATACGAGGCGGAGTTGAAGTCAGCGCGCAAATCTCATCTGTGGTTGTCGCATGTGATCGGGGAGGAACAAACGACATCATCCTCTAAGAAAGGAAGAAAGCGGAGCCGGAAAGTGAGAAAGTAGACGGTGACGACGGCCGACCGTGGTAGTGCGGGAGGGGGAGGGGGAGGGGGGAGAGGGTGGCGGCATCCGTTCCGGTGGCCGGTGCGGGCCGCTCGCCACACCCGCCCGTTTGGGAATTCGGCTCCGGCGGTTGTAACGGCTCTTTCTCTCTCTCCTCCCTCCCTCTCACTCCGTACCTCTACTCGACTACAACCGAGTTATTGCTTCTGGGGAACCAAAAATTGCTCCTGTGGACGGTTTTGTAATGCCGCTGGAGGCGACGAACGTCCGGGAAAGGCTAAAATTATTACAGGTGGACCCGGTGTGAATTTAAATTCGAGAGTCGGTCAATGTTCACGTCGCCCACTTCGATCGAAACGTGATGGATTTACGAATTTGAATCTCTATGCATTTTTTTTTTACACTACGTTTTCACATTTTTTCTTTTTTTCGTTTTAACATTTTTTTCTTTTTTTCTTTTACTTCTTTTGTAAAACACATCCTCTTGTTGATCCAATTTATCAATTACGTTTGTGGATAAGCAATAACCACCGCTCGGTTGAAATCGTATCATTTTTTGCTCGATGAAACGACAAAATTGAAAATCGATATCCATCCTCATAATAAAGTACCGCATCGACACCCGCCGCAACGCAGTTTGTGGGCATCGCTCGCCCAACCCAATTTCCCGACACTCCAAGCCCCCGAGAAACCTCGTACCCATGAATCTGCACGCGCAAACGCGCACCAATGGCCTCGTAATTCAATCGACGTCTCTTCCGAGGGTGACTTTCGCACTCCCGCAGTTTTCAACGGTTCCACGATCGGGGACCGGGGCTCCTCGCGGGGAGCAGCGTACGTGCGCACTCGAGAGGCGGCCCGCCGACGGAGACGAGGAGGAAAAAGGAGGCTCACAATGCGGTCCGAGCGTCAGCTGTACCCGCGCGCGTCATATGTGCGGCGGCTCGACTGCTGTTGCTGCCGTCGAGGAGGCGGGGACGACCGCCGGCTCACCTCACATTCAATTAGCGATCTGTCCCGCGTGGCTCGGCTACGTGACTCGGAAAGTGTTCAGAGGTGCCGGGGAGTCGGAAGGGGTCTGTCCGACGGTCCTTTTCGCGTGGGGCGCAGAGGCGGGAATTAAGGACTCGGATGGGTTGCGAACGATGTCGATAGTGGTGCAACGTCGCCACGGCACATTGAATCCGAACAATGGGGGCTCGTTTTATTCAGCGGCTCCGCGCGCGCCCCCACCCCACCCCTCCGGACAATGAGTAAGAGGCGCGGAAACGACCCGGGGGTGCACGCGGGCACGGAACCCGACCGACTACACGTATCGAGACCGATCGGGGGCTATAATCGGGGAGTCCCCGCAGCTATAATCGGGGCCGAAGGGGTTCTTTGGAACTGTGCCGACATACGTCTCGTTGCGTGAGTGTGAGTGGCCCCGTAGGGGAGGAGGGTGCAACCGCGGCGAATACACCTACGTCATTAGACCAATGACTCGCCGGCAGCCTCCCCCTCCCCCTGCTCTTTTGTCCGCTCCCCCTGCACGTATTATTCCACATGCGGGCACTTCGTCACTTTACGCACGCCCGAGTCGCTCGATTCTCTTGGATTTCCCGAGCCGTCGCTTGCCTCTGCTCCTGCCATTCTCCATCCAATTTGCATACTTTCTCTCATACGCGCACCCGTTACTCTTTTCGGCGATTATCATCGGGTTCTCGAGTCGATTAACAATTCAATAAAGTAAACTTTTTTTCCCGAGCCCCAGCAAACACTCGTCCGCGTTTGGATTTCTTTTTATGCCCCGGCCTATCAATTGCTACGTCCGAGAGCTCTGATTGCTTTATTTCAACGGAGTCATTCATGCAAATGATGCCAAATGAGCACTTGGTTTCTCCCTCTGCACTCGCATTTCCCAAGATTTTCGCATAAAAGGCTATATATTATATGCGCCGCGGCTTTGAAAAGCGCAATAAACGACGATGGGTAAATAAGTGCAGAAAGAAGGGCGGGAGGGAGGGGGGGCGGAGGGACTCCTTTGCGTATTAGAAATTGAATTTTATTTGCATTAAGCATTTGTCATTTAATTCCTTATTCTTTCGGGAGCAAAATTAAAATTACCTCGGCGTATAGCTCCTTCGAGGAGAAAGCTCGATAAATCCTCGAGATTTGAATCTGCGCGAGCGAATTTCCACCCGGCTAATGAATTCCACGCACAAGACTTATAACACAATCTACTCGGCACAAATAAACCTCAACGGGGTCCCATTGTTTTATGTTTATAGGAGCCAGTGGAAAAAGAGCATGACTACTCGCAGCAGCGAATTGCTGACACGGAAAGAGATAGCGACAGCAAACGAGATCCCGATACTTGAAAATTGAGCGGACAGTATTTGTTGCATAAGAGTGTGGGGATCTAAAGAAAGTACGTCTGCTCGGCGAAAAGAGGATAAAAGAGAGTACGGCCCTTATTAGGGCGAGTGCCGAGTTACCGAGTATCAAGGCTACCAATGGCTACCGTTACGATGGGCCTGCGTCGACGAGTTCAGGTCGGTAGCGCGACGAGCGTGAGCCAGCCGAGCGGAAGCAAGCGCTCGCGCTCCGAGAACAACAACAGCCCTTCCCAGGGCAACTTGAATTCCCTGGGCTCCGAGCCCGTGTCCAAGAAGTCAAGGGGCCCGTCGGCCAGCGCGGGCGCCAGAACCAAGGCCAAGGAACTCGAGATGGCCAAAAAGGCCTCGATGACGACGCCGGGGCCTCCTCATTGGTCGGACCCCCGGCCCTACGCTTCCATCGCGGGCCTCTCATTACAGGCCCAGGCGGCTCTTTGCCCGGATGCGGTAGGCCTGCCCTCGCCCATGTCTTTCATGTCGTCGCAGATGGCCACTTTCGTAGGGACGGCGACAAACTTGGGCAAGAATTCGTCGGTCTCGTACCTCGACATCTCCAACATGACCGCGCGGCCTCCAGGCTGGCCCACGGACGACTCCAAAGGTCCCATGAGCCTGCCTTTCGCTCCCGGGCCGCTCGCGGTCTCCGGAGCCTACGGGGCGCCGACAGCCTCCAAGGTGCAAGCCAAGGATACCGCTGCGCAGTCGAGTCACCTGACCTTGGGAGACTCAGCAGCTCAAAGCTCGGGCAAGCCTGCCCAGGTCACTCTGCCCAAGAACTTTCCAAACGACCCCATGTTCAGCGCGTACCAGCCCTGGGTAATCAAGACCTACGGGGACCTCGCCAAGACCAAGACCATCACAATAAGGAAGTACGCTCGCATACTGAGGACTCTCCGAGGTGAGGAGGTGAACAGCGCGGAGAACAGCAAGTTCCGGTTCTGGGTGAAGAGCAAGGGATTCCACATCGGGCAGCCCGAGGGCTACGAGCCCAAGCCCGCCGACAGAATCATCGGCCGACACGCCGTGACTAATCCGGGACTCGATCCGCCGCTTTACGTGCCCACGCAGCCGCCCCACAACAAGGTGAGTACCAGTGCTTACCTACACACCCAAGGACCCAACGTCCTTTGTAACTTTCGACAGCTGTATTTCCGGCGTTTGCCTGCTAATAGTCTCTTCCACCACTCGGATTATCGATTTCCTTTCCTCGCCGCAATTCATTATTATCCGTCTCCTCACCCCTCGCAGCGACTCGACTCGATTCGACTCGACTCGACTCGACTCGACCCCTGCCCTGCCCTGCCCTGCCCTGCCCTGCCTTTTTCACAACGCGCTTGTTTGGAAATTGCGCGAAAGACGCGAAAGAACGAGCGGGACCCCTGTCTCTCTCTCCCGCTTGAGAATGCCAACACCATTCAAAACTATGACAATGAGCGAGAAAAAATGGGAAATTCTGGTCTGTTCACTGGCTTTTCAAGGCGAAAACAGATTAAATGGAAGTCGTAAATATTGAACGTGTCCAACACGCAGGGCTTATTAAAATATTACCGACCGACTCCCTCCTGCTTTTCTCGATGATCGTTAGATTTTGGTACTCGAAAGAAATACGATTAGATCTCGGACCTCCTGTCGTTGTACTCTACACAATAATCAATGATATTTTTTGCAATTTTCATCTTAACGTAATGCATCATCACTGTTTTTTCGTTTCAGATCGCATTTAATATTCCGACTATTTTTTTTTTTTTTTTTTTTTTTTTTTTTTTTTTTATTATTATTTTATATATAATAAGTTCAGATCATTGAAATTCCGGAATTTGAAAATGTCCCGCATATTAAAATTTTTTCCCGACCGCACGGATGCAATGAAAAATGTCGTAATGACCATATATAGCATTGGCAAAGGAAACCGAAACTAGCATTTAATGAAAAACTGATAATGCAGAGTTTGAAACTGGAAGAATAAAAAATCAGTTAAGGCGACAATCATTTATCGATTAAAGTGCTCGGGGGGTGGGGGGTTAGGAGGTGGTTAGCAGGGACACGCAGATCATTTTGTTTGCGATTGAAGTGCCCGCAAAAGCCATTGACGGGGGCGTTTATTACGCATTCCACATTTCCGAATACGCAGTAACGAGGTGGCCATAATTTTTTGATTTTTCCGTTTCTTCAAAGGGCGGATGAGGGTTGGAGCGGAAATTCCACGGCAATGCCTGGAGAATTCGACAGAGTGTAATCGATGGGCGGCTGGCGCCTGTCGAGTGGATCAAACACAGAGGGAAAAAGAGAGAGATGGGCGGAGGGGGAGGGGAGGGGCGGGTGGGAGGGAAAGGGAAGAGTGGCCGGCTGGTGACGAAATTCACGTCGACGTCGGGCTGTTTCGCAAAAATCGATGCTGCGGTCCCTTTTGTGCTCGCTCGGCCTCTCACTCCCTCCGCAGACGGGCGCGTTTTATTATGCGCCATCGACGCTCTTAGCTAGCTTCAAAGGGGCCGTCGGATCGAGCCCCGCACTGAATTAATCAGGCCTGCAGACTGCAGCGTTGCGTTTCACTCACGCGCCGACGCCTTTCCTGCTTATGCTTCTTTCCGGCCTGGCACTTGCCTCCGTGGAGAAGGAGAGTGCGCTCGCTCTCGGTTCATTAAGTCTAATTATACGCGTGCGGACCGCGTATGTACACGGGTACGAGCCCCGGATGCCGAGGACGAGGAGGAGGATGCCGATGCCGCCACCGCCGCCACACTCGTAAATGCCAACTTGGCGTGCTCGACTCGTGCCACCTCCTCGACTTCGTGTACCGGGATTATTGTTATTATTTTCCCCGGCTTAACAAAGCGTTTGACTAGTTGGCGCGCTAATGCCTCGCAGCCTCTCATCCTTCTTACCGATCAACTTATCCGCAAAGATACTCCAATTATTTAGGAATTGCGGCGCTGCCCAGGAGAAAGAGGAAACTACGCTTTTTCCGAGCGAGTGCAAGGAAAAAGGATTCATATGCTTTGTCGTTCTTCCTTCACACCTTCCTAAATAACAAGTAGTTCCCTTTCTTTTGTGATCGCGCAAATGATTTAATTACTATTAAATTATTTGTGGAATGGGAATTGTGTTACTAACCACAGCCTCTCGGATTTCCTCGCTCGTGAATTATATTTAATTTCGGTGGAGGTAATCAAATAACTGAACGCTAATTAACTCACACACAGAAGTCGCGCAGCGCTCGCTTGATAGTGCACGCTCGGAAAGAAAAATAAATAAAAATGACAAATTTGCCGTTTGTCGTTTGCCAAAGGAGTTATCATTGATTAAGGCTATGCGGATGGCAGTGTGTGTTTAATTACCAATTACGATCCTCGATCGTGCCGGAGGAAAACTTCCCTCCCCGTCTCGGCTTCGCGTTGCAAGTTATTTCGTACAATGAATTTTTACGAGAGTGGAGATTATGTTGGGAATATCGCGAGCTATTGAGCGTCCGTAATGAAAGAGAAAACAAAAAGACCCGCGCTTCGAGCCACCGGAGGAAATTGGAAAAAAGATTGAACAACAAATACGAAGCTTGAATATCGATTGCAAGAGAGTAGAGCGGGCAAAGGAAGTTGAGTGACGCACCGATATTTAAAAATATATTTACGCGGAGGAGGGCATCCGAGCTGATAAATTGCGTAGTGGGATGAGGCGGGGCGTGGAAAGAGAAAAAAAGAAAGGGGACCGGTGCTCCGCTGCCATTAGGAGAAAGCGCTAACACGTAAAATATCAAAATATTAGGGTAATCACCGGCATAATTTTCGAGGATAAACCGCGTCTTCGCGTCCGGCCCTGTAGCAGCTCCGTCGGATGAAAATTGTCGATCTGTGGAGGGTCCGGCTCTCCTTATTAGTGTAAAGAAGCGAGGGAAAGAGGAGATAAAGAGCGGTGATGCGATGCGGAGGTGCGGAGCTTGGGAGCGGCCCGTAGTCATTTTTCACGGTTGACCGTCGACGAGAGAGAGAGAGAGAGAGAGAGAGAGAGAGAGAGAGGATGGGGGAGCACCGGGCCAATGCGCGAGATAAGAATGAACCGACGACTCGGCTCGGCTCGGCTCGGGTCTGAAGCCACGGGCCAGTGCCGAGGGGCAGGAGGACGAGGATGAGGACGAGGAAGAGGCGGAGGATGAGGAGGAAGAGGAGGCGAGCTGCCGCTGCTCCCCAGTCCCCGGACCGGCCGGTCATTAGTCACTTTCCGAAGCAGCGGCGGCACAGCAGAGCAGAGCCACGGACAGCCCGCTCGGCCCTACTCGTAAAGAGCCCCGCCGCACAGGCACAGCTGTACGAGGCCGACACAGCTGTGGTCCGTCGGTGTGGGTATGCGTGGACCCCGATCCCCCCCGCCTCTCTCGTTCTTTTTTTTCTCTCTCGCCTCGGTATACGGCGGCGCGGCGCCTCCACGGCGTCCCGTCCTCTGCGTCGCGCAATTCTCGAGATGGAGTCAGCCAACTCTCCTCCTCCTCCTCCTTCGCCCCCTCGCTCTCTCCCCCTCGCCCCGTGGCCACAGAGAGAAATTCCGAGAGCGAGCTCTCGCCGCCTCGTCGTGGCCGTGTTTATCTCCTTCCTTCTCCCTCCTCTGCTCCTTTCCGTCGCAGTCGTCGGGCCTTTTTCTTTATTATCCGATTCTTCGGCCGCTCCGTCGTCTGCACCTCCTCCCCCTTGCCCCCGTTCTCATCCGACTATTGCCATTGACGTCTTTTCTACTTTTTCGAACTCTCCCATCCAAGAAGCCGCTCAAGAGCTTCTCTCGACACGGCGCTAAGCCTCTTCTCCGAGAGCGCGCACTCCCACCCATCTCATTTTATCGAGAAGAGAAGGCTGCCGAGGCGAGGACACCGGGAACTTGTCATTGATCGTCGTCGTCGTCTCGAAGCTGCTAAACGTCCCGTAAAAGTATCCATTCCTCTGCCTCCACCTGCCCCCCCCCCGCCCTTATGCAACATTTTTACGCATCGACGGCCCTGATCTCGCCTGTTGCAGTGCTAATGACTGCCCCAGGTATATCCGCAATTTCTCCCACTTGTGCACTACGTTTTCAACGAGTTTCAAGGGCGAGCGGGAGGCTGGGATTCCGTATTTGATCCTGTACGAGAACGAGAGTAGACAAGCCGGATATCTTGATTCCAAACTTGAGTTTACTCCGGCGGGACCTGAAAACCCGGGAGAGTTGCATTTTCCGACACTGCTGCCAACGTAATTACACCTGCGAATTGGCGGATGTCCACTTCCGACTTTTCCAACTTCCTCGTCCGAGCGTGACGCACCGCTGCAACAGCAGCTACAAATCCCGAGCCGACGCTCTCATCCCAGCTCGACATGTATATTTAAAACCTCGGGAAGCATTTTCAAATTTGCGAGCGAAAATCCGAGCGAATTTTAATCACGCGATATTTACGCCTTTGTGTATCTCATCACTTGCGTCACAGTCGTGCAACGTGCGTGTGTGTACCTCCGCAAATCCATCAAGCCCGCGCTGAAGTTTAATTATATCCCACTTTTAACATTTTTAAACGTCGATCGATCAAATCGAAATCAAACCCGGTGAGCTAAATTTAATCCGGCGAGTAGGGAAATCTGGGAAGGCTGGCGAACGCACCACCCGGGTTTGTTTCCCTGTCAATGGTCGAGCGGAAGAGAGCACGAGTGCGCCCATGAGATAAAAAATGAAGAGCCGCGCTCGGGTGTGTGCGTGTGTAAATTATTGTGTAAGAGCGAGGAGGCGGAGAATTCGTGAAATTGCGGCGGAGGCACGAAAGGTCGGAGATCGGGGAGAGAAGGTATAACAAAGAGAAACCGACTCTGCGTTAATCGCAGGCAGGAGGAGGAATAAAAATAGCAGCGGCCAGGTATACGCGTTATAAGCGGCTCCGAGAGGGAGAGAGGAACTGAACTAATGGCTCGGGTGCCGCCGACGGTACTTTATCAGAAGGAATGGCCGTGCGCTTCCCGCTCGCGAGGAAGACCCTCGTTACCGCACTCTCGGAATAATCCTAAATACGACCGCCACCACCACCACCACCACCACCACCACCATCATCATCATCATCATCATCATCATCCTCGTTCTCATCCTTATCCTCGTTCTCATCCTCCTCGTCCTCGTCCTCGTCCTCCTTCTCGTCCCTGTTGTCGCCCCGGCCCGCGACAGAAAAAACGGCCTGTGCGTTCTCTCGGAAAACTCGCTCTCCCGTGAGCAGACGCATTATTATGGCCGACTCGGGTATAATACCCGTGGATCGCCGAGAGGTGGAGGACCGCGGGGGGAGCTTGACCCAGATGCAACGAGAAACCAGGACCTGTGACAAAAGAAGTGGGAAAAGTCACCTCAAAGCGGCTACGGCGGCGACTTGGAAAGCGCCAAAGCGCAGAAGAAAAATGAGGGGGGCTGAACGACTCCTTCCTCCTCCTCCTCCTCCTCCTCCTCCTCCTTCTTCTTCTTCTTCTTCTTCTTCTTCTTCTTCTTTTCCTTTTTTCTCTCTTTTGCTCTCTCGCTCTACGACCGATCACACGGGCGATAACGCCGACTCGGCTTTTTCTCGCCCAGCGCTAACCATACCTGCTACTGTCATTTTATAGCTCTATTTTACCGCCGCCGCCGCCGCCGCCGCTGCCGCTGCTCTTCTATTCCTCTGATTGTGTGCGATTGCCTTACATAATTCATCGGAGGTAGGCTTTCGTCCCCTCCCCCCTACCCCCGCCGTCCCACTCCGCTCCTTACAATAATACGCATAATGCAAGCGTAAATCAATCTTTCGCCAGACATCAATTTTATTGCCCGCCTCGATTTTCTTCTTTCGTGATAATCAACCCCCTTTTCTCCTCTCGCATTTTCTGGCGTATAATAGAAATGTTCCTGTACACTCGTCAATTTGTTCCCAAGTCAATTCAAGTTTGCTCGGAGAGTCGAAATACTGTGCTTCGAGCTTCCAACGACCAATTTTTAAATTATAATTCGTCAACCTTAGGAATTTTTAAATTTTCCAACAACCAATGATTTATAAATTATGATACAATTAAAAAATGGATGAAATATTTTGACAACATGGTTTTTTTAAAAGAAGTTTTAATAAAAAATGACGTTTGATTATGCGTAATTTTGAAAATAAAATTGTCGATAATTTCAGGATTTATTAAAATTTTATTTGTCAAGCATTACAATTTTATTTAAATTAAACTAATTAAAAAAGTGGAAAAATCTCCTGAGAACATTGCTTTTTATAATCAAATATAAGGTGTACCGTGTAGATTCGTACTATAAAATCGGTGACTATTATTTCATTGTTTAAAAATAACTGTTGCATTAGTAATATTTTTGCAAATATTTCATTTCATGGTAAAAAATTAATTTATTTAAATTATAACAATATCACGTGTTCCCTTTTTCCAATTATACAAGCTCATTTACCGGTAGTTTTCAAGGGTACTTTTTAGTTGACTGTTTTTTCCCTCTATTTGTATTATAATATATAAATGTTTCATAGCTTAAATACATTTTTAAACCCTTAATTTTTGAAAAATTTGAAAATGTTTGTAACGTTACAAATCTGAAGCTTAATTAGAATAGCGGAAAAATTGTAAAGTCTCTTGATAAAAAACACGTTCGATAGCGGCAAATCATCCGTAAATCTCAAACGGGAATAATTCCGGCTGTTGAAATACACGCATAAAGAGCTTAATTAGATAATTTAATCGACAGTCCAAAAGAGAGAGAGAGAGAGAACGAGAGAGGAAACCGCGATCCCGATAAAGATAAAGCGCCACGTCTTCACCGTCTCTTTTTCTGCGTCTCCCTCTCTCCGAGAGCGAGCAACGCCCAGATGAAAAAGTTCGTGTGAAATTTCGTCGCCGACGGGACTAGGACGGGCGATCGGGTCGGAGAAGAGAGAAGAGGCCGCGGTCGTGCGCCCGAAGAAGAGTCGTCGGCTCAAGGCAAAAGGAGGCTAAAAAAAGGCGGCCGGGGAGAGGCTCCGATGGAGACGAGGAGCGAGGAGCGACGCGCAACAAGTAAATCTCCCGGCTGAAATGAGAAATCCCATAACAATCCCGAATCCGGTCAGCATTCCTCGTCCCTCTCCCGGTCGCGCGCTCCTCCCGGACGACGACGTTCGTTAACTCGCTCGTCATCCGCGCATTCGCCGCGTGCATTCCTGTGTAAGTTTGCGTGAACGGAGGCAGCCCCGAGGCCTCCGTATCTCGGCTCGACGGCGCGCGGGCGATCCGAAGCCTCTGGGGGAACGGCAGCGGCGACGGCGGCGGCCGACGGCAATTAGTAGCGGGCCACCGCGCCGTCAAGGGAACGCCGCCGCCGCCGCCGTCGACCGCGTCCGCTCCCTCTCTCTCCACCCTGCCGCCCCCCTTCTCGCTCACTCTCTCTCTCTCTCTCTCTCTCTCTCGGGCAGTGGAAAGGGGAGAGCCAGTTACGGCGAGAGGCAAGAGCGCCGGCGTAAAAAGAGGCGCGCATGAAGCGTGGAGCGAGTAAAAAAGCGAGAGAGGGAGGGAGATGCCGCGGGCTTTTTGTCCCGCCGGAGCGAGCGCTACTACACACCCCACAAAAATAGATCCTCGACGCGACGACGCCTCTCCTCCCTCCTCCCGGAGATGAGTCCGATAGAGCACGGCTCACCCGTTCCCCGGAAGTCGCGGTCCGGGCTCGAGGAGCACCAGCCCTTCTCTGTCTTCCCGGTAATCTCATCCGGGACGACGATTATCGCTCCAAGTGGATCCGTTATGGAAATCTCGCAGCTTCCAGAGCTGAGCGCGGAATTATGCAATCCATGCGCGACCAAGATCCCATCTCTCTCTCTCTCTCTCTCTCTCTCTCTCTTACTCTCTCTCGCACGCTAGAAACTCGTTTCCCCGGCGCACGGCCGTTAACTGTCTTCGCCTTCGCCTTGTCGCCGCCACTTGTCACCGTGGAAAGCGGTAAAAGGCTTGGTGCTCATCCTCGGGTGCCAACAACGGGACGGTGCGGGACGACGTCCTCCGCCCCCTCTTCCCTCTTCGCCACGGAGATAGACTAAAGGATGATTATATCGAAATTAAATAGGAGTTGCAAATCTGTTCTCGGATAATTGGAGGGTTGCGGAATCCAGCAGTAGCGGCACATTGAAGGGCACGGATTCCGATGCGGCGGAGCTGTGCGCTGGTTGAAAAGGTGGTCGGGAAATTGGAAGAGTAAGAAAAAAGCATTACGGTGTGAGAATAGAAAGAGAGATGGTAATAGAAAGAGAGGAATAAAACGTGTCTGTACGCTCGCGGCGTTCCTTTGCACGTAGAGACGAGGAGGAGGAGGAGGAGAGAAATGAGAGAACAAAGTGGCGAAAGCAAGAGGATCTAATGAAATAGGTTCGCAGATTCACAGAGGCGCGCATTTCGCGGACGTAATGGACCGGAGGTGTGAGGTTTTGCGTGAAATTAGATTCATTCTTTTACACGTGCTGACGTACTTGCTAACCTTTCCCTCTCTTTTATGTCGTTCATTGGCACATCCCTTCCTATTTTCAGTCCCATCCACTCTCAGTGTCAATAATCTTCGCTCTTTTCCCTTTTTTACCCTCGGCTGATTGGATTTCAGCGCCAGTCAAGAATCTCCCTCTTCTTTCATCAGTGCTTTTGCCCCATTTTTCACTTCCGCCTTTGAGGTTCCTAGCTGCATAAATTAAACTATTTTTTAATCTCGTGATATTAAGTGGCAATCGGTAGTCGTTCCTTCAATCTTTGAGCAGATAAAAAGATAAAAATTAATGGAAATATTCCATTCACCGTAGAAAAGATTTCTCTTCGAGAAAGCAAAAAGGCGGTAGTGATTCGTCTGCCGAGGAAAGGTTGTTATGTTCGAGAGCATAAACTCTCTAACCGCCGTGCCCGGGATAGATAGGCTTTAAAAAGAGGAAAAAACGAAAAAGTTGAGCAAGTGGGATGAGCAAGCAGGTAGTGCGCTCGGAGGAAAGAAGGAGGAAATATTGTGAAAATTACATCGAGTTTGAGCGCTCAACACCAGCTCGAGTCTCCTAGCTTCGGACAGAACTTTTTCCCAGGCACCGGTTGTCAATTTTCCTTCTGGTATCATCGGTGCTTCTCCGAGCCTCCGGTCGTTCCTGATCCTCGTCGTCTCCCCCCGAAACTATTGGGTAACTCGCCCTGTCACCGTGCTACACTTGTCTGCACTCGGTGGGAGATAGAAAGTACCCAGGCAGTCAGCGATTGTATTATTAAATAAATATTTTCGCGAAACGCATAACAATAGAAAGGCGGCGGAGGCTGAGCCGAACACCGAGTTAAATCACGGCTCCACGTTTTACAAAATAACTTTCCCCTCGTCGTCGGACTCTGCACTATTTACGTTTTTGCATTGCCAACTTTCCCAGTCAATTTTTTCGCCAAAACTATTACAATAAATTATAATTTTACAGTCGAATCCGCTCGAGCCATTTATCCTAGCCGAAAAGATTAAATGATTTAAAGAGATTGAAAAAATTCCCACAGGCCTCGGTGGTGCACCTATGCTTTTTTACCGGATTACGCGAAAATTGCGCGGGAATCGAAGATGAAGTACAAGCAGTGAGCAGTAGTGACTAATTCGGCATTTCGCTGTCGGGTTAATCGCATTCGCAGGGATGCTGGCTCCTGATTTCAATCAACAATAATGGGTGGGATGGTCTCGATAAAGCGTTCGGAGGGCACATTATTTCGGAATGGTCGCGCACGTACGTGTCTCGTTATTTGTACGTGCGCCTTCCCACGTCCCCTCTCCTCGGAAGGATGCTGTGGATGCTGCGCCGACCTCCACCTCCACCTCTTCTCGGAGGCGGCGGTTCGCTCTTTCGTGTCTATATCAGTCTCCTCGCATGACGCTGCAGCCACTGTCGAGATTATCATCGCTTCTCCCGAGCGACGTAATGGCATTGCTGATCAATGAGTCGACCAAGCGTCGACGCTCACCTCGCCGCGGCTCCCGCTAATCCCTCATCTCTAAAGGAAATAAACATCCTAATTAGCAGAGACTCGTCGTCGTCGTCTCAGTCGTCGTCTCAGTCGTCGTCTCAGTCGTCGACTTCGTCCTCTTCGTTCACGGACATCAACCGCGCGAAATTAAAATCTCCCGTCAAAACCATCGACTCCCATCCAGTACTTATCCTCGCTCTCGCCACGTCATTTTCACTGCGCTTTCACTCGGCTTCTTTTATTTTCTTTTTCCAAGGAAACCCTTCCCTCCCCCCCCCCCCCCCTCCCCCTCCGCCCCCTCGTCCCGCGCCCATCGCCCCTCGCACTCGAAATTCCTGACGCTCTAGTAATCCTTTACCTCGAGCGGCTCCACGGGTCGCTCGCCTTTTCAAAAAACCGAGCAATATTTCTCAGGCTGCAGCGTTCGATCGGGCAAATAATTCGTTACGAAAGTTTTCTAACGAAAAAACAACTCCCAATGGCTCTATTTCTTTGGATAGGTGGGAGTTGTCTTAGGCCGTCTTAATTACCCTCTCACTCCTCTACACCTACGGGATCTTTTTCACTTTGGGACCTCTGCACGAATGCTCGTTATTTCGTTGCAAAAGTGAAGTTGTAAGAGTGACAGTATTTACACGTCGAGTCATTTGTTAAGTGCGCTAAACCCAATTCCCCGGAGATTTAATTTAAAATAATTAAGCATGAGGTAAGCTTTTGGGTTTTGAAAGGAGGAAAACAAAATTGTAGCTGCCTCTACAACGTGTCGAATCCATAAATTTCAGAGTGCTCCATCTACTCTCGCAGACGGCGGCGAATTGTACCCTCGAGTATTTAATCTATATATAGGTAATGAAAGTCTTCTAATAAATCCATCAAAATCTTAATCGGATTTCTATATTACATCCTCGGGTGGAATCGATGCATCGGCATCTCTGTTCCTCTACTTTTACGCACAATGGCACGAAAATTCTCCATCCTGTATGGATGCTGCGAGCGACGTCGTCACTCCACTTCATCTCTCTACGCCTTCGTAATAACAGGCTCAGACCCATTTATTGATATATCGTGTCGTTGCCTACGGTTATCTTCGCATCCACACGAACATTTCACGTAACATTCGTTTAAAAAAGTTTCCTAGTTGCAGAAACTCGTGAAAACTGTTCAATATTTCAGGAAAAAGAATTTCACCATTTTTCGCTTCGAGCTCATATCAATTCCAGTCTATTTTCAGAAAATTTCATACATTTTTAATCCAAATCCGTGTAAAAAATCAAGATACTGGCTTGAGATCAAATTAAGCAATGTCGATTCATACACAAGTGGAGAAGTCAAGTGGAGAATTGTTGGGGAATTGAATTCTTTATGCCTGGAAATTGTAGATTAAATTTTAGCTTTATGAGAAAGAAATTTTACATTACAAGAGCATCTCATTGATCAAATTTAAATATTAAATTGATTTTCAACTGTATTTTTTTTAATTTGGTCAAGCCATTTCCTCGAATTAGGATTGCCGAGAAGCAGTTTACACGCATATTATTTTCTCGCAGTTGAATTTCAGCTATTTTCATTCTTAGGCATTTGCTCGTGATTTTATATTGTCTTTTAGCTGTTTAAAGTTCTTTGTCGTTTATCGAAGAAACTACGAACCTTTGATGAACCGTCGGTGACTTTCTGCTTTGAGAATGAATAAAAGCAAGGACATGACTGAAGAATATTCTTTGTTAATCCAGTACAACAATAAAGTATTTTTTAGTATCAAGTATTATGTCCGACGAGCAGTGCAATCATGGAGATTTAATCTGCATATTTGTCTTCTTTTTTTTTTTAACTAAAGCTTCCTAGGTGAGCTATAGGTGATCTCGGAGTGTATTAACATCACAATCAAGTGCTCGAGCTGCTTTCCAATATCGACGAATTTATTATCAGATTCAAATTTGTTTATCAGAGGTATCTCGATGCAAAAAGACTTTTTTTTTCTTTGTAATGAAAAGATTTTTGTACGAAGAGATTGTTGAATTCTAGCATTGGCTCTGCATAGTTGATCGATTGTTAGGATTGTCGAGTTTATTATTTGCTTTTTGCCTCGTAAAAATTTATTCCTTCGTAATTATCAAATATTAGCGTATAAAATTAAAAAGTATAATTAACTTTTTAAAACTTGATCTATTTTTATGTTCGTTTTAAAATTAGGTGAACTAATAACAAGGCGATGGACCTGTGTGAAAGTTCTTTTTAGAGTTCCTCATAATTTTGTACAATAATTATGCTACACCTTTAATCAGTTTGCAATTTACCCGCTCGCGATTAACTCAAGGAATCTTTGTAAACCCCGCACAGTAATTTGCGAATTCGA
The DNA here is from genome assembly GCA_018907245.1 of Eupristina koningsbergeri. Lineage (NCBI taxonomy): Eukaryota > Metazoa > Arthropoda > Insecta > Hymenoptera > Agaonidae > Eupristina > Eupristina koningsbergeri. Next base: position 1,061,022 of record JACCHV010000151.1, read on the forward strand.
ATAATCTCTCAACATAATTTTTCTCAAGTTCGTTATGTTGGGCGTTCGAAATAATTCTAATCGCCTAACCCGTGCCGCGCAGAGGTATCCGCGACCTAAAGACCACCTTCGAAATAAAGCCGGCAATTCAGGAAAAATAAACTAATAGAATAAGGGAGCGTTGAAAATTTACGTAAAATATGCCAAATAATACTTGAGATCTCAAAGCGAGTGTCTGAGAACGAAGGTCTCCCTTTAATAACAGTAGATTTTCGGATGCTGGAGAATCTCCGTTTCCCAATTTCCATTTTAACAATCACTGTCGACATTTGTCGAGTGTTTGGAAAAGTACGAGACACCTTGAAGATTACTCGCAAGAGTATTTCCAAATTGTCACGAGGACTAACAAGGAGAGGAGAAACGGGGGGATAGAGAGAGAGATGGAGGCACTGGGATTCGGAATATTTTACAGGGTGAGTGCCCGTGTCACGCGTGTATTCGGGTTGGCGCGAGGAGATTTCGACAGCGAGCGACGGTGGGAACGGCGTCTAGGAAGTTGACGCTAATCTAATCTGCTAATGATATACAATTCTGGAAGTACGTGATGCGGTGGACTTAAATGGATGTAAATTTCGTGCTTTCGTACACGGGATGCGCGCTGGCATAACAAAGAACCAGATCTTGCGGGCAAGCATGCGAGAACAAAGTGATTCAAGAAGCACCGGTTGTTCCGCTTTGCTTTGCTTTCCTTTGCTTTGCTTTCCTTTGCTTTGCTTGCTTTCCATGTACTTGAGGCCCCGAGCTAATGCCGAGCGTAATGTCGGCCGTAAATACTTTTTGCGCGAAAAAGTGCCCCGGCAATGCGAGAAAAACAATCGCTTGTGTGCTCATCGAGCGGCGGCAACGAGATGAGCTCGGACAGTCGTCGGAGGCTGACTCGCGAGCGAGCGAGCGAGCGAGCGAGCGAGCAAAAACTTGAGTGCGCGCGAGTTTTATTTTCGCTTATTATTTTGACACCTGAGAGCCAAATGGAACTCGCTTTTGACGATGTAAATTAAGTGCCGGCGCACAATTTTGTAACACCTGCCTCGGAACTTTAAACTTTAGCGAGGAATCCGTGCTAAAGTCTCCTGATCTCGTATATTTTAATCAGTTCAATTTATTTCGAACACCGCGGGGGAGTTTTTATTTAATTATTTCCTCTCTCTCTCTCTCTCTCTCTATCTCTCTCCTCTTCATTAGTGTCTCTGAAAGAATTTCAATCTTTTTACCGCTTGCAGAATTTACTTTCCACAATTCTTCTCTGTGATAATGGCTCGAGCTATTTTTATTATTGTTTATTATTACATTGCTATTACGTTACTAATAATTTGACGAAGGATTTGAAAACGAGAGAAATGCTTTAAAGATATTGTTTATAACTGTGAAAATCATCCGTTACTATTGACTCTGATTTCATCGAGATTCTTGTCGGCTTGCACAATTTTTACATCGATTACAGTTTGAGAAGTCGTTAATCAGAATTCGAATAATCAATAGAGTCGTGCAGTGTCAAATCAATTTACGTAATGCAGAGAGATTGTCGTATTGTGTTCCTCAAATCGAGGAGTCTTGAATGTGTTTAATTTAAAGTATTGCATCATTGTGACTTTTAAAATAGATCGATCAAAGTGTGCAAGGGCACGATAAAAAGAGCGAAATTAGTGGATTGGAGTGAAGGAGGCAGGAAAGCAGCGATCACTATAACGAGAATTACCAGGAAAATAATTCGGTGCTTTACGACGTTTTTTGGCGGAATCGTCCTCTTTTTTTGACCTCAATAGCTTGAAAAATTCCAAAGTAGTTAGCGAGAGAGAAAAGGTAATATATTTATCCGCACTCGGAACTATTTAAAACCCAAGTTTCGGGGATGGAAGAAGGAAAGAACGAGGGAGGGAGCGGTTTAGTGCGGGGCAAAAGAAATGGCACAAGCTTTGTGCCGGGTTAAGCTCGCAATTAGGGACGTCGGGTGCGGGGCGGCGCGAAGGCGAAAAAAGATCGCGTCTCGGTTATTGGCGCAACTCGACGACGATACGTCGACGCCCGTGAACCGGGTGGCGGTGGTGGCGGCGGCGGGGGGTGGAAGTTGGGGTGTGGGGGAGGACCAGAGCACTGAAAGCAAACAGAAACCCGAGCTGGGCCAAGAGCAGATTGCCACCAGGCACTCACCCTCTCTCCTCGCCGCCCGAGGAAACGCGAGCCTCCCGCGTCGAAGCCGAGAACGGAAACCTCTTCCTCCCGCAGCCGTGATTTTTACGAGGACGTCCTGGGAAACGGCCTAAGGAGGATGTCGCGCGGGGGCGGAAGGGGAGACATGCGCCGAACAAACAATCCACCTTCCATTAATCTTCTTTACGGCCGTGGGTAGGTCGGGTATTCTCTCAGCTCCGGGCCGAGAGGTAAAAACTTTTGCGGCTAAATGAATTTGTAACGCACTAATTAAAGTCCCGGTCCCGCTTCGTGTCTACCTCCGGAGGACCACCTCTCGTTTCTTTTGGCTCGCACCCTCCGCAGTCGCTTCTTCTTCCCAGAAAGATTTAGGTTCTCGGTTCAACCCCGCTCTCTTCCTCGGCATCCTGGCCTAGGGACGCGCGAGAAAGTTCGAGTCTCGGACGAAGTTTAGCCGACTGTACAGTGCTCCGAACCTCGGCCATGCCACTTGTGCGCTTCCGAAGTCCCGAGCGACGTCGGTGGTGCATGAGTCTGTGTGAGAACGCCGAGGACTTGAAAGTCGTCGCCGCCTTCCTCGAGTTCCCCAACTCGCCCGCCTCTTCCCCTCGGATATACATCGCTGCGTCGTCGTCATTGGGTTTCGAGAGAGAGAGAGAGAGAGAGAGAGAGAGAGAGAGAGAGATAAACGCATCTCGATTAAAAGAGAGAACAAGGACGTCAGATAAGTTCGGATACTGGAGAAGCAAGGATGCCGTTAATCGGGGAGCGAGAGCGAGATAAAAATAAAGCGCAATCGGAGCGCTATTGAAGAATTCGCAAGGAGGAATTAAAGGAGCTGCGTCGCGGTGTCAAGTGAAAAATCGCAAAAAGGTGCAGATGCTGGCCAGCCTTCGCCCAGTCTCACATGTTTCGGCTTTCTATTTCCGTCTCTTCCTTTCCTCTCTCATTCGTTCTCATTCCTCCTGCTTCTCCACCTTCGCGTCGGTGTCGCGGACCGACTTACAAGAAAGTCGAGTATTGAAAGAATTGCAATAAAACGAGGAGAAGGAGAGGAGGGGGGTGAACGTGAACGGGAAACAGCCGCCCGTAGTAATTCTCGGTAAGCTCCTCTTTCCCTCTCACTTGCTCGATACGCAAAAGCGGCAAAAGTGTGAGCGAAAGACAGAAAAGAGCGAAGAAAAGGAGTCTGCGAGACTGCTGTGCAATAATTTATTCAGTTTAGGCCTCCTCCAGTCAGACCTTCGTGCACGTCCTCCGCGTGCATAGCACTAGTACTTGTTGATGAGGACTTTTCTCTCTGTCTCTCTTTCTCTCTCTCTCTCTCTCTCTCTCTCTCTCTCTCTCTCTCTCTCTCTCTCTCTCCCGGTAGTCCTGATCGTGGGCTGACTTGCTTGCTCGCTCGCTCGCTCCGAGTCGCGGCTCGATCGTCAATAGTAATGTATACGTGGAAGTCGGTGTTTCCCCCTTCCACCCACTCCCCCACCCCACCCTTTCTCTTTCGCTTTTTCTACCTCGCTCCCGGCGGTATAGGTGTGAGAGCGTTGGAGTTATTGCAGCTCCAGCGCTCAGTAGAGCGGTTGGAGGATAGGAGATGGAGTGGAGTCCGAGAGTCTGCCTAATTTAGGCTACGGCTTCCGCTGCCGCCACAGGAAACGAGTCCCAGACTTTCCTTGCCTTTCTCGGATGATCCCGGGTGCGAAGGATCGCGTGGGTGCGACGGATCGGCGATAGACGTCGAGGCAATTCGGTTTGGTCCAGGGCGACTCGGAGCTTTTGCAGTCGGGTTGGCCGAGCGAGTGCGATTCCTCGCTCGCTCGGGATGTGCGCCTCGAGCCCTGCATAAACCCTATTTTATTGGCTCACAGTTGCCGCGGTCCTTCCCCTCATATTCTCGTTTAACGTCCAATCGATTTCACTTGTTGATACGAGGTCGCTTTATTAAATCTTACTTCGGAGCTCCCGACGCGTTTTCTTTCCTCCGCCTCGGGCATCTGGGCCGCTCGGATCGAATTAAATAAGTAAATGAGGGTACGGCCGAGGGGGTTCGGAGGTCGAGGGGCCACGTGACGCACTACGGCTGCGGCTGGAAATTAACCCGAAATTGCAATGTGGGCTGATGCGAATGCATAATTCGATAATAACCCGGATGCTCGCTCGCGTGTCTGGGTAATGAGACACTCGGAACGCGGTAACTTTTGAGGAATGACCGGGTTGACACATTTGCTCGTCAGATTACCGCTGCGAGCTGAATTTTTAAACGAGCGGCGCGTTTCTTGACTCGCGCACGCAAACGAACACACACAAAGGGATGAGCATTAAAGCGCCTGACAACATGCCGCAGCACTCAGCGTGAATCGCTCGTTTATCTAAATGACTACTGGGTGGTCCAGCATCCCTTTGCACTCTCCCTCCCCCCTCCCCCGGCCCCACTATCTTTCTCTTATTTTTCTTCGGTCCTCTTCTCTCTCTCTCTCTCTCTCTCTCTCTCTCTCTCTCTCTCTTCCTTCCTTCCTTCCTTCGTTCATTCATTCATTCTTTCCTTCTTTCTTTCTTTCCTTCCTTCCTTCCTTCCTTCCTTCCTTCCTTCCTTCCTTCCTTCCTTCCTTTCTTCTTGAGGATCCAGTTTTTGTTCGCGCAGCCTTGTATTTCTCTTTTGTTTGCTCCACACAGTGGCAAGCACAAACACCAAACTAACCCAATCAACACCCCGTCGTCTTTGGCAGCCGAGCTACAAGAAGCCATCACTTTCCTTTTATACAACAAATGCGTTGATAGGTCGGGTGGACCCAAGATTACGGCATACCGGCTTCCTTCTTATTCCTTTTTACGGATGGGACGCAAAAGAAAATAAATATTACTTCGGGTCGCCCGAGATAAAACATTCCGTTCTTTTTCCCAACCATAGTGTTTCAGTCTCGCGAATTTTCATTTCCGCAGGCGCCAACCAATTTCTCGCTACGGAAACCGACTATTTTTCCTCTAGCCTTTTCACGCTTAAACGAGAAAAGGAAAGTTCTCCTTTTCTCAACGGAATCAAGCGCAAAGTTAAACATGAGTAATACCGCGCAGAGCCAGCCGCCACATATTTTACTTGCACATCATTAACTTGATGAACGGTATTTTTACACTTTATCTCCGGGAATGAAAAGTACTTAGTTGAGCTTAAGACTTGAAACGTCATTATGACTTTTCACAAATTATTCGGACTTGTCATCGAGTCGTTAGAATTCATAATTTCGAGTGGTTTATTGCTTCAGCGAAAAGCGTAACACCTCGAGGGAAAATAGAGGTATTCCTTTATATTTTTTTAAGCCGAAATTAATTGCAAGAGAATTGCTCCGGGAATTTAACATTTGGAGCGGTGTTTGCAGCGCTCATTAAAAATGTACAGCTCGGCGGCGAGGTCTCGAATGCCAAATGAGCCGTCTGCGATGAAAATACAGCCCGCGTTCGGGCATAATCTCGGGAGCCGGTGGGAGGACGGAGGGGCAGGAGGGAGCCAAGTGTCGGGGAGGCCCGAGACCGATCAGACGTATCTCCCGGCTCCGAAAAAAGGAAATGCTCCGGTTGCGGGGGCGGCGACTGCTTTTGCGCAGAGACGGCGGGCGCTCGATAAAAATGGGTCAGCGCGTGGACGACCTCGAGAGGAGCGTTAACGACGCGTTCCACGTGCGGAGGAGTCGGCAGGGGAGGGGGAGAGAGGGAGGGTGGTGGTGGTGGTGGAGAGGAGGAAAATTCCCAAGGCGGCAATCGAGCGCAGCCTCCAGCTCCATCCGAGAGAGCATTATCCCCGATAATACATGCGTGCCGGGGCGGGACGCCGAGGGAAGATGGTATCGATGACTCTCGGCCCGATTCCGCGTGCGACGTCCCGCTCGTGACGCCGGAACAGGAATCTCCGTAATCTCTTAACGATGCCCCATAAATCTCGCTAATGCGACTGAGCGAGCGCGACGCTTAATCAGTCCCTCACTCGAAGCGTCTCGACCTGCGCTTTCCACCCAGCCTCCCTTCCTCGGATCTCTGATCCTTCCCTCCTTCTCTCTCTCTCTCTCTCTGTCTACGGCAACCTTCACGCCACTCGAGCCGTGTCATGGCTCCTCTTAGGATCGACCTTCTTTCTTCCCCTCCTCCCTCTTGAGGCTTCGGGTTATTTTCCTCCAACGTCGGCTTGCCAACCGAAGCTTTTCCTACCCGAGAACTCGATTTTTCAGCAAGTTAACGAGTCTCAGAAAATGATATCTCCGTGAGCCAAGCTGCGAGATAAGGGTATTCCTCCGGTCGGGAAATAAAAAGTGTGCAATTTCGCTTGATATTGGATCACCGACGAGGCTCCCTTCGGCAGTTTCTTCAGTGCCGCTACCGCCGCCACCCCCCCCCCACCCGCCACCCTCGCTGCATCGCTACTCGACTTATGGCTTTTTATTATTTAATTGATGACATACTCTATCGGCGAATCGATATCTTATTCTCCTGCCAAATCTCTGCTGCTTTTTCATCCTCGGCTCCAGTTTTCAACAGCTTTTTCGTATCGACCTCGAAAGTAAGCTGCTGTCTCTTAAAGTAAGGAAGTATAATCCTTCCTATAACTTTCGCAAACTTCCCTAATTGGCTATTAATAAAAAATTATTCGATAATTACCGAGATGCAAATATTGCCCACGAGGACTGGACTGCCCGGGAATACAGTGTGCGTGTATTCAAAAACTTCGCAGACACTGGCAATATCTTTTTCCATGAACAGAAAGAATTAAAATTAGATTGGAATCTTCGGTTAGAAAATAGAATTTTTGCTCCCTCCGAAATCACCCGGTAGCTTGTGCAAATAAGCTCGTACTTTCTGCCGAAGAACGAAAGTATACCGAATCAACGGGAAACGAGCTAATAACAATTGTCGACGTCTCTTTTTTTTCCCACGTGCACCTTGTGCCTTTAATTATACCGAGCGCACACGGCTTTGGGGTCAATTCCGGGGGATAGAATCCCGGCGCAGCCTCCGGGGCTCCACGTCACGAACGGCGTGGAAGGTGCCGGAGCCAAAGAATAGGCTTATTAATTAGACCTTTGGATCGTGCGGTGGTGTGGGAGCGTCTTATTGTATTTTGGTGGTGGTGGTGGTGGTGGCGGCCCGTCGAACCACGGGTATGCGAAACCTTCACCGGGGTTACGGTGCGGGCGATCGACATCTCGCACACACGGACGCGAGCGCATGGATTAGTCGTGTCAAAGCCCTGGAAGCCGTTCGGCCCGCACACGCCTGTATAAATAGGAACACGCGTGCTCGCCCTTTCTTATTTTCCGCCTACTCCACGCCTCTTTCGCTCTTCGCCCCCCCCCTCCTCCCTCTCGCACCCCGCACTCCACGCGGGACAAAGAGTCGGGTATCGATTTTCCATTTTTTTTGCTCCCGCCCTTATTTACGAAACTTTAAAAATTCCCTTGTGTGCGCCCGTGAATATGTCTCGCAAGGGATAGGAGAGAGAGAGGATCCTCCTCCGCTGCGCCCCGACGTTTATTGCTCGCTCGATCGCTCTCTCTCTCTCACTCTCGTTATCACCGCTAGTCGCAAAAAAACAGGGTCCACTTGATAAAACTTCCAAACAAATGCGAGCCCTTTTTCCTTTGGCTTTGACGTTACATTGTGAGCGAGCCTGCGCTTAAGCCCTGAGACATGAAAGAGAAAAAATGCAAAACGTCCTTCAGAACTTGAGCTCGCAATTGCGAGAAATAATTTTTTACTCTGCCTTTGCTCTCTTTCCCACTCTCATGATCAGTCAATACTAGGCTTTTTTAATGAGCGGCGAAGGCGTGTGCTTTTGTTGTACAACTACGCGCTATTCTCCGACGAATGCCACGGTCGTCGCCGAGAGACGAGGAAACTGGGGTGCGAATAAAGACGATAAACACGCGTGGAGAGAAGAAAAATGAATGAAGGGAATAATGGATTAGGAGCAGGACAAATGATTGCAGGGGAATAGGTGTGTTTAATCTGCGGGAGAGAAAATAGAGATTGAGCTTTCGAGTTGCTATTAATGGAAACAATACTTCTCGTTTAGAGAATTGACTTGGTTGTCCCGTCCCGTCTGACCACAATCCGCTAATCAAAGACCGAATACCGGCTCTCACTCGCATTCCCCCTTCTTTATTCCCTTCCCTTCCAATTTATCTTTACCCTTCAACAGGTGTTTATAACAAAATAAAATAATATGGCGCATGCGTTGAGCTCGTAATACAATAGAAACAAGAATGACACCGCGCCGCAGTCTTTCAGCTAATTTACATAATTTTATGGCATTGCCAATTTCACGTCTAAAATGAAAACCTTGGACCTCCCACTCCGTTCTGGTCCGAGCTAATAGTGAGCTTATCCTTTGGATTTGTCTCCTTCGCAAGACTTTCGCCTCTTGGGCTTTAATTTTTATTTTGACAAAAGTAATGTCTCCATCAGCTCAATTTATTTTTTACCGTAAATACTTTTTTGTTTCCTTCTCATTTTTTAAGTACAATCTTCTGTATATGCATATAATATTTTTTCAACTCATCGACTGTACTCAACTTGCGGTTAACTTGCTAGTAATAAATATTTACAAATTAAGACTAAATTTAATTCAATTGTTCAAGAAAATTAAAACTGTGCACAATTTACCATTATTCTCAGATAAGAAATTGTACGCTATTGGTAATGTAAATTTCATCAAAATAGGGTAATACGAAATTTATGTCGGTAAAGTCGTTTTTACCGACGTCAATTTGTCATACGTTGATTTTACCCGTCAGAGAAGTTTCCGTTGCCGGTAATGCAGGGATTATCAGATGGGATAAGGTCGGTCATAGCTTACTCAATTCCTCTATCACCTTCCCGACTATTAACCACTTCTGCTAACTTACCTACTTGCGCAAAGATGGAATTTGAATCGTAATATTAAAGTTAAAGTTTTATTTTTAATACGACCCAAATCATTATGATTATACAACTAAATATAGTATTTTGCATACTCACGAAACGCTTGTCTTTTATTTCAGGGTCTTAATGGAGCAGAAGGAACTGTTCTACCAGGAAGAGTTTACAAAAAGGTTGCCATTGTTGAAAACTTTTTCGACATAATACATGCCGTCCACGTCGACCTCGAAGGTCGCCCTGGAAAGCACGCTGGACAAAAACGGACCTACAGGACCGTAAGTATTTCAAGATTACTTTTTTCAATTACCGGCTTTTATCCACTTAGAGTGAAGAAATTCATTATCGATCTAGTTCAGTATATAATACGTCAATTACTACCGTAGCCGTAAATTAACGTAAAGCTTAATCCGAGAACAACAACTAATTCCTTTATTTATATTTTACTGTGGCGCTTCTACATGTTTTAATTTTGCTCAATCATTTTCTCCATTCATTAAATCTCAATCTCATTTTCTCCTCTTCTCTCCTACTCTTGCTCTTCCTTTTCCTCTGTCAGCACTCCTCTTTCTCATTGGCTCGACGCGATCTACTTGTGATTCAAAACCTCAGGACACTTGTTGCACATCGCCTGCTTACTCGTGCACTCGAACGAGCGCGCGAACGTGAGCTACGCGATTCAAAAACTGTTTTACGCCAAGTCCATGTTACGCGGGTGCGCTATTCATCGAGCTGAACATCCTTCGGGAAAACACCCCCGACAATCTTCCTCCTCCTAAGCCTTATATGTGCCTAACGCCTACCCGACTAATTGTCTTCTTGTCGGAAATCAAAATCTGCATTGCAAACCCTGGAAGTTCTGTTAATTAAACTTATTCGTATTGCGAAGTAATTGCTCGGCGTCTAATCATTACTTCAGTCATCGAAATCATCGAAATGTGCAAATAAACTGAGATGTTCAGTTCGACGTAGCTGCCGCGGGAACTCAAATTATTGTTTATTTCGAAATTTAGAACCGAAAAATTGCAATTAAAATCAACTCGTTTGACAATAATTTAAATCGCACTTTTGCCATTATCAAATGAAATGCCGGAAAGAAAAAAATTCAGTTTTCATGGTATGGCATAAGGCATACTTCCTTTTAAGAGTTATTTTACGAGGCTTATAAGCCAAATAAACAGAGAAAGACAGATTATCGATCCAATGCCTCTACTTTGTTGCAAACTTATGAAGCCAACGCGGCTCTGGCGTTAACGATTTGAGGTCGCGGGCGTACAAACTTTGCGAACTAGTCACGTCAGAAGTTTAGACGAGCAACTCTCAAATCCATCTACTCCCCGCACATAAGCTTTCAAATAAATCCTATCGAATCATCTACTCGTGTCGTTGCCTTTCCCTTCATATTTTTTCGCATATTGTCGTGTACCTTCGTCTCTCCCCTTTGCTCCTCTTTTTTTTCACACTCACACGCATCCAGAAAAAAGGTTCGCAGTTAAATTCTAAGGAATGTTAATTAAGTCTTGCACATCGGCATTCGCTCGGAGCTTAGGAACGAATTTCCCTTTCCAAAAGCAACCATGCGAAACAGTCATTCAAGGGCCATCTTCCGCTTGATTTCAGATCACCGAGACGTACGCTTTTCTGCCCCGTGAAGCGGTGACACGCTTCCTCTTGGGCTGCACCGAATGTCAGCGACGACCCCGGACACCAAGTCCCACGAGTCTCGCCACGACGGCCCCAACGCCCAGCGCATCGAATACAGCCGTCACCTCGGCGCCACCGCCTCCCGACACCACCACCACTACCACCACGACCACCACTAGTGATCCTGCGGGCACTCCGCTCAGTCCTCGGCCTGCCACGACTCTCTCGAGCGGCGCCACCCTGACGCGGACTGGCGCCGAGCGCCCCAGAGAAGCCAGCCATGCACCGGACAGCGAGAACGTCCTCGTCGGGGGATCTCACCAGAATCCTCAGCAGCCAAAGAGCACAGAGACCTCCTCTGTGATAACGACGACCACTACCAAGACTTCCAGCACCTCTCCGATCACCTTGACTAATAATGCTTTGCCCGAGACCAATACCCTCGTTAAACCCAAAATAAAGGACGAGAAGTACAATCCTCTGAGTATCACGAACCTACTCAGGAAGGATCCGATCACAAGGCGACCTCCTATGCCATCTCAGCCTGCAGCGGTTACCTCGACAACTCTTTCTACTTTGTCAAGCGTATCCGAGGCAGAAAGCTCGGTAACGACGAGTGACACATTAGCAATTGGCCCCGTAAGTACAGACTGCGGTCCACGACCGATTCGAATGCTGTCGGATGAGTACGGCTGCAGATCAACTCCCTCACCCTTATCAATGACCAGTCACACAAGACCCTGGAGTCCTAGCATCGAATCCAAATGCGCGCCCATCGACTACAGCCTCCCTATCACGGCATGTTATCCGAAACAGCAACAACAGCAACAACAACAACAACAACAACAACATCAACATCAACATCAACAACAACAGCAACAACAACATCAACATCAACAACAACATCAACAACAACAACAGCAGCAGCAGCATCAACAGCAGCAGCAGCAACAACGACCCGAGCTGACAACTGAGACTCGGAAAGAGGCTCGAGAGGAGGACGAGGAGAGCAGCAGCGAGAGCGACAGCGATAACGAACGCGGGTTCTCCCCAGCAGCCGGGCTCATCGACACCAACCTCAACCTCCTGGCCACGATTCAACAGTTGCACTGCCAGGTGATGCTCGCACTGACCGAACGTCTGCGACCTCCTAGCACAACTCCGAGCCCTGCCCACGCCTCCGGAGCTCATGACGCTGGCCCTGGTGTCGATTCCTGAGATTCAGCGCCGCCGCCGCCGCCGCCGCAGCCGCCGCCACCAACCCCGGCGCGATGTAATTTTAGCATCGACTCTCTTGTAAATAATCACTGTAATATACGGAATGAGGAAAAGCCAAATTAATTGTTTGAGCAAAAGAAGAGTCGATGCTTTTGGCGCGGCGGCAAGCGCTTATGTAATTAGGATGTTATGCTACCGGGAGTAGTAGAAAGATATCTACTTGACGTAAATATTATGTCCCAATGTAATGTAATGTAATTTAATGTAATGTAATATTATGTAATGTATATCTATTGATTACCCTCTCCAGTGACGTACCATTGATTATAATATATCATACTATATTTAAAGAATTGCGATTATGATGCTAAAAAGTAAATACATAAATGTAAACGGACTTATGACTAGAGTATTTATTTCAACAACGACCTCATTTTCGTCCATTTCCTCTTGCTCCGTTTTCAGACAGGAAGAATAAAAAGACGCAGTTGAATTTTGGCTCGGGAATAATATATAGATCTCCGTGCTAATGACTATCACGTCTCCACAAATTCGGATGCAACCGTAGATCCGGTGTTAACTGAAAGCAAACCAGGAAATCGATCAGGAGAAGCTTTGGCTGTCACCCGGTTTACGCTGACCATATTATCGTGGCCAAACTCCGTAACTCCATTGATAACTGTCCTTTAGTTTAGCCCAGTGACTTTGTTACGTACTGATTCTCAACTTTGAAAATTATTTTCAATAGTAAATCGAAGTTTAGACTTACTTTTTGTGATCACTGATGCTTTAAAAGGAATACACGAGATGTGGGAGTTGTACAATTTGAAACTACCTCTAAGGGAATACAGGTGCAATGACTTTGCGAATTAACATGCGATTCGCAATTCGTAATTTGTAACTTACATCACGATGAAAAGCTCGCGCTTGAGAATTTCTTATTTTCTCGTTTCAGCGGATCTCCTCGTAGAGCAGAAAACGAGAACCGCCCCACAGTCGACCCCTAAGGATATAGCAGCCATGCCACGAGAATGTAAGGGATCATTTCGGAGATAGTTCGAGGATTTCTTGTTCTCTCCCACCCTCTCTTCCATTCCCTCTCCCTCTCGCTCACTCTTTCCCCCATCACTCCCTCGCACCCTTAGCCAAGGCTCTTCCGCTACGTAGAAGTTGTCGGATACTGCTGTTAGATGAAGGGAGAGAAGGTTTTAGGTAAAGACGAAGGTACAGTGGCAGCATCAACGTAGATGGCCAACCAGGGGGTGGTAGAAGATAGAATGGGGTGGGCTACTGGCACAGAGCAGCGGGAAAGAGAGAAGCGAGGTCGATGGAGAGAGAAAGAGAGAGAACGAGTAAGAGCGAGAAATCGAGGTGAGTCTGCAGTCTCTCAGGAGGGTGAGTTTGGCGCCGAGGTGTCGCACTCCCGCTAGGTCCTCCCTCTTCGGATCCCCCAGCCCGTAACCCTCTTGCTACCCTCGGCACTCCTTCCTTCCTTTTTCCCCTTGTCAAACTCTAGCTGTTGTCGATCTCTCTCTCTCTCTCTCTCTCTCTCTCTTTCTCTCTTCCCTTCTCCAACCCCTTTTGGATCGTCATCTGTTTTATCCCTTTTACTCGGCTTGGCTTCTCTCTGCCACAGCCACAGTTACGAAGGTCGCACAGAATACCACGACTATGCTCTTTTTATTCTTATAATTCTCTTTCTTTTTCTTTCTTTTCCTTTCTTCATCTAAATAAATACTTCCCTCTTGTACAAAAAAAGGAAAAACTTAAAGTGAGTAGAAAGGGGCAGAACATACCTCATGCAGCTTAGTATCTATACAATGTTCGCAATTTTATTCTTTGATTTTCTTTTAAAATACTTCGATACCTAAGCACATAATTCATGATTATATATTTATATTTATAATTATATAATAAAAATATTATAATTAAAAATTGATGGCCTAATGCAACTTTTATTTGATTGGATTCTTAGTAATTAAGTAATAAACGAATGAATAAATTTTATTTTTGTAACTGTCATTAAAGAGAACAACAAGAAAACATTTTTAATTATTAATTATTAATTAATATTAAAATATCTATTATTTCTTAATTTTTTATTAATTGTAATCATGGTACTAATATTTATGTAGAAAAACTGTATTAAATTATTGAAGCCAATTAAAAAAATATTTTTAATAAATTATACTTAGATTTATATTTGTGAATAATCAACTATATAATTAATTTGAACTATCAAAGACATATTGCGCATTTCTAATATTTTTTTATTTCTTTTTTTTAGTTAAAATTTTTGTAAAATGTTCAAATAAATTACGTAATGAAATAAAGAATATATTTCACGATTTTTACGAAATATTCTTATATTTAAGCCCACATAATTGTTGCTAATCAACAGCCTCTTCACTATTCCAAAAATATTTAATCTAACACAAAATATAAAATTATAAGCATTTTTTTATATTTCACATAAATTTAAGTTATACCTATAATTAAGTTGAAATTATAATTTAATTTATTTATAGTTATCAAAATATGTAATAAAATTTATAGTGATTTAAAATAAAACCCTATTATTCGTAATCTCAAGTTAATCATCTGAAAACTTACAAGATCCTTTCATGTTTAATACAAATATTTGATTTGTATTATTTAATTTTTGGTAATACCTAATACATATAAAGCTGATACAGTACTTATATTTTGTAAAATGTAATATAAAAATTTAAAAAAACATTATTACCAAACCTGTAAATTATTTACATTTATTATTTATATTAAATTGATTTATTTAAATTTTATTATTTTTTTTTGTTATTGACAATGAAATTATACATTTTTAGTAAAATATTTTTGTTAAAATATTATAATTAAACTAAAATACTAATGCTCATTTAGATATTGATTTGAAGTATGTTTTTTTTCACAATACTATCATTGGAAGATCATTTTTTACTAATTTATTAATATAAATCATATTTCTTAAAAAATTATGAGTAATTTAATATTTCTATTTACTTTTAAAAGAAATCTTACAATTTTTTAAAAAAGTTATATAAATGAAAATTTTTATTTTAGAATTTAATTTGTAAAATTTTTCAATAAAGTATTTCCTTTCAATTTCAAAATAATATTATGCTTTTAAATTTCTGCAAATTCGTAATTTAGAATAATTAAAATGTAATAAAAGTTATGTAATGTTAAATTATGATTAATAATCACAATAGGGATTTTATTGTATTAAAATCCGAAGAGACCGTATCAGTTTGGACTATCGATGGTAATCGGATGTAATATTAAAAAAAAAGCTCTATTTATTGAGATTTATTCTGTAAATTGAGAGAGAAGAAGCATAGTGTATTCTACAAATTTGTAATCAGTGGTTCAGTATTACATCTCGTGTATAATCAATCGAGGCGTATTATAAAGAACACCGAATCTCATTGTAAATGTAACTCGAGCAAAAGATTGATCCATAAATTACAAGGAAAGTCTCTAGCGGAAAAGCTCCCCTCGTCGAATTTTGGTGGAAGGCCCCGAGTTTCCAGAATCTCCCTCATTTATCACCTCTGGATAACTCATCAGCTTATCTCCCTTCGTTGGTCACATCCGATGTAATGCTTCGTGACCATTGTTTTAGACAACCTCTGACATTGTCTCCTTCGTCAGTTCGTCAACTTTTAAAAGTCGTATTCATACGTGTTGGGATTTCAAGTGTGACGCCTTAAGTACGTGGTGTTGAGTCCACGTGGTAGACGTTTGTCGATACCCCGTGCATGACATCTAAAGTATTAAGAAATTTTTCATTACTTTTTACGAGGATAAAAATCGTTTTAATAAGTATCAGAATTTTATTTATAACAAGTATGTTAATAGGTACATGATTTTTAAAAATATAAAAAAAAAACTTAATTATCCTAGTTTAACGAAACAAAATTTATTCTATAAAGAATAAATTGACACTTCGGTGGTTATTTCTTTATTAAAAATTTATTTAGAAAGTAAGCTGATTTTTCCACAAAGAAAATTTCTATTTTATAACGATGTATTTTTAGGTTCTATATTATTAACTTATCCATCAAAAATTGTATAAAAATTTATTTAAAACTTTTTAATAAATCACGATACAAGTATGTACTGTGTGGAATTTAAATACCACCAAGTTATAGATAAAAATTTTTGCAATATTTATCTAAGATGTTTATGACAAATATAATCCCAGTAAAGTCATACTATGTATCAAACAATGTGATGATTTAATTATTAAAACATGATCGAAACAGTAAAAAAAAATTCATCACAGATTTTCCTATGTATAAGCTTGTCAATATGATAAAAGTAAAGCACTTTTTATTTATGGATTCAAATTAGTGCTTTTTAAATTGCCATCAGAAAATACAAGTGTTTTATTAAATTTAAAAAAAAAGAAAAAAGGTGTGTCGTTGATAAATTGAGACATTCGTCACATAATAAATCTGGATGAAATAATTTGTCACCGCACTCTTATAATTCCTCTGCGTTTCTTTCCGAATTCTTTTTTCGTTTCTCAATTTTGGAAAAAGTTACCGAAACGCCTTACTCTTGAACAAGATGAATTGTCTCGAGAAATTTCCACCGAAGGAAGGAGTACACCATAAGCTTCTTTATTATCGCAAGATAAGGACGGGTGCTTTCGAGTTTGAGCTCACATTGACGGCTCCCCTAAGTGTGTCTTTGTACTTTTCACTTTTACTAATTTCCCGGGGACCCCAGCCGCGCACGGAAGCTGGGCCGATGAGCGCAGCTTTGATAAATGGCCTCGTTAGCTTAAACGCCCGCGTCGTCGGTGAAAAACTTTCCTCGACCCTCACAAGTACCTGGACTCCGCTCCGGGTGAGCATCGCGTGAGATTCCTCTTTGTTTACATTGCAAAACCGAGAAACCTCATTAACATGCAATAACCGCTCTCGCTTCGTTTTCAGAAAATTATACGCTTTATGTCCCGGTTAATTTCCATTTACTGGCACTTGACGCACCGGGACTCATTGATCTCCAAATACTGATATATCACTTGCCGCCGCCTAAGTGAACTCGACGATATTTATTAACTATTGTCGCCGCTTTCTTCTTTCTTCTAGGTGGAAACAAATTATCTGCTTATGGCTACGTGACAAAGTGAAAATTCTGTAGGGGCTTTCAAAAGATATGGACTTTTATCGTGGTGCACGATTAGAAAAAACATATTTTTTTTTTTTTTTTTTTTTTTTTTTTTTTTTTTTTTTTTTTTTTTTTTTTTTTTTTTTTGAAAATTAGTAGGCTTTGTTAATTTTCCAATGGTATTGTTGGCAAACATTTGCAAAGAATAATTTTTAATTTATTATCTGTAACGGCTTGCAATTGCTACCGAAGTTAAAGAAGTGAATTGGCATACTTTTAACCGAGACAAGTAATTAGCACTTGTTTGCGGTCGTGTTGTGACTGGAAGATGACATATTGGTAAGAGTCGTCCCAAGTAATTAAAGAAGAATACTAAGGCTTTTTAAATGCGGAAGAGCCTTGGAGTGTTGATTTCGCTGGAGTCACTTGAAAATTGTCTTGATACCGAGAGAATTGAAGTGGTGGCGGAGCGTGTGAGAGGGATGCACCCGTCCGCACTCCCACACCCACACCCACACCGAAACCGAAACCGACACCGACGACGACGACGAGGACGACGACGACGACGACGACGACGATGACGACGGCACCCACACCTACCTATGTGTCACTGCTCTTCGGAAGGAAACCATATTTACTAAGAAGTGAAGCCCCACCACCGCTGTTGCATCCCCCGATCCCCTGTTCCATGTTCAGCTTAACTTGGTTTTCGAAATCAATCTTAGGCAGGAAACGCTTTCCCCAATAATTCTCGCATTCACGCATCAAACGCATTTATCAAATATCGCGGGAGACTTTTTTTATAATATAGTTTGTAGTAAATTCTGATTTTCGATTGATCCTTGTACCCATGTATTCTTGTTTTCACCTTTTCAACACGTCTTCATATTTTCTCTTTCGGAAACTAGACTGTAACATTATTTAATTTGCAAATATTATCGAGTAAACATTATTTTTTTTAAAACTAATTCAATTTATTTTAAATTTCATATTACCAGCAAATAGAATGAATAGAAGAAAAGAAATCTGAAATTACAATTTTCGCTGGAATAGAAATCACTTATTTTACGACTGAATCTCTAAGTATTGAAAGAAAGGTTTTGCATTGAAAACCAAAATTTTATTTCCCTATTCAAAGATAATAGAAGCAAAAACTCAAATTTATCGAAATTCATTTTTTTTTTACTATAAATTATGTGCTGATATTTAAATAATGAAATTAATAATTTATATCAATAATTAAAAAATTGAAAAATCTATTCGTGTTTCTTTCTTTGTTTTCTACAATTAAAATTAATGTTTATTTTAAAAATTTTATTACAACAGTTGATCACCAGAAATACCTTTTATGTAATTATTTAAAAATATCTATTGATTTGATTTGATATTTATGTATACACAATACTTTAATTTTGTTTTTATTACTTTTTATTAGAGTTTCAGTTTACATTAACTACATACTTTTTTATTAGTTTGTATTGAAACTAACTATATACTACGTATATACTATCTATAGATCATTTTTACGTAGGTTTGTTCAATAATTGAGCATTTAAAACAGTTCCAATTCAAAAACTTTAATGTTTAACATTAAAGTTTTTGAATTGGAACTGTTTTACATAAATGTAAAAACTAATAAATAATAAATAAAAATTATACTTTTATTATTTATATTTAATACAAATCTGAATATTTGCCGGTTGAAAAAATATTTAATATAAAATAAACACAAGCTTTAAAGATGTTGTCGGCAACATTTTGGTAAAAGGTTTTCTCGCTCTTAAGGTCTTTATTGTAAAAAATTATTCATAAAAATTGTAGACTAAAAATAAAAAAATATGTTTAAAACAAAATACAAAATATATTTTAATAATAAAAAATATTTAAATTAAATATTGTAAATATGGGTATTTAACGCAGATAGAACGCATATAGCTGGAGCAGAAGGAAATTTCAATTTCAATAAAATGTAAACGTGAACATACAAGATTTACATTATATCGGTTGAATGGTTGGTCATCTTGTTTAGTAAATATTTAAATTGAATATTCAAATATTGAGTATTTTCTCAAACATTTATTGTATTATCATATATTTGAATAAGGAATATTTCATGGATATTATTGATTGTTTAATTTTTATTTAAAAATTTAATTTCAATTAAATTTATATTATAATTAGGCTTTTATTTAATATTTATGAATGTGTATTGAGCTTATTGATATTATTTAACTTTTTTTCTTAAGTTTTTCGATATAAATCTTTGTTTTAACTGAATTTATCGGATCTATACAAATAATGAATGGGAAAATTTACGTAATTATTAAATAACAAATTTTTATGAAGTTTAAAGAGGGTTGAAAATGTTACGAAAATGTCATTGGTGCATACTCTTGAAAGACATGGTATTTTACGTAATCATTTTACATTCGTTCGCATCTTTTACTGCATTAAATATAATAAGAAAGGGGCGGGAATGAAGACAATAAAATAATTTTAATATAAGGGTTAACTTGTAAATGACAAGTTTACGTAAGTATTTCCTCCATCGATACATTTATAAAAAAAGATTAAATTATTTAAAACTTAAAATTAAATAATGTTAATCAGACGATAAAAATGTACGGTATTCAAATGCAATAGTTAGTTGATTAAAGTACGTATTGTGATTTACGTAGCTCATAAAAAAAGCAACGGTTAAAAAATTTTTACCAGATCGAGATCGTGAAAAGAGGGGAATTATTGGAGGAAAATGTTGTAAAAAAAAAAAGGACTGGTTGGTTTTAGAAATAACTAATTGCAATTTTTCGCAAGATTGTCCAGATGTCGATAAGCATCGAAAGTGGAAAATAAAAAAGAGAAAATGTAGTGGAGGATGTGAGGATGGTGAGGGGAAGCTGAAATCCGGAGAAGCCAAAGCCAGCTTATACGAAATGTAGAACTGCGGCTGAGACTGAGTTGGCGAACATCACCTGTACAAAGTGCAGTTGCCGTACGAGTTATCTTGTGCGCGCCCGGTCTTTGAAGTCGGAAAAAGGGCGGAGAGGGAGCGAGAGGGAAGAGGGAGAGAAAGGTGCAGTAGCCAGAGCCAGAGCCAGAGCCAGAGCCAGAGCCAGAGCCAGAGCCAGAGCCGTGCTATATAACGCGGCCAACACTTTTCCTCGTATTACTTAAAGGAGAGGATATAGCTTGCACACGGGTATAGGGCTATATCTCAGGGTGGAAAGCACCCTCGGTGCGAGGCGAGAGCGTATTATCCCCCTTTCCGCTCTCCCGGTTGCTCTAGTCTCTGTCTCTCCTTCTGCGCTTTGGCGTTCCCTTTCCACTGTGCGTCGGCGGCAGCTCTCTTCCCACCCCCGCGTGCCATACCACCCCGACACACTCTGTTTCCCCCAATTCCACCCGCTCACCCACCCACCCACCATACATCCTCTCTCCCTCCCTCCCTCCCTCCCTCGCTCTCTTTCCCGCTCTACCCCGCGCCTCGACCCGAAGGTGGGTGCGCCCTACTGGCGCCTGAATCATCCTGCCCGAGGCCGGAGTGAGAGTGAGCGGGTGTCGGAGGGGGCGGACACGACTCTGAGCCGAGGGTTTCGGCTTTGGCATATTCCTCGTCTCTCTCTGGCGCCCGGAAGGTCGGTGGTTGGCCGGGAAACGCGGCTACGGGTACGCGCTCCCGCGCCCCTCCCCCGCCCACACACGCGCAACCTCTCTCTCTCTCTCTCTCGCACTCGACACGTATGCACCATCCACCCACACGTGCGCGCACATTTTTTTACACGAACGTACGCAGACGCGCGCAGGAGGGTGAGAGCGAAAGAGAATTCAGAACTCAAGGTACTGCGGAGCGTACACGTGAGCTTGAAAGCACGGGGGTGCGCCCGGGTGTATGGGGAGGACAGGGACATAGAGGGCGAGTGGAGTGGAAACCACGCTGAAATGACAACGGGAACGATGACGAAGACGACAACTGCGCCGACGATGGGTACAAGAGGAAACGAGAGAAAAAGGAGAATAAAAGGGGGAAGGATGACCGGGGATGGAGCTGGAAATCTGGGGGTGTGGGAAGAAGGTGCAGGTCTGTGTAAGGCTTCTCTAATTATTTTTTGTCCGCTGCACGACAAGGGTGTGACTGCTTGCCAGCACTGACTCAAATTATATGAATAAGAGTCCGAGTTACTTGCACGAGATTGGCGCAACTGACGTCCTTTCTCTGCGTGAACATCCTTCGAAAATGACTCGAAACCCCATTTCACCTCACGATCTTATTTTATTTTCGTTTTCATTCTCGTTGCACCCTCAATTTTATTTTCCCCGATTATTTTTATCCGAATCGCAAACTCTGTTGGGATTCAAGACCAAGTTCATTCACATTGCGACCTAGTGACAATTATACCGATTCTTGCTCTCCTAATCATTTTTATGTACTTTAGCTTCCTTTAACAAGTCAATAAATAATTATTTTCATGCTCTTTTAACTTTTTATGTGTAAAATTGCCTTTCAACTTATTTATTATCTATTTGTTTTCGCAACCGAATCCATTTCATTCTATCTCGTAATAAGGTCAGGAAATTAATCAAGAATAAAATCAATTTTATTGCTTCTCAGGTGTATTTGACAATTTTTTTTCCTTCCGCGTGTAACATAAAGTTGCGTATTGAACTGAAGTTTTAATTACCATTCTATTTTATGATATACGAATGCAAATTAAAATATTTCATTGTCATTTTGTAAGAATTTGAATGGCAATACAAATCTGACATGTGCTTGTTAATTCTTAGATTCCATTGTATCAATAAAAACAAAATTGATTTTTTTTAAATCATTTACAGGTGTATCAATATGGATTATAAAATTTCAAGGCTTTCAATATTTGAATTAAAAATATTTTTGTTTTCAATCAATCCAATTTTCAGTTTTCAACTGACAAACTTTTACAAATTTTTAAAAAAATTAATTTAATCACATTTTATATAATAATATCGCTTATTATTATTTATTGATTTCAATTCAATAATTCCTACATAAATGTGTACTTAAATATCAATTAGTTTAATAATTCAATAATTAAAATCTCGATAATATTAGAAAATTCTAATATCAAGTTTTTAATTTTTCATCTCCAATATTTTTTTAATATTTTTAAAAAATTATTTGGCTCATCAAAAATTAATTTCCTATGTTATATAAAATATATAAAACTATACTATAATAGGTCACATAAAACATAACAGCAAAAATAATTAATTTCAAAATAATTAATAAAAAGTCATAAACTTATTGATTTAAATGGTATTAGTGTTTTAACATGTACTTAATAGTTTATTAAAATTAATTACGCATATCATAAATTATATTGTTTCAAAACTTAATTAATTTATAAAATTAAATCACTAAAAACCAAAAACATATATATGTGCACTAATTTAAATTTATTATGTTTTTTTTTAATTTTATTGTATAACTTTAAAGTCTATTCTTTATTAGTGTATTTTGGCATATTAAATAAATCAATCGCCTAAAATACGTTTAACCAAAAAAATAGTTTATTTACAGAAATTCATAACAGCACCTGGTTCTCTCATCGACCGTGTATGTGCTCTTTTGCTTTTAAAAAATTCAAAAGTGCTTCAAATAATTTTTAAAAGTTGACTAAATCTATACTACTTTCCTTCTCGTACACACACCTTTAATATACATACTCAAGCAACAATGAGCCAAAATGCCTATAGATTAAAAAATTAATTTTTTTTCATAAATTATTATCACATTTGAAAACTAATATTGTTTTAACATATAGTAATTTAATGACGCTGAATGATATAATACATACTAAATATTTTATTAAAACTTCAATTTAATTTTTTAAACGTAAAATATAATTAAATGCTTAACTGTATTGTTAAGTTTTAATAATTTTGTTTATTATATTTTGAAATAAATTTATATACGCATTTATAAAGTAGCCAAAAAAAAATAATATTAATTCCGGTACAAAAAATATAATAATAATCTTCATTATAAGGTAATAGTTATATTTTAAACTTATATTTTTATTAGGGGAAAATATAATAATGACTTAATAAATTAATTAGTAACACGAGGTTTATATTAGCTTTGTTTTGAATTATATATATTGTACATATATATTTTATTTCGATATTAAAATCATAAACTTCGAAGTATTTAATAAATATAATATAATAATAACATATAATATAAATTATAACGATATAATATACAAGTATTTTAAATACCATTGGTTTTAATTAGGATATCAAAATTAAGATATTAATAAAATAAGAAATAAAATCTATTAAAAAATAATTTATAATTTTTAATTTTTCAAAAATTTGTCATTTTTGGTACTGTGTTAACCCTCAATTACACTTTGAGAAAATATGTAATTTTGAAAATAAAATAATTAAAAAAATTAATTTTCGAAATAATAGCGTTACTTATTAAGATTAAGGATTATTTCAAAATTAAGGGCTAACAGAAAATTAGTAAAAAAATTTAAAAACACGTTTTAATATGTACCAACAAATATATTATTTTATTTTGTGATATCAAAGAATTTAAAAATACAAAATTTTACTATGTTAAATATAAAATATAATGCAATTATAAAACAATAACTCATGGTTCAAATACTATGTAAGTAAAATGGATGTAAAATATTTACTTAAATTATATTTACAATAAAAAAGTTGTTCAATTGTTTGTAGTTGATTGGATACTTATTTATGTCCAGAAATGAAAAACTATATATCTTTTATCTATTTATATGAATATCTGTATCTTCAGTTATACAATTTTCAAAAGATGTTTTGTATAAATGTAATTTATTTATTAAAATTACTTGTATTATTTTGAATTATTAAAGTAATTTATATATTTTTTAAATAATTGTGCTCAATTTCTATAATATAAAAAATATCACAAAAAAAAGTTAAATGACCAATAAATTTTTAATATTATGTATTTTATTGATCGTCAATTGCGGAAGAAGAGTTCAAAAGTGGATCACAGTATTGATAGATAAATATATTTTTACGCATATATTGTTAGGACTTTTTTTTTCGATCTATCTCACACATATGCGAAAACATACTTCGTATGTAAGTACGTGGTATGCTGGGAGAAACCGAAGATATGCTATTTGAGGGTTATAAGGGGTTGGTTGTGCACAACTAGAGGGTAGAAATTCGCAAAGACCGAGAGGATAAGGACAAGCAAGAGGTAGTGAGGGGATTTGGAGAACGGTGAAGGGCAGAAGGAAGTGTATTTGTTCGTAAGGATAGTGTAAGACATTGACACGATGTTCTATCTCTCTCTCTCTCTCTCTCTCTCTCTCTCTCTCTCTTTCTCTACCTCTACCTCTACCTCTCATGATTCGTTTGCAACCCTCTGCCGTCTGCCAATCCAACCACTGTTACTGTTGGAAATGAAGAAGAGTAGCGAAAAAGGAGAACGGAAAAGGAGTGTTAAAGGGTAAAAGAGTAAAAGAGAGATAAAGTGAAAATACAGAAGATGAGAAGAAGACAAGGGGTTTCAGGGAATGGCACAGAGGGAACATACAGGTTCAGATCTTGAGATCGGGTGCAAAGTCTCGGGAGGGTGCGAGGGTGGCAAGAAAACGAAACTTGGAAGAAAATAGATGTAACGAAAATGAAGAAGGAGGATAATAGAAGGGAGTTGTAAAGAGCGCGAGTGAGTGGCTAGAGTTTCTGAGTGTTGAGCGAGCAAGACGAACAAAAGCGGACTTTAAAACTCGCACACGGACAGATTCCGGCTCTTCTCTACACCTTTTACCTATGAAATTGGATTTTCGCATTTTCCTCCGTACTCTCTCCCGCAGATGTACAAATTTATATGAACTCTTCCACAAGATTCATTATACTTATTGAAATGTACAAAATTTGATAAAATGGCACCGAGAATAATAAAAATTTGAAGAATAATGTTATCACGTTTAACGACGCGAGCTGGAAGAAAAAAAGGAAAATTGGGAAAAAGGTCGAGGTGTACAAAAGGGAAAAGGGAAGGGAACTGGAGAAGATAAAGTCGTCGGTGTATGTTATAGCGTGTTCATTTTCGTGCGAGGCAGTCTCGAGCGAATTTCTGAATTTCTCGTTGACGAGTTCTGAGTCTATAGGGAGAGTGAGACCGAGGCAAAGCAGAGTGAAGGCGGCGCAGGAAGGTACGATGTCAGATGCGGGTGTAGTCAGAGACACGTGAGGGGGTTGGCAGGGAGTGAGAGAGGGTGGAAATGGTACTATGGGCTAGAAACGCCGACATCGGAAGGAGCGAAACGAAGGGGGCGAGAAAGAGCGAAAAAGACGGAGAGGGAGATAGCGCCTCGGCGTAGACGAGGGTGAAAGGAGGAAAAGGGGCGGGGGGGAGGAGGAGGAAGGTTGGGTTGAGACAGCAGCGAGAGAGAAGCGAGAGAGAAGCGAAGTGAAGCGAAGCTGAGTTACCGAGGACTCGAGATACAGTCCCCTTTTCTGGACTCACACCCCTGTTCCTCGACCCCATCCTTTCCAGTTCCGTTATCCAAGCGTTCACTAGCTTGCTTCAAACTCTCTCCTGCTCTCGCCCCGTCCCTTACTCTTTCTCTGCCTCAGCTTCTGCGCTTGCTCTCGCCTTTCTAACCACCCTCTCAGTCTCTACGAGCACCCTCCCGACAACCCTCGTCCTATGTTCCTCGTCCGTTACCCATCCCATCCCACTACACCCCCATTTTCTCGTTCCCCAAACTACCTCCCCCCCCACGTTCCAAGTCTGAATATACCGAGGCATATTCTACTGTGCGCGTGTTCGTCCTTTCCAAGTTCTCTCTGCTCTTCCCTTTATCTCTGTGTCTGTCTAGCTATCTGTTCCTCTCCTTTTCTTGCTTCCTCCTCGGCTCTTGTACGTAGATAAACTTCTTAAAGCATACGCACATCCAGTCATACATCCTCCAAATCTCGAATTCTCAGTATTCAAAGTAGTATTTTTGAGAGTTTTTTTATCAGCTTCTTATTTTTTCGCTTTAACAACTGAGGCTTTCCTTTATTTTAGACGTACAAAAAGCTAAGAATGTCCTTATTATACGGCTGAAACGTTAGTTTAAAGTTTGTATTTATAGGTCATGTTGGTAATGGCAACAGGTGATTATCAAGACATCAATAAAATAATATTTATCTACTGTTCTATTTTCATTAGCTTATGCAACAGGTATATTTACATATTGCGCGCAATATTTTTTTATAAATATAATGAATTATAAATGGTATATTCGATAATAAATCTAAAAAATCAATTCAGAGTCGCAAAGAATTTTATTGGACGATCATTGTACTAATTACCATAAATGATAACATTGACTGGAACCGAGTAAATGTGGGGTTGAAAACACATATTTAATAGATTTTGTCGTATAACGCATCGAAATCAAAGTTCCGCTTCGACGAGTATTAGGATTATTGCAGTTGGAGCAATTTTCAAGATTCGCAATTTTGGTCGTCGGAAAAGTGGGTGCGCTATCTAGGGATTCTCTTGCTATCAGTCACAGGTCACCACAAGGACAATGAGCGACTCATATGCATTACGACGTAGTGACGGTTTGAGGCCTCGATTCACTTCTCACTAATCCAAATCGAGCTGCGCGCGCTTCATTTCCCCTAGAAAAGTCAATGTAAACGTGTGACAGCGAGAGCACTGATGCACTCGTACTCGCGCTGGAGCTGCGTCGCCCTGCTTATCCAGAGCCTCTAGCTTTGGCAGAGAGAGAGACATACGGGAACAGTCAAACAGACAGACAGACAGACAGACAGACAGACAGACAGACAGATATCGAAAGAGAGAGAGAGAGAGAGAGAGAGAGAGAGAGAGAGGGAGAGAATTGGTACACGAGTGGCAATGAAGGGTCTCTCCTGACAGCTAATCGATTGAACGGTATAATTTATACCACCCCCTGCGCCACCTCGAATGCAATGAGCGCGTTCCACACACCAGACACCTCCCGTCCCTTTTCGATTTCCCCGCCCCTCCCCCGCGAGCCCCATATCAGCACATACACGTGGGGCCGTCGCCTCTACGTGCAGAGTATATCGGGGCTGGGGGCCGAAGGGGGCGTCAGGCGCCGGGTGGCCACCGCCCCAAATAGTCATTGCCGACTTGTGTCGCGCATCGATTCCCTCCTCCCCCACCTTCCTGGACATCCGCGTATTCGAGGCCGCGTGTCGATGTCGGTGTCCCTATGCCACCCTGTCGACGGCATCGGGTGGCCGAGTGGATAACGGCTCGATATGCTCTCCACGAATATCGTCCAAAGAGGACCGCATAGGTGAGTTAGGTACGTGCGTGCGTGCGTGCGTGCGTGCGTGCGTGCGTACAGGTCTTTGAGTATGTGTGTACAGAGAGAAAGAGAGAATGAGAGAGAGAGAGAGGGAGAGAGGAGGGGGGAAGAATGGATGGGGTTGTGGACCACATGGTCAAAGCTACAACCGCGGGGGATGCTTTCACGTTATCGCTGGACATGAGAGCGAGAGGGGCCTGGGGGAGGGGTGTCGAGACCTGTGGATAAAGAGCTAAACTGTGTGTAGTTACGTTCGTGCATCATAATAAATATACACTTGGCTGCATTATCCCTTTCTACCTTCCTCCCTCCCCTCCGCCCACCCCCTTTCATGTCACCCACTTTCAACCCCATTCCACCCCCGCAGCCCCTACCTTTATGTACGACTACGCGCCGATTCCTTTTCCACGCGATTACGGTCTCCGCGTCCTGTCATTCCCGCGTACGCTACTTCCACCCCTTCGCAAAAACCCCTGCCCCCCTCGGTTTCAAACTCCTTCCTCGAGCTCTTGTGTGCTCGTGGAGCTGCTTCAACTGCATAAGCAATGAAATTTATTGTATTGTTCTATAAAGCACTTATGCAATATTTGTCTGTCGAAGAGAAAATACAATTTTTAAAGGAACGTCACTACTTTTATTCAATAATTTCCTTTTGTTAAAGCGTTCATTTCTTTTACCTACTGAATCATTTCGTTATCGTAGAGAACGGGTATTAAATTTCATTATAATATAACAATGCGTAGAGTCGGATCAAAACTATTTGACACCTAAATCCATAACTGAATAAGTCGAGCTCAGTCTGATACAGATTAGAGCATTGATTTTAGGATTTAATAATTTAAAACTATTGTTTCGTCAGTCGAATATTTCAGCGATAAAAACTTTAAAAAAAATTTACTTTTTTACAAAAAATGAATTTATTAGTACAAAACATGCAAACAAATTTTGAATGTCTAAGTAATAGTAATTTTAATTTTTCGTCTAAAATTACAATCAATATCGATCTAATGTACAAATAATAATTTTTTTATTAAATGATAAATATAAATTTGTAGTCTTGTATTAAATATAAATTAAAGCTAATGTTATCCGCAAATAAAGACAATAAAAGAGAATCAAGTTCCATGGGGATAAAGGAATAGAATCTTTGTTATATCAAAGACAAAGGGTGGTAAGACCGTCGGTTCTCGAAATAGACTCAATCATATTGTACATTTCATGCAGTTATAACAAATACTTTAAATGTTTTATTTGTAATATTTTATTAAATTACTTTGATTAAAGAAAAGCCAGTTAAAATATCATCTTATTACAATATAATTATGTATCATTAATACAAGACATTACTTGTAATAAATTAGTAATAAATTCAATTGAAGCTTTGAATTATTATGAAGAAATGAATAGTTTATAAATAAACCATTTAAAATTTCTGAATTATTATTGTGCATTATATAATAATTATGAAATGAACAATGTTTTTAACATGTAAAAACAAATTTTTTTTTTATTTAATAACATATAAGAAATCATTTCTATTTCACTTGAAAGTAATCCAAATTACCACAATATAAAAACAGTAGAAGTGAGGTCTCGTTTAATAAATAATACATTTCATCAGTTTTTTACCGTAAGCTTCTCGAAATAAGAAATAGTATCTTTTTAATTCATAGACGTTCATTGTATAAAAGTTTTAATGAGCTAAAATCGATGCATAAATTAACTAATTATTTTTTTTTCTAATTATAGAAAAAAAGAAAATGTTGAATGATATGTGAAACAAATAACGGTTTGCTATTCTATAATGAATATCCTGGAGGAAATAAAACTTTGTAATTATGAAGAAAATAAAATATCGATGTGTACATGAAAATTTGGAACAGTAACAATTACTCGTTTAAAGATGTTAATTATAATAATTATTCTATTTTTGTTAGTTTCGAATCACTATTTCATTTAAAATTCATTGCTACACTTGTATACAAAATTATAATTATAAATATTCAATACACTTATTATAAATAATATTCATGCTTATTTTTATGAATTTGTTACAAATTTTTATATTTATACAATTAATAATAATAAAAAAATATTAATAATAAGATATGTATTCATATTTAAATACAACTAAATATTAATCAATTTATAAATTATGTATAAACCGAATACTTGTTATTATGTATCAAATTATATAAGATTATTTTTTTGAAAGCTTTTTATGCAATATAATAAACCGGGAATAAATTTTAGTAAATATCAATGAGATATGCTTGTATTATAATAAAAATGTAATTATTAATTAATATTTTTAATTTATATTATCTATGAATATGGATATTGTAACACATTATAAATTATATAACAAATTAAAAAAATATATTTTCAATGATAAAAAAAATATATATATAATCTAAAAATTTATATAAATTATATAATATTATTGTAATAATAATATGTATATTACTTATTGCTAATGGTATAAAAAAGAAATTTTTCTGTTTCAAAATAAAAAAGGATTCACTAAAAAGTCTTGTGTATTAAGTATATTTACACATCTATGTTGTCCAAATATTTAAAAAAGTTTTATGCACTAATTCAATATCACTCTGTATGATGGTGAAGTTATACTCATCTAGTAAAAGTATTATAAATTTTGCCAAGTAAATATACAGCTTATACATATTTTTTTGATTAAAAATAATTCTGAATTTTAACTTTGAAAATAATAAAATGATGCAAATAAAAAGTGTTCGATGCATATTTATTAAAGCTAAATAAAATTTTTAAATATATAAATTTTATATATAAATTTTATAAATAAATATAATTATAAATTTTTAATTTAAAGAAATTCGTAGAATTTTTAATAAATAATTAAATTTATGAATTATATAGCATATTTTTTAGGTGATCTTTTTTAAGAAAAATTGGTAATTTATCTTTCATTTACTATTTTGTTAGTGTATACTAGAATGGATTATAAATTGTAATAATATTTAATAACATATTTTGGATATAAAAATCTAACTGCAAAAACTATATCTTTAAATATGTTTTTAATTTCATCAATTAAACTTCATAAACACAGAAATTTTTGAAAAATATAAACTCAAGTAATTTTGGCGATATTTTTATATTCAAAAGTTAATTTTATAGAATATTTAATACATCCACCGCCAGGAAATTTTAAATATTCATTTTATAAAAGAAAATTTCATAAATTTTTCAATTAATTTCATTATAAGGGTTTAACTATAAAAAATGAAATAACAATTTTAATAATAGCAATAAAAAGTAAATGGAACAGGTAAATAAGAAGTTGTTTCGCTTAACTAACGATTAATGGTATATGGCTACTAGAACTGGAGATGAATAAGAAGAATGAAGAATGAAGAAAGAAGAAAGCCCGAAGCAAAGGAGTAGCACTCGGGAGTAGCAAGGCAAAGAATGAGATAGTGAGGGGTTGTAATTATGAATATAAATCGATGGAGAAGGGTGGTGAGTTTGTGGTACAGCGAAAATCGGAGTGATGGGAAGAAAGAGAAATGAAAGGGTAGAGAAATTGAAGATATATATGCGCAAGTTGAGCGTGCTTTTGCGCGTGTGTGTGTGCGCGCGCGCATGTGGCTATATAAAGACGAAGGAAACGAAAAATTAATGAGAAAAAAAAGAAAGGATTGCGTCTTTTATTTTTAATTAAAGTAACGTTATATAAGTTTGGGTAGCGATTGTCTGAAGGGCAGAAAATGAATGAGGAAGTCAACTCGTTAACCCTGTCGGTGATGACGTTGGATGATGTCTTAAATTGCGTAGGCAGTAATATTTACGCATTACATTTTCGTAGGGTCACAAGGATGATATACAATTTCAATTCTCAAGGAAAAATATTAATTTAAAATTTATGATTTGGCAAAAATTGTATTTAATTATTAATGAATCCTTATAGCCTCAATAATTTGTGTTATGACGTAACAGCTCAATTTCAAATTACAACTTTTCATCGTGACGCTCTGAATTACGAGTAAAATTTATTCCATAAAATTATCGTGGAACTGGTAGGGGTCGGTTAGGGTATACGATACGAAGAGGTAAAAAAAAAAGTTATCATTGATTTTCAGAAAAAGAGACGGCATCAAATTCATATGGAACAAGTGTCCACTTAAAGAATAATATTAATAGAAGTGCTCCACTTAGTTCACAGAAGCTAGAGCGGGCGTCCGTTCTAATCAGAAGTGGCTGGCTTTTGAGACCGAATACCTTGCAATTCCATTATATTTCCAAATGAGTGAGCAGTGGCGAAAAGAGTGGCGTTTCCAATCTAAACTATTACGCTCAAAGAGACAGTTTAACATTTCGCATTTAACGGTATATTATCATTTCCAGATAGGAGATCGTCGGAGCCTTGGCCAGAATGGCGGAAAGTTGTCGGCCGGGGGGAAGGAGGGGAGGGACCCAACAGGGACGTTTGTAACTGTCCACTAGGGTCGCAGAGCCTTAGCACTCGCACTTATAACTTTCTATAGTATCCCATTAACAACAACAGTAAATGTTTCTCAAACACAAGCGATACCCTTGAGTCATAGTTGGGCGCTACTCTAATTTCCTTCGAAACTTTTTCTCCCAACCCCCCCCCCTTGCAGCCCGAGCGCACCCCCTCGCTCTTATCATCTAGAAAGACTCGCGTCGATCCCTGTGCGCACCGCACCCATGATTGCGAGGCCCTCGGGCGATATTGGAGAAAGGAGGGGGGGTGGGGGGCTCGGATCGAGGGCACGAATCCACCCCCACGTCCTCGATCACAGGGGATGAGGAGGTTCGCGAGAGCTTCCCGACAATCCCGAACAGAGTGCACAAATTATTGATATTGGACGGTGCAGTTGCCAGTGGCGGAGGCGACGAGTGAGCCCCAACCTGGCTCTGTTGCGGAGCTAGGATCATGCATTTTACCAATTGCATGTGCAGGGGCGGAGGTCGATCGCCAACCCCTTCGCCACCCCCTACAACAACAACAACCCTCCCCTGCTCCCCTGCCGCACTGCCCGTAGACGCTCACTATGAAAATTAATGTCACGCCGCGAGCTTCGCTTCACCTCATGGGCTTTTCCGCTTGCGCTACGCTATTTAGTTAATGACGATTTTATCGGACGGCACTTTCTGAATATAACCACCGAGACCCAACCCCCGGACGCGCCGTTTTTTCCTATCTCTGCACTCCTCCCCTGCTCTTTCCTACCAATATTCGTTGCTATAATTATCAATTGGCAAAGTGATTTCGTGACGGCTATCTACGATTGAATAATTGTTTATTAATAACTCCAACCTTTTTTCTTCATTTTAATTTCGCGTGAAATATAATTATATTTAAGGGTATAATACTTTCAATCCCTCTTATTTCATCCCTAGTAATCCCTTTATTAATTACACTATTAGTTATGTGATTGAAATTAAATACTGTATTTCTTTTTCTTCTATTCGTGTTTCGTCAAGATATGTGTTTTCTTGTATAAGAGATAAAATACAACTGATTATAGCTCTAATTAAAGATAAATTTATATCTGGCCTATCTATTTGACCTGGCATTAGTCAATAAAGTCAAGAAACACCATAATTAATTCATCATGTTATGCTAACATAATTATAATATTTGTAAAATGATACACTATATCAGTTCTAAAAGTAATGGTGTTAAGATTCAAAATGATTTCATAATGATTTATAATAAAATCATTTAGATTTTTTAAAAGTTTCAATATAATAAATACATTATTTTTTACTTTAGAAGTCTTTTTTTATCATATGATATAATTGTACTACAATCAAGATGGTATTTAACTTTAAAGTACAATTTTTAATAATTTTTAATTGTTTTGAAAATCATAGTTGAAGATATCAGAAAATTTCAAGCATGTATACAATATAAATGTTTATTAATATTTTAATCAGATTATTTTATTAGTAAATGATTTCATTACATTTTATTTTTTTTGTTTATAATTTGTAAGTATATATTTTTTAAATAATTTTTTTAATAAAAAAATGAATTACCTAAAATTTTTTAAAACGGTGTAAATGTTGCAGTTAGCATTAATACATATTTCAGGAAATTATAACTAATTTCTAGCATGTATTATTACATTAAATTCTTAAGAAAAAGTAAAAAGGAAATATATAACATACTTAGTAATATTTAAAAAAAAATTGGCTCATTTTTTAGCAAACAGAAATCATAGATTATTTTTTTCAAACTTTTCAACATTGAGAGATTGATTTAGGTAATTTAAAATCTTTGAAACTCAAATATATAAACATAAAAATTTAATTGTAAAACAAATAAAAATTCTAAATTTACAATTTTAAGAAATTTAAGGATTGAAGATTATAAAAAATGTCATTAACGTCAATATAAAAATATAAAATTTTAAGTAATAATAAACTGTATTTATAGGAATCTATTATTAAAATATATATATATTCGTATAGCCTTGTACATTATAATGGACTAATAAAATCATTGACAACTAACAAACATCTAATGTGAAGGGTAGTTGTAAAATATTTTAATGGTACATTAGATTTTGCCTATACACAGTTTAAAGCTGACACAAGCCACTACAAGCCACTCACAACTCTGTACATTTACATTCATAATGGATGAGTTAAATCGTGACACAGTATATTTACCTTACCGGAAGGTTAGAGGGTGCTTCTCATTCATTATCTCTCTCTCTCTCTCTCTCTCTCTCTCTCTCTCTCTTTGTATTGCTTTGTATGTGTGTGTGTTTCTCCCTTGATACTATATGTAGAAAAAGTACGATAGTGACTTAGACCATCGCGAATTATAAAAGGAGGATGACGGATACGAAGAGACAACTCGGGGAGAGTCCCAGCTACCGAAGTAATAAGAAGTAACTAAGGGAAAAAACAACCCTCACATTCGCTCATGTGTATAGTTAAAGTGTCCAAAAAAACTGTTACACAGACGTTCACCAAGTTTGAGCTTCATAAGGATGAAATGTGATGGCAAAAATCTATAATACGTGCTGTAAGAAAATTCATTTATTTCTGACTCATACAAGAATTCTTTTTTATATTATAATGCAAAAAATAGTTTCACTTGAATTTTTACAATATTGCATTCTTTTGCATTACTTAGATTCTATATCTATTAAATGGAAAATGCAAGTTTAATAAAACACGGAAATACACAGAAATATTTCTTATATTTTTTAACTTTATCATTTAAAAGTTCAAATATTATGATATTTAAAAATCTCCAGCTATTTTAATTTTTACTGTATTAACTTTTTTTTTTAGATGTTTCCTAAAAATTTTCCTACAATGATCAATAATTAAAAGCTTCTTTTAATAATTCTTATTTAAATTATGGGAAAAAATTAATACTTTACTTGCTTTATAAATTATAAATGTGTTTGTAGCCACTCATAAGGTTGCTAAAAAGTATAAAAGGAACCAAATTGTTTAATAAAAAACCAAGAACATAAATTCTAGTGTTCAAACCACTTTTAATTAGATTTTTTGTCAGAAATATATTTAAGAAGTTTTCTTTTTACAAGTAGAAAAACTTTTTATATAAAAATAATTAAAAACGCATTTTTTATTAAATTGCAGCGCATAAAAGAACTCTAACTTAATTTACGTATATTTCAAAGATTATATCATTATTAGTTATTATGGAATATTGTAATTCAATATATATATGTACCACTTATTGTTAAGAAATTGTTGTCCATCTCATTATTTTTTTAATCATTTATATGTTTTATTCTCTGGAACTATGTTACATCTTTCACTTCAATACACTATTTTATTAAGCTATACAAAGTTTTATTTTATTTATTAAGCAATTAAATAAATTAACACTTTATGCTTTATATTTAAATTCATGTGCAAATATTTAAGAATATTAAACTTTAAAAATAATTACTAAGTAAAATTACAATTAAAAATACTTTCGATTTTCTATAATTTTCTATTGAAAAATAAATCTTTAGCCTTTTGATAAAATTTATTGATATTGACTAAATACATTGATTAGTTCTTATATGAACATTATTATAATTATATAATTGATATAATTACAATTTATAATCAATAGCATTAAATACTAATCTCTTTGTTGTGATCAATATTTTAGATATTAATTCAACGTTGAATTTTCAATTTCTGACGAATCGAATTTTAAAACTTATAATGTATTTAAAAGTAATGAATAAATTTATTTTTTAAATATGTTTGGTCGTTTAATTAATTCAAATATTAAAATAAATTATCTGCGTGTAACTATTTAAAAAAAATTTTTTTATTATAATGTATTTCCTGTAAATTAAGTTGAGTAAACACAGTAATCAACGATATTTTGGTATTACTATTTAAGTAAGCATTGATTTGAGCAACGATTAATTAATTGTATAAGACTTTAAAATATGTAAAGCAGCAAAAGTCATACATGGTATAGCATATAATCACTTGTACAACATCGACTTATAATCCATTTAAGTACATCTACAAAGAATAGATACTGTAAATTAGCCTACGATACTGTGGTTTGTGGATTATGGGAATTTATTACAGGATGACGTATTTAGTATTCATTGAATCGTATTAACATAAAAATTCAATAATAGCGTTAAGATGTGACATACAATATTGTTAAAGCTTCCAATTCAATCTGAATAATTTATAATACATCTTAATTGTATTATATACTTTAAGCAGTAAATGACTCGATATCTATCTTGACCTTATAGATCCCGGTGATATATCGTGATATAAATTAATAAATTTACCAAAGAGTATATTACAGATAAATTCTTTCAAGAATATTTTTATGCTTACTTCCATTTATTTTTTAAATTGAAAGATAATGAATAATTGTAATGTGCAAATATAAAAACTTTGTTTAGGATTTCTGAGAATTGTGCTCGGCATTAGTACACGTGAGCCTGTTTCTAATTCGCAATTAGGAATTTTGGAAAAAATAAAAAGATAAAGACGGAAGAGTAAGAAAGACTTATATCAGATTTTCGCTTAAGCGTGAATGAGATTCGAATAATTGATCCCTGATGAAGTTTTTATTGCTTGGGGGTCTTTCCTCTGGATCATTCGACTTCCTTTCTTCCTGGAACTAAAAAGTGCTAAAGTCTACCTAGTTCATTTTATGAATTTAAAATTAAGTTGTGCTTACTCACCTATACACACACAATTACATCATAACATTTAATCTACTTTTTCTGTTTCATCAGAAACTTTGAGAACTGCATATATCTCTTTTTTCTCACGATTGACATTAGTCGGGGTTCCAAATTCAAATTTTTTCGATTCCATTTTTCTTATTTGTCGGCTTACTTATGAATCAAATGGCCCTTCTTTCAATCTCTATCTAATCGCATTTTCCCTTTCCCCCACTCTATCTATTTCTCTTTCTATCTCTATATCTGTCGATCTTTCTTACAAAATTAATTCAACACGAGAGACATAATGGATTATGACTATCGCGATTTTCAAATCTGTAAAAGATTAAAAATATATTCTACGAAAAGACATTTCAACTCCTAAATACGTGTAATACTGTCGAATGTCACCCAGAATGATTAATAGATTTAGACTTTATAGAAATTTAAGACAATATTCCTTTATTTAAAACAAAAGTACTTTTAAATGTTTATATATCAAAACCATGCATAAATTTAAAATCTACAAATACAATAGTAAAGCAGTACCAATAATCAATAAATTAATTAACATTGTAAATGAATATCAAATAAAACATGTACAATTCAATTATTCTCAAAATAAATTTACTATCGATATAATTAATAAAAGAAAAAAGATATCACCTCTATCAATAAGAGCATATAAATTATAAATGAAAACTGAAAGTTTTACTTATATTTTTTAAAGTTCTATTTCATGCTTATATCGCATTAAGATTTTATAACTCTCAATGAATATTATAGAAATCAGACATATTTTTTTTTACATTTTTTTTGTTAAATATGTGTTTTAAAAAAGTTTTTCAAAGCAGACTGATTTAATTACTGCTACAAGTATTCGTAAACATCTATAATTACCCGTTTATAATAGATAAATTAAAGCACGTAAATTACAAAGTAACTACCCTTTGATCATTAATCGAATTTTGTTAATGGAAAATCTATCGTATAAACTGTGCTTAAATACCTATATTATAGCTACTATATGATCAAATTGTAGATAAAATTCAAAATAATGTTAGTGTATTGTATACAAGTTTTCATTAGACTATGGAATTTATATTGGGTAATTCTACTCAGAAAACTATTTAATTACTCAATTTAAAGCAATAAGAAAAACAAAAATTTTGAA
This sequence comes from Eupristina koningsbergeri, assembly GCA_018907245.1. Classification (NCBI taxonomy): domain Eukaryota; kingdom Metazoa; phylum Arthropoda; class Insecta; order Hymenoptera; family Agaonidae; genus Eupristina; species Eupristina koningsbergeri. The sequence goes on from JACCHV010000151.1 coordinate 1,098,821, forward strand.
TAATTACAAACAACTATTATTATTTTATGTCAATTTAAAAATTACTTTGTAATTAAATTTTTAATATTCACGTATGAAGTAAGCAATTATTTAATGATGTAAATAAGTAATTCAATACTGATAAAAGCTTCAAACCATAAAATACCTATATGCTTAAGTAAATAAATTTTGTCCGTTATAAATTAATGTGTAATGAGACATAAAAAACATTGATCAATTTTTAAAATTTCTGTTATATATTTAAACAATTTTAAATAATATATAAATGAATATAAATTAATAAAACTTGAATTAATAAAAATCAAATAAAAAATATAATAAAAGAGAAAACATAGGATGATAAAGCCATTTATACATGAATAAACTATTAAAATGGTAATATTTAATTCAACAATTATTTGAAATTCAAATTATTTGAAAAAACACAAAATTAAATCTTAATCAAGATACTAATTCATTTTCAACTATTATTACTATTTGCTACTAAAACGTTAATCTCCATATGTTGCTTATGGATTTACGTAATAATATAACCGATACGTAATTCAATATAAGATAAATTAATGTTTTAATACATGATTATTTATTATAGATATAAGTTGTCTTTTATCGAAATCAATATAAAATTTTTGTTTAATTTTTTACGAAAATTTGTTAGGAATATTATTTCTATTATATTACTATAGTTTAAGAAAAACATCATAGTACAAATAAAAAAATATTTAATTTGAAATAAAAAAAAACTCACAAATGTTAATAAAGATTTTTTTTTTAATTTTTATAAAATATTATTAATAACATTTTACATTATATAATATATTTTGTTTAGATCAAGCTGATAGCATATACATGATAGCTACATTTGAATAGTACATAATTGTTCTTGAATTAATTTACCATATAATTTATAATTAAAAGCAAAGTTATTCACTTTACTATGATTTTTTTTTTTCAAGTAAAAAAATTAATGAAATGTAAAAAATTAGTTACTTAAATAGTGATTATATTAAACTGAATTGTGAATATTTTATATTCTATACTTTTAATTCATCTGCATACACAAATGAAGATTATTAAGAAGAGATAATATTTTTAATTTAAAGTTTTTAAGTTTTCTGAAAATGTAAATAATATTTTTTATTGAATTATAATATAATTATTCTATACAGTATTTGACTATATAAAAATAAAAAAAATTTTGTGATCCTATAAATAAGAGTTAAATATGATTTGTATTGAAATGTACGAAAAAAGGTAACTATTAAATTAAAGGTTTAAAAAAAAAAAGATTTGTAGAAATTGTAACAGATGTTCTTGATCTATTTATTTTTTTGGTTTCATAATTTATTGCTTTTCCTTTAGCATATTCTATAATCTTATTATAGTTAATAAAATGAAATAAATGAAACAAGTAATAAAATAATAAAATGAGAGAAAATTTTATTGATAGAAGGTGAAATTATTCATAATAATGAATAAAAATAAAAATACATTTTAAAAATAAATTAAAATTACTCATCTTTTGCTAGATATAATAATAAAAAAAGGGTTTTTGTTATGATTTATTTGCATTAATGAAGAAATGGTAAATAAATAAACATGTACGTGTATGAATACTTAGACCTGAATATTCTCAATAATTTCTACATATCTTGCATACATATTATTTTACCAAATTTTTAATTATGTTCTACAGTTATTTTAATAAGACTTGTTTTATATTTTTAATCGAATGTGAATATTATTATAACATCCGTAAACTTTGTATCACGATAAATGATTTTTCATGAAGATGAAAAATATACTGCAATTAAATATTTATAAGCTGGAATTTTAAGATTATAAAAAATGTACTATGAGTTTCTGGTTAATTAATTTTTTATGCAAAAGACATCTGAGTTTTAATATAGAATCCATACAGGAAGTCTGTACAATTGTAGATCGATCGTAAAAAAATATTTACTTTGTTTTAAATTGATCATGTTTCATGGTCTATAAGAAATCCAATCTTCAATCCGGTTAAATGCATTTAAATTTGCTCAAATTAACCAAACTCGCAAGCTCCGGAGCTTTAAAAATTAAGCACCCTCTCGAAGAATAACCCAATTCAATTAGGAATCTTTCGAGTTGGCTGCTGCGGGAGATTTCGCAAAAAAGAAAGGAAAAAGCCCCGAAAGAAGAGAGGAAGGGATGGTCGGAGTGGATGGATATTTTCGAAGTGAATGATGGCTGCGGATCGATAATCGGCACAAAGCTCGCACAAAAGCTAGAATTGGGAATATTACAAGCGTCAAAGACCGAAGACGAAGCACTAGAGAAACTCTCTAAAAGATCTGATGTATTTTGAAAGTCGCGGACCCTTGGCATTGCGGCTCCTCTGGCACTTTCTCGCCTCCGCGCACCGCCACTCCAGAGGGAGGGAGCGAGAGAGAGAGAAAAGGGAATGTGGAACGAGAGCCCTTACCTTGGAGCTTTGCCGAGAGAGAGCCGCCCACGACGTGCGAGTTTCGTGCACACGTGTGCCCTTTGCCCCTCGGCCTCCCTCGCTCCGGTGAGAGAGAGGGAAGATCGGCGGAGAGGCACAGATATAGAGCGCGGGTGCCTCAAGAGCGGAGCAACACCCAACGGGGGACGGGCCTTTCAACCCGATGTTCATCAGGGAATGCCAACGAAAATAGATTTCCCTTTGCCGAAGGAGTCGGTGCGGGTGCGGGGCCGAGGAGGGTCAGGGAACGGGGAACGGTGGGGCGGGGGCGGGGGGATCGAGGTCGAGGGGCGTGGGGGGTGGGGGCGTGGGGGGGGCAGGAACGAGGTAGACGTGCTCTCCTTTTCTCCCGATCAAAGAAACGCTTCCATAAATACGTAAATACCGCGTGTGCACTATTCGCCGATCTTTAAAAACTTTTTGACTTTTCGGAATCTGTTTTCCGATTTGCGTTTAGGCTTTCATTTTTACGGGCAGCTGCCCCGGATTTTAAATGCCCGGGCTTTTTACGGGCGGAAATTCCGATACCACTTTCATCTGCATTGAAACATCCATTCCACCCCTAGGTACTTTATTATCGGAAAAGTGTAAAGAGTGGTTCGAAACTTATCATACATGACTAGTAATTATCTAGAACTTACTCCGGCTCAAATCAAACGCCACTCGGCATTCTTTGTTTTGTTCTTTTTTTTTAAAATTTATAAATTTATAAATTTTTCAAATATAATGAAAATATTGCCATTTTGAATTCAAAGTGAGCTATGCATTATGGAAATGCAGATCCTCAAAATTTAATTTTTATTAAACTGTAAACTTGAAATGAAATTTCTCTCATCTATTTAAAGATCTTTCCAACTTTGTCTAACTCTGTTATTGAAATGTGAATTCATTTTTATCTTCAAATCTTATGAAATATTTGCTTTGCGAATCAACTCCATGAGCTTTCCAATTCATTTTTTTCATGGTAAGCCCAAAAAAATTTTCACTTTAATATTGGACACCAACAAATATTATCCATAAACATATATTGCTTCAACTTATTTTATTTTTTTTTTTTGTTTTTTTTGTAGATCAATAAATCAGAATAAGATGAAAAGTTCAAAAAACTTCTCACTATTAATAAATGTGTAATTCTTTCAACTAATAAAATATTATTCTGTTTTTTTATATTGTTATTTTTGAAATTCAATCTGTATTTATATTTGCGTAAAGTCAACAATAGCACAATCATATTTTAAGACTTTTGACTATTCATTATATAATTAAAAAATGTTTTCGCTTACAATGCAAGATGTTCTAGCTTATCGACGTGCGCAATGATACTCGATGGTCAATTGTCTTTATTTACTATTCTCTTTAGAAAAAAAACAAATTCAAATTCAAGTATCCAAATGAGTTTAAAATTCTGGACTTATTAATAATTCAAGATTTATTTATGACTCATAATATTGTTCTACTATTATCCTCCAAGGGAGAAAGTTTAGATACCCAAAAGCTAACATTATCTTTCCAATTCGGAAAACCAATGTACTTTGATGGACGAATTGTTTAAAAGGTTCCAATTTTAGCATTCCATTATTTTCTATATTATTGTTCTATAATAAACTCTTTCCTCAAAATACCTCAAAATATTTCGACGACGCCAACATTCAATATTATTGAGTAAATATTGGCTCATAGTTCAAAAATTATAGCAGGATTCGGTCTCTTGCTCTCGAGCTTATTCGATTCTCAATTGGACGCCTCACTACGACTCATGCAGTGTACAAATATAAACACCGTACCTGCACCTCCTACACAGTTTGCGAAAATCAGTGGTCCATGTAGGAAGGCGTAGGGCCGCGTTATTTCTTTCATCCTACGTGGCTATATCTATCAAGCTCGGAAGAACCGCTCCCAAAGCAGAAGGCACGGGAGAAAGAGAAAGAGTGATGATGGGGCAAGGAAAGGGGGGCGGGGGAGAAATCGGGGAGAAAAGCAGAGAGGGAAGCGACCCTTTACGCTGAACCTTCATCAAGCGGTCCGCCGCTACCCCAGCGATCCCAGCAACCCCAATCCGAGAGACGCGAAAGCCTACCTTTATCAAGAACACCCAGCCCAAGTTCGCTCACTGTTCTCTCTCCCTCTCTCCCCCGTTTTATCTATCTTCTTCTCTTGTTACGTAGCGTTACTCCGGTTCACCTGCATCTCCCTCTGGCGTTCCCTTTTTCCCTCCATCTCTTCAACTCCCCCTTTGCTATTTCTCTAGCGCCATCATCTCCGCCTTCGCCTTCGCCTTCGCCTTCGCCTTCGTCTTGCGTGCTCCAGAGAGCACAAACTCTCTCTCTCTCTCTCTCTCTCTCTCTCTCTCTCTCTCTCTCTCTCTCTCTATCTCTATCTATCTAGCTATCTATCTATCTCTCCCTCTCCCACTTTCTCTCTATCTCTCCATTCTCGCTTCTCTTGTTTCGCATCCCTCGGACCCCAGATTAACAGATCCTTGCCAACGCACGAAAAGGGAGTCTGCATTCTGGCTTTTCCACCACCCTCTGCACATATATATTCTTATACGCGCACAACTTTCTTCTCTGTTCCATGTAACTTGGATGACTTGCCTTATTCCTCTGAATAGAAAGCCTGGATTCTGTTGCTCTATTTTTAATCTTGTCCGAGCCCATGTCTTGCTAACATTCTTTTTTTGACGAAGGTGAAATGGCATTAACCGGGGATAAAAATATTTGACTACTACATCAATTGTGTGATAATAATATGGTTATGCAATTTAAGAGAGAAATCTGATATGATGTTCTTTAATTTCCTTGGTTAGTACAATTAAAAAGTTTGCATTTGCATAAAATCGTATAAAAATTTATAAAGCATTTTAAAAACTCAAAGAATTATAATAATATCATACTTATTTGGCAAAAAATATTAAAAAAATAAATTCTCTGTTAAAGAAAGCTTTTTGGTCATCATTATACTTTGAACGTTAACGAGAATTTGACATTGCTTTGATAGTTTTTGCTTATACTTTAAAACTGTCTGATCTTTTTATATCTTTTTATCAATTAAAGGAATTATGTCTTATATTAATTTTAAAACATGAATTTTATATTAAAATTTTTTCAATTATTATATCATTTTTCAATAAAATTAAAAAAAGTATTCAAATATAAAAATAAACATCTTATATTGTGAAAATATTTTTATGGTAATATTTATTTGCTTTATAAAATGACCATAAACTTGAAATTGTACATATATTATTTCATCTTAAAATATAAAAAGTTTATACTTGGATTCAATATTTTTAGAACATATGCTGAAAAAAATACAATCTATCACGAAAGGTGGGCGTTCTAAATATAAAAATATTGAGTGAATTTGTAATTATAAAACTTGTATATATCCGAAAAATTTAATTAAATATTTATTTAATTTTCAACGTTTTTTCTGGATTAAAAATTTATTGAGTTATTTTTAAATAAAAGTAGTTTAATAGTTAATTTTTGTACCAGATTTAAATTTCTATGTATATCTATATGTTATTATGTTTTGTACAACAATATTAATATTGTTTTGATATTTTTAATAACTATTAAGTATGTATAAATACATGTGTATCAAATTCATGAATTTTAAATAGTTTTTATTTTTTTCAAAAAAAATGTTAATGTGTGAAATTTCTACAGAGAAGTAAGAATAAAATATTCTACAATTTTTTATATATTGTACTCCGTTATATGTGTGTATTTTTTATATTTGTACTACAATGATTGTTTTAATTAACAGTTTTTAAACCTTGATTAAATAAATTTATGTAATTATTATTTATATTTAGTAATCATTTTACGGTTTGTTTGTAATTATTGAAATCAATTAACACCCTACTATGATACATAAATCAATTCCTTGATAGAACATCAAAATTTAATTAGTGCTTAAAATTTATTTAACTTACATATAGCGAAATGATAAGTGGCTTTTGTTTTATTGTTTTTATTGGTTTTTATTTCATAAAAATAAATATTTTGGTACATAAATGAAAAAAATGCGTATCATTCAGTTTTGTATTATGCATAGAATTAATTATGCTCATTAATCTCAGAATATTTGTAGTTATTTTACTTACGATATTTGTGGTTTCTATACACATTAACGATAACGATAATACATGTATTCCATATATTGAATTTCAATTTCCGGAAATCTATTAATGATTTTATTTAATTGACGTAAATAGCTGAATTGAATTTATAATTTTTAATAAGATTAAAATTATATTGAAACTTTTTTGAAATATAGCTTAATTTTTATTTAACAGAAATATTTCTGGTAGAAATGATTTGGCAAACTGTATTTCCAAAAAGAGACCTCTTCGATTGACTGTATTTGCTATTTCTGTTTATTATTAAAATTTAATAAATCAGAATATTTACTATTAATTAATTCGTAACCATTTAAGTTAAAATAATTATTAATAATTAATTTTATAAATTCATTAGATTGATATTAAGAATACTTTGTAAACTTAAAAAATAAATGAAAGTTAATAATATGTAATATAATAGTCAATGAAGTTGAATACTATTTATTATTAATCACAAAATTAGATATATAGAATTGTGACATGTTTTAGACAATATGATATACAATTATACAGATTAGCACACTTAAATGTACGCAAAATATAATAAAAGAAACTTTCTTTTTACTGTTTTGATTGGATTTGACATTTTCACTTTCTCCATTTTTTGTTTGAATTTGCCTATACGATAACGAATTCAAATATGTTATTTTTGTGCTTTAAGATATAAGGATAAGATATTTAATCTTATTCTACTGTGAAATGGTACACCAAACACTATCCTAAGAGTGTCAAAAAGTGAGATTACTAAACAGTAAGTATAAAGGGATGTGAGGACGATTTTTGAGCAAGGCCATCAGTAATTTATGTTGGAGCAAATGCCATTAGCACCTATATAGAGGTAATTCGATACCAAAGAAAAAGGTGACCAAGTTAAAGGTACAAATAGGCTTGTTAGAGAAAGCAAACTTAAATTACAAGTTCTCAAAAATCTATAGTATTAAGGGTGGGTGTGTGTTGGTGTGAATGACTGTCGGTGGGCTAAAGCAATGACAGCGACCCCGAGGAAGTCGAGTATACGCGCGAAGCCGAGAAAGCCGCAGCAATCGTATCACGGAATTATTTAGAACAGTGGATGCTCGTCGACGGAGTGCCTGGAGTTGGGTGAACTGTGATGTCCAGCAGACGAGGCGAGAGGGTGAGAGCCCTTAGCTGTTTGTACCCCGTGGTGTGCCTCCCCGGAATTATCCCCAGCTCGTCTCCGTCCGTCTCAGTTCGTCTCTCCTAGTTCTGCTTTTGCCCTTCACCAAGTACTGAAAGAGAGAGATTACCTCTGTGTGTGTGTGTGTGTGTGTGTGTGTGTGTGTGTGTGTGTGTGTGTGTGTGTGTGTGTGTGTGTGTGTGTGTGTGACCCTCTCCCTCTCAGGCTTAGCTTAAAGCATCCCCTCGCGTGCTCGACTGCTTGCCTGCCTGCCTGGTTGCCAGCTAGCCATCCACTAACCAACGCGTCTCCCCATCCCCTCGAGCCAGCCCTCCATCCTCCCCGGCCTCAACTTCCACAACCTCTCGGACTCACCCCCTAGGTACCCGTCCTACAATCTACGAGCGACTCCGTTAACCACCCACGGCCCCCACAACCACCCACCCACCCATCGAGCTACGCCGCAAACCCCTACATTCTCAGTCGCTGGAAAACACAGCTGAGCCAACGTGTCTCTCTCTCTCTCTCTCTCTCTCTCTCGCTTCCTGTGCTCCTGCCCCTTTTTCCTTATACTCCCTATCCCTAGCCTCTTTTAGTTTCAACGCTTTTTATCATCTCCGTGCTGGTGCCCTTTTCTCTTTTTCCATGCAAACTCCTTCAGTGCTACAGCCTTAAAAATACCTTGCATTTTGTTTTCAATTCAAAAAGTTCAATTTTTCCTGATAAAATGTTGTCGCTTTTCCACTTTGATAAACATTTTCTATCTTTGCACTTTTTTTCGAGGAAAAATATTAAAGAAAAGTGAGTTGCAATAATTTTCACTCGTGCGAAATACCTGATATAAGTCGGCCTAAATTATTATAAATTATATAAATATGTTATTTTAATGGTAAGTTGGCAACTGTAATTAAAGTATTATAATACATACTTTTAGAGAAAACTTTTAAATTTAACAGAATATCGCTTTTAAAAAAATTAGAGTCGCATCCATCAGTGCTACCGCAGGCCTAACGATATTAGTTCAAACATCAAGTTAATCAAGTTAAAACGTTACGATACATCCATTGTAAAAAGGATCACTTATCCCATCTGATTCACGTTTACACATCTTGCAAAAACTTTTTTCCTATTTCCTTTTTCTTTTTTTTTTCTAAACTACAAACAGGTTAATTCATAATTCAATTTTTTCCTTTGTATTTGGTCGGAAATCTGTTTTATCCTTTCTGTGTCTTTTTTTGCTACATTCGTCATTCAGTATAATATTAAAACAACAGTACTCTCACTTTTTACAATAAATATTTTTTCTTTTATAACAATACAAGAATTTTTTTAAAAAGCATTTATTAATTTTTTGAATAATTTATAATAGAATATATTATTAATATAAAAATATAGAAGATGTCTTTCTACCGATTATTCGTATTTTATTTATTGTTCAATTTTTTATTTTAATGCTTAACTTTATAAATTATGAAATAAATACTTATAAACAAATATTTCAGGAATAAATTAAAAAAAAATTTCTAAATAGACATAAAATTACCAGTTCTATCATTGATTTAACGTATATATTTTGTATAAAGTAAATAAACCATCAAATAATAATAAAATATTAAATAATTAATAAGCAAAAATCTATTTTAATATGTTGGTGTTCATTCATTTAGACTATATAATTAATAAACATAATTGAACGTTGAAAGATTTAAAAGTAATAATTAATTATATATCTAATATCTGTAGTTACTATTTCTGTTAATCTTTTATACGTATTATTATAGCTATTTAATAGAGAAATAAATTGAATAAATTGTAATTTAATATTCAGTTTATTCTTTTTATTCATGGGGAGAAGAGCGAAATTAAAACATATGATGAAATTAAAATATTTAATCTTTTGAAATTGCACACCTACTAAAATAAAGTCTGCAATTAATTTAATATTAAATACAAAACCCTCATAAAAATTTATTGATGTTCATTTGTCTTTTGATTCTGAAGAATAGAAATTCGCTACTTCTTTTGTTATATTTAAAAAAAAAAAAATTTTATTTTATTGTTTTCATATATTAAACGCATTGATAATTTTAGATATAGTTTATATTTTTAAGGATATATTTTAATCACTACATGCTTATTCATTTTTGGAATAATTAATAATATTTTTTAATTGAATTCTTTTTGAAGTATAAAATTTGTGAAAATATTTTACTTTAAATTAATATATTTTGAGAACTAAATTAATTTATCCAAGTCTATTAATACTATGGAAGTTACTTTGTAGTGATTATTTTATCTTGCGTGCAAGAGAAAATTATAGATAATCTTGAAACTTAGGAGTTGAAACCACAAAATTTTACCGAGAAGTACAGAAGAATACATATATATATACACTTAAGTATGCAAGTACAGGTATAAATACAGCTTTCCAGTCATATGTAGGCATTTATACTTTTATCTGACATAATGCGAAATGTAAATATTAATGTAATAACTGTATTTAAAAAAAAATATTTTGTTTTCTAATTGAAATAGGTTTACAATTAATATGTAATAAAAATTGCTGTCGTGTATTTCAAAATATATATACATGATGTATATATTTTTTTTTAATATTGAAAATATTTTTCAAATGAGACAATTTTTAAATTTAGAGCAATAAATTGTAAAGAAATAAATGTAGGATTTATTATCAAGTGCATAAATTTTGATGGTATAATCTTGGGTGCAGTGCAAGGAATAATCTCTTTTAATTTTTTATGAGCTCGTAATCGATATAGCCCCTATATCCACATCATAAAAAAACCATTTAAGCATATGAATACCCAATTGATTTCTCCCAAAGAGATAGTACACAAGACGTAAATATAAACAGACCTGTACAATGAAATTTGACAAGGATACGGGATTGGTTATGGGAAATTACCCGCTTATAATTGGATGGCATTCATCGTGCTTCCCAGGTCACTTCTCGAGGAACGATTAGAAACGCGATGTTTCAGCATCCGTAGATCCAATGTCGCAAACTCGGGGCACGTAGTTGGAGCAGGTAGACCTCATCCCCACACACCTGCGCACACAATCACACGCACACACACTCGGAAAGACTGAGTGGGAGTACGAGCTCGAGAGGCACGAGGCGAGTGGAGCAGAGAGGGTCGATGCGAAAGTCCGCTGCTGTTTTCCACGTTCTGCCGCAGGGCTCGAGGGAGAAGGGTTCAGGAGAGGACCAACGGAGAGGAACCTGGAGGAAAAGAGAGACGGAATAGAACAGGAAGGAGTGACGACAGTGAGGGTAGCAGTGCGGCTGATATACAAACAGACCGGCGCAAGAGCTCCTTCTCTCTTTTCTCAACCTCTTTCTAAACTTCGAGGGAGTACGGTCCTCCTCCTCCTCCTCTCCCCCTCCTCCTCTTCGTACTCATTCTCGCTGTTATTACGTACGTCTGAATTACGTGGCCAGGATATATGAAGTTGTGCACCATAAGTGCATGTACATGCAGACGAGAAACAGGAAAAAAAACGAGTAAGCAGTGCGGGTGGAAAGCGGAGCAAACACAAGTGTACCAAAGCTGAGAAAAAAGAAGATCCGTGTTCTCGGCTAAAACGACCACATTTTACGCTCAAAGTACACATTGGTCGTTCGATCTGCGCTTAAACTTTACATCAAACTTTATCCATTACGAATGAATCAAAACCCAGTATCAAAATTTTTTGTTTGTCAAATTGGTTGAGAGCGTAAGTTTACCGAGTGCAACAAAGACTTAGTAAGCATAGGTATAAAGTCGATTCATTCAACATTCCGAAATCACAATCCAAACTTGATCATAATAATACAGGAAGTTGTGCCAAAGTTCCCTGTATTACACACAACGTGTACATTAGACATAAGGGGGGTACGAGTTTGTTTTGTATGAATTTAGTCGAAGCCTTTGCTTGCCTGTTATATATACCCTGCTCCAAAGCAAGGGTGAGAGAGAGAGAGAGAGAGAGAGAGAGAGTGACGGGGTGGGGTGGTGAGGGAGGGAGGGAGAGGAAGGCGGTCGGGTGTCAAGCAACCTAGTGCATCTACCTGCCTCCGAGTTCAATGCACCGTTAAAGTAACCGCACCTTTCCGCAGCTCGTATGTGCAACCCCTTGCGCTGCTCCACTGTACTTACACTCGGCACAGAGCTCTGTGCTCGTGTGCCAAGTCATGCGTGGGGGTGGAACGAAAATAAAGGAGCGAGACGTTGCGCGAGGAGAGCGATGGCACACTTATCGGGTGAGCCTTTGCGAGCCCCGAACCCTTTCCTCGAAATAACGCACTTGGGTTACTGGCGATGATGACCGCTTTTGTTCGCGCGACCGGGGGCAGGAGGGAGAAAACGAGCGGCAACAACGCCGACGCACTTACCGAACAACCTCCTCCATACGGGACTTACTTGCCCGTGACAAACGGTCGAGTCCTGGGATGGTGTGCCTCGCCTCCTGTAAATGTGTGTACTTGAGACCGGCTTTGCAGCTCCGATCCTGCGGCTTGCCAAAGTCTCTCTCCGTTCCAACCCTCTGTCAAGGGATCCAGAGGGTCGACGACAGCCACGCTGACACGGATGACAAAAGCGTCCTTCGCATTTTCTTCTCCCTTTTGTGCGCGCACAAAAGTGTGCGTGCGTGCGTGCGTGCGTGTGACTCTGGGCGGAACGATCCGGCAAGTCCACGTCCTTCGTCGACTCCTACTTTTCTCGCTGCTCCAATATTACACCGAAAACGAGTTACACGAACATCCTTGCGGAGCTGATCAAGAAATTTTACAACCCCACGAATTCCAACTTATTCTCATCTCGATTATCGCTCACTCCCTATAAATGAACAGAACTCGTGATCAGATCAAAATGCAGATCTACTTTGAAATCGTTTGTGACTTTTTTTTTTTTTAAGTATTACCCGTGCATTTAAGTATTGAATAATTGTATAATTTACAAAAAACTCATTTAGTAGAAACATTTTTTACATGATCGAGCAGACTCATTTTTTTTTTTTTTTTTTTTTTTTTGCAAAGTACATTGGCTTTTTTCTTCTTTTAAATTACATTTTTAACATGATTTGTGTCGAGGATCTTGAGAAAGAAGATCACTTTGTCCGGGTTACATTACTTAAAATTCCACGTGGCTCGTCGGTCCCATTGACAATATAAAGCGGTGCAACTTATTCTCGATGATCACTTCGAATAACCAAGGAAACAACACTATAAAATAACAAAAGTTTTTTCGCGACATAAAATTTTCGCTCGTTGGATGGAGGAAAGAAAGAGGAGAGAGGAGAGGAGAGGAGAGGAGAGGAAAGAAGCGAAGGGAAGAGAAGGAAGGACTTGCCGGGCACTTGTGTCTGTAGTTTGCCGAGTGCCTTCCTTTGCTTCTGCCTTTGCCTTTGCCTTTGGTTCTGTGTTACAAAGTTCGTTTGGAAAACGACCCCAGTGTACCGAAGACGGTAAGTACCTATACCTTGGCGCAGCATCCACCATCCAACATCCAGCATCCTTCAAGTTTAAGCACTTGCTCGCGCTATAATCATTCTGTGATGGCGGAGGTAAAGAGTAAGAGAGAAATGGCGAGAAAGTGAGGAAGAGGGGATGGGGGGAGGGAGAGAGCGGGGACACTCCTTTAATGAAGTTATTTCTCTTTTCTAGCTCGGTAAAATCAGAATTTCCAACTTTCTTCTTAAGACCGAAAATGCAACTAACGCAGCTTAGTAAGTATGGTTTCTCTTAAAGAAAACTTGTTAAAGATACAATATATGTGTAATTACTTAAAATATCTTTGGATTTAATTTATGTTAGTAATGAAATTAACTTAAACAATTTATATATGTGTATATAATCAAAGGTACGTTGAAATCTTCAATGATATTAAAATATGTAGTCTATATTCATGAGTGAATACCTAATGAATATTAAAATACAGTACGAGAACGTAATTAAATCAAAAGTTTTACAAATTCAAGTAGTCATATTTAAAATACTTATAACTTAAATGATTATAAGAATTGTATTCGGAAAAAGGAAAAAGTGACGCCGATAAATCATTTTAGTTTTACAAGTTTTATTATCCTATATTGCATTCCAATTTAATTCATTATCTGAATAAAGTTCGATTCTTGCACTAATTCTGCGTCTTTCCTTCGGGTGCTTTTCCCCTATACACATACAACCGAGTACTTATTTCTCGAGAGAGATCAATAATAAAACTGCGTGAACTTGTCACCACTAACGCTGTAGCCAAGAGAATAGGGAAGAGTAAATAGGGACAGTGAGACAGTAATAACAGAGAAAAAAGGAACAAAGTAATTGAGGAAGAAAAGGGAGACGGAGATGGAATGCGATAAGGGGAATAAATATCAAAGAGGAAGACCCAAATTTATTATTCCATATAATGTTTTATTTTTATAGAAGGAAGGAATAGAAAATGACAAACCATTTCCTTGAAAACAAACAAGATTTAAGAGATTTGTTACATGATCCTTGAATGAATTTATGCTCGAGCTTTCACACGCTAACTTAATCTTTTGTGAATGAAGAGGTTCTTTAATAAATAAAAAATATCCTTTGAATAATATTTGCCAATATTTACTAATATTTACGTTTTTTAAAATTTAATGCTACTCCTTTGAGTACTATAATCTTATACTTCAATGAATACAAGTGTGTGTGCGTGTTGCGTGTTCACGAATGAAAATTCAAGTAAAATTAAGGCTCTTGAGATACTCTTTTAAATACTTTATTGACTTTTCAGACTGACGTTTCGAAGTGAACAAAAGAACGTTTCCTGATAGAAAAATTAAATGCCAATATGAATGTTCGGATTATGTCCTTCAAATATAGAATATTTTTAAAATAATACAAAATATAATACAATAATATCTACTTTAACGAATAATTATGAATATTTTGTACTTTTTTATTAAATAAAATTATATTAAAAAAATTTAAAAAAATTATTTCGAAATAGATAAAAAATTTTCTTCGTGAAAAAGGTATTTTTGTATAATACCATGTAAAAATAAAGATAACTTGGGTAAGTCAAATAAACGAATGGATTACATCCAATTCGTATTTGCAATAATTGAACTATTGCGAAAATAATGATTACAAATTATTAGAGAGCACTCTAAATAGACGAAATGAAGTTAAATTCATGATTTACCATAATGTTATTTTTATTCTTATTAATTATTATAGTTCTTTTGTCGTTGTTTTTGTTCTTTTATAATAATTAATGCCACTGTTATTAATATTACGACATAATTCTATCATTGGATATTTAATATATCATATAAAATAAACTGTAGAGTTCTTTTGCGCGATGAAAATATACATTTTACGTTTGAAAAACGTCTAGCTCTCGTGTGATTAAAAATACACTCTAATTATGGTTTTCTATAGGCGTGTGCATTTGTACGAACTCAAGAAGATTGTTAGCAAAGTAATTGTTGAAATTTAAACGACCAGTGATGACTCGCAAAATTATCGCTATTCCCTGCCTCATAATTTCGACTGCCTGTACAATCCGTGCAATATCCCTCCACCCCACCATCCCCTGCCCACCGCCAATCAGCCCCCGCACAACCTCCCCTAAAGCAGTCACATGCATTGTCCCTTTGACTTTCCTAGGTCCACAATGTATACCTTCCATCCTCGTATAGCAGATTTGCGCATATGTTAACGTTGGCTGGCGTAGCATGAGAGGGTGGTTACTTTGCAGGAGCTCCCAGACAAAGCACTAGTCCACTAGCAGTATACCCCGTCACGCTCCCCCCGCCTCCCCCCCGCCCTTGAGACTCATGGGGCGCAGGGGGTGCGTGTGGCACTCCTGATGCCGCAGAGGCGCCCATCCTCGTGGACACAGGCATTAGTCCCTCCGACCTGAAATATGCAAAATTGGAAATGCGAGATCGAGCTTTTCCATCTCCCACCCTCCATCCACTTCATTTCCCGGCAATCTCTGCTCACCCCCTCGGTTATTCCTCTCGTTTCATACTCTCGTAGTTCGCTGCGCCAGTCCGACTCCGGTTCATCTGTCTCGGACGCGTTATCGAGCCCCAGGCGTTCTTTCCACGGAGTCGAGTCACCTGGCCCTGGACCCGGAAATGAATCTGACGGCGTGGGCGTGGAGCACGAGCTTGTAAATGACGCAGCATCTTCTGCAACCCGAGAGAAGGAGGAAGCAGATTGGAGCCAAACGTGGAGGAAGAGGCGAGGCAGGAATAAGACGTCGGTAGTCGCTCCACATACTCGAAAAAGAAATTTTCCACAGTCACCCCCTGTGGTCTATCGCCGTGGCGGATGCTCGTTCGCATCTTGGCCGTAGGAGCCACACTTGGCAACCACGGAGAACTGTATTCGAACGGACAAAGACACGCAAGACACAGAGAGTTGAAAAGCATCGGCACATAGCCGGGGAAGGGAGAAGAAGAAACGAAGAGTCGCCAATGCGTCTGGACCCTAACAAGAAACCAACCCTCCCTTTTCGTGCCACAACCCCCTGAGCCTTGGCAACATTACGTTTCTTCCTTCCTCCCATTCTTGAGGTTATCTGTCTCTCGCTCGCGCACTCTCTTTGAAGCGTCTGCCTCCCCTATCTCACTTCATATATAGTCTACCGTTTGCTCGGTGGAAATGGGGTGAGTCTCTTAGAGCTCGAAAGTAACGGAGAGTGGAAGGGTACGAAGACGAAACTGAGATGGAAAGAAGAAACAGAAAGTTGCTAGAACTTAGCTCAGAAAGGAATTACTGCGAAGAGCAAGACAACGCCAAAATCCAAAACAAGGAGGCAGTTCTCACCGGACATTATCTAACTGTGTAACGCTAGTGGAAAATGCTTTCACGCTTGACAAAAAAATGCGTGTATACCCGTATATATATATATATATGTATATGTATATATATACGTATACATACATACATATACGTAGAGAGCGTTAAAGAGGGAAGGAGCGAGGAAGGGCGGGAGGGAGGAAGGGAGAGGGGTGTAACAACACCAACAGCAGGGTTCTCGGTTACTCTTCTGGCTTTGTCAAAACGTGTTAAATATAGTTCTAGAACTTGGTAAACCAAAAGTATCAATCCACTGTACCTGAAATAGACCAACTCCAATAAAAACATGTCGTAAAAGTAAAATTAAAATTAAATTTATTCTTTTAAATTTAAACAAAATCAATAATAAGACGTACGAATTATTTAACCCATTTTTAAAGAAATAATAGATGTACGATAAAACATAATACAATAAAGTAGCAAGAGATGTAAATAAAATTATAGGTTTAAAGAATTGGTTTTATTTAAATTTATTTTTTAAGGGTTAATGTTATAGTTTAAAAAGACATATTTTCTACTATAAGAAATAAAATTGGTTTTGAAGATTTTATAAGTGCAAGTGACAAATAGAAAGAATAGAATGGCCATTATTATGCATTGATAAATTTTATAATTGAAATAAAATAAAGATTTGCACTACATATTGTATTCGGAACTAATTTACAATTTTCAAATAATTTTCCTTTGGAAATATAGGAGTCCGTTCTAATCAAATGCAAATGAATAAATTGTTATATTTGTATTCATTTATACATTATTAGATCATAATTAATTGTTCCTCTATTTCAAAAACATGGCAAGTGCTTCAAATTAATATTTACAATTTCTTTTTTAATAATTAAAAACTATTTTTCTCAAAAATATGACAGTTTATATTATTTTTTATTTGATTTTAAAACAAAATTTTATTGAAAATACTAATGCTCAAATAAAAGAATATACAAGAATGGATATATAATTTTGTGACACTATTCTTTTTTGATTTCCGTGATAATAACTGTGTAAGTACATTCATAATCATGCACTTGTATTGCTCACTGATATTTAATTTTTATCTTAAAGTAGTATAAGGAAAATTATATAGTAACTACTTGAAGTGCTCATTGTTTTCCACGTTTTTTTTTAAATATTTTATTATATCTGTACTCAACTGATTTCAATGGTAGTAGATTAAGAACCCATTTTTAAACGCAGTACATAAAGTTTATTTTGTTACAGTAAAATTGATGAGCGCTGAATATTTCGAGATGGAAATATTTCCAGAAGTTACCTCGAAATTGATCGATATGCCCGCTTTTTTCTTCTTTCGATTGCTCAGAAATATTCTAGCTCAATAAGAAGTATGATGAAGGTAGTCTCGGAAGTTGTGGAAGGTTATGTCATTCGACGACTCGTGATCAAAAGGGCCAGCAACGACTTTTCTATAGGTAAAGGCTATACATGAAATGTCATACACTATGAAAGAAACATCGAAACGTATATTTTTTATCTGCCATCTCTTTCTCTTCAAGGACTGCTTCAAAAAACATTGAACATTCTATGTACTCTACCTATATATTTGACCAATACATGTACACGTTCACTTCTGATTCCCCTTTACACACACTCACGTGTGCTTATGGAAAGGTACGTATTTCAAAATGGATAACTAACTGGATGGCATACGAAATTCATGTTCATCTTTCTTCGAGATATATTTTCATTTATTACATTCTTGTACTTTTACAATATTTAAGTATTTAATAATAGTTTTTAAAGAACAACTTTTATTTTTCTCCGAAAATAATACGTATTTTAAATATAAAAAATAACTTTTAATTGATTAAATAAAATTATTTTATACATTCTTTGTTTAAACAAACTTAAATTTATACCTAAAATATAGTAATAATTTAAAAAAGGAAAAATTTATGTCTCATTTATTCACCTGGAAAAATCTACGTTTTCTAATGAAATAGAACAACTTTACTTTGAAACGTTTTTATCAAATATTGATTAAAATACTGTAAAGTTATTTATTGGAATTCAATCATTTCTTTAAATCCATCTATTATTTTATTTTTTAAATATAATTAATTGATTACATTACAAAGTTCATGTTTGTAATTATAAACGATTCATTTTTAATATTTTCTTTTAAACCATAAAGAACAGAATAATTCAATGTTACATATTTTACAAATTTTTTCATCACTGAATAATAAAGATAACCAATTTAATTCATAAAAAAAGAATTACCTTATCTATAATTTTCAAGTGAGAAAATATCCTTATCCATTATAAAAAAGTTTCCCATTATAAAAAAAAGTACAATATTACATAGAAATACAATATGTCTAATAAACTAGTAAATAAATTTATAAGTAGTTAATTTATAAAATTATTCAATCAAACAGATTATTAGCAAAGATTATTTATTGACAGTAGCATACTTAATGAATAGATTAAACACATTCATGATTTCAAATTATTCTGAACTAACTAATTATTTAACGTAACATTATAGTAAGGAAATTTAATATTTTTGATTACTTAACTCTAAGTTTACAATTTAAAAAATTTTACAGCTAACTAATTATATCATCGTTTGATAAATCAATTGAATTGTTATCCCTTGATTATTCATACCAATTAATGTCGGTTAAAGTTTTGCCGTAGACCCGACGCGATCAGATTCGATAATGACCACTGCAACACGTGTTATCAAATCTGAAATTAATCTGCTTTCAAATAACCAATACTTTACATTAAATGATCTAGTGAAATATTTGCAGATTATTGTAAATTTTAAGTACTCATAATTATTATGATCTAATGCAATTTAAAAATATAATTAAAAAAAAAATAATTCATTTTTATTCGTAATAAAGATTTAAACAAATCATTAATCATACCAATTTTATTTAATAAATTATATTATTATATTTTGCTGGAAATTTATTATTAATTTACAATTTTATTTTCATTACAAGTTTAAAAATATGAATGTATAAGATGTATATTTACATTCATATTTGAGCTACTCACAAACGTGTTAATAATATTCAGTTTTCTTAATATTATTATGACATTTTATGAATATTATGAATATCGCTTAATCAAAATACTAATAATTTAAGATACGTAGTATTCATTAAGCAATATACGTTATATACATTTTGATTTATAATTACAATTTGTTTCTTTCTTTAATTTTCAATTATATAAAATAACAATTTTTCTTTGGTTCTTTTTTATAGCTTTTAATATTTTATATTCTCAGTTTATTGTGAATATAATAGACCAAGCAGATAAGAATGAATATAAGCATTCATTTCCATTCATATTAGTATCTATTATTCAATGTATTCAAAATATAAATAATTTTTGTATTTTACCATAATATTTGATTCTGAAAATAAATAGACCTTTACATGTAAATCCTTATCACTTGAATAATACACTCAATTTACGTTTAATATTTTCGTGTAATAAAGTAAAAGCCTCACAGAAAGGAAGAGATATTGAGCGACACGATATAATAGAATTGGATAAGTATCATAGAGACAATTTTTATCTGTGATAAGAGGGATGCATTGCGTATACAAAGGGTGCGTATTGTGTACCACATATGTACATACACAGCACACAATGATTTCACGTGGTGGTCATTATTATCCCCATTGGACGGTCCATTTAAGTAAACGAGATCATAAATATAGTAGTATGTAATTGACATCTAACTTTCGTAAGTAAGATATATATGCTGAATTTTCGTTTACACGCATATCTTTTAAAACATTTATCTAAAAAATTTATAAGTTACATTTTATTACATTCAACAATAAATAGTTATTACAAGTGTATTTTTTTTTTTTTAACTTATACTCGTATTTATGAACCGTGTAAACAGTTAATTATTCAGATCGAGAATTAAGACTAAGTCGTGCCCTGAAACGAGGAAAATTAAAATCTCGTAGCCTAAGTATGCAAAATAAAAATCTACTGGCAATGTAACACATTTTCTGTATATTAATTACTGAAAAGTTAATGAATTCTAATTAAATTATATGTTTTAATGTCTATTTCTAAACATTTAAAATATTTTATATTCGTGTCAATTTATTTTATTTTATCAACACGTATATTTAATGAAATTATTGAAATGCATGATTTCATCAAGGTATTAATATTTTTTAACACTTTGGCAATTGAAAACTGAAAACTGATATATTAAATTTTTTAATAAAATAAAATATTCATCTTACCTATTTATTATATTATCGTACATAATTCTGTAAGGATAAATATTAATGCTAAATATTTTAGTAAAAAAATGAATAAAAACAAAAATATTTTACTGAAAATATGATAGACGTAGATTTTATTATTATTAATACATATTATAGATGTAATATCCAATTTTTAAATTCATTAGATACTTTACTGTTTAATAATGATAGAAATACTAGATTTAATAAGATCAATACCCCATCAATTCGAATTTATAGATTATGAGTTATGAGTATCATGAAGCACTCTATATGATTTATGTTACGGTATAAAATTGTTGGCATTACATGGTTAAAAAAGATTGTAATTAACCTTGAATAACGGGTGAATATGAACTAATTTTATTATTCATCTTAATTAATTTGGCATTTTTTACGCAATATATATGCAAAATTATATATTTATTATTAGTATTAATTCTTATTTTCAATATTTTAACAATACCCATTAAATTAATGTAATAATAGGTAACGTGAGTTTATTAATTTTAAATTATTTGAAATAAGAACATAATATTGTTATTTAAAAATTCAATGCATGTGAGATTTTTTTAATAATAGATTTGAAAATCAAATCAGATAATTTTATTTATTTTTATAAATATATTTTTTAAAAGCAAAAACCATAATTTATAGAGTAAATTATAGGGTAAAAACAAATTGATGTGTATATACATGTATATGCATGAATTAACGAAGAAATATATTGAATGAATTTTGTACAAAACACAGTTATAAATCACACACAGCATTCCTGTTGACTATTAAGAAATATTCTTGAAACTTTTATTAGGGTACGTGTAAACAGTATAGAGTATAACTATCGTGATAATCTCAATGAGATTGCAATTATTATCATAATGAAAGATTGCAAATGCTTATAATCATATTATAATTAATCAACAACTTAAAATTAAAGATATCTCGAGTCAAATCAATTTCAGCAATAAAGAAAAATTGTCGAATAATAATTCAAAGATTTACGAAGACTAAAAGGTGTACGCGTTGGAAATTTCTTAATTGGATTAATTGTGCTTTTGACTTAATTAATTAGTGTTTGAAATAACAATCAACAGTGTTATTTACGCCATGTTTTATGCAACATGTAAATACTCATACATAATATTATACCTAGACATCAACTGCGGTTTCATTTAACCCGATCTGTAAGCCTTGTCTCCCGAATAGCAAATACTCGGAAAGTCTACAAGATCTTGATGAGAGATAAGACTGAATAAAGTAGTGAAGGGAGAGTAAAGGTTGCGCTGCGGGAGAATATGAAAACAATGAGAAATAGAAGGGAAGATAAAGAGCGAGAAAGATGGAGCGATAGGAATCATTCATTTAATGTTTGAGAAATCCAAAATGAAAAGTCGGTAAAGTTCCTGCCTGCACACTGTAAGGATTTACTCCCGGGGAATAAAAAGAGAAAGAAGATTATGGTCAGAATCTCAGTTAAAATTACCGACTGTATACGTACAACTACTTAAAGCATTTGACGTTGTACGCGTCTCGCGCTCATGCACACAACCGTCTCCACCAACACAAGCGCGCGCCTTTGGAATTTACGTAATCAAGCCATTTCTGTTCAGCTGTGAATATATATGCACGGCAAACCTAGAAGAGCTTCTCGTTTACCAAAGTTGCGCAAACTTCCTATACCCGCTCCAACTCCTGGGGAATATGCAAGTGCATACATACGTAGGTACGCGGTAAAAAATCCAGAGGTAATGAGCGTCACTCACTTATGATAAGTGGGATGTTGCGGGTACTTTTAAAACGCTCGCTCCTTCGCTCTCGTGCTTTTTTAATTTACTTACCTCGCATGAGAGGGGCGCGTTGGGGAAACTATTTTAATGACGTGGTACATCACTCGAGAGCTCTCACTCGCACCGTCCTTAAACTATCTTGGAATTCAGCCCCGTGTCAACCCCCGCCCCTTTGATCCCATTTCCATTTAACCCCTTTTCGCAATTTGCGTGCAAATTAAAAAAGAAAGTCAAATCGGGGCACAGGCGCGGGCGCGCGCGACTCGCATATTTACTCGCCTACTTTCCTAGTTTCATCCCTCCCGGTAATTCGGTGAAACATCCGATGCGTGTCAGGAATTAGCAGCCAGCGGTTCTGCGAAAGCTACCGAGCACTTGGCTCCATGGGCTAAGGGTCGAAGAAAGCGGGAAATAAGTACGAGCAAAGAGTGTCTTTTCGAGGAGGAGCGCGAATCGCGTTTTCTCATGTTTACGGGAGCAAGTGTGCGTGCGTGCGTGCGTGCGTGCGTGCGTGCGTGCGTGCGTCCGTATTCGAAAAGGGCCGGCTTTGACCAGGTTTAAAGTCTAGTGGAAAGCTTAGGTAGGAGTGGGAGTACGAGGAGGTCGGACACGTCGGAGCTCCTGCAGAAATTAATATCGAGCTGGTGCCTCCGCCACTGCTCTGCTATCTCTGTTTCTGCGTCTGTCTATCTCTCTCTCTCCCTGTTCTTCTGATATCGTGGAGCACTCACAAAAACTAATATAATCGGTGAGTGAGTGTGCGCGCGGGCTCGTGTGTGCGGATGTATGCTCCTCCTGGGGACTAGTTATCGTTGTATGTATACGCGCTGCGAGGGGGGAAGAGTCGAGGAAGAAGAGTCCTCCGTCTCTCTTCCTCGAATAGGCTCTCTTTCCCACGTTCGTCCGTATCTAGCCCAAAGGACGACTCAGTGCTGGACTGCAAAGGTACGGGGTGTGCTCTTTTCTCTGAAGCTCAGAGTGTGACTGTGGCAAAAGAGAAATAGAGATGAAAAGAGAGAGGGAGAGAGACAGGGAATGAGATAGCGAGCACAAGTTGGTTTCATCTCGAGGGCTTAGGTCGGCCTGAAAGGGAAGCTTTCAACCAAGAGGCAAGTGGAGCGAGTCGAAACGAACTCGGCGAGCTACCGCTTCTCTCTGTGTGTGCGTGTGCGCGCGCGCGTGTGTGTGTGTGGGGGGGGTGTCTCTCTCTCCCTTTCTCTCACTCACTCTCTTTCCTCTCTCTGGTTCCTACGTAGGAGTAGAGAGGATGGCCGGAGAGAGCGGATGGCCTGTACTGAAACTCTCCCGAATGAACGCGAGTTCTCCCCTACAGCAGAAAGCCCTTCTCCCATGTGTGCGTATGCCTTCACGTGCGTGCGCGCACACGCATATGTATATATAAAGTACAACTGCATATGTAAGCGCTCATTCTCTTTCTGAGCCTTCGTTTTCTCTGCACGCACATGCACTTCTTTATCTCTTGGATCCCCTCCTCCCACAGCTTTTTGGCAACCCAAAAAAAAATAAAGTTTCATAGTCTTACTATGTTTGCTATATTATGATTGGCCTTAATCTAAAATTCGACGAAAATGTACACCCTTTATCATTATTGCGTGATCTAAAACTAAATAAACGATCATTAGTCTAAAAGATAATTCTTCATTAAAAACATAAAATACTACTATTTTCTACTATTTTTACCAGTCACTATTGTAGGATGTCTTGAAGACTAAAAGGTAAGAGCAAAGATAAGGAAAATCAATAAACTTTATTGTCCATAATCGGCACCTGAAGAAAAATGGTAATAGTTTTACAAAAGCGTTTATTTGTAGAGTTGACAATAGGGTGTTGATAATGTATCGATACCACCACATCGACTGTTTTCGTAAATAGCAGTCGTATTAATTAAGACTAAAAGTGTATCGCATGACTCTGACAGAAAATGACGTACGTTCTGACAATAGATAATGATTTTACAATGTACAAGGAGTGTATGAGAGATTTGCTTGTGTCAACTTCGCTTGAATCTACTGTTTTTCCCTTGGGTCACATGTCATGCGAGGGCCATGCAAAACACAAGAATAAAAACATTTTTTTTAAATAAATAGATACTGATCGAAAATTGTTTTCATTATTTAATCATTCCAATTATTAGCTGACCAAGGAAAATGGAAAAATTGGCACTGTTTTTATTGACGAAACTAGAAACTATTGTTGTTACATGTATGTGAAAAACTCTCTTTTAGGAATTTAAAGCTGGGTACTTTTTTTCAATCACGCTCAACAATAATTTGATTTAAGAATAAACAATAATTAATTGCACGATTCGCTACTGTCAATATGTAATATTTATTTATTTATATCATACCCTTTAATGCATTCATTATCATATTATCGAATTACTTTATTTAAGAAGTTAAGCATTTGTGCTTCAAAATTTTGTATTAATTGCAAATTGAACAGTTTATTATATATGTTAAAATTAATATTAAATGTATACATATATCCGCGAACTATTAAAAATACAAAATAATTACTTTTATAATATCAAATATAAAAACAATTTTTATTAAATTATTTTAAATGAATATAGGTAATTGAATTTACTGTTGTCATAAATACAAATACGAGCTTGATAAACTATTAAAATTTAAGAATTTAAAATAAAAATTAATTGTCAAATATTTTATACGATGTTAAATAATATATCATATTAATGAAATTGAAATACCGAATCAGGATTTGTGATGTATGCAAGTCACATTCCAACTTTGTGTGGTGAACATAAGCTGAGATTAAATTTATAACACGAAAATTGGGGTCTTTTTGTGTATTCAAAATTTAATTTTAAACTCCAATTTACTCTTCAACTTTATTGGATAATTTTTGAAAATTGCTTTAAAAATGTTTGTATTATCAAATTAAAACATTAAATGTGTACAAAAGGTACAAGTTTCATATTTAATATAGGCTATAATATTGCAACATTGAAAGTCAAATACTTTACGTATTACGTAGATTATTCTACTTTAGATTTTAAAACGTGATTACACGGTATCATAACCTTTTAGAAATCCATAGACCTATTCTAAGTCAAATACATATGCATTTATTTATGCAAATTAGGGATCAGTAATGACGATTACATTTTTGCTCTGTAAAATGTAGAAATATTAATCGTCCACAGGCATTTTCCGTGGGGCATTAATTAAAAATTTTTATGCAATTTTTTTTTTTTTTACGCGTAAAGATACCTATGCGATCCACACGAAATTATATATTATTGTCTCGGCACTGCTTTACACAGAAAAATAACATTTTCCAGAAGCTTATATATATTGTTTGTATCTTCTTTTGTTTCCTCTTTAAACATGAATTGCTTAACCAATATCCATACATCAGTCGTCAATCGATTAGTCATCTCACGAAGCTTGGTGTGATACACAGAAAAAAATAACCGACACCAGACGTTATAACATTTGTATGCTTTCTCCAATAATCTGAAACAGTTACGAATTCTAATTTATATCGTTCATAAATCAATTTATCTGATTCCAAGAGTGATACTAGACATAAACTATCTTCGAACACGCTTCAATACCAATTCACACACACCGATACCCACATACATACATTACGAATTCAATTTTCGGCATTCAGTTTTTCTTTTTTTCTTTTTTTTCCTTTTTTTGCTATGTAGTTTAATCACGCTGTAGATAGATAGATAAATCTTTCATTTTACAGTTTTAATATTTTATTAATTTGGGATTTCTGCAATTTCATTTAATTTAATCAATATTTTATTTTTATGCTTTATTCCAAATTAATGTACTTGGATAAATTCCGATAAAGAAATATTTCGTATAACATAGTTTTTAGAAGAGTACGCAGCTTTATAACAATAATTTATATAATTTTTAGCAGTATTTTTTATTTTTATCTTTTGACATGAGTTACCAAATTGTCACAAACAATTATAGTCTCCAAAATAATTAAATTTATATATCTATGCAACAATAATGCACTAATTTATATTGTATCAATATAGATTGAAGGCAAAAATACTTTTAATTAAAAGAATTACATAAAAAATTATGCTATGACGCAATTTTTTAAATGTTTTAATTGGATTTTTAAATTTAAAGTAACCAGGTAAATTGCTTTAATGGCCCGATTTCTTCAATACTGCAATAATGTGTGCAGCCATTAACGGTAAACGTGTAATTGGTTTAACACAAAAATTACTATCCTTGTACAGAAAAGAATATGGTGAAAATTGACTCATTTATACAATAAACTTGATCGAGACAGGGTAATTTTAATTAAAACTGTAGTTGTAAGCTATAAACTCTCTCAGATATGCTAAAAAGAACAGTAGTTTGTCAAATAAAGTACCATTTAAAATATTTGCTAATATAACTAAGTGAATTCACCTGAATCAATTTACATTGACAAGTGGTGGATTTAAATTTATTTCATTCTTTATGGGACTGGTAATCCTCGAATTTACAAGCATCGAATTACAAGTTTTGTTTGTAAATGTCTAATATGCCGTGTTACCCGCCAATGGAAATAAAATTTAACGTCGATCGCTGGTGAAAGAAAACAGATTCATCATAACAGTAATCGCCGTGTTTCCCGTAAATTCCGAGGCCTCCCATTTAATGCACTCGCCAATTCAATCAGGTTTTCCCGGAATGTTCGTTTACGCATTCAAACGTAAAAAAAGAAGGACTCGTGAAATTCGGAAAATTATAAAAACCGTTCTCTCTCGAATCTTTAAGCGAAGGGCACTCGCGCCAGAACGTTGGAATCGGCTTTGCTCTCGGATAAATATAGCCTGCGATTTATTGTCTTTTCATTGTCATTGCTTGGGCGTGTGTTGCCATTGCGGTGCTTGGTCGGGGAGGGGTGCGGAGGTGCGGAGGTGCGGAGGTGCGGGGGAGTGCGACCACCGCCTTATCTCTTTCGGCGTGGATACGAAAATCGCTGGCTTCCAGCGCGCGACCGATGCGTTCATTGTCTCTCACCCGTCCCATCCGTCCAGCCCCCTCGCTCCCCCACGCTCCCCCGGCCTTATCAGCCGTTCTTTATCATCTCCCGCCTCCGCCACCGCGCCCCCCGGCACCCACCCCCCATGTGCACCTCTGCTCTCTATTTCTTGATGAGCCTGGCTCCGTGAAGGACAATACATTTACAGCGGCGACATACTCCGGTGCCGGTGCACCTATCACCGCTCCTTCTCGACGTTCCCTTCTCTCTTTGCCAACTATCCGCTCGCTTTTGCGCGCTTACCGGATTAAGCGGCCGAGTTAGTTGTGCCGCTGATGAGAACTATTCCCGCGTGCCACCGCACCGAGGACGTTGGGAAATCCGGGACAAGAAATTTCCTCGCTTATCCTGCAATGTCCTCGTGTCTCTCTTTCGAAGGAGTCGGCGATTAAAAATCTCTCGCTCCTCCCCGCCCAGCTGCGCTCTTGGTTGTTTGCGTTCGTTGTAGTGCTCTCCGAAGCCAACTCGAAGTTTCTTTAACGAATTCGATAAAACCCTCGTCTCTTTCCAAAATTAATTGGAAAACCGGTCGATCGCGGGCGAGTACGCGTTTGGCGAATTTCCCGGTCCCCCTTCTCTTGTCAAACGGTTATTAGCAGCTTTGCGCACGATATTTAACAAGTGGGTTCGTGTTGTGGTTGCGATCAAGGTGAGCATAAAAAATGCGATCTTTTTCCGTCTCTCTCTCTCACTTGCTCGCTCGCTCGCTCTCTGTACTCGGAGTTCTGGAAGTGAAGTCGAGCTGTTCAAGTGTCGGACCAACTGTACACCCTTCCCCGTAACCATCTTTTATACCCGTAAACTGGCCCTCCACGGTCTTAAAATAGTTGAAACAATTTATACATCCGGTTCGGGCTCAAGGGGTGGGGTATGGGTACCTTTCTGCGGGTAATTTCTAAACTTGAAGGGCCTTTAGGCAAACGCTCATGGAGCTGTGAATCCGCATGCAATTGCACACAAACAGGCTCACTTTATTTTTATTTACTCACTTTACGAATATTTACTCCAAAAAAAATCAGGGCGGAAAATCGTGACACAGTTTGATTAAAAAGTAAAAACAGGTGGAATCACGTTGTACTAATCAATGACACGACGGATATGGAAGTTGTCGACTTCTGTGCACCCACATATCGGAGCTCCTGGTCTACGTAGGCTTGGTCCAGGTTTTGCGGGTTTCTCTCCGGAAATTTGTGTTGGTCAAATTTCAGTGAAAACGAGAGAGATGGGGGTCAGGTAGGGTTCGATATAGACATTGAGTTACAGCAGGGGGTGGGCATGGGAAATGAGAAAACACGAGCCAAAGCTTTCGCTCGAATGCCTGTGTTTGTGCGTACGAGGTGCGAGCGAGAAAGTCCGAGCAGATCCCATCGCTCTCCCTCCCTCTCCCTCTTTTGCTTTGTCCCTCGCACATGTACTCGAGCGGGCGAGGTTGTAGGCGGAGGCCACGTGTCCGTGACGGGAAGCTGTGAGATGGTCCGTGGTTATTTCGGTGATTGCTTTTATCGCGTTGGCAACAGTGTGTGACCTCTCTTCCCCAGCGTGCCTCATTTCTCCTCCTGTTTTTCCTACTTTTTTCCACGTTTCCATCAGCCCCCATCCCCCTTCGACTGTGTCCCTTCGCCACTTCCCTTTGTGCTCAACCCATTTCGCGGTCCAGTCGAGCTGCATCGCCGAGGCTGCGCTCCCAACCATGACAAAAATCGACGAAATAATTTGTGTAACTTTTTTTTTTACGCTCTCGCGCATTCCTCTTTCTCGTTTACTCACACCTCCTTGTTTGATGATAATTGCGTTTGATTATTTTCCCGTGACCGCGGTTAAAAAACGAGTTGGCGTCGATCAATTTGTGCGCGTTCTTTTAATTCTAGATCCCTAGTCCAAACGAAGCGGATTAATGACAATTGCACAGTAAATGATTATCAAAGAAAATGATTATTCGATTATTCATGAGAATATATCGGATTTTGAAAAAAATAAAACCTTCCGCGTAAATGGATTAAGGAGAATCTTGGACGGATAAAAATGAAACAATACGTCATACCATAAGAAAGAACGCATTGTTCAAATGAAAAATAGCAAAAAAAAAAAAAAATGTCAATCATTTATCGTTTACACTCGTAAATTTCATTTTTATTTGCAATATAACAATTATAATTCATACAATGATGGAGGCACAATATTTGGGTTGTGCTTCCATTAAATGGGAAATCCAATATTTACCAGGGCCAAATCTAATTAGAAAATCGTAAGAATGGCGAGTGGTCTCATAGTGATTGCATTATTTCCGACAAAATGACATTATTGAAGTGCATCACATCCCCTGCAATCGTTCATATCGTAATTACCAGCAACAAAACTCAATTAATGTTGCCAGAGTCATTGCTGTCGTCGTCGTCGCAATTGTCGTTGTTTTCCTCCTTGGCTCTTCCTCGATTTTCCTCGGAATTAAGGTTGGCGAAAAGGCATTTCTCGAGCCTGCAGCTCTGGTCGGAAATTCGTTTGGGCAAACTGGTGCCGAGCGAGTTCCCCGAGCGGAACGTCCAGGTCGAATCGTCGCGCACCCGCGCACTTTCGCTCCTAAGGTAGAGGCCCTCTACTGGGTGCCGGGGATCGCCGGGGATCGCCGGGAATGCACCGATGCCGGGAGGTGACGGAAGAACGCGTACAAGGAGGAGGTGGCAACGTGGCCGGTGGCATGCGCGTGTGTGCGAGTGCGAGGGAGAAAAGAGGGCCGTCGTAGCCGAGCATCTTTTCCTGGCTCCTCTGCGCTCTTCTCCGAGCCTCTGGCCCGCGGCCTCGCTTCGTTCGTTGCACCGTGGCTGCCTCTCTCCCTCTCTCTCTCGGTCCTCGGAAAAATAACTCGTTCGCGCGAACGATATTCCGAAATATCGCTGCGTGCGAGAGAAAGAGAAACGGGGGGCGTCGCTCGCACGAACGGTGCCGACTGGTTTTTCAAGCGAAGCCGCCGATATTACTACCGGCTTTGCGAGCCAATAATAGCCGATTTGCCACGCATTTTTGTCGCGCGAAAAAAACGCGAGCGCCTCCCCCCCCCCTCGGCCCACTCCTCCTCCTCCTCATGCTGCTCCTCGACCGGATATGTTTAGAATCCATTACAGAGGCTCCACGGTGTGACGTTCGCATGAAATACGAATTTGTCTACCTTTTGGGCCAAAAAAGGCGAGCACAAAAAGGAGCGAAGGCTCGGGCTGCTCTTCGCCTCGGTCTTCTCGAGGGAGAGAGAGACGGGAGAGCGTTTGAGGATAAAAAGAGTAAAAATTTCGAGAAGAAAAGAGCATGAACGTCTTACTGCGGAGCGTCTCGAAGTCTGCGATCATAGGAGAGGAGGCCCCTCGAAAGGTCGAGTCCGTGAGAGAGCGAGTGGAGCGGGCGGGCGGGCGGGAGCGAGCGAGAGGAGAAGAGGAGCGTAGCCAAAGAAAAACGAGCGAAGACTTTTTGCAGCATCACGAGTCCACGATGACGTGGACGATAAGGGGAACCGAGGGGGCGGTAGCAGTGGTCGAGGGTAGAGGGGCCGAGCGGGGAGCGGGGGGGGAGCGGACGGACAACCGAGTGAGCAAGAGGAACGGGTAGAAGGGGTACGCATGGATGGCAATCGCGGCGACGGCGAAGGGGAAGGGGGATGGGGACGAGGCCGCCGTGGTATGAAAGTAGCAGTGGTAAGTTGAGAGTCACTAGAGCCGCAGGAACGAGCGAGCGAGCGCCAAGAAGGTACGCGAAGCTGGAGCGAGGAGCGAGAAGAGGATGGAGCGACTGGGAGGCAGCGGTACGACGAGATGACAACGACGACGGCGGTGGCGATGACGACGACGACGTCGACGACGACGGGCGTCTCCGCGTGCGGGGTCGGGGGAGCCGGTGCCACAAATAAGGGACGAGCACCCAACGAATGCCGGGAAGATGGAGGACGAGTAATGGAAAGAGGGTGAAAGGAGGCGAAGGGACGAACCTCCCGTTGCGCCCATACTGGACCCGGCCGTTCGTTTCCTTCTTCTTCTTTTTTTTTTTATCCTCTCTTTTCTCGTTTCGCTGGTCTCTTTTGCTTGTTTTTTGTGCGGAGGAGCGCTGCCGCCGCTGCAGCAAAAGGACCACGGTACGACATGGACCGAGCCGGGAGGAAAAGAGAGAAAAACAAGGGCCGAAGGGCTGCCCCTGCATTTCGATCTTGAGCTTCGCACGAAGCAGGAAAAAGAAGGTGCGACGGCGAATCCATATGGGTGTAGGGCAGTAGGGGGTGGGGGGTGCCTGTAAAAGCGCAAAGGAGCGGCCGCCGATGCTACTGCCGAGACACTCTTCCCAAGGCTCCCGTTCTTCCTCTCTCTCTCTCTCTCTCAAACACTACCTAATCGCTCAATGACACATTCCCTCTATCTGACGCTCTCCTTTCACGCAAAGAGAGCGAGAAGCAGCTCGACGCTCGAGATCAAAAGCGCCGAGGCCGGAGAGGCGAAATCTCCGGAGCCCGAGGTATTTTTTATCTCGAGCAAACTGTTGCTCCCGGCGGGAAGGCGGGAAGAGGAGCACCGCAGTCGCCAACTCGCGATCCATCATTGGCCGGCGCGAATAGCGCGCGCGTTCGATTCCGAGATTCGAATGGGAAGCGGAGGAGCCGTTGGCGCTCCGCTCGCGGGCTCAAACTTAAATTACGCGCTACATCTGCCGCTCCTCCGCCTTGCCGCCCCCTGTTCCGCCGCCGCCCCCGCTCCTGGCGAGCACGTGCAAACGCACTCCGCTGGTAGGCCTTTCCTCGTCTTGTTGCGCTGAGTTCTGGCGCCCCTTGCGGTGATGCCTCCTTTCCCCCACCGACGAGCCCTTGCGCACCCATTCTCCCCCCCGCCCCCGCCACCGCCCTCACACCTATAACGACCACGAAGGGCGAGAGCGAGAGAGAGACAGAGGGAGAAGGAAGGTAGCGCAGGGTGGGAGGAAAGAGACTGGAGGGCAGAGAGCGACCAGCGGGTACAGCGCGCGCCAGCGTGGTGGTGGGGGTCAGTGCCGCCGCGTCGCAGTTGTTGCCGCCGCCGCCGCCGCTGCCGCCGCTACCGAGTATACCGCTGTTGTCGAGACTCGGGAGTCGGACTGGGGAGTCGACCACCAGTGCCAGTTCGCTGTAAGCGCTCGTTACGCGAGGTCATTGATTCGATTGGAGTTGGCTCGCGCGAACCACGAGCTTACCCGAATAACTCTGTAAAGAAGAAGTAAAAAGGGGTGAGTCGCGCGTGCAGCCGATCTTCCCTTGCATCCGGGAAGAACCAGACGCTCGGTGTCACCCTGTTCTCGGATCTCACCCGGGCCTTTGGACGTGGTAGTCGTGATTGTTTTTGGCGAGATCAGGGAAGCGAAGGACACTAAAATCAAAGACAGGGGTGCCGAAGGATTCGTCGTCATCGTCGTCATCGTCGTCATCGTGCAGTGACTCGCGTGACCAGCGTCATGTGTTGAGCAAATTTGAAAAACAGTAGGGACAACAGAGCGAGGGTGTGCAGCACATTTGTGTGTTGTATTTTGCTGTTGTTGTTTTGCTTATTTCCGCGCACGCCGTGAAACTAGGACCGGCAGTCGCGCGATTGGCTGACGCGCCGCATAATACAGAGCGAGAGCTACAGACAGGGGGGAAAGGAGAGAAGCAGAAAGAGGGAGCGAGAAAGAAGGAAGAGGAACAGGAGAAGGAGGAGGAGGAGGAGGAGGAAAGAAAAGGAGGCGAAGGCTCAAGATTTTCCATTCGAAACGTGAGAGGATAGGCCTGAATATGTCCGCGAAAAGAAAGGCCACTGCCATCATGCAGCACCACAAGGTGAGTAACGATCCTTTTTTTGCCTCCTGTACCGCTCCCCCCTAGCCCTGCCCCCCGACATCCCTCGTGGGGCTCCTCTCCTCTCCTTGTGTCTCGGATTCTTTTTAGCTGTGCGCGCCTTCCCTTGTACGGTGCCGCAGCCGCAGTCGTTTCAACTTTTACTCCACCTCCTCCCCCCCTCGCTCTGTCTCTCTTTCTCTTGTCGGCTGTGTCCCCTCGTCACCTCGCCCTCGACGTGCTACTGCGGCTGCAATTGCTGCCGCTGCTGTTGCTGTTGCTGTTGCTGTTGCTGCTGTTGCTGCTGCTGCTGCTGCTGCTGCTATCGCCGAGCGCCTATCTGCCTCTTCTCAGTTTTTCCTTCCTCCTTCGTTCTTTCCTTGCACTCCTCCTTGTCCCCCTTGTCCTCCTCCTCCTCCGCGCCCCGAGCACAGTCCTCTCTTTATCGCCCGTTAACGACGACGACGACTACGACGACTCATTCACACGCAACTCCTCCCGCACACTCTCTCACTGAGGGCACATTTACGCGGAGCCTTGGACCTCCTCTCCTTCATTTCTTCGGCAGCGGCTCAAAAGAGCAGCATCTTTCCTCTCTCCTTTTTGTTGTGCCGGAATGTGCATGCGAGAAATAGAGAGAGATAGAGAGAGAGAGGGAGGGAGAGAGGGAGAGAGGGAGAGCGAGACCACGAGAGAATCGCACATTATCGTCGGAATATCTCGGGCTTGTTATTATCTTATTATCAGGAGAGGGAAGCTCGGATAATCTCGCTGTTGAATTACGTGCGTTGTAACTATGTTTCGAGCACAGCGCGGATATAAGCTCTTGTACCTATTGAATGTAAGCGCGCAAAATGATTGCCGTGACGTGTCGGGGTAATTATGCTTTAAAAAAAAATCGCTTCTATAATTTACGAGCGTCGATTGGAAACGAATTGCAGCTCAAAGCCGACCGATTATTATCGCATTTGCTGTTCCACACTTAAGAGTCTCCGATCCAGCCTTTGTCAGAGGTATAAAATAATCAAATTCGCGGTAATCGTGTCATCGGTGTCTATCTGCAAAAGTGCGGAATTACGTCACTGAAAAACAAACAAAATCGAATGTTTACCAGTGCGCCGCTTTGTTAAACTTACCTAGAATTAGTTTACCGAGCGGCGAAGAACCAAGAAAGAAGAGCCTAGCTGGCAACGTGACTTTCCGCCGAGCGAAATTTAAATTTCGCTCGGGGAAAAACTCCCGTCTCCGTCGTCGTCGCCGCCGCCACCTCCTCCTCCTCCTCGAGGCCGGACATTCGTGTGCGATCGCAAGTACCGAGGGGGATATTCTTTTTTTTTAGGAGATACGGGGGCCATCCGCTGCAAAATTATCGGTGCAACAGTTGCAGTCGCACACCCGCACCCTCGTGCGCATAAATTTGCCCATCCGATGGAAATGCACCGGAGCCCGTAGGGAGAGCCGCGTGCCCCGTTATCGTCGCCACGTGCAGAGCGCCACGGTACCACCAAACTCTTACGTCATTACTCCTCGATTCTCCCATTCTCTCTCTCTCCCCCAGCCCTTTCTTCCCATTACCTCTTTCCCGTTCGCATCGATGCCCCGTGGACCAGCGCGGACGAGCGCAGCCTGCCTCCCTCCCTCCCTCCCACCCTCCCTCTTCCGCCCCACTTTTCTCTCCCGTTCCCACCGATTCCTTATCGTGCTTTTGAAATACTTGTTTCTTTTTCTTTTATGTGACGAGCTTTTTTTTTAAATGCTGCGTGGATCTGTCCGTTTATTGGAGGTTTTTTTTTCATTTTGGGAAAAACATGGAAATAGATAAACCTGTCTAATCATCAGTTCATTGAGAGATAACTGCATTATCACGAAAAGGGGTCAAATACATCGTCGAATATATTCATTCGACACGGTGATAAAAATCTTTTAGAGTAAATAAATTCGAAATACGCTTCCCAAACAACGACGCACATTTTTATTACATTATACATGCATAATAATTTTTCCATTATCTCTAATAGCACGTAAAAGCAAATTTTTTACTTCAACAATCTTAAATTAAACATCTGATATCTGTTTGTATATTAAAGCTTTTATTTGCAACTCTGTTGTCTTTACTTACAATTGTCATTTAAATGCACTATCTTGATTATGATTTTAGGTTGGTTTTTTAGCAATTGACAAGTTTGTTAATATAGCACTTTGGTGAACTGGAAATTATAAATTAAACTTAACAAATTAATTCAAAATTGTACATTTCTATACAAGTATTTTGCTTATTTTTTTTTTACCTAGAATATTTGTAAAACTTTTAATTATAACTTCAACTGGAAAATCTCATTAAAATAGAAAATTACCTATCGAAAATTCATCGCTAGCAAATATATTTGTATATTTTTTGCTGTAATAATATATTTACACCTGTTACTCAATAGATCTGTACTGTATAAAAAGTTATCAATTAAATTTTTCTACAACTGAATTTCATTTATAAAAGTTTATTATTTTGTATAAATTATAAAATGAAATATTTCATGCCAAATCAATGTATAAATCAAAGATCAGTAAAGTTTATTTTGGTTTTTCACATTTTATTTCATTATATTTTCAAGTAAGAATTAAAAGTAATCATTATTATCAATATAAATTCAATTATTGAAAAATAATAACTTAATTTTCACTTACAAAGATATAGTTACAAAGATAAGTTTTTATAAACTCTTCAAAAGATGAAATAATATTATGAGCATGTGAAACTTTGCTTTATGACCATAAGTTATAGAAAAGATTACTAATGTTTAGTTAATAAATGGATTATTATATGAGTATTTATCTTTAAGATTGCATAAATAGTCATCATTCTAAATAATTATTCACATAATAATTCATTTAATTGAATAAATCAAACAAAATTCAATAAATTATAATAATTTCATAAAAATAATTCCTTATACGCATATATAAAATTATACTATTTATAAATATTTTTAGTGTATTATGATTTTCTAAAATAAAGAATTTTGTATGTATACATAATTGTATACACATAATATGTATACCTTATTTAGTAAATTTAATAATATATAATTTATTTCGAAATTTTTTTTTATTAGATTAAATATTTAAATATGTGTGTGTGTGTGTGCGCGCGCGCGCGCGCGATTATGTGCATGTGTGTATCATTGAAATATTCTAAATGAAATATCATGTTAAACTAAAATACAAAAGATTTTTATACAATTAAAATATCAACAATTCTTCATTTTTTATTATTAAATAATGTAAAAGCTGAAAATGTATATTAATACTAGGTGATGTATGGGACAGAATATTATGATTAATTCTTTTTAGATAAGTCGGGTACAAAAAATTGTCAGTAAATTGTAATTTTACAAATTTTTTTTTATTGATTTAATATTGATTGAGCCTTGTTTGCATGCTAATATTAATAATAATGTTAATAATCGAAGGCGTTAAATACTATTCTTATAACGAAAGCTGAAAATAAAAATTTTTTTAAGTTTCATGAACAATATTTTTAATTATACATAGGCTAATATTAATTTTTTGCCTTAAAACTATTCAATTGGAGAAAAATTTTCATTTAAAAAATAAAAATAACTTTCGACTATTAACTTAATTTTTTAGATCACGCAAGATTAATTGTTTTATAATTATCACACTTCATGTTCAAATATATTTATTATTGATAAATACTAGATATTAAATTTTTTTTTTAATGCTAATTCATAAAAACTTATTTCATAGAGAAAGGAATTTTAATTACAAATAACATCAATATGATTATTACGATCTCATTACTTAAATACTTAAATAAAGAAAAAAAAAATTTTTTATTGTTATAAATATCGAAATATTAATGTATTTATAACTAAGTAAACACTTTACATCTTGTCCTGGAATTTAACTTCTAAGTGCACGTGTACTTATTTATATTATCTATATAAAGCATGTTTGATCTTAAAACGTATGTATGCAAGTCTCTGAACATTAATCAGTCTTATCGATTCAGAATCATATGTAAATTATACATGAAATTCTTGGTATACGAATAAAACAAAATTTACTACATTTTTCTAGATTTTATAATTTTCTTAAAAAAAGCAAACGTTTAAGAAAAACCAGTATTAACAAAATATTTATATTTACCATAATATAATATCTTATGTAGCTAATTCTGTATATTTAATATTATCTTGTATTTCGCGTGTGCATATAATTTTCATTAAATTTGTTCCTGTATTAATATATTTATATTAATTTTCGTGAAATTAAATAATTTCAATTAATATAATTTATTTTATTCTTTATTTAATATTTAAAAAATTAAACAAAAAATTTTTTAGGAATTATAATAACAAAAAATTACAAATCAAGTAGCTATCTTGTAATTCAATATAGAAACAAATATATTAACATTAAGATTTGTGTCAACAGTATCGTCTAAAAATTAAGTTTCCCTACGATTAAAAGCATTTTTTATCATTTTGCCAAGTAAATTTTTTTAAAATTAACTTTTGAAATAAATACAAATCATATTGTACAGACTTTTACAATTTATAAGTATTTTTATATTCAATTTAAGGACATAAATTATATTGAATTGAATAATTAATTAATACATAGAAAGCATGTAACCGTTAAAAAAATTATTATTGACAATATTCTACAAATTTTTATTACATTTATAATTATTTTATTACGCGTAAATACTCTTTTTAAATTATATAAATTGATAATAGTAAAGTTCAGTATGAAATTAAGAAATTCATATTAATGAGAATAATTTTGTAAAAATTACATATACTGAAATATTGACTGCATTAATAATTAAATAATACTGTGAATCGTTTCATATAAATAAAGTTAAAAAAACTTAAAAATGATTGCTTATGTTAAACCATCTATTGTACTGAGTAGTTAGTTGAAAATGTTTGATTCCAAGTTAAGTACTTTTAATATTCCTATCATATTAATAAAAAAAAAATAAAAAGGTAACACTCGAGAATTCATTTTTTGATGATTAATATTATAAAGCACATATAATTTAAAAAAAATTAATAAATATAATTACATTGAACATGTTTGCAATATTGATTAAAGATGTACAACTTACTGATTATAATTTATAGAAAAATATGAAATTACATTATTTTAGATTGATTTTAATAATTTTTTATTTTAAATACTTTATATATAATTTTTGAATTAGAATATTTTTCAATTTATCAAAGAGGATAACATGCATAATTTATATAATTATTCTATTTCTTAAAAAACAATTCTCATCTATTCAAAAAATTGTATAAAAATACAATATAAAAATATATAAACAATAATAAATAATAAATAATAATAAATAATAAAGTCACATAAAAATATACAGTATTTTTGTAGATATTACTATTTTTTTAAAAAATGTGTAACGTGTTAAACTAATATTTTAAAGCATTTTATAATAAAATAAAATAAAATGTTCGTGAAAATATTTTTATGGATGATTTTATCAAATTATACAAAAATATATACGTTTTTATTGTTATTAATAAATGTGGACACTTTTAGAGTATTCTTTGTTGTTTTTAAACCTAACTGATACTTAACAATTCCTAATTTTTATCTACTCAATTCTTTTTTAAATTAATGCAGTTTTTATGTTTTTACAATTATTTTTATATTACGTCATTATATTTACTAAATACATTAATAACATACAAATATTATATATTAATTATTAAATAAGTCTTATCAAATTTATAATTATTATATTAGGCATACTGAAATCTGTGTACAATTCGCATCTGGAAAAACTCGATCTAAGTTAAATAGTTTTTGTTTTGTTTTTGTAAAATGTAATATTTGTAAAATACTGTGAAATTCATGAAATACTTTAATCGTATAAATATTTGCCCTTTTTATTTATATTTATTTACAATAATTTTTTCAAGCAATATCGTTATCGATTTATTTCACCTATAAAAAACACTTAATTTTTTATCCATTGATAAATAAATAAAATCTGATTCAGGTGAAATTATGTCAATCTAATGAGTTAATCTTTATCATTAACGTAAATGTATAAAATCGCATGCACTTGCGATATCTTATATAAAATTGAATAGAAATTTATTAATTTAAAGTTCTAATTTTATAAAAATTTAATATGTTAATAGAAATATTACAGGTTATCATTATAAAGTAATATAAATTCGTTAATTATATTCAGTATGAAAATTAATACTTGTTAATTAGAACAGTAAAATATTCTGAAAATAAATCTTAATGAATTAAAAAAATTATTTTTTTATACGTTCATTTAGTGTGTTAATTTTTAACAAAAATTAAACATGTAATTAACTTCGGTAGCCTAAAAAGCGTACTCGCACGGTACACCGGATTTGTGAAATTTCTGCTAACAACTGTACTGGTTTTTATTCAGGATTGGATGCTTGAGGCACAGAATTGTTGGTAGTAATTTCTCTAAATGAAAACATAAAAAAGAAATAAATTTTCTACTAATTTTTTATTTATGTTTCCAGCTGCCTTTTATTCGCTTTTTACTAAGCTCATTATTAAGGGTAACATAATCGTTATAAATTGTTAATTGTTGTATAATATAATATTCGAATAAGATAAAATTAACGATTTTTGCTGATAATGTTTCTTCGCAGGTTATTAAAATGTTTTTTGGACAACTTGTTGTATGTTGTAACACTATGTTACCGATATTACTATTTAAGAACTATATACTATACTTTTGAGCATGAAATTTTTCTTAATTTTTCATTTTTATTTATTTACATATCGTATTTCTAATTAAAAAATATCGATACCACTAAATTCAAAATCATTAGTTTTATAAAAACCGTTTAAGATAGTCAGATGTATTTTGTATGTACTTTGGTCAGTAGTATTGAGCAGTTAAGTACAGAGGGTATTAGGTATTTAAAATATAAAACAAAAGTATATTTAAAGTATACTTTTGTCTTTTTATTACGTGATAAATATGCATTTATGCTGTTACACGATGTAGGAGTAGTAAAGAAAATTATGAAGTGAAAATAATAAAATTGCACAATACGTCATAAGTTTGTAGTAAAAATTTCAATGGTACTTCCGTTTTAATACGAATTAAATCAAAGTGTGATGAAAAAAAATGTACGCATACACACGCATTTAAATGCGTACACATATGTAATAATTGTAATACAATCATCTTGTATTAATTTTTTTATGCGTTTTTTTATTACTTTGATGTATTGTTGATTATTGGTAACGGACCTAAAGTGAAGATACATATGTTATAATAAAACTAAGAACAACGAGTGGTAGCTATTGAGAATATTCGTAATTGAAGATAAAAATGCGTGACCGATAATAAATTGTAATGACACGATAATTTGTTCCCTCAGGGTTTGTTCTAAGCGAATCCTTATTACGTGCGACTATCACGACGAATAGGGTTGAATAAATTCTAATAAATTATTATTATATAAAAAATTAATTCACTCACACAATGAAGATGTAGAAAATAAAAAAAATTTCGTTTTCTTCCGATAAAAATATTAATTGTTTCCCCCTCTTCATATTTATATCAGTAGGGTCATAAAATTATAAGTTTGGCTATTATATATATAGTAGTTACACGAGGAAGGGTGCAATAAAAATATTCTCCCCGAACTCCTAATGAAATCGATGAGCTTTATGAGTTCCCTAAACGCTTTATCGACGCAAACGTGATAAAAACCCGAATGAGAAGTGACCAAGAGTTCGGAAGTAACTTTTACCGGTGTGTGTATGCTCTCGCGCTTATCAATAGGCTTGTCGAAAAAGTGTGAGTCAGTAATTCAAATGCACCCACCCGGGTTGCCCTTAATGACATCGACGGTAGCCGCACAAATCGGCGTTCGTTGATTTGGCGCCTACTATATTTTGAGAGCAGGTGTGTGTGTGTGTGTGTGTTTCTGTGGGAGGGTGTGTGTGTGTGGGGGGGGAAGGGGGTGTAGGAAAATCGAAGCAGCTCGCTCCACATTTCGTCATTAAGATTAGAGCATTAAGTCGCGGCTACAGCTGCTTTGTTTAGGGTGAGTGAGGGTGGTTTGTTTCTGATATATATCGCGTGTAAAATCAAGTTGATCGAAAAACAAGTTGTGTGAAAAACCGTGTGAAAAACCTTCCATGAAAGCTTTTTTGGGCGATGCAATAAAAGAAGGTGCAAAGGGAATGTACGAGCGCACGTTGCACGTAGTCAAATTAGTTTATTCGGCTCTCGATTATTTTTAGATGCGAGCAATATTTTACTCGGATCTCCTCTTCGAGGAAATGTAACAAAGGTTCAAAGGGAAAGTCCGTCACTGAGTGGTGCACTGATAAAAATGTAGGAGCTGCAAAGGAGGCGTTCGATGTAGTGGAAAATGGAATTTCCTGTCGAGAGACACCCGGACCGTTATCATCAGCAGCCGGAGGCGGGGGAGGAAGCGATGCAGGTACATCCTCCTCCTGCTGGTTCTTTCTTCCCAAGGCGCAGCTTATCCTCCCACGCATTGGCGTCGCGACACTCCGTAGTGCTCGTCGGGTTGATATTCAGGGAGCCATCCGTGATCCGTGTCAAGGCGCACTACATCCGATGGTTCCCCCCTCCCCCTCCCCCACCGAATCACTCCACGCCAACCCCCCGCCCCCGGCGAACAGAATAGACATGTACTCCCAATGCACGCAATACGTCCTGCATTCTCTCTCTCTCTCTCTCTTTCTCTCTCTCTCTCTCTCTTTTTTTTGAATAGAAACGCGTTTGAATGATCGTGTACAAGAGCGTGGATGACTATTGACGCAATGTTTGTCGGGTATTGTATGGTACGGCGATAAAGTTCATTGCCTGTGTTTTTTTTCGTACAGAGGTAAGCTAAATATTTTTGCGTAACGAGATGTCAACTATTAGAACATTGGCATGTAAAAAAATATGTTTTACACGAACTTTTTATTTTTGCATCGATGGAAAATTCATATTATTCGAGGTTTTCGTGTAAATGGTGCTTTAGCATAATTTTTCATGTAAACTTGGAGAAACTTTCAAAAATTTGCGAGCAAATTTTTTTAACATAATATTTTCGCATGAAATATGTAATAAGTTAAGTTAGTGTGTATTCCATGTTTTTCTTTCCTTTGTTTAATTCACGGAATTCAGTAGGTAAGCACAACAAAATATACAGTTTTGTTTTTAAAAATTATTCATTTTGATTTAAAAATTAATAATTCATTTCAAATGAAATATTTATAATCAACTTTAAAACTTTGATAAAAGTTGCAGGATAATTTTGTTTTAAAATATACATGGCTAATGATACCAATTTTGTCGTTAAATATTTCTGATAAAAAAAAATTTTTTGTAACATACAGGAATGAAAAGAATTGTAGTATTAAAAGTAAAAATATTTCTTCATGCTTGTTGGTGCAAGGCATAAAATTATTAATTTGAAACTTTGCATAAATAAACGTGCTATTTGTCCTAGAATTTCGATGTATTTGAACTACTTAGATATTTTTCGCGCAAAATTTATAGTAGTCAAAACAAGATGATAAATTCAATAAAACCGATAAAATAGATAAAAAGTTTATTATATATTATAATGGAAGATGCTTAAATGACTTTGAAATTATTTTTAATATAAATATTATAAGTTTTGTGATATATGAATAAAATTTAATTGATTGATATAATTATAAATAAATTATATTTATCAATATGCATTTTTACAATTTACATAATCACAAATGTCCACCATGATATTTTAACTCAAATGTTCAATTTGGCATGATAATTATGAGCGACAAGAATTAGTGTAAACTTTAATCACGCAAGCACACTTTGAACTTTGAAAATTTACATTCCTCAAATTCAAATTTAATACGACCATACATCGTGTTGCATATTGCTATTAAATTTTTACATGTTTAATTATTAAATTATCATAAAATTAGATTATCTTTTGGACAAAAATACGTAAAAATAAAAAAATAATGGATATTATTTAATCTA
Source organism: Eupristina koningsbergeri (assembly GCA_018907245.1). Classification (NCBI taxonomy): domain Eukaryota; kingdom Metazoa; phylum Arthropoda; class Insecta; order Hymenoptera; family Agaonidae; genus Eupristina; species Eupristina koningsbergeri. The sequence goes on from JACCHV010000151.1 coordinate 1,142,382, forward strand.
TTAATAAAGTTATTCAAAATATTATTGGAAATATGATATGAGTACGCTAATCGAGTTCGTAAGTTAGTGTTTGTGCAAAGATATGTATGTTTAATTGATACACAAATAAAATCAGAAGATAGTAATTTCTGTGTATCTCTTTATCTCATTCATGTCGTATACGACAGGGGAGTGTCGGCAATTGAGAAAAAAGTTAATATGTTTTGACCTTTTTGTCAATGTACGTTTTAAATTGTAATTGGATCAACAATCAAAAATATTTTCCAGTTTTCACTTTCACGTATCAATTATTGCGTCAGTTATTGAATTGGTTATACAATTCTTGATATTCAGTATCCATGTATTGAAAACTGACTTTTAAATGAATGATAATACATTTTTACTGTGTTATATTGTCTAAGTAATATTGAAAGGATTTGAATAAACTTTTTTTATTTCTTCATGATAGAGAAAATGAGAGAATGAAAAAGCGGCCTTTTATATCGTGATGTTCTTTTTACGCATATAGACATAAAGAAAAAAACAATAATTTCATTATTTCAGACTTTTAATTTATAAAATCGTTCGTAACAGTATTTATATGTGTAACTAATTTTTAATAATTTTGCTTAAACTATTGATGAAAGTTCAATGCAATGAATCGATTGACTCTTTCTTGGTGCAAATTCAAATACTAATGATTACGTTCAAATCAAGCGAAAGCACAGTGTTTCAAGTCAATTTTCGACTATTTTCGATGAATTAAATGATTAAAGTGTTTAAAATACTGCGCAAAGAGTTGAATTTCAAAATAATGACGATGATTTTAAAAAATTGATCGAGTAAAGCTCCCCCAGCAACACTCGTTTCAATATTTTTTGCGTTCACGGCGATAAATTTCAGGTGCCTTGCATTTATTCATATTCATATTACGGGGATATTCTTCACGGACATACACGCAAAAAGTTACCAGAATGCAAAGCTCCCCCAACGAGCTTTTAGCTAGCATTTGATCAAGTTTTACACATTATTAAAGTACCAGTAAAAAAAAAAAAAAAAAAAAAAAAAAAAAAAGAGGAAAAAGAAAAAAGGCTTACGGGGGGAAGGAGGAGGGAGCGGCCGAGGTGGGAATTCGTATCGACTAACACCGTTGAAGCCACGTCTGCCCGTGCGTGTGGGTGGATGTGTGATGTGCAGGTCCGACTCGAGTTTGTCGTCCAGCCCAGTCCAGTCCAGTCCAGTCCGGTCGGACGATAGTTTATTCAGCGGATTATTGACGGGTGGTATGTACCGACGGCATACCACGAGCTAGCACACGTACATACACTCTCGGCTAAAAATAGCCACTGACGAAGGTCCGTAGCTCCATTCGCTAGTCTCTCTCTCTCTCTCTCTCTCTCTCTCTCTCTCTCTCACTCTTTCAAAAGCTTCGCCATTCTGTTCTGCTCCCTCGTGACCATTTCGAATTTATTCGCAAAACAGCCGGTAGCAGTGGCGACAACGCGAGGTCGTGGCCGCCATCCGCGCGGCTGTCGAAATCCACTGTTCCCTCCCCCCCTTCCGCTCCCCTCTCTCGCACACACTGCAAGCTATATCACCATGCACCTATAGATCGTCACTGCTCTGTTCTTAATCTCTAATCCTTTATTAACGTTTTACCTGGTTTTTTTAAAATATAATTGTCGTAATCGGACACTTTTGAATACTTAATCCTTTCATCCGTGATTTCTGTAAATCATGGCTGATATACCTTGAATTTGTATTTAATACGAAACAAAAGTGCGCAAATCAATAAACAAATATAAAATTACTACACGTGACGTAACGGTACCGGTTTTTCAAATATATTAACACGCATCAAACAGGATTTTCTGATCATCCTATAATTGCTGGTAAACAGAATTACAAAGTTCATCGTAGGCATTTAAATTACCTTAAGCACTTATGCACATTTACATCTTTATTCACCTCAATTGAAATTTCCAAATATACATATTTAATTCATAAGCATTTTATATCAAGAATCTTAATTTTTTTTCATTTAGATTTTTCTCAATATATTTATAATTCAGTATATGTATTTTCCTACAAAATTCTCATTTTATTTTCATAAATCAGATCTCTTATTGGCACATTTTGAATTTAATTAGAATTATTTTAATAGGTATTTCTTTTTTAAGTGCAGTTTTAATGTGTGTATATATATTTTTCTTAAATGGATAATAATAGTGTTTATATGGAATCGATGAATTAACAAGAATCAAGAGTACTTAACTTATTTTTAGTCTTTAGTTATAATGTGATTAACTTACTTCTCTTATTAAAGAAAAGCATTAGCATTTATTAGAATTAAATTTCTTCTCTCATTTCTCTGTAGGTTAATAAACCCGATATATTATTCTCACTGTAATACATGATAATTCATTTTAATAAGGAGCGGAAAGCATATAATTCCCGACACCTTCCAATTTATTATTATTATTATCATCATTCATACAACTCATTTAACGAATAATAGTGCTAGCATAAAATTATTATTTGTATTATTGAGTTATTTTTAATAATTACCTATTTAATATGCACTATATTTATTGTTTAATATTGATAGTATATATACATTTATATATATTTATTAAATGTATTTAAAATTCTATCCAATACATATTTAATAAAATATTATTTTCTCAATTTTATTATCAAATGATAGTTAATAAAAGTTGATGTCATTTCAATACAGTCATAACCACAAATAATTATAATAGCTGATAGAAATACCTATGACTACAATATCCGGTTTTTGGTATTCTATTAAACATCAACTTTTTCCATTGTTTTTCTACATTACATGTTCAAAGTAATTACAAATTTTTTCGTAATTAAGAAAATATTTACATAAAGAACTTTATTCAATATTACAAGCAGAATTTTGAAGTTGCATTTTACTCCATTGTATTCTATTTCCCATAAACAATCTTCCTTATAATTTTTTTTAATTCACTTATTATGTTTTAGATGTTAAAAATTTCCTTCTACTTTTGAACAATAGATCAAATAATTATGACAAACTAATATATAATTTATCTTTTCACGTTATTTAATAGTTTAAAATTAAAATTAGTAAAATATTCTTTTTGAAACTTATAAGATAATTTAGAAATCAATGTTTCAAATATAAAATTTTTAATTTTTATTAAATTAAAAATAAGTTTTAGTGCTAAGTATTTTAGCATTAATTTTTTTAAACAATCGTTTAGACAACTAAAGAAATACATCAAAGTGCTTGGAGTAATTGAATGCAAAAGTAGTTGGTAAATATTAATTTAAATCCAATAACTGCTAATAAATATATTGTGCAATGTTACGTACAAATTGTAATTGATTTAGGAAAATATTTACAAGCAATACAATAAAAGTGTAATGCGAATAAAGTGCCGTTCATAAAAAGACTTTATACTTATCATTGAGCGTAGCAATAACAAAGGAGATCTATTTTACTATTCGCATAAAATTGTTTCCACGTGATTAATTTAATGCATTGTTTACCAAGCTTTTGAGTTTGAAATTAAATCAACGAATAATAAAAACGGGATAGGTTCGTGGAGAATTTCAGCCACGCAAATGGAAAAATAAGAGGAGGGGGAGAGAGAGAGAGAGAGAGAGAGAGAGAGAAAGAGCGCGATCGTGTGTTGTGCAACTCGTTAAATAGTGGCGATAGTGCATCCACCCACACAGGCATACTTGCGCACCCACAAAGGCACACGTTCATGCTCTCGGAATTACGTCCGCAGCAGCTAGAACTACGGAAGTAGAGAGATTGTGCATACATAGAAATGAGATTCCGCACCAATCGATAGCTAATAGCCAGCGAGCTGTAATTAATGCAACAAGTTGATACTTAACACTTATCCGTGCGGTATGCTAGGGTTGGCATTAGCTACTCTCGACATGTGCTAGAGATGCGACAGTATCATCTATCTCTTACAAATAGCTATCCTCCTCTCTTTTCTTCTATCTTTTCCACTTCCTCTCGCCCACCACTTCGCTTTCTCTCGCTTCCTCTCGCTTCCTCGTGCTTTGGCTGATCTTTATCGACCTCACGCCCATACCTCAATTCCTCATCTCCTTAATTTCTTATTTGGGCCTTCTCACTCAAACACTTTCGAACTTATTAAACTTTCTGGATTTTTGCTTCCGTATCAAGATTTGTTATTTATATTGCCGATGATTGTATAATTGTAGCGGCGTCCAATACTATTCATTAATCTTAATATAATTTGATTTTCTGATATTTTGATACTGTGTATTTTAAGAATAGATTATATAATTATGAATGATTAATGAACATTTACGGAGGGTCGTTTAAAAAAATTTGATATCAATTTATATTTTTGTAAAATAGTAGTTGATTTATATTTCAGTTATGATTTTAATTATTTACTTACTGTAAAGACAATGTATGCATTTAATTATTTTTATACCAATAATTTAAAACGATTTGATCAAACAATTTTTAGAAAAGAAATTAATTTATAAAGGGTTAAATAAAAATCCAATATTCTTAATTACTGAAAAATTAAAGATGGTTGTACTACAAGCATCAAATATAAACAATGGATTTATAAATTGTAAAATTTAAGTGTAATTAATAATAAAACACTTAATCTTTAAATCAGTAAAGGTTAAAACGGCGCACACCTCATCAAATCCAATTAAGTTATTTTTTCAATGTTCCTTAATAAACGGTACATCTTTATTTAAACGAATGAAAAAACGTATTAAAAATCAAAGAATTTTCAATTATTTTAATGCAATTAAAAGATCGGATAAAAAATGAATACAAAATATTTAAAAAATTAAATGCAGCATATCGCTGTTTTTTTTAATCGATGTTCTGATAATCGATGATAAATAATACAATGTCAATGTCAATTTTTTAATATAAAACATATTTATATGTCATTAAATAAAACGAATCCTTTAATTAAAACAAAATTATTAATATTATGCTTGTTTGCATAAAATGAATACTGTTACGTATGACACAAATTTATCAAATAAAACTGATACGAAAACGATGCATCTATAGTAGAGTGAAATAGAGGAGGACGTTGAACCAACTCAACCAACTTCAGCAAGGCGACTCGGCCTTACATTTAATATCAGAAGATGATCCACAGTGACAGTTAGATGAAAGTAGCCTCAAAAAACATTGACCACAGTGTACAGAAGCTGTGTGAGAGAGGGACAGGGAGGGAGGGAGGGATAAAGAGAGAGAGAGAGAGAGAGAGGCAGTATTAACTAGGGGATATCATCAATCGTTACGGTCTCTCATTTACAGATCGAAAAAACATAGAATCCAAGAACTAGAATATATCTTTTTTTCAGAGCATCGTCGTAGAATTCATCGACCACCTGGCAGGGAGATTTAAAAAAAAAAAAAATGAGACGAGAAGGAATTATATTACCAACCGCATCCAATCTTTGGTGTCATCTGTATAAATGCTAATAAGAAAAGCACTAAAAGAAATTGTACAGTTTTACGCATATTACCGTTTATGCGCAACATCCTAAAATTTTGAATGCATAGCTTTGACACACAGCCATCTGTTGGCAATATTTTTACGAGTAGAAATTGAACACTCTTACACAACACAAACAACGGTTTCAGCGTTGTTGTAAGTAGGATCCTAAAATCTTGAGAATTCATAGCTTTGACATACAACCATCTGTTAAGAACGTTTTTACGAGTAGAAATCTGATTAAATCGTTGTAAGGAAAATTTTGTTTTTGCGTTTTCGCGTTAGTTACATGTCATTCCACGTGCACGAGTTATAAGCTTTTCTTCAACTGTAGCTTATTTACTTTTATTTTGGTGCCAATGCGTAGTTCTCAACTTTATATATAGCCATTGACATTTCCAGTCAGTTTACCTATGAATATATTTTTAAATTAGGGACGACCATATATTACATCTGGATCACTAGATGGTAGACTTGATAAAAGAAAAATATTTAGGCCAATTTCTTGTGCTTATAAAATATAATTTTCGGCAATCTGAGCTTACAAAAGCACAAATGGAAATGTGGATAATCGGAAATATAGATTTCTTAGTGTTCACAGGCGATTCAAATAAAAACTGAAGAATATGTTTTTTTTTATCCCTACAAATTTATCGGAAATAAAGTGAATGAGGAAAAAGGGAGTTATTTAATTGGGACGAAATTTTACTTCTACATAATCAACTTTGCCCATTCTCCCTCTCTCTCTCTCTCTCTCTCTCTCTCTCTCTCTCTCTCTCTCTCTCTCTCTTTTGTACTAAATACAGATTGTATGCGTACAATGTGCATAGGAGTTATCGTAAACTGTCCTGGCTGTTGCTCGTTACACGCGATAGATATAAAAGCTCGAATATCTGCATACAGCAGTGCATCGGTGAAACTCCTCCCGACCCTTTCCGCACCCCTTATGCTTCCACTCGTCGCGCTTTTTCCCTGGAACCCGCCCCTCCCCCTCGGTGCACCGATACAATCCCATGCACGTACGCATGCATGAACCAGCCACAGTCGTCGGTTGTTCAATATTTCACCTCGATGATGACGTCGATGACTGGGGAAACGAAAAATGTATGAAACAAATCGTCCGAGCGTCCATTGCGAGTTTCCAGAAGCGAACTAAAAATCGTTACTTTCTGTCGTGTTTTCCTTTGCGAGAGAAAAAACTATCAGAGCAAGGATTCCCTAGTCGTTTGCAGTTTTTTTTTTCATTTTTATTTTCCTGTGTTTATAAGTTAATACTCGGAAAATGACGGCTTTGACGTATGCTCTGTTTCAATCAAGTTTTCGACCTGGTCACTCGTACGAACAATCTTCTTCTTTTTTTTTTTTTGAATATTATTTTAAAAAAATAATTTTATGTAATTATATTTTTATTTCTAAATATTAAACAGCAGTTATTGCAAAATTAATTTTTTTTTTTTAAGCTTTAAATTCGTTTTTTGGCGGTGATAAATACGATATTTGAAATATGTCTACGATAGTTAACAATTTTTTATTGTACAGAGCATTTCCAAGAGATTTTCAAATTGAAAGGATTTATATGTTTGTTCAACACTATATCGCCAAATTTCAGTTTCCTGGCTTTGAACTAAATCCTAAAACAACAAAATCTAATCGGTTTTTACGGCAAAATTTTTATCTTAATAGTCAATTTTTGTACTATTGTTGCTAAAAATTTAGTCTTTAAATATGCAAAATAATATAGCGGATTGTAAAAATATACAGTTTATAATGACAACACTGTATTTGATACGGTTATAAATTAATCAATATAATTAATGAAACAAAGTTTATGCCAATTGCTAAAACCAGTTATACGGATGGCTGACAACGTTCATCCGTATTATTTATTTATTTGATAATGAATGAACGATAGCACTTTACTACAACTTGCACTTGGACAAATGTATTATCCTACATCTTGGCAGGGTTTGCCTCTCCCTTTCGCCCCGTCCCCACATCTCTAACAACTAGCGAAACATAAGTATTGCAATACTGCCAATTCTTAGGGTTATTCCAGGCATTAAATGTAACCATTAGAGTCAGTCAGACCCTTTCATTCTCTTCTCGTTCCTGCAATTTGAGAAGAAAGTCATATTAAATGGGACTTTGACTAAGCTTCTGGCAACCCGACGCTCTTTCTTCTTTCTTTCTGGGCACGTAATCGTTGCCTATAATACTTTTGAACGCCAACAAATGTGAACCAGACACTCATTTTTTCAAACATTTAAATTTTACGTCTTATTTCAACATAAAATGTACACAAAAACATACACATAATGCATCAATCAATGTCGATTGATTGATTGAAATACTTGCAAAATTTTTATAATCATATTTTTATTGAATTTTAATTTAATTTTTATTGAATAAGGTTAATAATGATGAAAATTTTGTTTTGTGTTGCAGGTAAGATGTCAATGAATTCAATCAATTGCATTAAAAACGATTAAAAATATCGCACGACTTATTGAGGTAAATCGTAGTGTAAGTATAAATGGCATTCCCAATGATTAATGAATTAAATTTAAAATTTGTCGTAGGATATATTATAGATAAGTTCGTCGTACATCATCAAATATTAAAATAGCTATTGAAAAATATTAAAACATTTCAATTAATTCAATGACAGGTAATTCATGAAGAATGACTAAAATTTTGCGGTATTCATAGTCAATAAAGCTAATCGGCCTTCCATTGAATGCTCACTATTAATCTAAAGGATATTTAAAAAGATGTTTCAAGTGACATCGCGCAATTAGATACTGCATTATTGGTTAATGACCAATCAAGTTTAATACTTGAAAAGAACAAGAAATAGCATTATGAATGCTCGGCGATATGCGATAAGAAACAAACAGATTTAAGATCTCTTCATTTCCGCTCACTTCATTTATTGTATCTTAAGCTCGAGATTGCAGTATTGGAATACAAATTTACTCGGTTGTGAAGAGGCGCGCGCACTCGTACTAATTGAAATCTACGGCTTTGAACTTGGCTGAGAAAGTGTCTTGGTCTCAAACTTAAATGCCCCTTCCCTACATTTTTAACAGGTTACGCATTTACATAAAATTCCACGATAATTTCCCATTCGTGCGAATGGTTTTGTTTCTTTTTTCTTTTCTTCAACTTTTCCAAGCTCTGACCAATTACTGACCCTCATCCTCGAATTCACAAATATCGCATCGTGTCATTTCATGTTCTTCTTCACCGATACGTTTATCTACGACGACGACGACAACAACAACAACAACAACAACAACAACAAATAATAATAATTATTATTATTATTGTTATCATTGTTATTTTTATTGTTATTTGTTATCGTGGCGAAGAAATTATTGTAATCGTGATTCCTTTTTATGAAAATACTGTACGATATTAATACAAAATTTATTAGGGGTATCTTACGAGTATATAATACAGTTAAATTATTGTTCCCGTTAATATTAAGAAAAATACATTTATCATTTTTGAGTTACAAAAGTAAAATAAAAAATATTAAAAAAAGTCAATATTTGTACAGAACCTTTTTTTTTAATGTTTTAAAGCTTTACAAAAAAACCAAATTATACATTGACTCTGCAGATATATATTAAAAATTAGTTCAAAAGAAATATTAATCTAAAGTTATATTCACATTTAGCGGTTCGTTTCTACTGACGCACCCAAATTTCAATATTTCATATTTTTATTGTCCATAGACCTTACCTGTAAAAGATTTCGTGGTTATATTGAATTAGATAGCTGTTATTTTAATATGATTTTTTACGTTAATACTGCAATAATTCGAATGTAAAAAAATGTTTAAGTTTTTTCGTAGATTGTTTATTTGAGACAAAGAAATTTACCTCGTTAAAATTTTATTTTTTTCAATAAGTATGCAATAAAAAATTCTTTTAAACACGTTATTTTAGATAAAATATTTTTTTAAACTTGTGATACTGAATTAAAAATGAAAAATAATTCAATAAAGTTACATTTTTAAAAATGTTTTTTACTCTTTTTGGGTATTTTAATAATTATTTTTTTTTCAATTAATTAGCATCGAGTATTTACAAATGTATTTTCATTTATTATTTATCATAAACTCTATACTATAAATACCATATAAAATGATAAAATTTAATCTTAGAAACTCAAATGTAATCAAATTTTTAAGACAGTCAAACAAATTATCACGTTTTAAACATATTTGAATTCATTGGAATGCAAAATTCTTTAGAATTAAAGCAAAAAGTCTTTATATATTTCTGAATTGAATTAAAGAAAAAAATAATTATGGATATTTAGAGAATATTAGGCAGAAGTTCAGGTGTATTATAAATATTTAAAATACGGTTATTTAAATGTGCCCACGATTTTTATGCAAATACCGCTTAATTATTAAGCTACAATCAGATTTAAATTCTATAACATTACCATATTTATTCATTAAGAATGATAATTTCATGATAATTAGAATGTTGCATCAGTGTTGAGCTTTTAAAGTTACGATCCTGCAACACGAGGATATTTTACGAGTTTTAGTAGAAATTTCTACAGCATCTTTAATGAATAAATGAACTCGAAGCGGTGAATTCGCATTAGATGAAAAAACGCTCTCTTAATTTTTGAAAATCGCTCTTGAATAATAAGCGGAGCGATAAGCCATAAGAGCTCGGAGGTATTGGTCGCTAAGCGTTCTCCCGGTCGTACGTATGAGCGAGAAAATAAAAAAAGCTTCGCGACAATGGTTTTGCAAGCACAGGCACCGACTCGCACACGCACACGCACGAATTTTTTTTTCTTCTTTCTTTTTTGTGGGTACAGTCTCGAAGTGACGGTGACTCTTTCGAAGGTTATCGCAGCGCAAGGCAACGATCAAGTTGACGCGCCTCGAAAGATTGCACGCGCTTTCCCCCCGCGCGCCGCCATTTCCTACATCGTTTTTTCCGCTTTGGCAACGACATTTAATCAGTGCCCCGAACGCGAAAAAGGGGCGACGAAAAGAGGTGAGCACGGGCGAGAGAGCGAGAGAGGAGCGAGAGAGGAGCGAGAGAGGAGCGAGGACATCCTAGGCAGACAGGCGCCTGAAAGTCCCCTGAAAGAGAGCGGCTTGGCTCCTCTCCGGAGTGCGCGCGCGCTTGTGTGTGTGCGTGCGCGCGGGCACCTCGGGGGAAAAGGAGGTCGACCTAACGCGATCGTAGACTCGGCGACGAGGAGCGCGTGTTCCCCGGCGGTGGCGGCGCTCGCCGTTACACACCGACTGGCTGGCGGCGTGCAATTATTTCCCGAAAGACTCCGGCGAGCGCGAGCGAGTCGCCTCGCGAATTGTGTGTCGAGGTCGGCACTTTTATGTGTCCATGTCCGTGTGCCCCGCTCGACGGCGGCGGCGGCGGCGGCACGACGACTCTTGCGTCTTTCTGGAATTGCCTGCATTGCTGCTGCTGCTGCGCTGGCCTCAGACCGAGCCAAAGCGTGCGAAGATCGATACGCACCGATACGTCCGTAAATTCGCACACACACACGCGCGCGCTCGCGCGAGACCGCACGCACGCATACCAGGGCCAACGGAGCCACCGCGGTTTGCGTGCGCACGAAGATGTGCGGCGGCAACGGCAGCGGGAAAACTCCCCCTCCCTCCCTCTCCCCCCCCGGTTTTCGTGCTTTCCCCCGAGCCAACAACAGTCAAACGCCAAACGCCCGAAGCAATAAACTTTCCAAGTACGACGACGATTGTCGGCGGTGCTCGAGGACGAGGAGACGTGCCGATCATCGCGGTCGCCTCTTCCTTTTTCGAGATCTGCTTGGAAGTTGTCGAGCCGCTGTTTGACCCCCCTCCGGACCCCCTCTCGCTCTTTAACGACATTAGGTACCGTGCGATTATCGAGCTTGAATTATTGTCCGAAAGGAGGCTGCCCGTTAACCTGAGCTATTAAGACTTTTAGAGCGATACCGGGTAGACTTTTAGAGCGATACCGGGTAGACCTTAGCTGCACTCGGAGGGATCGTGATCGGTCCCTCGTCATCGTCGTCGTCGTCGTCGTCGTCGTCGTCGTCGTCTTCGTTGTCGTCGCCGTCATCAACATCGTCATCATGTCTTGTCTTGTCGTGATTGTTCCATCTACTTACTTATAGCATCGGGGCGAAAAATTTTAATGAGCATTTCCCACTATGACTCGTTCGTTCATTATTCAGGCGATATTTTTTTTTTTTTTTATTACATGCATGCTTTAAATTATTGTAATTGTACCTCAAGTTACATGAGATACTCGTTTTTTAATAGCTCTTCAATGATCACTCAATTTTTTTCCAATATTTTAGTTGTAAATTAAATTTAATACAGTAATATTTTAAAGTTTTCACCTCACGATAACATTCTTATGCTTTACGAGTAAATTTTTTATTTAATATCCACAATGCGCCACAAATACTTTTCGTGAATAATTGTTTTTTTTATAAGGAATTAGATTTAAATTGAAGTCGAAAATTAAAAAAATAAAAATTAGAAATCACAAGAAAACAAACTGTTTTCAATATTTTATTCCCTCAAAAAATGTTACCTTTGTCAAACAAATTTAAAACAATAAAATAAACAATTATTTATATAAAGTTGCTCGAGTATAATGTTTTTTGCTGACACATATTCAATTGAATTATAATTCACTTTTAAATATTATATACCTTTGTGATCTTTTTATAAATGAAAATTTTTGTTAGAAATAGGTTCATTTGCGCACAAAAATATAGTTGTTCAAGAAAAGTATAAAGTTTGTTTTCATATAAATAAGTAAATAACAATTGCTAATTTCAGCTTATCACGTTTTTAAGAGGATAAAATTAGAAGTATTTTTGAAGAGTCTAGAAGCGATGTTCGAAAACTATTTTTCCTTTAAACTTATAAAATATTGAAAATGTTTTCCTAAGCAAAATTTAATCAAGGTTATATGCTCATATTTTCAGTGATTCATTTATGTTGTTATAAAATTCATCAATGCTGAATTTATGCTTAATTGAAAATAAATTATCCCGAAGCGTAATTTGTGAAGGAAAACAGAAATCGACATCAATTAAAAATAAATTAAATTATTTTTTTTCTTTGTGCATTTCAAGTTTCGAAGGTTTAAAGGAGTAATGTCAACATGAAAGTTATCTTTTAAATGAATCAATAAAGAAGCTATATTTACAAAAGGCATCGATTCTCCGGCAATTTATTAGGGAAATACAAACCAATAGTGAATTTATAGGCACTTAATACCGAAGTTATTAAGGAAGTCGAGCACCGAGACGATCTGGTGTTTGTTGGATGCAGTTAGTTTCTCATGACCATCGATTCAACAGATATTCCTCCTGTGCTGCACATTTCTCGATTGGTGATGGGGGGGGGGGCGGGGGGGGAGAGCCACCAAGTGAAATTGATACGATAAGAAGGCATATTTACGAGGTAAGATCGAAGCGAGTCACGGGGGTAGTAGGTCAGAGTTGATTTTCGAAAAGCAAGGAAGAAACGCAGCAGATCCGTTCACGCGTGTGAACTTTTTATTCGTGAAAGCGGGTCGCTGGCCACGTACACGTGCTCCCTCCCCCCCCCCTATGCTGATGCCGATGCTGCTGATGTGGTGGGACGAATTGCTGTGGTAAAGTGTCCCGAAGATTAATGGTCGAGTACGAGCAAAATTGACAGGGTTCTTTTCTCCTTTTTTTTTCGAGGCGATCTCAGCGTCTCTTTTCTCTCTCTCTCTCTCTCTCTCTCTCTCTCTCTCTCTTCCTCCTCGCCGAGCCCAAGGTTCTGCTCTTCTGCAGTCCTCCCCCTCCTCTTCGTCTTCCTGCACCTCGCCTCGAACCCGCATCACTCCGTTCCTGGATCTCATCGATGACGTTCGCCGGGAGCTGTTGAGAGTCGATTCCCTAGGTCACGTAGGTTATCTCGGGTTCTCTTGTTCACAGCATCGCTACATTGCACTCTGCGCCTCTCAATCACCTTTTAAATTCAGGGAGCTTACCAAAGCCGATCTCCGCTTCGAGTTAGGGAGCCGGGAAAAGAGGGAAGGAGAAACGAGATGACGTTTCATCTCTCCTTGCTTCCTAATCCGCCAACCGCTCCATTTCCTCATTTATACTACTCGTTTATCTGTTTTTTCGTTTTTTATTCCTTGAATCGTCTTCCTGATACAAGATGAATTTTTTTAAATGGCATTTCCATTTTTGCGTGTGCTCGCTTAATGTCGGCTACACTTTTTATAAACGAATCCATGCGTCTTCTTGTATTAAAAACAAAAAGAAAAAAATGTTTAACTTCAATTTTTTATTATACACGTGTCGTTATCACAACTTGTCTTCTTTTTTCTTTTCTTTTATTTTTTTTTTTTTTATATTACAGCATGATAGGTAATAAATGTGAATATATATTTATGATGTTTTATAACAAGTTTATAGTTCTTTTTCAATTTGGTATACTTACAAGTTATTAATGACTTTTCTTTAAACAAGTTTATTTGCTCATTTTCCAGTTTTAAATAACTTTTTAGTAATTATATTTCTATAAAACTTATATATTTTTGAATATTAAAATTTTATTGTTTATTTTACTTTTTAATCAACAATTTTTTTTTTGGATACCTATTTTAATCTTGGTCTACAGATCTGTAAGACTAAGCTAAACAAACTATGTAGCATTTTTATACATTAAATGTTTTTAAAAGGTTTAAAATAAACGAGTGAAACACCTTTTTTCATACCCGCAAACGTCAAACCATTATATAATGATTTATTATATGTTTAAAGTATTTGTCAAACGGTACGAACTTTATATTTTTACAAATAGCGCGATAAGCAGAGTGAAAAATACGGGACTTGATTTGAAGAATTTTTGAATAGTACAATTTTTATGCAATTTTATAGCAAATTTCTGGAGTTACGATAGAAGCTTGGCGGCTCTCAGTCTTGGGGAGCAGTTCCACGATGGAAGCGTCGAGCTCTGACAGGAAGCAAAAAAATGAGGCTGATAAGACCGCGACGATCTCTGTACGAATAATGGCAAAAAAGAAAGTCAAGTGAGCGAGAGAGAGGGAAAATTGCGAAAGTCACAGAGTGGTAGCATGAGGCTATTTACTGCGAATACGAGTCGTCGGCAACTCTCGCACTTCTTTTTAAAACCATTCTAAAGCGGCGTCATCTTATGAGAAAGCCATTTTAGCGTTTATCCATCAGCGGCAGCAGCTCTTCGAAATATCCTGCTTTCCCACGTTCCGTCTTAAAAATTCGAACGCGTTTCCAACAAAAGCCGCTGGCCAACAATTATCGAGCAAAGATAAATATTGGATCGATTGGCCTTATCAAAATATCCCCTGCGCGTATTATCGATCGGGGCGGCCGAGCGATTGTCAAAGAAAGAAGACTCGCGCGAAAATTGTCCAACTCGCTCTGTACATTTCAGGCTATTTATTCGCGTTGCAAACTTTTCGCATTCAAGGCAAAACTGCGTCATCGGCGAATATGGACGACGGCCTTCCGATTCGTTTTCGCACGCGTTCACGTTCATCTCGGAGGTTCAGTGGCTTTGGTTTCGACGTGACGCTTATCGTATCTCTGTTTACACATTCGTGTGGATATATAATGTTAGAAATCACTTGGGGCTTTTCACCTCCCAATCGTTCCTCCGTTATTATTATTTTATTATTTAAATTTTCGTGCGTTGCACTCCGAAATAATTTTACTCCGGGCAATTTAAAAATTATCACGCTCTCGTCTTAATTGAAAGCTCAGCCTCATAATTGACACGATGAATAATTTAATTAGCTATGTTGCAAAACTACTCATTCAATAATAATTCATTTGGTGTTTTAATATACTTGAAATTTTTTTATGACTGATCCAATAAAAATGCAAACACTATAATTAAAAATTCAAAATAAGTATTAGGTATTTTATTTTTACTGCTCTTCGTGAATAATATGTTATTAAATTTGTTGTTATCGGACGAAATTTTAAATACGTTGTAGCAAATATTTTCTTATGACACACAATAAATGCGACGTACAATAAATCAGGATAGTAATATTTGTTTCTTCTAGTGTAAGCATATTTAAAATTGGCGTGAAACTGCGTGGAGGTGAGGTTAATCATGAGGTTTATTAACTACTAATAAGTTTACGATTAAACCGCAACTGAGGTAATAATAGGTAATCCAAGGAGCGCCCTCTGACGTCAATTATCGGGTACTCGATCTACTCGTTGCCGTCAGAGCAATGCTACTCATCCTTCACCAACCGATTCGATCATTAATAAGCTTTAATGAAACGAGTATTTCTGTTTGTTGGACTGTATCAATGATTTGCATTCTATTGAAAAAAGAAAACAAAAAGTACGTGTTTATCTATAAAAAAAGAAAAAGAAAACAATTTTCTGTTAAAAATACGAAGCATTCGATTGACTTTTCAGCAAGTAAGTTACATTTTTAATAAAAATGTAAAAATGTGATTTAAATTTGTGATAAGAGCAATAGATGGTAAAATATCTTCCTTTTAAATTTTGAAATGCTTTTGTAATTTTTTTTCTTCTTTTCTCTTTTTTTTATTAATCATTTGTATAAAATACAAATTAAATGTTTCAATAATTAATTTATCTCTCGTAACTGTGTATTCGTTAAAGGTTTTCTTTACATTTTGTAAATGAATTTTTTCACTTATCGCATGTAAAAAAGTATGAAATGCAAAATATAGGAGAGTTTGTAATTAGTTTTTTTAACGATTCCTCGGAATAACGAAAATAAAATTGTCAGTGAAGAAAAATGAAAGCGTTACACACCACTCGTGAATTCGAAGAAATACTTTAGACCCTCACTTTAGACTCACGGGCACATCTGCGCAAATGTAAAAGTCTCAGGAGTAGACAGGGACAGGGACAGGGACAGGGACAGGGGAACGGAACGGAACGGAATGGGATGGGATGGGATGGGATGGGATGGGATGGGATTGGGTTGGGTTGGAATGGGACGAGAGACTGTTACTCCTAATTGTCCCTTGTTGCGCTGGGGTCAAGTAAGGTAAAGTTGACCGGGTAGCAGTCGGAGTTGGTTGGTAATGTGCGCCAGGCACCATCTCCCCTCTTCGTCTCCCTCGCTACGGCTATCTCTTTCTCAATCGTGTGCAACCATGCAAGACTTGACACTCGACACTCGACGACTTTATTAAGTGACACGGGCAAACCTATATTATTCAAGTTTTATTTAAAATAACAGCTCCTAGCACAACGAGATTCCGCCTGTATCCAGGCTAATGCGAATATCTCGCGTGCAATTCTTTACATGGATACAATGACAGTATCGCGCCCGCCGATCGAATTTCGTCCCTCTTTTTCTCCTCCGAAAACACGAACAACAGCCTCTTTCTGTCAGAGAGAACATCCAGCGTTGCGACACGTGGGGGCGCCTTTAATTTGCCCGCAAGCCGTTTCCACGATTTTCCCAACATTCGGCTCTGATAAAAGTAAAGGATTTTTCCCGGCTCGCAAAGACTTTCTCCCCACGCGTTGTCACGGACTGTCCTTGGGGGAGATAAATAATGGCCCCGTGCGAAGGAATAAAAGCCAGTCGTCAGCCACAAGATGAGGAAAAAGGCCGCCGTTCGCCCGAGACGCGGGAGAGGAGAGGAGAGGAGAGGCGCAGGCAGCGGCTCTCCGCTTGACCCACGACCCGGTTCTCCGTTCGCCAACCCGGTGCGTGTGTGTGTGTGCATGTGTGCGGGCTCACGGGCGCCGACACGCACTGGCAGCGGAATTCTCTGCTGAGCGACAAACAATTGCTGCCAAGTGGCTTAATTGCAGCCAACTAAACAAATCTACCGCTGCCCGCGGCTGCCTCGAGAGAAAGAGCGAGCGAGCGAGCGTGCGAGAGAAAAGAGAGAGAGAGAGAGAGAGAGAGAGAGAGAGAGAGAGAGAGAGCGGCTCCTCTCGGCAGGTCACTCTCGGTGCGCCTTCTTGGCCGCGTCGCCGTTGGAATTTCCTTTGTCGCCCGCCTCCCCCGGTCCTCGCCCTGGGCGGGGGATTCCCAGTTGCCGGCCGTGGCACATCCGCCGGAAGCGAGCGCCGACGCGCGTAGGTGAGACAGGACAGACTCGCTCGCCAGTTGCCAGCCGCGGACCGGAATGTCGGCCTCCGAGAGAACTGAATTCGACCTCTCTCTCTCTCTCTCTCTCCCTCTATCATTTCGTCTCTTCCTCTTTTCGCTGCTCTCGATGCAGCGCAGCCTCCAGAGAAATTCCTCGACTACTAAAAAAGGAGTTTGACGCGCGGGGGCCCGTCTCGGGCGAAATTTCGTGTTGGATTTCTTATCGAACGTACGTGCTGTACCGTTACCAAGGATAATCTCAAAAGGAAAAATATCGCGTTGGGAGAGCGAACCGCGTGCATGTGTTCCCGGCTCCATACCTCCTGTGCGGTGAATGTTCATTGCTCTTTCCTGCACACATTATGCACGGCGCACACACGCGTGCACCCGTATGGATTTATGCCCTGTTCACCAGGATAAAGCGATTGCGAGGAATGTCGAATATCTATTTGCTTAATGTGCCTTTTGTCCTTTTTTCCCAACCAGCCTCCTGGGACTCCTCTCCGAGCGGTGCGCCCGAGTCGCCTCCTGCTCCATTGAAGCTTTTTATCATAATTTTCGCGACGGCGACACTCGAAAGGGGCAGTGCGCCGATAAACTTCTTAATTAGATTGCGTGTCCCATTAAATTAGTCGTACGTCGTCTCGCGTTGCGGTGAGCCGCTGCGACACTCGTGTGCGCGCATTGCAAAAAACAAATCCGAAGAAATAGCAGACCGCGAAAGAGGTTACTTGCGCAACTGCCTCTCCCCCCTCCCCCCGCCCCTTTTTACCGATGCTCTTTTCATTTTAATTCTCGTTTTTTCCTTTTGTCCCACACGTCCGACAGAATTATCCTCCTAAGCATCTCGCTTCTGCACGGAGGCAAGGCACTGCATCGGCAGCTTCAACAATGTACCAGTCGACCTTCCGATCTTGCGAAACATCTTGTGAGCATGAAAGGAGGCTGTATCGGTCCGCCGGTACTGAAGCTGCGCTCTCGCCAAACCTATACCTATCGCACCTATACACAATGCACACCTTGCAAAATCTCTCATTTCTTACCTGCTTTAGCGATTGCTCTCTTTCGTTTTGCGGATGAAGCCATCGAGCCAATCATTAAATAACATGATCTGCCGCTGTTTAGTCACGATAAGCGATACCGCGCCTTTATGCAATCTCATTTGGCTTTCTCAAACTCCAAATTCATATCTCAATAAGCTGTTGGCATTAAAGAATCAGATGTATTTATTGTATGTACACGTAGTTATTCAATCACCTCGATAATAAACTTTGTGCACCGATGCCTTTCCAAACCAATTATCAAATTGCACTCGGTATAAACAATTTAAAAAATTTATTCAATCAATGTTACTTGTGCATTCCTTTTTTCTTTAACTTAATGCTAATTAATTACATTTACACATATTTGTTTGATAAAAATTATTCCAATCTGCAAATTAATATCCATTGATTTTATTGGATGGCTATTTTTAATTTTAAATTCATAGAAACTAATTACTATTAAAAGATAAATATAATTGTTGTTGCAACTATCATTAGACAAAATTGAATAATCAGTACATTTATAAAAATATAAGATGTTTGCATGAAATTGTAAATCCATTGATTGCTTCATTTTTTTCGGAATAAATTTGTTTTGTAATGTAAAATATGATTCAAATGCTTATTACAAAAATGTAAATTAAAAAAAAGTGGAAAAAAGAGTCATATAAACACCACAAAATTAATATGTGAAAAAATTTATAAGATGTGTATACATGTTCTACTGAAATAGACATTGTATATCTAAAAAAAAATTTGCGTATGCGCCGTTCCTTCTAGTGGACCTTGTAAAACAAAAATATTCCGGTAGCCAATTGAAAAATTCTATAATCTGTAATAATTTGTATAGAAAATAAGGTTTTTGAACCCCAAAAAAGTAAAGAACAACTCTATCTTTTGTTAAGCTTCGATTGAATTTGCAAGTAAATACTAATTTTGACAAAACGAACGAAAACAGCCTTATGATTATTACCGAACTGGTCCACGAATTTTATAGTAACTTTACATCTACCAAACTAAAAGTTATGTTACCAAACTTTTATTATCATTTCTTATTTCATTACCATTTCTACTATCTTGAACAACGGTGCTTTAAAAACAATTTATTTTCAAATTATAAGTAATTAAAATATTATAAATTATGAGGGAAAATTATAATAGGACTAACAAAATTAATCTTAAATTTTTTTTTTAATCATGCGTAAACAAAAAATCTATTAAGTATGATTTGTATCGATATCTAAGAACTCGAAAATGTTATTCACATCAATATAATATGATAAAATTGTTGAACTGATTTTTATATATAAAAAGTCAAATTAAAAAAAAAAAAACTTAATCTTTTACTTTATTTAAATACAAATCAATAAATAACTATATTATAAATAAAGTCAATAAATTACAAATTTTTATTAAACATGCTTATAATTTTTTTTATTAAAATTTTATATTATAATTAGTTTAATTACGGATACATCATTAAGAATTCATTTTTTTTTTGTAAACCACGTACAATTCTATGACTATTTTTAAATTATAAAAAAATTTTATTTTGTTTGAAATCACTTTGTTATAAGATATTATAAGTGAAAATAAACAAATTTTTTTTATTGAAAGATGGATTTTGGCGTTACTTTTTAAATAACATAATTCATGAATGCATAGATAAAACAATCTAGAATGTTTAAAATATTGGGCTGAAAGGAGATCCAAAATCTAAAAATTGTATATATTATCAATCACTTTGTTTTAATAAATGTATGATTTCAAAACCGAAATCATTTCATGAAATTGATTTTTAAAAACTTTATAAAAATTTGTTATTAATTTTTAATCTTCAAGATTTATAAAACTGTATTGACAATAAACAAATCAATTACAACTACAAATCTGTAAAATTATAAAGTTCTAAATATTATAACGTTTTTGTTAGAGTATTGCCATAACTTACAAACTAGTTAAATAGATAATTTAATTATAACTAATAACTACATTGAATTATAATAAAAAATTCGATAAATGGTTCCTCTAATTCAATTAATAATTTACTTATCTTAATTAATGACAATATATAAATATTTGAAAATTTTAACAATAACTTTTAAAAAATTTATCTTTAAAATTAAATCTAATGTAGATTTACAAATAAAAAATAAACTTATAGTAAAATTTGTGGAAAAATAATTGTTTGATAGAGATTTTCATGATGTTAAATTCAATATTTATTTTAATAATAATAAAATGTTTAAAATTATAATTAAATTTAAAGTTAAATTTGATTAATAAAAATTATTTTTATCAAAAACTAAGATAATTATTAAGTGAAATCATAAAATGGAAAACATTTCAAAAATTATTGAATTATTATTTTCATTTACAACTAAAAGTAGCAAACAGCTCATTTGAATATTCATAAAAATACACAACCTTCTGGTTTTATTTCTGCAAATAAAATGTTTTTAATATTGTAAATGATTTGATTGATTTCAAAATCGTTCAAAAAGCTTGCGTAATGAGATACTGTAATAAAAAACACTTATTTTTTTATATTAAAGACAGATTTTTTCACTTGAATTCAAAGACATTAAAATTTATTATAAATTCTTGCAAATAAATTATTAGCTAAGTATATAATAAAAAATGATACACGTATAAGATCAATATCAATTTTTTTTTTGATATTTATGATTGAATTTTTATTATTAAAATAATAATATTAACAATAATGAAAATAATGCATGTAATAGCAATGAAGAATAAGAATTAGATTCAGATTATACTAGAACATAAGGAAACTATCATTGATACCATCAAAGAAAAATAGAGAAAAAATATTAAAAAGTTAATCTTAAACACGAATTTCTTTTTAGACTGTGCAAGAACTCATCCATGCAATATTATTATCATTGCACATATAAATAATCAAAAATTTTCATTATCAATTTTGTTTTTATTCTTTTTTTCTTAATAGAAAGAAATATAGGATGAAGAATTGAAAATGAATCAAAATAATTTTGAAATTAAAAGATGAATTGAAAACATAATTCAAAGAATTTAATTATAAATTAACGGTACTTATAAAAATCAAAAGGCAGAGATAGCACAAATGAAAATGGCATGAAATAGTATTATTATCAAACAATGTTAAATTATCATAATGCACAAGACAAAAAAGACAATATTGATATTCTTGTTACACTAATCCATAATGATCAAAAATACATTTTATTTTTAATCTACTGCAGTAATTTAAGATTATTAATAATATAAAATAATAATTTATGAGTTAAGTCTCATTCGTATAAAAAAAATAAATTTTAGAATTTTTTATAATAATGACCGTTGTAATTTTCATTTTTATGCAATATTTATGTACTATCATGAATCATTTTGATCATTATCTTTACTTAATTGAAAAAGTAAATTCATTATTAAAGAATTTATAAATTTTCCTATTATTCATCTTTACTTAATTTTTATAATAATACATAATTACATGTGTCTAAAAGTTATTGGTTAAAAACTACAAAAAAAAAGAAATGATTTTATTGTAACCAGAATAATTATTTTCACCTTCAAATGAATCATGAATATCTTAACTTAAATACTAATATTAATAGGAATTTATCTCTATGTAAAATCTTGTTACTAAGACGTTAATGCAAAAATCGCATAAAACATTTTTTTATATTAAATATTATTAAATTTATAAATAATTTAAATTGTACAATATAGATATATATATTTTTTTAATAATAATAAAAATGAAGAGCTAAATTTGTTTTAATTTTTAATTATTGCTACACAATTATGAAAATAATCTCTTAAAATACATAGTTTTGCTGATGGGACACAATACGATTTATAAGATATAAATTAACTATTTATTTAATTATTTTTACATTTTATTTTTATATTTTCTTTTATGATTACCAAATTTTACAAATATTAAAAGTTAAAATTTTATATTTCTTCATATACGATAATAAATCTATAAATTAATACACCAATTAAAAAATTTAATATCAAAAAATTCTAATTCAAGTATATTTAAAATTAATAATTTATTTTTTATTGCTTATATAATTAAAATTTTTTATTTCAAATCTAATTTTTGTTTGTTCTAATTCAGTGATTTAATTAATCTTTTTTAGTTCAATTAAAGTTTTAAAATGTGATGAAAATTTTTGAATATTTATATAAAGTTGTGTATTGATAACATTGAATTGTAAGAATATCAATTAATAATTCATATTTTAAAAAACTTTGTCAACTTAGAAGAATAAATTAGAGTAATATAATGTCTGAATTAAAAAATAATTCTATATCAATGTAAATAATTAGTTTGTAGTAACATGTTAACTTTATTGTTTATTTAATTGAATACAAATATTTACACTAATTTTATGGATTGAATATTGTTATATCTTAATTATATATATATAAAATTTCAAATTATGTATTCCTGGAATTGCGTATTTGATAATATTTTAATTATTTATATAACAATTTGTATTTAATTATTTATATATAACTTTATTGTAAATTTTATATTCTCATTATTTTATACAATTGTAAATTGTTGATTTGATGCGTATGAAATGATGTTGTTTTTTTTTAAAATACGCAGAATTGGCTAGTTTAATTTTTGTCATCAAATTCTTAATTATTTGAAAAAGGTGCATAATATTTAAAATAAAAATAATTTAGAAACTATTATTAGTTTATAAAAAAAATTGAAAATATAATAAATTAAAATTTTAATTATTTTATTGCAGGAGAACATTTCAACTCCAGACCCCTCGGATATATCGGAAGACGATCACTACTCAAGTGAGCACACCTTACAATATTTATTCATCTACCAATTTATAATTACCACATCATATCTTATTTCTCTGGTTTTTTGTATTCTTGTTACACTCAAGGCCCGTCTCAATATTCGACATTATCAAAAGGAACCAATATATGTTTCTTTTAAGTTCACTCATATGAAAATAGTAATTATACTTAATATAACTATAATTAACCATACGCATGATGTAAATTAGAATTGAGAAAAACAGAAATCTTTTATTTTTATTAATTAGTAGGGATTATTAGTAGGAACAATTTCTGTTATTCACAAGTTGTCTCTAAGGACTTTTCCCACTTTTATCATGATTACTTTTCTTGTTGTTTCATTTTTTCCGTAATGAAAAGGTGGTGGTGGATTTGGTAATAGATGATTAAAGCACTCGACCTGGATTTCGATGCATTGCAAGCATAAAGTTACACTATTAATAATTTTTCCATTTCATACGAATAAAAATATATTTTTAATATATAAAAAGATTTTAAATTATAAAATATAGTTTTATTGAAACTTATTATTTCTGAATTTAATTTTCTTGTCATGTTTTTCTTGCTAACTGAAGATAAGTTAAAGAAAAATCAGTAAGGCAATCACTTATATTAATTATTATTCTAATTAAATTTGAATTAAATGTATAATTTATTTTAAATGTAGTGTATTTTATATTGAAGAAAAAAAGTTATTACAAATAATATTTTTACATAAACTATTGAAAAAATTAATAGATTCATAAAGCAAAAGTATATTTTATATAATATATAAATATTTATTAATCAATCTGAAAGTCAATAAAATATAACACAGCTAATTAAAGTATTTATTTAAGAGTCTAAATGAAGTATAAAAATTCAGTTTTTGAAAATCGATGAATAATGTCAAAAATTAACAGATTTTTTTATGCTCTAAAAACCGTTTTGATTTACTTAAAATTCAAAAATTTTATTTGATAAATTATAATTTTTGTTTTTTATTTTTATGCAGATGAGTGCTATTCAATTTCTTTATCTTGTATTAAAGTGTATATGCATTTTTTTAATAACTCAGAAAATGATTCTTAAATTATAGCATTACACATTAATTACAAACAATTATGCATGATAAAACGCTGTCAATGAGAATGATTAGGTTAACTAAAAGACAATTTCTATATATTAATTGTAGTGATTCCATTTAATTTTTTTTTTCCTACTAGTAATAGAAGCAATAATTGATAATAGTTAATATCAATAGAATGTAGAAAAGTCCAACAGCGATTTAAACATGTACATAAAATTGAAATATATACTTTGTTTGTATATTAATTTTTTCAATTACAATCTCTAATACAGAAAAAAAAGAAAAAGAAATTACGAAACTAAAAAACATTCATTTTATTATATTATTTGTAAGAGAACAGTAAGACCGACTTATAAAAAATACTGTGTGTGAATAACAGTTTTTAGTTTTATTTTATCATCGAAGAAATATTTTTCCAATGCGCAAATGAAATTTTAGACGAATAAATTAAAAATAAAATTAGAAATATAATATAATATTGAAGAATATTTTATATAAATATTTTTAACGTTTATTGATGTTATGAAAACCGAAATTTCTGATATTTTTTTTTTTTCCTTTGTATCACCTACAATCATTTTGTGCAATAGAAAACAGCAGAATATCAATGAATACAATTTTTTATTTGCAGCATAGAAAAATTCAACGTAAAATGAGTGAATTAGTAGTGAAAATACGTTAATTTCTTGTTAAAACTTTGCTATCTCAGCCGACATATTTATCACGAGTTTTTTGGGTTACGTTGAAGTAGAAGATAAAATTTATCATTCATCAAAGCATAAAGAGACGGGAAATATCAGCGATTGAAAAAAATTTCGTTAATATCTTTCGACAGGCGCGCTAATGAAAGACGCGGACAAGCTAAAGCTGATGCTGCTCGCTTGGAACTACAGTCTTCAGCAACAGGCACAGGTTCAAGGTTCAGCAGGACCGACCCCCGTTGGGCAAATGCAGGTGGGTCAGGTTCAGTCGAGCCAGGGTCAATCCCAGCAGCAGGTTCAGAATGCAAATAATTGCGTGAATGCATTGTCGCCGAATAACTGCAGCACGACGACTCTGAACAACGGCACCGTCCCCGTTTCCAGCCAGTCGATCATGTCCACGGCCAACAACACCATCAACAACTGCACCCCCACAGGTGAGTGCACGAGGTTGTGTGCAAGGTAGCTTACCTGTAGCTCGAGACGGGCCGAGGCATTGAGGCATTCTT
This sequence comes from Eupristina koningsbergeri, assembly GCA_018907245.1. NCBI lineage: Eukaryota > Metazoa > Arthropoda > Insecta > Hymenoptera > Agaonidae > Eupristina > Eupristina koningsbergeri. Next base: position 1,168,168 of record JACCHV010000151.1, read on the forward strand.
CTTCTCTTTCTGGCTTAAAAAATAAAATAGAAGATAGACAAACATGCACGATATAATCGACTGGAATTCGTATGAATATTGGCTAATAATAACATCTTTCTCATCTTTTTCGTAGCTACTAATTATGATTAGTCATTACTACATGCATCACACTTTATCAATGCTCGTCGATTTTTATTTAAATTAACTGGAACGGCTCATACTAATAATGTAATATGTAATTTGACATTTTAAGATTTTTTTTTTCAACGATGAGCAAGCGTACGTGTCACGTGTTCGTTTAATCGGATACTAGGTGAAAAAAGCTGTACTCATGGTCTATTATACAAAGAAACCAATTTATCTTTACATAGAACTTTTAATTTTTCTTTTTTTTTTCTTTCATTTTCTTAATTTTTATTCCGGTTTTCATGCGAATTAAGTCAGATTATTATTGAATATTCACTCTCATAATCACATATATACTTTATTTCCAATTGAAAGCTTATACAATTCGCAATCAATTTTAGCTATAATTTACTCCACAGTCATAAAAAATTTAAATAATTTTATTCGAAAAAGATGTTTGTTAATTGATACTCGTAACTATTATGGTCGACAATTTTATCGATTTACACACAAAACAAAAAAATAAAAATTTACATTTTGAAACATTAAATATACCAAATTTAAATGTACCTGTGATATGTTTCTTTTTAGTAAATTTTCATCAAAGTACTAATTTTAAAATGAGGTGTCATTCGTCCGCTATTTCTGTCAAAAAATACACGTATGTATACTTACGTGTATTTTTTGACAGAAATTCAACTGAAAACTACTACTTAATACAAAAGGATTGTTTAAATATAAAAAATATATCACTTACATTACCTTAATTAATAATTAAAATTTGTAAGCTATACTCTTGATCGCCGCGAGTTTTAAAGACTTAATTAGGGTTATTGCGCCAGCATGTTGAGTATTTAATAAATTATGCCCTGCTCCAAGAGTAAACTGATAAAAATAATTTAAAAGATTAGATAGTTTTCATAAACTGAAATGAACATTTACGTAATCATAAATGCATCGTGTTAATAAGGTTCTAATAATAATATATCGTATCACATAAACTTTTAATTCTTGAACTACTTAATATTCAAGCAGTTATATAAATACACGTGTATAAATAGCATTTCATCGAATTTTTCAATTTTATTTAATTATAATTCTTATTTTGAAAATAATAATAAATGACATTATATAATTTGAAAAAATAAATGGTGCGAAATTTTAATAAAGTAGTTTTTTCAGATGAAATAAAAAGTGCATATAAAATAAAGAATAGAGATAAGCTACAAATAAAGCATGAAAATCTGTGGTTGAATATAATTTTAATGAAATTGCTAATTTATATTTTGATTGTTGTGTTTATTTCTGATTGTTACGTTATTATTATTACGTATTAGGCTTAAACGGCGAAAACGTCAAAGTTTAATGATTAGCCTTAGTGTAAAATATAAAGATGGAGAGGAAAAAAAAAGAAAAGAAAAAAAAAGAAAAAAAAAAGATAAGAGTTTATGTATTGTTGCAATGCTCGAGCTACAGGAGATGATCGTCGCTACAACAACTCGATCTTGGTGGTTTACTTCATGTTGTATGTACTTTTATATCATCTGCGGTTGTTTGAATTGCAGACTCTCGCAACGGCAACGCAGACTTGAATGAACTTAGCACGACCTCTTCAGGGGGAGTTGCGGGGGGTCCGATCGGGACGAGTGCCGGGGAAGACATGGCATCGCTTTGGGCCTCATATACAATGGGCCTGAAGAAGACGCCGCCTCCGGGCTCGAGCACGCCGTCGAGGTCCGAAAGGGATCGAGATCGAGACCGGGACAGAGACCGGGAGCGGGAGTGCAGTCCCGGAGGGGGCGAGGGCGCGGGCAGTGCTCACGACGAGACCAGCAGCAGCGGTAACAAGGAGGACGAAGACGACGACGATGAGGACGTGGATGAGCGCCTCGACCCGCGGCACCACGATCCCGAGCGCCTCAAGGCCTTCAACGTGCGTAACCACTGGATCGGCTCCCGAGCATTCCAATCCATTATTTCTAATACGGACCGACTCTTTTAAAAGGAGAATTTCCTTATTCGAATGATTGATTTTCACATCCTTCGAGCATTAATAGCGCGTCTACCACGACTATAAAATTACGATTGACGATTTTCACAATTTTCACGAATGCATAAATCTCTGACGACATGGCAAGCTCCTCGGAGTCTACCGGTTTTTTGACTTTCATTTCGAAATGCAACGAAAGCGACGACCCAATAATTTATAGCCTTAAAAAATATACACATATTATTATGCATTATTATTCAGTGTTATTATTTTGAGTACAGATGGAATTTCTAAATCGTTAAGAGAACAAGTGTTGTAAATCCGCGATTTAATGACTCAAGACGACAAATTATGTTCACAAAGCACAAGTAAATTCAAGTGGAAATCTTGAAAATTTTGTTTGCAGATGTTTGTGAGGCTGTTCGTCGATGAGAATCTCGACCGTATAGTGCCGATCTCAAAACAGCCAAAGGAGAAGATTCAGGCTATAATTGACAGCTGCACAAGGCAATTTCCGGAATTCGCAGAGCGTGCACGAAAGCGAATTAGAACATATCTGAAGAGCTGCAGGAGGAATAAGAGGGGACGAGAGGGTGCTCCATGGGATGCTGTGAGTCACCCTTTATTTTTGACGAGATAGATACCACTCGAGATCGTCCAAAGGAGCACTTAATTTCGCCCTTTGACAACGATCCGATGATTAATAGAGATCGATCTACTTTATTCCAAGTGGCGAAAATTACGCGATTGCTCTGCTCTGAATCCACGAAATATGTAAGGTATTTGCGAAAGCGTCTTTAAGCAAATCAAAAGACCCTGCAGGCTGCTGATTAGCCGGGGCAAAAATGCGGATAAAAATAACGCGCGAGCGAATTGGTGTAACAATAATGCTGATTTACGGCTCGCGTTTCTCGAGTTTCTCGAACAGTTGCCATTGCCAAAGTGAGATTTAGAGCAACAGCAGCAGCAGCAGTGGCTCACATGGAATAAAGCACAATCTGTCAACATTTCCTCCTTTTTCTTCTTTTTTATTTTTTCTTCTTTTCTTCTTCTTCTTAACATTTCTTGTCTTTTGTTCGCTGTTTAGGCGAGGCCGACACCGGCTCACTTGACCTCGGTCCAGGCCGAGCAAATTTTGGCGACGGCCTGCGAGAACGAGAGCGACAACGCCAAGCGCATGAGAGTCGGACTCGAGCCGGTCTCGCAGCCCATGCCAACCTTACCCGCGGCCACGGTAAGTCAGCCCAGCCTCCCAGCCTCCCAACCTCCCAGCCCCCCCCCCAACCCCCTTAATCTCTCAGCATCCGCCGTTTGTCTCTTGGCCGCGTTCTCGGAAACCGGCACTCGGACGGGGGAACGCGAAAAACGCGCGAATGGGTTCGCTCGAGAGGTCTCGGTGTGCGAGCGGTCGGCCGAGGGGTCAGCGATAACCTCGGGTTCACGCACACCTCTCCCACTCCTAGCCGCAGCGAGCGTACGACAGATCTCACGTAAAACTTTGAGAGAGAGAGATAACGTATTTTGTGTTCAGCACTCTTGCGAAACACGGTAAAAATGCAGCTGTTTTTCTCCTTTGCAAAAAACGCGCTCGCTCCGAGGCTCGAATGTCAATACTACCACTGTCAATATATTTAAATTGCAAAATTCGATAAGCCACTGCACCGATGCAAACTATTTTGCGATTGATAAATTGCCCGTATGGATAATGCGTCTTCACTATTGATGAGATGTACTTAATTAACGTGCGTGTGCACTCACCCCGATCTAGCCATTTTCTTTCCTCTCTCAACTCGAGCCAAGAGAGGAGAGAGAGAGAGAGAGAGAGAGAGAGAGAGAGAGAGAGAGGAGTCTCTTTATACTTTGCGTTATCTAGTTTGAAAGTTCTTGCTAGTCGCGATAACCTCAAACTCTGACCCTCGACGAGTCTAGCCCATTAAACTCTAGCTCTTCGCGTGTATATTAAAGTCATAGACACGTACACACGCTTCTTCATCGTCGTCGTCGTCGTCGTCGTCGTCGTCGTCGTCGTATTCGTATTCGTCGTCATCATCATCTTCAACGCATCTGTCGCGACGAATGCTCGATACCTATACAATTGACCCCGAGAGAAAAACGAGTTTCTGTTTCATACTTCTCTCCGTCTCTCTTCGGTCTTTCTCTCTGGTGAAGTGAGGAGCACGAAGGCAAGAGACTGAGAGAGAGAGAGAGAGAGAGAGAGAGAGAGAGAGAGAGAGAGAGAAAGAGAGAGTTATATACATCTTGGTAACTCGCGTCTACCATATACACACTTGCGTATCGATGAGATATATTGTGTGCCTGCTCATTGCTGTCATTAAAGAAGTCGAGTTATCGGCACAACAGGCGCGGGTGGCATAGAAAAAGAGAAATAGAGGGCATGGAGAGCAAAAAAAAAGACAATTGAGAATTTCTGTGCTCTTTCTCTCTCTCTCTCTCTCTCTCTCTCTCTCTCTCTCTCTCTCTCTCTCTTCTTTATCAGTCGTCGTCATGTGTCGTGTATCGTGTGTCGCGCGAGCTCGGACTCCTCAGTAATTGTTTCTCGCCGGGATAACTTGCTCGAGCTCCGCCGGCGCGTCAACGTTCCACAACACAGAGTTTAGCGTTTGTACATCGTCCGGGCGAATCGCGAGGGTGGATCTGATAGGTTTTGTCGAACATGATCGATAAGTGATACAACCGAATGCACGTGTACAGCATCGCCCTGATCCGCATTCTATTTGTTCTGCCCCTTGCCCGGAACCGACCGAGAGATGAGGAAGAAGAACCTCAGAGTCATGCACAAGCAGTTATATCAAAGGACAGATCGGAGGCCCTTCGGAAAGGTGAGCCATAACAAAAAAAGCAACTCAAAGGCTTTATTCGGCTGATTGATAAGTCGTGCGTCTTTTAAATCAAGTTCACTTCCTGGCGCACTTACACCCGCCCACATACGGAAATTCCAATAGGAGCGTAATGAAAATTATCGTACATCATCGCAAAATGTGCCTATTTCATATGGTGCACTTACATTTTCTCCTTTAAATATCAATCTCAGCATTGTTGCTGAATCATAAATTACTTGGCACTATCACGTGTTCACGGTTTTCCTTGAGCGTGACCACGCGCGTCGTTTGTGCCAATTTTTTCAAATTTTTCAAATTTTTATTTCCGCAAACCAAGTAAATAACAGCCAAATGTATCCATTGCCTTGGGCTAGCAGACAAGCAAGACTGCTAGGTGATTAAATTTTTAAAAACCGAGACGTCCACCTTGCCTCGACTGCGAAGCGACAAATAGAAAAGCTTCACCCTCGAGGGTGAACCTTTGAAATACGTTTTAAAAGGGCGAAAAAATTATCGAATTAGAAGGGCGGCAAGAGAGCACGTCGGTTAAAATATGCAGAAGAAAAGTAGATTGAAAAAGAGAGCAGGAGAGAGGGAGTAAGGGAGGGAGAGGGAGGGAGAGGGAGGGAGAGTGTAAGGAGATAAATTGAAAAAAAGGGGGAACGGACGCGCGTCGTTAAGCCCTTGCGCGACCCTGACTAATTACCCGGATCGTTGGATGTAAATTTAGCAGACGGACGTGCGGGCGAGCCTGGACCACTTCACGAGCAGTACTCCGGTGAAATCGCTGCCGATCAAGCGGGAGGACACGCCGCCGACAGCCTTGACATCGCTGGCGCCGCTGACCAGTCTGGCCAATCTACCCAATAGCGGCAGTCTGTCTTCGGCGCCCCTCTCGTTGGCCCCCGCATCCAAGCTCTTGGCCAACAGTGACAACAGCAAGACTCTCATGAGGTGAGTGAGTGAGTGAGTGAGTGAGTGAGTGAGTGAGTGAGTGAGTAAGTAAGTAAGTGAGTGGGCATCTGGGCTTCTGGGCATCTCGAGGCTCCTCCGGCTTTTAGGCGTGGGCCATCTCAGTCGGGGAATTTTTGCGAAACCGGATTTTGCTGTCAATCGGTCCAACTTACGTAATGTCAACACCTCAAGTTCAAAACGTGAACATTTGCACGTGCCGCGATGGAAATAAGTGTTTTACGTCCATTAAGCTTCTGGTTTACTGGGAAATCTTGGCCCCGGGATCTTCTCTAATACATCGAGAGTGCTTACACGCACTAAACTGTTTTAAAGCCATTGAAATTACTGGGAAAGCCGTTCGCGCAAAGAAGTCGGGGTGGGTGGGGGAGGAGGGGAAGACGGTAGAATCTCTTAAATCTCATCACCTTAATGATGCGAGTTTCACCAAAGTGAAAATCGAAGCGACACCCGAGTGCGCCTTCCTTTCATCTCGAGGAGGAAGATGAGAGGGACGGCTGTCTGAGATATGTTTACGTATGTCCACAGCCAAGCGACTATCGTGAGCTCATCCACGGTAAATGGAATTGGAGGTGGAGGTGGCGGGGGTGGAGCTCCCACGGCCATGTACAGACCAAACTTCACCCAGGCCTTCCAGCGCGCCGGACCTACGACGGTGCCCCCGACGTTGTCAGCGGGGCTTTACCCGACCCAGAGCTTCACCTCGGGGCTCTTAAGCAACGGTACACAAAGTAATATATTGAACTATTGTTGTTGCTTTCACCACTTTCTTTCATTTCCTCTTATCTACGAAATACTCCTATATACTCTTCCTCGTAATCTGTTAAGTGTCCGCAATTCAAGCACCGAGTCTTCACTCATTGTCAACACTCTTACACTTTTATTTCATGTTTACAAAGAAGTGCAATTACTTTGTTTATCAAAGAGCACGATTTGAGTCGTGGATTCGAACTGAAATAAATTGAGAAACAAAATTTTTGTTTTTTATATTTTGAATTTATATTTCGTATTAATATTAACGTAAATTGAATAATAACTCGTAGCATATGATTCATGATCGTATTAAATTGAGCAACCAATTTAAAATTTTAATCGAAACTTTTAACTGTTGTCGTACATAATTTTAATAAATTCACCACCTTACCGTGTAAATATTTATTATACAATAAATACACAAATAATATTAAAACTCATTAAAATCACTAAACGAAAACCTCATATTCAATATTCAATATTTATAGATGTAAAACATTGGTCTTAATTTAAATTGTATTTTTTCACCAAAATAAATGGGGGTCTCAGGGCCTTTGAATTTAATACATTAAATATGATGTTTATTTTTTTTTCGTAATAAATGATCTAAGAAAGCACCTTTACAAATCTTTATAAATCAATTTTATACAATGCATAAGAATTAATGAAATCAATTACGTGCTAGCTCATCGATACTGTACAAATAATATCTGATTTTTAATTTTCTTAAAATTGGTTTAATCACAGTGGATGCCAATACCATTTAAATCTTGTTTGACAAAGCTTAAGCTTGCGCGTCGAGTGCTCTATTTATTTGAATTCATCTTTCATTTCGCGCATTCTCACAATACACTTCACTGCTCTCTCCTCCACCTCCCCCCCCCTGTGAACCGGCGATATTTCCTAAGTTAGATAAAAAAGCGCGCGCGCGCGCACACGCACACACACACACACACACACACAAAATGTCTCTAACGAATATTGATGTACCTAGGACCCACGGACTTGAGCATGAAAAACACAAAGCCACTGCTTAGCCACAAGCTGAATGCCACGGAAATGACTGCGGTTCGGCAGCTGATAACGGGATATCGGGAGTCTGCTGCCTTCCTCCTGAGGTCCGCCGATGAACTTGAGCAGCTGTTACATCAGCAGCCTTAAGAAGTTTAACAATATGACAAAAACGACGGAGAGACGACACCGACGCCGACGCCGACGACGACACCAACACCGACAACTGCATCTTCATCTCCTAGTACATCTACATCTATATCGACATCTACATCTACATCTACATCTACATTGCACTATTCTACGTTGCCGTAGCCGTTCGATTTTACTTATTTCACGCAATTTCGGTTCATATCAAAAGGGAGAAAAAGGAGAAAAAGAAAAAGAAAAAACTCTTTTTAAAGCTTTATATATATATACATATATATATATATATATATATATATATAAAGACGGCGCCATATTATTATACCATTCGATACAGGGTGTACATATACATAATTAAAACAAAGAATTCTGAGAATATTTACTTAATTAATGAAATATACTTGAAAGCGGGTGGTTCGATAAAATACTAAGGTGCGAACGAATAACGAACGGGCAAATGCATTATTCGATTATTATTCGATTATTATTCGATTATTATCGTTATTATTATTATTATTATTATTATTATTATTATTATTATTATTATTATTATTATTATTACTACTGCGCATGACTTAATAAAGGATGAATTTTATACGCAAAATATGTATAAAAATACATTCAACAGTTATTTTTCATTGATATCATGAGACATTAATTTTTAAAATAAGTTATTTTATTAATGTTCTTTTTTTTTATCGATTTATATTTACGTTAAAATAATCAAGATTTTGAATTTTAAAACAATGCTTACTGAAAATTATTATTTAAATATAAATAATTAAGTTTCAGAATTAATGTTATTTTTATTTTATTTTATAATTCACATTTTATTATAATCATTATTGGTGAACTTTTGTGTAAAGGCGCCATAATCGGATCACCAGTAGAAATTAAAATTTAATTTTTAATATCATTGAGGCTTAAGCCTAAGAGATCTTATTTAAACGTTGATGAGCTTGTAGTAGTAAACTACTATGTATATAGCAAGTAACTTAAATAAAAATGTTGTCGATTTTTAATGAATCGGATACGGCGTTCAAATTTTTATCAACGTCACATTGGCATTCAATTGCTTGCAAAGAGGAATAAGCGAATAAATTGAGATACAACAGATGTGGCTTGACTCGACCAGTTAAAGTGCGACAAGATGGCATAAAATTATTAAAATTAAGAAAACATATACTTCAAAAAATAATACTTACTAAAATTGACAAAAAATTGTATCGACTAGAATAATTTGTCAATCTTGATAAATTTTTAGATGTTTTTAATAAACGTTTGGTAATTGTTTTTGGGATTCACTCGGCATTTCGGTACACTGTTGGGACCATCTTGTCACGATCGTTAAAAAAAGCGTCTTTGCTTTTTTGGTCTCTTTACACATCACAATGCTACCAAAGAAACTTGCGAATAAATTAATAATCTCTATTAGAAATAAGTCGTTATCTATAATAAATATAACTCCTCTTCTTTTTCTTGTCATATTAAATATTGTTAAAACAAAATTTAATTTTAATAACCATTATCACCCATTATGTAATACAAAGATAAAGTTAAAAAATTATAAAAGAAGAGGACAAAATGACGTGTGCATTTATGCTCGTTCCTGTTTATTGTAAAATACTAATATTTCCTTATTAGGCTTCACTACAAAGTTTAAAAAGGCATTCTTTATCGATATAGAAAAAAGTTATTTTTTATTTCTTACATTGTTTTCTGTACATAGTTGAATCAACGTGAAACATAGTTATTTGTATATTACTACTATTGCTTTAAAACTAATTGTTTACATGGATGCGAGAAATAAAAAGAAGAGAAAGAAAGTAAGCGAGAAGAGAGAGAACGAAAAAAACATATGTAAAAAGTATATATGCATATATGAATGAATGTATGTAGTTGATGGGTGTATATATAAATGTAAAATAACTGTACGAAACTTATACGATGTAATACTAAACTCGTGAAAAAAAACAAAAATTGTTGTGGAACACATTCCATCATGAGAGAAGTGAAACAGATTTTACCGATTTAGTCATATTCATTTGAGTGCAAAAAAAGAATTGAATAAAAAAAATCATTTCAAATAATTGTAATATTTTTTCGAGCTATTTAGATTTATTCAATAAGTAAAATAAGTACCGTAATAATATAAGTTAATTTTTTATAACTTATTGGAAAACAATATTTTCTATTTGATTTTTTTAATTGCAGTAACTTTTTTAAAGTAATATTTTTTTATAAGGGAAGTTTTTATAGTCGCAATATAAAATAGAAATTATTACTATATATATTATTCTACGTATCTGAAGCATACTTACGAATAACAATAGTCTTACACATATGTACTACAATTACTTCTTCATGTATAAGAGGATTTTTTACATGCGCACTTTTCGCATGTTTTTCCATAAAAGATCTGACGTAAAAAATTAAATCACGTAAATTTTTTGGGCTTAAAATCAACTCTATAATACAATTTCTTTCTAGTTATAAATTATATGGAAAGTATTATGCTCTTTTTTTTATTTATGATAAAAAAAATGTTTTATTTAATTTTTAAATAGTTATTAATTTTAATAATTATATAGATTTATTTTGAATTTGTTACAGGAGATGAGTATATCTTAATTATAAATAATCATTCGAATTTGCAATTAAGCAGGCAAAGTTATTTTTTAAGTGTTAATACAAATTTCTTCGTATACTTCTCATAATGTGAGTGCCATTAATAAGCAAACAAAAAATTTTATCCGCGAAATCATTTATAGATGTTCAAATAAAGAAAAAAAGAAAAGATGTAATATTGTTTCGTCGCGTATGTACATTTATTATATATTATATATATTGCTCTTAAATTATTTAATTAATATTTAAAATTCTTAATAAAGATTATAAATTATAATTATATATGTACATATATATGTGTGTGTGTATGTACATTTATTTATATAAATATTGAAATGAATTTGTTTATGATGAAATTATTTTTATAATTTTTGTAATACAAAAGAAATTATACAATTGATTAATTCATAATATAATTACACATTATATATAATATAATAATATAATAAAATTAAATAGTAGAGAACATAATTATTAGTTTTGTTTCCTTGAGATTGGTTTTTTTTGATAATTTTCAGAATTGATGGTGTTGATACCATAAATGAACTAAATTCCAATATAATTTTTTTTATTACAGTAAATTTCTACCTAAAAAATATATTATATTCATGCAGAAATTTTAATTATAAATTTTAGAATAAATAAAATTTATTTGAATCATATTAGTAGCATAAAGTTTATTTTTTTGAGTAAGTATATCTTTTAAGTGAGAATTTACGATGTCTTATTATTTAAACAAAACATGATACTTCGTAATTTTAAAGATATCAGGATGAAATAAATAATAATAATAATGGACACTGGAACAATAAGAATAAAATTTATTTTAGTGCAAGTATTAGAATCTAAAAATCATATAATTATTATATGTAGCTATTCTTCTGTCCCTTGATATAATTTTTCTTATAGTTATTCATTCTCCTTTACTATTGTTTTATAATTCTTACAAACTATTTATATAAAAGAATTTGCTTTAAAAAACTAAATAATTCTTCGTAATTGTAACAATATAATTTTTTTTTTTAATAAATTTTCTGTATACCTCAAGTTAATACAGATATATAAACTGGTTAGAGTTTCATTTCAATTTAGTAAAATAAATTACAAATGCGTCCTTAATAAAATTTTTTAATTAAAAATTTTAAATAATTATGATGCTAATAAATTTATAATAATTTATAAAATATTATATACGAAAAAGAATATTACAACTTTTAATGATTACCGGGTTTATGTTTTTCTATAATTCACTTAGAAAATAATAATTGTATGTTTATTTATTCTAAAATCAATATCTTAATTTCTTTTTTAACACCGATTAGAATATAATTTTTTTATGTTACAATATCATTAAAAAATTCTTTAAATATAGATTTTTTCAATAACTTAATTAAAATTAAAAAAACTTATTATATTGTGCACAATTAAATATGATTTGATTATTTATTGATAAATATAAATTTATTTACTTTTTAAGAAACAAATGACTGTAATAATACATAAATTTTAATCAATAATTTTCTTGTAATAATAATTAATTTATTAATTTTAATTAAAAAAAGAACGATGATTCCAATTTAACTTATTTGTTATAATTTATAAAACGAATTTTTTCATAACGAAAACTTTGTAAAAATCAATGCAATATTTTAAATGATTAATAATATATTACGAATTTTTAACATTTCCAGATATCATCAATAGAAAACGGACAAATTAAAATAATTTATAAAATTGCCCTTAATATTAGATTTTTTACGAATTAAAAATATAATTCATAAACTAATTATTGTTCACAAAAAATATCAAAGTATTTTTTTAGTATAATTAAAAATAACTGTAATTTTTTGTTCCAAATAGAATAAAAATCATAAAAATGATTCAAGATATGAAATACACCTGCCGCCCATACACACATACACATGTGTAGACATGTGTGTATATGAGTGTATTTATGTCTATTTATTTATTTATGGATAGCAATATAATTGAATGTATACACGCAGCGAAACAATCACTGTGATAAAAACATGCTTCATTAAATAAGACCCAAAATTGTTAGGTAGTGATTCGTACAAAAATTAAAAAAAAATTACCAAGCTCCATGTCACAAAATTTTTAGACACTATCAAAATTATAAATAAATAAGTGCATACAAAGAATCAACAAATTTTAATATCAAACCACATAACTGAATAAAAAATTATAATTTCATTAAGATTTTACATGAACAGAGAATTGAATAGTATAAAATGAGGAATAATATATGCAGAAACAAGTAAAAAGAGAATCTTTTAATTTAATCAAACACTGCAGCGCTAATAAAAAATTGAAAGTTTCCATTATACAAGGAGTAATATATAAATTCTTATATATGCAAATGCGAAAATGTGAGAGAAAAAAACATATTTGCAAGTATTGTAATCATGAATTGATGTATATTAAAATAAAGAAATACGTATTTGTTCCTGAGAAAAAATATTTAAAATAATTAACTGTAAGTAAAATAAACCTTAATATTAAAAGATAAGTATAAAAATAATTTGGTGGTACATACTTTTATGTAACAATATTGAATATAATAACTAAATATTATTATAAAGTTAGTACGGTCTTTGACGATGCCTTGTCTATAAATGTAGTACCATACAAATATGTTGAACAAAAATGAACTCTTATTATCTTGTAAATGTTTTACCAAATATAATCACTTATGCAATACAATTATTAATCATTTTTAAATTATTTAAAATCCTTTATTGAATAAATAAATTATACACAGCAAGTATATTTAGTGGGAATTTTTATTTTATTGAAAATTAAAAATGGAGTTGTCATACTAAATATAATTTTTCAAAAAATATATTAAATTAACTTCTTTATTTTATAATCATAATATAATACCATACATAAAAACTTAAAATTAAAGAATTACTTCAACATGTTAGTAATATAATATAATTTAACAGTAAGTGTGGTTCACAATAATTGAAAAGATCTTTACAATATAATTTATACATAATTTATATTAGTTGCACTTGTCTGAATGTACATACAAGCACGAAGCACCTTTTATCTATTTTTGGAAGATCCTGGAACTATGTTCATCAAAAATATGATCAATAAATAGATGTCTTTCTTTTTATACTCTAAACGAATGATAAATAACTATAAATACATAATTTTTTATAGAAGCCTGATAAAAATATTTCAAATCATCATACATTATTATCGGAATACATCAAGAATATTTAAGAAAATTAACATGTTTATCGACAAATAAACTATAATTTTAATATTTAATATAGTGTTATATAACAATTTTATTATTTCTAATATAAAAGTATAATACTGAACCGAGATACGTATATTGCGTTATTTTAAAGAATTATCGTTTACATACTAACTATTAAAAATTTGTAATTTATCGGGTTTATTAAAAAAATATTTTTTTACAAATAAAACAGGTAATTATCAATTAATAATAAGGTAGAAAAACATTGATTCAAATTAATTAATTTTTTATTACTTTACAAATATTTTTAATAATTTTATTTGTATGGTTTTGTGTTTAATTAATACTTAAAAGCATAATAACAAGAATATTTTGATTTTATTTCGTTCTTTAACAGTGTAATAAAATAATGTAGGCCGATAAAAAAAACAAAAAAAAATACTTTTGTACATGTGTAATAATTAAATTATTCACACAAACATCGACTCTCACTTTTTTTTATATATAATAAATAGTTATAATGGAACAAGAGATTTTTATATTTCTTTTCCGCTACAATTAATAATTATAAACTATTATAGACCAAATATTCCTTTGAGTTTTAATTTTTTTTTAAAGTTTTTGATAATAGGAAATTTAAATGGAAACGTTCCATTCGTCATTATTCTAAGTTATTTCAAGCTTCGTGTGCATTTGTTGCAGGAAATTGTTTTTAATTATTATAATACTATCTTTATAATTATATTATACCATTTTAAACTCACAACTTACAAATGATTACCAATTATTATAAAAAATAAGATAAGTTAGAAATTGCCACAGCTTTTGTACAACTAGTATATATCGAATGCTTTATATTTTAAAGGAACTTGAATATTCTAATTTTCCTTGAAATATTCAATTTGAAATTTTTTTTTATAACTACTCTTATACTGGCATATCTACTTTTATTATACTTTATTAAAAAATAAAACAGTTGGTATGAAAAACTGTGGATGAATGGTTGGCGTGTTATGGGCGCACGAAAGTCCAAATAAATGGCTTTTGACATTTGGTACGAGTTTTATTAGCTGTATTTGGGTGATAGAGGAGATATTATAATTGTCTGGAACTGGTGCTGGACCAACGAGAATAATCACTTGCAATATTGTGCTAGTTGATGTAGATTTCCGGCTCGCGTTATCGTTTAGCTATACAATCTTCGCATGTTGCACCGTATCTTCCAGGCTAATCAATTTTAGTTGGCCTTGTTGATATGACCTGCTAAACAACAGGTCAGGACGACGCCCAACATTGGAAAAAGAGCCACGCCAAAAGCACTTCCTGCGACGAGGCCGAAATTGGTTTCGATGAAGAACATCACGCGATTGTAACAGCCCTAAATTATAAAATTATTATTATTATTATTATTATTATTATTTATTTTTTATTATTTTTTTATTATTATTGTCTTAATGAATTGTTTTTATTGCATATTCATCAGATTTGGAAATACAATAGTTTACTTAAAATATGATTACGGTATTTATACTTGGTAATTTGATTTGGTATTCAAATACACAATAAATCATAAGGTGCAATTTAAATTGCATGACAAAATTCATTTAACAAAAGAAAAATGTTGGATAACATTTAATACCATTATATATGTATATTATCATATATTATACATTATATGTGTATTTCAATTTATCAATACCGTATTTAAATGTTTTCTATTTATAAATAAAGCATTTGACGGAAGTGGAACTAGTAAGCTAGCATCTCTCTATTTCCAAGTGAAAGGCATTATCAATTTTTATTTATAATTATTTAATTAATTAATCCATATGATTCGTGGATGAAAAATTTGATAAAATATTGAATTCTTATTATAAATTTTCAAAAAGACAAGTTACTTTGAAATTATTACGATAATTTCTTAAATATTTGAGTTTAATTTAAGCAAATAAGTATTTACAAGTTAGTTGTAAACTAATATATTATTACTTTAAAATAAATAGTGTAAATTATTGAAAAATATTTATATAATCATGAATAATAATTAAACATAATAAGAATTTCTTTAATACGATACTATTCGTATAATATTAATAAGGGTAATATCTGATATAGTTTACATCGTAGTAAATACAAATCAAGCTTGTTTTTAAATAAATTTGATGTCTATAATTTCTTAATAGACTATTTAACTTAATTTTACATTTTATCAAAATAAGTTTATCAAATAATTACTTTATGAATATAAAAAAAAAAGAAGATTACTTAGTGAATTTGAATATCATTTGTTAAATTAAAATAAACATATAATACAATTATAACAAATTTGATACAATAAATTAAGTGATTCATAATAATTATTTTACTACATATATTTTTATTATTTATATTTAATGAATTATTTACATATGATTATTTATTGTGTAAAATAAGATTTATTCTAATTTAATTATATTTATATAAATACTACCAGGTTAAATTATAACCATTTAAACAATATCAACAAGTAAAATAATGAAATTTATTATTCATTTTATTATACTATTCATTTATAATTTGAAATTTTAAAATAAAAGCATAAAAAAGTTTTGTGAGAAACAGGATATGTATGAAAATTAATTTTAATCTATAAATAAATAATTTTTTCGTAATAATTATTTCGTAATAATTATTCACATGTGATAAGGAAATAAGACTAGAATGACATACAAAGCATGTGTTATTTATAATATCTCCTGATAGACTTAATATTTGGGCGAATATTTAATCGCAAGAAGATTTATACTATGAAGATACGTATAATTGGATAATCTTCAATTATAGTTGTCTACGTCAGTATTTGTAAATACTGATATCCACTTTATTTGTTAGAGAAAATTAGTGTTACGCGAATGTTAGATAATAACTTTAAGCAGTACGAGATTAAATAGACATTTAATATCCAATTGAATGATTGCAATAAAATTCGCATAACAGTTACATTTCCGAAATAGTATCGAATATCATTAATACGACTATGTAGGAATTTTTGAAATTTTTATTGAAAAATATCGACAAGAATTTTATTAAGTTTAATGTGTTATGAATTTTATTACGTTTTATTGTATTCGCTTTATTGATTCTTAAAGAAGTTTTATTTATTTTTTAAAAATTAAAATCAGTTAAAGTACTTTTTTTTACACATCTAGAGCTTCTATTATAAAAGACTTCCCCCTGCTCTTAGAAATTTTAAGGACTTCATTGATTTAAAAGAATATTTTGAAGTAATTGATTATATAAAATGTTAAAAATATTTGTATTACGATGAGAATCTAAATTGCTATTTGATGTATTTAAAAGAACATTTCTTTATACTATAATTTATCATTATCAATAAAATTATTACCACTGCGAATGAGTAGGAAGTTTTTTATGTCAATAATAGATGTATATAGTGAAACAAAATTAATTTCTTATATAAACTTTAATTGCTGCTTCTTGTATTGTTTTAAAATAAATTTTGAATTTACCTTCAGATTTCGTAATTTAATAAATAAAAATTGATTTTATATTGTACGCATTTAAATAGCAAGGGGGTAATGTTATTGGAAAGAAATCTCAGTAGTAAGGATTGGGATGTCCAAGCGTAAACATGACTGAGATATTTGTATATGGGAATTTGCAAAGAGAAGTTTTAATATCATGTATTTATGTTCTGTACCTCAACTAAGTGAAATTATAAATTTTACAAAATTATGCAAAATTTAAAAAATATTGTTATTATTATGATTATTGAATAATTGGCACACTTGTAATAAATAATTTATAAATAGTAATTCAAATATAAAATATAAACAATTCATAATTTATAAAACATTTTTAATTTTAATTTATCATAAACAATGGTATTCTAATTTTGTTATGTTTGTTATGTAATAATTAGTGGAACCAACCTCGGTATAGATATCCTCCGTATCAGTTGTATCACATTCACCCTCTTGAACACTACAGCACGAACTGGGTACAACAGAAGAGGGTGATATATTTAGCCAATCGGTGTAAGCTCTGTTGCCGCAACAATGCAACTATTCAGAAACAAGCGAAAAAAAGTATTTCTTCAATTGATCAATAAAAAACTTTAAACTTTAACGTAATAAAGACGATTAAACTTACAAATTATTTATATAATCTTTACATTTACATGAAGCATGTATTTTTAATCGCCTTATTTCTAAACGGCTTCATCTATTTCAATGAAATTTTAAAAAATGGAATAATTTTTTCAAGGAGAAAAGTTGTAGTTGTGATTTGATAATATAAAAAATAATGGGTAGTAATAAAAATTATAATAATACAGTGTACAGTAGAAATATCGATTTTATTGAAAAAACAAACTTCGCTAATGTGATGATTATACTTTGAAATTTAATTAAGCATTTATGGTAAAGTATAATTAAGTACTTTATATTATAATTAAGTAGTGTCAAGATATTTTATATGCATACTTAGAAATATGCTATACTACTATGTGTGATAATTCAAATATAACCTAAATACAAAATTATGTAATCAGGCAGACGGAGTACCGAAAAGATACTACTTGTTTATGTGTGCTATGCTGGAACTGAATTGAATCTACGTGCAATCTATTAATTTCAAGCGTTAAAATAATAATTTGTTCTACTTCAATTTTTAAGTAAAAATTTATTTCTGTAGAAAGTTAATTTATTTGACATTTTTATCTGCAATAATAAATTAAATTAGTTTAATTTAATTATAATCAAAGTTCGTCATACATGTATACTGATGTGAGCATTGTACATAAGGTATTTGTACAACTACATACACTAATATTTGTAATATTAAATAACATTTAAGCAATGATGCATTTAGTGACATTAAAAATATATAAATCACAACATATTTTTGAAATAGTAAAGTATCTAGTAGGAAAAATAAATTTAAATCAGAAATACCAATAGTTTCAAAAAATTGAATTAAAAGCACAAGTAAAAGGACTTTGCTACATCTCTGGCGTTTTATTTATTTAAAAATAGAAAAACTCAATTTAATTAGCATAATAAAATCCGTGATGAGCTATACGTACGAAGCTTTGCATCAAGTCAATATGAAAGCTCTTGTCTTTATCAGCACTGCAGACGCTTAAGCTATTGTTGAGTCCTTGATCAAAGCCTTCGGCAAAAGCATCGCGATACGTAAAAACCAAGGCCCCCGCACTTAATTCCAATAGTGCTATTGCTGCGAGAAATCCTCCATACTGAAAATTTAAACAATTTCAATATCAATTCAATCCTGTTCTTGAAGGGGTTTCATTTTTTCAATCTAAAGCACAAAGGGCTCTTTGCTCTTGGGATTGATGGAAAATCTTATATCTTAAATTTTGTTTAAAGTGTAAACAATATTTAAAATATAGTCGATGAATTGTGGAAAATAAATATCGATTTATCATATTAATAAATTATATTGGATCGTGATAGTAAGCATTGGGAAATCAAATATCAGAACGCATTTTTTTATCGACAGCAGTTATCAACAGTCACGAGGATCAAGTTTGGTATATGATTATTTGATCAATAAAATATATTATTACAATTATTCGTAATTTTATTTTAATTTATTAATATTTTTAATAAACTTATACATCAATATTTTTTATCAGTGGTGTTTACTTCAAAAGATAAAATACTTGTGTACAATAAACATGGAGGATTTAAAAATAATACCAACAAACACTATGGTTAAAATTGCATTCTTCAAACGACATGCATTGCCAACTAAGTTAAAATTATTTAAATTTAAATAATTAAAATAATAATGTTGTTTAAGTTAATTTAAATTAATAAAGGTACATCAAAATATTTTTAAATATATAAAGATATTGTTATATATTATATGTCAATATCATGCACGTATCATAATACTTAAATAAATTCATTTTTTAATATTTTATTAAATTAGAGTGAAAAATAGTACATTTAATAAACATCTTATTTTTCTCTTAATTAAAAATTAATAACTTAATAATTATATTTGATTAAATTTACCTACTGTGAACAAATGTTTCAATCTACATTTACATATGGGACTCGGTTTAATATTTCATATAGTAAAAAAAAATTATATATATATATATATTTCATAAGTATTTTTGGAGGAAGGAAAGTTTATTGTTCTTTATCAAATCGGCTTACCTTTCACTTTAAAAAAGTGTTAAATAATTATAAAAATTATTGAAGAAATTAATCGTATTATTATTTCTAAAATATTTTTGTATAAAATCAAATCAATTATTCTCATTTGATGAGAATGGAACATTTATTATAACTTTGTATGTTTTGTTATTGTCTTGATATAGTACACAACTACAGTCACAGCAATTGCTGTGAAATAAAAGAAGATAATTGAATCAGTGTCACTCATTGATTTATTAAAAGTAAATTCATCTACAATATAACCTTTCAAAGTACCGATAGGCATGCAATATAAATTTTTATAGAGGACACCCGAATCAACAGGTGAAAACACCACACTTACAAGGTAGAGCAGGGCTGGATGCTGACTCGTGGTGCAGCAGCAGGCGAATATCCCCACGATCATAATAAGCTTACCGAATAAGATTATGGCCAGAAGAATCTCCCCGCTGTTCTCGACAACCATCTCCGTGCAGTCCTGGGACTGCAACATCACCCAAATACCGAATCCCAGCAGCAGCAGCCCCGAGCACTAGGGTGCAGTCAAGAGAACCCATGATTTCGCGATCACCAGAGGTTACTGTCACGCACATGCCACTCGACTTACGAAGAAGGCCAGGTTGAAGATCATCAGGAACGTCGTCAGGCAGATCGTCGTCACGACGTTCCCCAGCTGCTTCGCCATGATCGTTGTCAAGGACAAACTTCCCCAGCCGTGGACCTGGATTCAACGTGCACAAGCTGGACGATCGATTCAACCTCCGAGGCCGACGCCTCTGCATCTTCTCTGTGTCAGCGCGCACGCGCAGTTCTACTGATTTGGCGTAGCAAGTACTCTTCTTACCCTTGGAATCTTGCTGAGAGTTTGGGTGGATATATGAGCTCCTGACGTAGTGAGAAAATGAAGCGAAAAGAGGATGATGACGCGCCGATGTCGTGATTCAAGTCCTTGAGGTTATTGAGATGGGGTGAACCTTCTCCTGAAATTTGAGAATGCGAGGTTGCCGTTTAATTCGTCTTGCCTTCGAGCAGCCTCTCTCTGTTCCTCTTCCTCATCCTCGTCATCGTCAAAGTCGGTGGAGAGAAAGTCACCGCAATCCAGAGGGAGGTTCTTCTTCGCGGGCGGTCCCGGTTGACCAGCTTCACTTCTGACCTCCCCTACCGTCTTGAAGTAGATGCTGTGGTCGAGGCTGTAGGCCTCGAGGCACTTGCTGTCCAGGTTCCCGTTAGACTTGTAGTCGAGGTTGCAGCAGTTGAGCCGCTCGCGCTCTGACGGTGCCTGCATCGTCATGCGCCCCGGGGACAACCTGGCCGAGCGAAGCCGGTTGTAGCCTCGAGCAAGGGCGGCCCAACGCTCGAGCCTCTGGAGCACGTACTCGGTCTCCTCGCTCCACCAAAGAGAGATGTTCCTGGAGAGGGAAAAGCTCGAGTCGTCGGCACAGGCTACTCCCATGGTAGTGCTCGAAAGACTGAGTCCGCGGAGGAGCCTGCACCGGTCACGCAACCTGACGATTACGAAGCACTTCTCGTGACCGATGAAACCCCTCGTGGTGTCCCCACTTTGTTACATATGCTACACTCGGGTGCTTTTTTAATTCTCCGTGATCCTGACCTTCCTGTTACATGAGCAGCGTCGCGATTAATACTAGTCGCGCGCTCGATTTTGCAATGCCAATTTCACTCGCTCGCGAGCTTTCCTCGAAGGTTGCCACCGTTTCGTTTTCGCCAATGGTTGTTATGGTAGCCAAGGTTAAGCGATAATATAGCTTTAAATTTCTTTGAGTAAGCTTTTTTAAGCACAATGCAGTACAAGCGATGGAATGTCTTTTAAAATTGCTGTAAATTGGTCGCGCGGCATTGAATCTTCCACATCGATTTCCATTTTTAAAATTCACAATATAATATCTATTCTTATCCCAACAATTATTATTTTGTTTAAACTGGAGACTGAAATTATATATTTTTTAAAATATTTGCAAGATTATTTGATTGATGTACGTTAAAAAACAATGACTTCTAAGATATTCTTACAATAAGTCTCCACACAACTTTTGTAATGTATTCTACAAAGATAAACTTCCATAAATATTATTACATTAAATAAATATTAATTAATTGAAAAAAAAGTTTTATCAAATATTTTTTTAAAAATATTGTATTTATTTTTTTTTTTATTAATAAAAAGTTTTTATTCTTGTACAAATACATACTGTTTTAAAAAATATATAAATTTCTGTAAATAATAATTTGTTACAAATTTAATTAGAAATAAGTACGTCACATAACAGACTATATCCTACGGCATCTTATTGAGTCAGTACATTAAATAAGAATTTAAATATTACAAGTTTTATTTTTAACAAGATCAAATTTTATAAATAATTAAATATAAAAGAATAAAAAATTAACACAATATATAATAACTTGATGAAAATTACTTAAATATTTCAAATAGGAGTACTGTTTAATTTCTATGAACATTGAAAAGTTTTTTGTAATTAATTTCTTGTACATCAATATTTTTTCAAAAAAATTTAGAAATATAAATTATATTTGAAAATTATATAAAATATTTTATAAAAGCAATTAAAGTTTAAAAACAATGAAGTAATGTTTATAAACAAAAAATCAAACATTAAATTAAATTTAAAAAAATTAAATCAAAATTGTCTAATAGTTACAAAACGCAACATTTATAGTTGCTTACAATTTTTTAATTTACGTATGAATTTCAATGTAACCTAATTTTTATGAAAATTTAATACAATAAATTTATAAACTTTTTTTTTGAAGTATAATATTTACTTATACATTATTGAAAACTAATTTATTATATATAAAATTGATTTTTCATATATACGAATAAAAGTTAAAAAAAAATTCCAAAAAATGAAAAAGTTTGATTTAATTCAATAAAAAAACGGAAAAGTATAAAAAAACATATATCAAACAAGTACTTAAATCATAATTTAAGTAAAAAAATAATATAATATTTATTCATTATCTGTAAATAAAATGTTTTAATGTTTTTTATCTAATTTATTAAATTTACATTTGTAATGACCGAAAAAAAGGAAAAGATTTTGGGAAATAATGTAGCGACAAAATTTATATTCTATTGAATCAAATATGTATATATGCAGTTCTATGTATATAATATTAACAGATTACAAAGACACTTTGTAACCTGCTAAAACTTTGATATAATATTAATCTTTAAATATAAATATGTATGTTTTTTATTTTAAATTATGCAATTTTTTGCATATTAGTAATAATTAGAGTTGTATATTGTTATTAAATACATCTATGTACTTTTGGATATATAATCGAATCATCTTTCATTACTTTTAGAAATTTATATTTTTTTGTATATTACTGTAGTAAAAAAGAAATTCAAAAACTTTTTAAATTACAAAAAATTATTTTTTATTAGAATATTTATTTTATCATTTAATTTATAATGTAGTAGAAATAAAAATTACATTTATACGATAAAAATACATATTAAAAATAAAATAAAAATAAATATAAATAAAAATTATATTTATACGAAATAGAAGTATTATATAATTAACTTAGTTGCTTAAAAGAAAAACCAGAAAAATACCAATTATGAGAGTATTTACCTTGTATGTATTGATTATTCACATGATGCATTAAAAAGTCCTGAAGATTTTAATCGTGCCAAATTGCCAAGTTTTATAAGATTTACTTACATTAAAGTTTTTTATTGAGCAACTCAATTTTGCTTTTTTTATAATCATTTTTTTCTAAATCTATATAAATTTTATATATTTTTAAAAGTAGTTGAATTTTTTATATTTTATAATTCATAAATAGGTGTCTACGTGTGCGCACGCTTGAGTAAAGTTTTATTAAAAAACAAAAATATAAAAACTTTATTCAATAAAAATATTGCAATCTATGTGAACAAAATAAACACATTAAAATTATTGATTATATATAACATATAGGAAAAATTAATATATTACTAAGTTTCATTATTCGTCAATAAAAATATAATACAATTAACAAATTATTTTTTATTTAAAATTATTATTGGTTCATATTCAGAAAATATTTTAAAATCCAAGTAATATTTTTAAAAGTAAAAACCACCTGAGTTTTCATCAAAATAAAAGTAATAATTTTATTTTATTAAATATAAATAATTTATTAATTATTTTTTAATACAAAATATTTGTTTAATTATTTTTTCAATAAAATAAATTGCATAAATTTATCTAAAATTATAATATTATAATTTTAAAAGTTTCAGATGTTTTTAAAATGATAATAATAAAAATAATGACAATAACAATAATAGCAATAATGATGATGATGATGATGGTATTTCTAATACATTAAATTTTATAAAAATGTTATAACTAATAATCATGAAATATTTATACACACTATAAAATTCATGTGATTATAAATATAACAGGAATCTCATTGGCTTTTGAAATTTTCTTAAAAAAAAAAATATTTAAACTAAGAAATTATTATTTACAATAATTTAATAGATAAATCTTGTTACTTTTAAATTTTTATTTTATACAAAAAAATATTTCTAAATATTAAATTTTTTTGAACTTATGATTTATACCGATTATTATATTTATAATTTTAAATTTGTATTAATTAAATATATCTTTTTACATAAATTAATTTTTAAAGGTTTATTTTAAATAAAATAAGTGGGGTAAGATATGATATAATATGATAATTTATTAGATAGAACAATTTTTATTACACTTGATTATAATAATAGAATCGTAGTATATAATTTGAAAAGCTTGTACTATAGGCAGAGAATTTTTAATTATGACGAGACCCAGCTCGTGTAATATTTTATCGCTTTGTATTTTATAAATATGAACTTCTATTACAATTTTAAAAAGGTACATGTATGAAATTTGTAACAAGAACATTGATTATTTAACTAAAACTTATGTACAATGCTAATATACATATTGAATTTTATTCAAATAATAAAGTACAAGTTGTTAAAAAAAAAGAATATAATCACGGATTATTTAAAACTTTGTAATATTAGATATTTTTCTAGTATAAAAGTTTTATTTTATTTATATTTAACACATTAATATTTACACCAAAACAGAATATAAACGCATACTTTAATACATAAGTAAAATATGTTTTGTTTAAAAAAAACAACATTTAATTTAATTAAAATATTCATTCTTAATTTTTAGAACTTAAACTTAATTCAACAGATATTTTTAAGTATTTTTATTCGATATTTAAAATTGATCGAATTATAACAATATGAACATTATAATTTGAAATTCCTGTTTTGAATTAACAACACATGGAGTAACTAGTAACTCGTAACTTTATCTATTTACATTAAAATTTTAAATAAAAATTGTAGACTAGAAAGAGATTGATTAATAAATATTTATAAAATTCTATTAAAAAATTTATTTTTGTTCTTGAAATTAAATTCATAAATCTAGCATTTATGTCCAATAATTTAGTATTCTAATCAAGTTTAATCTTCTTCCACCATTCTCCTCGATCAGTCTACAATAATAAAAAATAATTAAAAAAAAAGGATACTACAAATATTACAGAATAGCAGTTTGACCTTAAAACCATATCGATCTTAGTAAATTATAATTTTGAAATGGAATTATCAGTCTTAACAGTACACAGAAATATTGTATGAAATTTGACTGATTATAATTTGTTTTTAAATATTGTAGTTTTTTAAGAATTTAAAATACTAAAAAAACATAAAATTTGGTTAACTGTATAAATCCAATTATTTCTATACAAAATGGTGTAAAATTCTATTTTATATTTTCTTATTATCTACAATTAAAACTTAATTTAAGACATATTTGTAGATTAGAACTATTTATTTATTTGTGTTTTTATTGTTAAAATTCCTATTTTAATTCGGTTTTTCAGTATTAAACTTATACCTATTTATCACTATGAAACAGAATATACAATTTTAATTATCTCACTTTTGTTTTTAAATTTAAATTCCAATAAAAATTTTCATTACTAAAATACAATGTAATTATTCAATATATCACGAATACTATAAATAATTTATTTTGAGATGTCAGATATTTTCAAAATTTAAAACAATGTAACACTATTAGATTATAAATTTTTTAAAATAGAGATTTATAAAATAGCATAAACCAAATTAGTGTAATACTTTGCGTATATATGAAAATATTTACAAAAAAAATTATGAATATAACTTTAGTTAGACATCATTAAAATATAAATAAAGATATATTTTTAATATATTAATCTAGTTTGGCGTCAACTACGATCAAAATTTGTAAATAATATTTAAATTGTTAATAATCATAATTCGATATTAATATATACTTAAAAGTATAAAATTTAGAAAATTAATCTGTATTGTAATTTAAAAAACTCAAATTTAAAATACTCGACTCTATGATTATAAAAATAGATTTGCATATATTAAAATATTTTATAATTTAAGAGATATAATACAACTATGAATAAAGTAAATTAATAAGCCTCAAAAATATGATTTTAATTTAATTTTTTTTTTAAATTAGGAACTCCTATGTTTAGAATTTTATATAAATGGTATAAATTTATATATTAAATACTACTTTGTTTATATTCAAAACAAATGATACATTTGTTATTCTTGAATTTTAAAATGTTTACTTTTTTTACTATTGTTTTATTTATTATTTATTATTCCAAATCAAAATCCAAAGTATTAAATTTAAATAGCATTTGGTTTTTAATTTTGAATGTAATATTTGATTGAGATATTATTTTGAAATATTTAAAGATGGCCTATTTCTATCTATTTATATTTATATTTAATAAACAGTAAATATTAAAAAAGAAAAATTAAATCGCACAATTCAAACATTTTAGTATTCTCGTATTTGTAATTTATTTTCAATAAATTTATGACTCGAATTCCACTCAAAGTTTTTTGATATTTGTAAATATAAATTATATAAATATATGTTTAAGCATTTGTAAAAAGTAAAGTAATTCATATGCTAAACATAAAAGTATTATTAAATGTATGTTATATATTATTAATAAAAGTATGTTAAACAACTAGTATTATAAAAAAACAACAGAAAGCTAAGTTTGACATCACATATATCTTTTAGCTTAAAAGAAATTTAATCTAAGATAATCTATGATAAGTACCTGTTATATTTTATGATTTAAAAATAGTATAAGTAGATAAGTGAACTCTGTTGCGTACGTCAGAAGTAAATCCTTTATAATAAAATTAATAACAAAAAGTAAAATTTTAACATACTTGTAGCTTTTAAGTACTGCATCAATGGTAAATATTTATACAACCGAATTCTTTTAGTATTTTTCATAACTTAAAACTTCTTATCACATTTAATTTAAGCTTATATTCGAATCATGTCAATATATACAACCAATTTGACTAACAATTTCAATATTATATTGTTTCAGAATTGTGTACAAATTCTTCAATGTTTGAATTAATATTAAATTGTAATAAATATCCTTACTTAGGAGAAAATGGGTCAAATTTTTAAAATAATATTACTATTATTTATATTATTTAAATCAAAATTAAAAAACACATATAGAAAAATTTAGTAATCTAAATCTTTTTATACCTGCATATATTTTTTAAAATAATTTTTATATACAAAAACAGATCAAATTAAATAAAAAAATTTATGCTTAAACATATCTTTTCTTCTAAATGAGGATTTTTGTTACAGGTTAATAGAGATAAACAATTATTTATCACTTCAACCAAAAATGTAAATGATAAACTGTATCAATGACCTTTAATTTATAACCTTTATATGTATAATTAAGTATTATATTTTACTATCATATTACTTTTTTAAGATAAAATTTTCTTATAAGAAGTTAAAAACTTCTTATCTTAAATTGTGGATACTAAGTTTCAAAACAGGTACTTGTTTTTGTTATTGAATTAAACATAGGTCAAGATTCATAAATCAAGCGCTGATAATGCGGAAAGATTTCCCACGTCGGAAGGTGTAAACCAAATTCAAGGGCTACAAGAACAGCAAATTCTGATGTTAATAGATCCTTACGATTTAATCTTAATACATTTTCCGTCCTCTAAAAATAAAATCTTGAGTAAGTGGTATGCCTTATACAATTATTTATAGTGTTAAAAAAGATAGAAACTATTGATTAACAATGTGTCACATGCTTTGATAAATTATTAGTATGAATATAATATAAACTTTTATATAATTAATTAATTAATATTAATATTTATCAATATAACATAATAAGTAATACCAAGTAAAAATAATGATTGATTTAACGATTTGAATAAAATAATTATATAAAATATGATTTATATATAATTTCATTAAAAATTAAATTGTATTTGCAATACCTCGATAAGTGATTTTAACACTTGGCCTTTAACATCATTTAATTTGGCAGCAAGAAGAAGACAAGCACCAGCACACAACTTGCGTGTTTCTTTTGTTACAAAGTTTCGTAAAATTAACTTCTCAAAATATACATACGCCATAGCAACTGTTAAAAGATCCACTCCGTTCTCCATTTTAGCAATTTTTCTCATTTCTCTTTTTAAACTGAAAATTATTTTTTTTAACTTTACATTTTATATAAAATATTATTAAAAAAATTATAGTATTTATTTTTACCTGCGCAATTTACTAAGTGTGAGCTGAATGTGCGGAAATTTCTCTTGAAATTTATCATTCAATTCTTTCTTCAAATCCGATGGTCGAACGTAATCGATGACCGACGTCTAAATTTTGTGAATTTAATTAATAATCAAAGTTTAATTCTACATTAAATAATTTTTTTATTTTTAATTACCATGTACGATGTAAATGTAAGCAGTGTTCTGTGTTTCCCTGCAATTAGCTCTGGATCATCTAACAAATTTGGATTATATTGAATTTGATCATCCCATTCATTAGCTAAAAATATAATTAAATTAAATGTATACATCATTATTTATGCTATGGAGATAAAAAAAAAATATTTTTTTTCTTATATCATACGTTTTAAATCGGATGTTAATACAGGCGGCGAATCTGAAGTATGTTGTGTACGATTATTTGTCACATCATACGATAAACACCTAAAATGATTAACAATCAATATTAATATTATTTTAATTTTTTGTTTCAAATTCGAAATATGAAAGTGTGTATGCGTATAGAGATATGATTACTAAAAGTGTACAAAAAGATAAATGAAAATGAGGAAATGACGATTATAACGTTTAAAATAATTATTTTAATATACGCAGTGAAATTTTTTTAGAAATAAGATATTTAAACTATCGAGTCCCTGTTAATTGTAACTATATTTTGATTTAATAATAAAAGAAAATGACTTGCGATACTGTAAATAAAAAAAAATTTAGAGTAAAATATTCATCAAAACATTTAAGTTGAAAATGAATTGCAGATTGATAAGAAAATGTTTCAAAATAAATTGCATTCTTATTAAACCTGAATTAATATTAAATTTACTACAAATAAAATATATTACATATAAGAAATTGATTATTTTCAAACATATCATTTATTACCGAAAGTCCAATTAATACAATACTGTATTAAACATAATTTTAAATAATTAATACATAAAAATTGTTCTTAAACATCTTTAGATTAATAAAATATAGTATTCATTATAATTATTTAAATTAAAAAAATTTTTTTACAGTACGTCATTTCTTCATAACTTATATACTATAAAAATTCTGAGAGCCCAGTATAATTACTAACCAAATTTATAATCGATATTGCGTAAGCTGATATTGTTTAGTTTTTATTTCTTTAAAATATAAATTTGGTTCAGAGTTTTTATTGTATATAACAAACTAAATATAACAATTATATTTACAAAAATCTAAATATGTATAAATAAAATATAAATCTACAGAAGTACTAGAAATTAATGTAACAAATAATATTACAAATATAGTATCAATAGGTTATTAGAATTTTAATATCACAAATTTTTATTTTAAAAAATTTAATAAATTTTACATTGAAATATATTATGAAATGTATATTAGAAATGATTTTTATTATTAATATAATTGCAACTCTGAGATTCGAACGGTATTTTTTAATTTTTTAAAAATACTTATCTCAGGTATATAATAATATTAAACCTAGACAGTTTACTCAAAATATTTTATCTTAAGTATAAAATAAAAATTTATTATTTATTAGTTAAGTTAAATTGAACAAGTTTACATATCATATTAATCTTTTAATTTAATTTTCTTATCAAATATTTTTATCAAAATTTTCTCTTGAGATAGCTACAATAGCTATAAAAGTTGACAATGATTACAAGATAATAATTTAAAAAATGTATATATATATATATTCGATGATTAAATCAATATCTTAGCTAATATTTATTAGTTTATATAGATAATTATATATATTTATATATTTTTTATATTTGATTCTATATTTATATATAAACGTATTTCAGTTTTTTTTGAGTAGTTAGTAAAATTTTTTAAAAAAAAATTTATAAATAATACCCTTACGATGTCAAATTTGCTTATATTTGAAACATGCAATTACCCTAAACACTAAAAGACATGCAGTTATTATTTTAACAATAACAATACAGTTATTACAATAATATTAAATTATAATTATCAACCAAATATTTGAAAGTGATTCAAATAATAATTGTGTATAAAATGAAAAACATATTTCACGAATGTTAATCACTTGTTTTTTAATGTATTATAATGTAAAAAAATTTTTAAATACCATTAATGCTAATGTGTAATGCTTTTTTTTTATCTACGTAATACATTCACGACCTTACAAATATTTTTATTAATAGATAAGAAGCTTAACACTTATTTAATGCTGTTATCTATGTAACATTTACTACTATTGTTTAAACAATATAAAACATTAATTTTAACAAATTTTAATTCCAGAAAAATGCAATTAAAAAAGATTAATAATATATCCAACAATAGGAAGGTTAAATAATAATAGAAAAGCATCTATGTATTGATTAAGTATGAAATTTGAAAGACAATTAGAAGAACAAAATATAAAATTCTACATTATATTATTTATATTATTTAATTTAAATATTTAAAAAAGTTAAATAATTAAATTTAATTATAAAAAATAGTACATAAAAACGTTATAATTTTATAAACATGCTATAGTTTATTAATGTATAAAATTGTACTTTTAATTACGTTTATAAGTATAGAATATTAGTACATTATAAAAAATATATATAAGTGATTTATTTTCTTTTATAGAAAATTCATATTTCTCAATTTACTCCTACAAAAAAAATTCAATTTATCTTTTTGGAATAGAAAAAATTATGACTTTAAATTAACTAAGTATTTTTTCGAAAATAATACTTCGAAATTTTTTTTAAGAAATAAAACATCTTGAGGTAAAGTGAATAAAATTTTAAAAAACAGGTTATAATATAAAAATGGGTTCATTTTTTAAATATCTTGAAAATTATCACGTAATATTAATTGTTTTAAATATATATAAAATATATATTGAATCGATTAATTTAAAATGTTTATGCATCAAAAATTTACAAGCGACAGTTTTGTTTTCTATAATAAAAATGAATGGTTAAAATTTTATCGACGTAATTTTTCTACATCGAAATTTTAAATATATTTTATTTTATTAATGAATAATTAATTACTATAAATTTTAATTTAAATTAATTTTATTTATTAATACTCTATTTTTAGAGAAATTTTTATATTACAAGTTTTTATTTAAACTTCTTAATAAGAAATATTTCACAAATTCTATAATAATGTTCAAAACTAATATATAATTTAATCAATACAAATATCATAAATAATTATATTGTAATCGATTCTTTATTTCATTTGGTAACATGAAAAATTCAATATATAAAGGAATGAGTCATTCAATTTGAAATTAAAATATTTATATTTATCCATTACAAATTCCTAATAATAAAACTTATTCGAAAATGCCATAAAAAATTTAATAATTAGAAAATTATTAAATTATATTTATATTTATATTTTTAATCAAATTTAGATATTATTAGATATTTTATAATTTATTGTTTAATTTATAAGGTCAAATAAGTTGTTATGTAGTGTTTACTCAATTTTTTAAATTTTTAAAAAATATTTAAATTCATACCATTGTTTTACAATATTTCACCTCATTCTGTTTCATTCTTAAAAAAAAAAAAAAAAAAAAAAAAAAAAGGAATCAGTTTTTAAAATTGTAATCATTTTATGAAAGTATCACTTTTAATAATATATTTTTTGTTTATAATAATATATAGATTTTGGGCATTCTTTCGCTATATATTCCAACACCATACTTTAAAGAAAATTATAAAATGTTTATATATTGTAAACAAAACTTTTTATTTGTTTACCACTTTGTATGGTCCATGTTCCACGTTATGGTTTTTGTCCTGCAATTATTAACAAACCGACATAAGTAAAATTATCAATGATAGCAAACTTTTGCAATGTCTAAAAATTCCAAAAAAATTTTTTAAAAAGTTTTTAAAAAACCAATGAATAGAATAATTTAAAAAAATAAATGAAACAATTAAAATAATGAAACAATATAAAGAATGTTGATTGCACGTAATAAAATGAATCTGAATAAATAATTTCTTTATTTTTTTTTCTTTTAAATGAGTTAGTTGATGTAGTGATAAAGATCAATTTGATTACTGATAAGAGCATAATGATAAACATAATTTATTGTTTCATGAAAAATAAATATTTTTGAATGCATTTATGTTAAAAAATAAATCTTTCGTACACTAGTTTGTAAAAAAATGCATATTCATATGCTAAAATAACTTTTAAGTAAATTATTTTTTATTTGTTAAAATATGAATTTCGATTTCTTAAACTTGCGACGTGTAATAAAATCTTAAGCAATAAATTTTAAACAAAGATAATAAAGTAATATCTAGGTATACCTTGATACCGCGTGATGAGTGCCATTGGCAGCGGCTTGCATCAATTCAACAGTCTCGCTATCGCTCAAATGCATTTTCCGATCTTTCTGAAATTGTCTAGATGGTACAAGCAATTTTCCGTAGGATATTTGCTGACCATCTTGTGCTCTTTCTAATCCCAACAAACCGAAAGGATCTAAATTATCATTAATAGAAGATAAAGGTCTTGAAGTGATTGTATTTTTTCTGCGACCACCATCTTTACGTAACTCAGACCTGATATTGATAAAGTTTATTTATAAAAGTTATTTTTTTGAATGGAAACTTCTTTTATATAATTATCGGGTGATAAACCTTCTGCGTTTTTACGAAGTTAATATAAAATTGTATTTTTTCTTTTATTAAAATCATGAATAATAAAAAAGTTGTAATTTGAATGTTAAATAAAGTTAATAAATATATACCTAATTGTTATATATTTAGCTATTGTTTAAAATGTGATTTTTATCGAATTAGATACACAAGCACTTTTTAATCCAAATAGATAAATATTATTTTGCAATCTTAAGATAATAAAAATGTACACAAAATGTTTTTAAAACAGTCCAATTTTATTGCTTCATTATAATATAATATGTAAAAATTATTATAGTGGAATATAGTATTGTAACATTAGTATGTAATATTATTACTAACCAACTCGTGCGTTGTCCTTTGCTGTAGGGGAGGGAAGAAAATACCAGAAATGGTACTTTCTTAGAGGACACTAAAATGACTCGGTCATCTGAAAATTTATGACCATTGATTGGCTTTTTCATAAAACGCAATTCTTTTGCAATTTCAGGTATGATTCCATTATTTACACCTCCCGATTGTACATTATTTATTGTATTAATTTTTGACTTTGTAGATTGTGATATAGATTTTGATCGCAATGATCCTATACTTTCATTACTACTATTGTACTGATTCTTAATATCTTCTGATAAAGTTGATGTTTGCTGTGCTGTTTTTCGTTTACAATGAAGAGATCCTATTCTTTTCTCACCTAAAGAATGCTCACTACCAGAAGTTCCAGCACTACAATAATTTAAACAATAGATAATTTGATTTTGTGTATGTAAAATAAAGATTCAATATTCATATATAATTAATATTGTCGGAGATATACAAATAAAAATTTGTATTAGATAAAATTCAATTAGTTTAATTACACAATTAATACTGTTGAAATCACATCAAAAAATCAAGATACTAAAGAATAAAAAATTGATGTTTTAAAATTTAAAATACATTGTGATTCTATATATTTAGTGTCACCTAATGGAATATGATGCGAAATAGTATGTTTTTTATTATTGTTATATTATACCAAATTATAATGAGAATATTTTCTTGTTTGTTATTAGTATTTACCGTTCTCTGAAAGAACTGTGATAAGATGATAATAATTGAGGACAGTTGTGTTCTTGTTCTGATAAGATAGAATTTGCAGCTTTTGCTGGAGTTACAGTTGCTTCAGAGTCTGAACTAAATGAACGATCTGGTATTTGATTGTAAATTATTGGAGGTTGGGGTGAATTATTTTGAACTACACATTCATTAACATTTTCATCACATAATTCATCTAATAATTCATTATCCCAGGGAGTTTTAATATTATTTCGATTATATTTTAATAACTCTTTTTGAACATCATCAAGTTGATTAGTAAGTTCCCCATTGGAAGGCAATAATACCATTCTAGTATCTCTATGACTTCCATCTAGTGAGATGTTAGAAAGAAATGTAAATGCAGCTAACCTTCTTCGGGAGTGATTTTTCTTTAAAGCTGCTGCCATTCCTTTGTAACAATGGCAAGTCAACAAAATTTGCTGTAGAAATCTAAAAATAATATTCTACTATTAATAATTATTGTGAGCAATTATTAATAAATTTACAATTAAAAAATTTTATTTTAAGAAGAATCAAATGATAAATCTTCGTTATTAATATTTCCAAGGATTTTTAAATTTTCTGAACAAAGCTAAATTGAACATAATAAATAAAAAAAGAAAAAAGAAAAAAGAAAAAAGAAAAAAGAAAAAAGAAGAAAAATCAAAGCATAAAATTCTACGAAAACATTCAGAGAGTGTGTTTCAATAAAAAAAAAGTATATTAAAAGCACTGCAAGAAAAAAGTATTATTTATAAGCGATCGTTAGCAATTTATATTTTGTCTAAGCGACATGAAAAATGAATGTCTATGTCTCTCTCTCTCTCTCTCTCTCTCTCTGTATATGCAAACATAAAATTACGCACACATGCAAAGTGTTCGCGAGCATATGCACTTACCTATGTGTGTTTCCAAGAGAAAGAATAAAAATAAATAAAGACAGCTCGAGGACGGGCTGGAGGACCCACTGAGGGGAAAAAAACTAGGATCACGATTCATGTTCACTGAAAAGTACGCACTTAGTTCTCGAATCTAACGGCGAAGACATAAACCGCACACTTGGTCGCGAGCCCTTAAAATCTGCTGCCATTGTTGCCTTCGCTTTCATAAGATATACGACAATGAATTAAGAGCAGAACAAGCCCCTCGGATAGAATGGATCCTCGTTCGATTCTACTATTTTAAAAAACAGAGCAGGTAAACCATATTCCGAGGGAGGAAACGGGGAAACGACCTGCACGACTCTTTTGCACCCGGAGTCACTCCGTCCCTCTCGCTTTCTTTACTCTTTCTCCGCCGCTCCGTGCAAATCGATGCCCGAACACACCAGAGCTCAGCCTCCTACACAACTGTCAATAGTCACCACACATGCAGACGATATGCCTGCGGAACGGCAGACCAATTCCGTGATCCCCCCACCCTGCGGCCGCGAATTTAAAAATGGCGGAAGGCCGCACACGCGTGTCGCGGCTCCGACCGAACGGCGGCGGCCTGGAAAGTTGCGTTGGAAGTCGAATTTGAAATCCGACGATCAATTGTTTGTTATGACTGCGAGCGCAAAAATATTTAACCTGCAAAAAAAGAAGAGCGACACACCGCGTCTGCGTCTGCGTCTCCGTCTCCGTCTCCGTGTGCGTTTGTTTTTGTCTGGTCGATAGTCGGCTTACATTGCGCACTGGCTGACAATCGAAATGGATTGCCAACAACTTTTGAAATTGCTGATCAGGGCCGACAAGGGTAACGGTTGCCTTTTTCAACAAATCACATTACGAATTTCTTCGATGATAATGATTTTTTTTAATCGGTGGATTCTCGATTTTCAGATGCGCTCGGTCATTTGGATGATGAGCAGATAAAGGAAATACTTGATTCTACGTATCCTAAATTAGACAAGAACTTTTTGCACAATCTTCAACTCGAACAAAGCACAATAAACAATATAAAATATCCAAGGTAAACTTAAAAATTATTCAAGAATAAAAAAAAAAAAACCTTTTTTTAATTCAAATGCACTTGAAAGAAATTTGTTTTTTTTCAGATGGGAATATTTACATTTGATTTTATATACCATTAATACCTTTTGCAATAATGAATTAACCGATGAAAATTATTTGATTACCGTAAATCAATTTCAAATTATACAGAAAGCAATTGAAGTGGCAACAATTATAGGTATTCTACCTCAATTAAAAATTCGTGTAACTAAACAATGTCCTAAAACTCTTGATACAAGACAAAATGATGATTGTATACTTGAGGTAAGTAGTAAGATTTTTAATAAAAATAATAAAATTTAATACTCTGTTTTATCAATTTTCAAGCTAGTTTTCTATATAAAAATATATATTCGTGCTTCAAATTCTCTTAGTCTTTTCCTAATATCATTGAAAAACTCATGTAAAATGTTTGTAGTATTAATTTTATTATACAAGAATTAAATAACAATACATTTTGAGTACATTTAACAATATAATTGTAACAATTAATTTAAATTATTTAACAAATATGTAGTTATGAAGCAGTTGGTAAAGAAAATTGATATTAAAAATGAAAAATAATTTTTGAAATATTAAAAATTCACTTGAATTTATGCATGTATAAATAGAAAATTTGATTTACTTATATAATAATTATTTTTAATAATTATATTTTTTCAATGTAGATTATACAATTAAAATATATGCTTACAGAAACATAAAATACTACTTTACACAGTTAATACTCTATTGGATTGTTTTAATAAAATTATTCTTCGACCAGCTATCATAACTCAATTGGATTGTTTACTTGCAGCTTTATTACAATTGTCGCATGCACCTTTAAATAAACCTGTAGTACAAAATACATCTAGTATTTCAAATTTTGTTTCTAATGAAGAACCTACTTCTAATTCAGATAATATTTTAAAACCAAAATTTGAAATGACAGTTGAAATTTATACAAAATTAAAAGAAGAACAAACAACCTGCCATAAAAAATTGCATGAATTAATGGTAAACTGCCCACAATCTTTAATAATTAAAGAATTAATGGTACTAATGGGTTTAAAAAATAATCCCAAGTGGCTTCAAACAAATATTAAAAACTATTTAATCAATAATATTATGTCAACTAATGGTGTTACAGCATTAACAGTAGCCATTTGTAACGATGTTACTGACTTGGGAAAATGTTGGAATAAATTAGATATAGCGGCACAATTAGTAGCAACATCGCATGATCAAAATATAGAGAAATATTATGATTCAGTTTGTCCTCAGGTAATGTAATTATTATTTTTAAAAAATGTTAATAAACATAACAAATTACATCAAAATTTTCATTTCATTCTTTAGATAATAGAAATGATATTTTTAAAAAATAATAGACAAGCAATTCTTCTAGCAAACTGTTATATAAAAGCTATGTACGATTATAAACCAGAAATATGTATTAATAAAATTGTACATGTTATTATGGAACCTATTTTGATGAAATGTGGTACAGAACAAACAAAACCACAAATTATTAAAACAGAAGCTGAAGTATCTCAATGTATTGAAAATTTAAGTAATATATTTGTCACAAAAGATGCTGAATTTAAATGTTTGCCATCGGAACTTTTAATATCTGTTGCATTACCTCTGTTTTATCTATATGTAAAATCTTATAAAAGTGTTTTTATTCATTCAAACAAAGTTCAGCAATTACTTTTACACATTTTTTCAAATAAATCAAAAGTAGAAAAGATTTTTTCTGTATTTTTAAATTATTATTTACCGGAAAATGATGAATTTGGTAAAAAATTGGATTTCCAATTTGGAGCTAATGGAGCTATTGAAATTACTTCAAATCCCGTTTCAATCGAACAAGAAGAGCTTACAGATCGTCTTTTTGACTTAGTTGTAAAAGACGAATTTTTATCATTCAATCTGTTTTCATATTTATTGAAAATATTACCAAACTTAAGCAATTTATCTCAAGAAACTAAAAAGGGAAAACTATTGGAGACACCTATTGATATGATGATAAGAATTGAAAAACAATTGTCAGCTGTAAAATTACTAACTTTATTGTCAAGCTCAAATCAAGTACAAAACAAATTAATAAAAAATCCTGAGCCACTCATAGATTTTATTAAGTTTTCTTTTTCGAAACTGATTAATGCTTATAATGATGGTGATGAATTAACTTATGAACAAGATGTTGGAATTTTGTACAGTAGTTTAATGTTAATTAAAATAATTTTGACGGATGGCAGTTTTAATCCTCAATGGAAAACATTTGAAGATTTTATTACGCACATTAAACAAAAGTTTGATTTAAGAGTTATACCAACACATATTGTTTCTATTATCGAAGAAATTGAAATTATAGTTTTAAAGAAAGAAAGACGTCCTCATTCTAAAAATTATTGTGATTTATCAGTTGATGCTAAAAACATAAGTGAATTTGATAAGGCACTAAATGATTTAACAGATCCATTACTTCCAGTTCAAGCTCATGGAATTATATCACTTACAAAGTTAATCGAACGTCGTAATCCTGAAGTTTCAGAAAAAAAAGACATTATATTTTGTTTATTCAAAGTTAGTACATAATTTTTTTCTTTTTGCTTCATTATATAATTTTTAATATAATTATTTGATTATACACAGGAAAATTTAAATCATGATGATTCATTTATTTATTTAGCAGCTATTAATGGGCTTTGTGCCATGACCTCTTTATTTCCAGAAGAAGTTATTGTAATATTAGTAAAAGAATTTATTGGCTTGATTGAACAAACCAAAAATCATGAAACATTACCTGAAACACGAGCTAAACTTGGAGAAATTCTTGTAAAAACAGCAAGAGATTTAGGTAGACATCAATTTTTTATTTTTGAACTACAATTTTTAATTTATAATGTTTTTACAGGAGAAATGACACCAAAGTACAAAAATTTATTGGTAAATGGATTTTTAACTGGTACAAGAGATCCAGATGCACTTGTTCGATCCTCAAGTCTTTCTTGTTTAGGAGAATTATGCAAAGTATTAGGTTTCAGGCTTGGGAATATAATAATTGAAGTAAGTCATACACTAAATTTAATAGCAAATGAATGATCAATATTTCATTTAAAATTTAAACAATAATGTTTAGATTCTATATTGCATTGGTTGCATTATAAAAATGGATAAAGATGACGGATGTCGACGAGCAGCTGTGTTAGTAACAACATTGTTACTTCAAGGACTTGGAAAAGACACTTTAACCGAGTTGGGAGAAAACCTTGTTACACTTTATCGAAATCTAAAATACTTGCGTGATACAGATAAAGATCCAGTTTTACGATTGCATGCACAACTAGCTCTAGAAGAGTTTGATGACATTGTGCAGAAATTTCTATTTGCAAAACCAAAACTCGAAAAACCAATCTTTGTATTAAAAAATTAAATATAGTTTACAAAGGTTAATATTATTTTTATGAAATTAGTTATAATATGAAGCATTCAATACACGACATAACGTTTAATGCTTAATATTTGAATGATCTCAACTTCATAAATACAATGATTTGATTTTGTACAAACTCGTAAAATATCATCATATTAATTTGTCAATTCTTAAATTTATTAAACAATTTATATTTGAAGACTAACTTCACGTAACTATGTAAATATAATATAAAATTTGGAAATAAATTTTTTTTATTACAAATAAACTACATCTATTTCATTTATTTCTCTGTCGTCGCAAATGACTAAAATAATTGTAATTAAAAAAAATTTTTTTTCATGATCGAGTAGAATATAAAATTAATTTTTCCGCATTTTTATTTTATTAAAAAATCTAATTTTACTGGTGTTCAAAATTATATAATATCGAAATTTCATTTCATAAGCAATGTTAAATTTATTGCTATTAAAATTAATTAACCCTTTTTATGTACATATGTAAAGATGATGCGGTATTTTTTTCGTAATTTTTCGCACATAATCCTGCAGATTAAAAAAACGTTGTATCTTCTGAAAAAGCTCCAGCCATGCGTATACTATCCCTGTCGAGACTGACGTAGAGTCGGTGGGGTTGGACAGTAGAATTCGGCGAAGGTCTTGGAGCTGTTGTACGCAAAATAAATTCTTTTCGCATAGGTTCCGGAAAAGAATTAAATTTTTTATCAAGTGCAGTATTTGTTACACTGGGATCATGTGGCGACGTTAACATGTGAGCCGCCTAGAAGAAGAAAAAAATGTAATTACCATCAATGCAGATTACAATTTTTGTTTCAAGCTTACTTAATGTTTATGTAATTAATATAAAAATTATGGATAAGTTATTTATTATTATAATTTCCATACATAAAATTTATATTATATAAAAAATATATTGAAAATTATATTAGACATGAAAAAAACAATTTTATTTATTTGTCACTAAATTTAAAAAAAATAAGAGCTTATAATTACGTATAAACATTCGAATTATTTAATGAAAATAATCTGCTTTATACAGAGTATTCTGTACAATACTTTTATGAATATATTGTATATAAATAATTTTAGATTTAAATTTATTTTTTCATTATATAAAGTTGTGTTTCAAAATATTTTATTAAGTAAGATTTCTTATGATTAAAACAACAAATTTTAGAAAAATATAATGAAATTTAAAATATCTAATAACAATAGCAGCAAGTTTCAAGTTTTTTAAAACCTTATTGACATACTACAAGTACTTGGAATATTACGTATTTTATTATTTTATTTTCATCATAATATTATCGTTAATGGAAATATATCTTTAAGCTTACTTTTGACAAATTTATCATTATATATTCAAAATCAAAATTATTACTCAAACAAAAATGTAAAAATCATGCTATTTTTAATTGTATTTTCAATTTTACAGATTTATAAAAATGAATTTACTCAATCCGTTTTGCTATACCCACTTAATATAGGACATATAAATTTATATCATTGCAAAGTTTCTTAATAAAAAGAAACAATTCTATTTTATTTATATTTCGCTTTCAATTTTGATAACGATTAGTTTACACTATTATTTTTTTTCTTTTTAATAAAAATTTTATAAATAAATAAAATATCGTAATTACCAATACTAATAATACTATATAATAAATATAATTATATTTATACTTTAATACAATACTTTAATACTATATAATAAATATATTTTCATTTGTCCTATATAACTATCAATATTTCATATATCTGATCGTGATTTTTAAAAATATTAAACAATGAATCAATTTAAAGAAAAAATCAAAGAATAAACATGGAAATTAAATTACTTGGATCCACAGAATAGTGATGATATGTAATTTAAATTTTTATTTCAAGATAGACAAAAAAATAGATACAACATAAATTACATTATTGAAAGGAAGAAGATCGAATTCTTAGACAACCTATTCAAGAATACAATAGTAGGCAATCAACAATCAATTGAATATCATTGATCCTATATGTGTGAGAGAGAGAGAGAGAGAGAGAGAGAGTGTGTGTGTGTGTATGTGTGAGAATAAATTTCCAATACTATATTTCGCTCATAAATTTAATAATTGTATGACATTGAATGACACGCAGGTAAAATTTCAATATCATTCAACAATTAAATTTACAAGCGAAATCTGCGATGTAAAATATTTAGTAGTGTTTAAAACTGGCATGTGACACACATCTTAATTATAAATCATTATAATTTTTATTATCCTAAATATATTTTTTATTTAATTGTTTTAATATTTAAAATAATTTCACTTGTATTTAATAAATATTTAACCTCGATAATACTGCATAGATTCGTCGAAAATTATATTACGTGAATACGATAAATTTTTATAATTAAATTATTTTTATAATTAAATTATTTAATTACAGTTTGAAATGCGAAACTTCAAATTATTTTTGTACTGATCATCAGAAAATTGGCGTTTAAATGTTTGTAGGACATGTAATTTAAGGTACAAAATATTGTTACTCTTTTTATTCGAGTAATAGGGTACTTTTTTTCTCATTAACCAAGTGTAGCGCATGGAAATCGTAAAAATTTGTAATTTTTTTTTTTTTTTTTTAATGACACTTTATATTAAATATATTTAAAAAAATTTGTATTTATTGGCTGATTTTGTGTAAGCAATTTTACCAAAAAATACTTTTTTAACATTTTTTTTATAAAATAGTAATTATAATTTAAAAACATTAGTACCAAATAGCGCCTAGTTCACTTCTTTTATTATTATGTATAAAATTCTATCCCTTTAGTTTTTATTCTCCCCACTCCTCGTTAACTTTTATGAGCTCAGTCATTTTCGATTATCTTTATCTTTACATTTTAAGTAATCTAAAAAATTCTTACAAAATGTGAGTTAGAGGTTCTATTATATTCTAATAATATTTTTTAAAACCATTAAAAATGAAAATTAGATACCGCATCGAGCAAAAATAAACTCTGAAAATTTCAGCATAATTTAATTAAAGATAGAATTGTGCTAAAAATAATAGTCCGATAGAGTTTAAATTTTGCACAAGTATAGTGCATATAAATTGCTTCAATACTCGTAACCCAGAGTTCAAAATAATAAAAATTGATAAAATTATAAGTTTTTTAATTAATATCAAAATTTTTAGATTTTTTTAGGTTTGTCTGTTTGTTTCTGTTGCTCCAATCAGTTTATGTAAAATTTTATTCAGTAATTTTATTATCTACAATTTAACCATAGATGCTATTATTTTTAAATTATAACTACTTATTATATATTAAAATTTTTTTTTAAAAATGTATGTTTTAATTAAAATTGCTTATGAAAAATTAGTTAGTATATATTTTGAATGGTATTTTAAAAGATAGGGCATTAAAGATTTTTTATGACTTTCATATATGTGGTTTATTGTATCCCGTTAATAACCAAAATGCTGCTGCTGCTTAGTTTGTTTGTAAATTTATATAATTCATTTCAAGCTATAAATAATACAAGAAGTCCTAATTTGAATTCAATTTTTCAATCAACGATAAATTTTTACATTGAAAATGGCCTAAAAGTATTACTAGGAATTACACATATATTTATTTTTAAAAATATATAAAAATGAAATATTATGTTTTGTTTGACATAAGATCACAGAATCGTTTTTATATTACTAAAAATTAAACATTAATGGGAATATCAATAAATGCTCCGTTTTCTTGTTTAGGAAAAACTATAGTAACGACGAATTAGAATATAAAAATTAGAATTAAATTAAAGCATATAAATTTTTTGTTCTGAAATAACTTTAGTAGTACTACTGAATGGTACTCAATTATTAATAAATAAAAAATTAAATTATGTAAATTTATCCATATCAAAAATATAACAAAAGCTAATCTAAAATTTAGTAATTAAAAAAAGGTTTATTACATGGACATCAATTATTTCTTATGTTATTCATTTTATTGTACGTATGGAATCAAACTTCGAGTTACTCAATAATTTTACAAAAAAAATAAGTTGCACTTATTGTTGTTCAAGTGAAGTTATTCCATTTAAAAGATCACATGTTATATATATTCAATTAATTAGTGTATTAGATAAGAAATTAAATAAAATGTGAGAAAACTATGACAAATATAAATTTGAAATATTGTTTATACAAAATAACACTCAAAAAGATTAAAAAAAATACAAAGTAAATTAGTTATATGTTTACATATAACACAAAACAATGTGTATATTGTAATTCAATTCCCATTAAAAAAAAATATTATGTATTCGTGAAACCAACCTTTTGAGAATCATAAAACATTTTTGTGATTCGAGCTCCAATGGGACCTCTGGGCCCTTTTGGTACACTGGTTTTATTGTTCAAACAGGAAAGAAAGAAGTTTGTTAGTTCTTTATCTTGTGACTCATCATCATCACCGGTAAGTTTTAATCGCAGAGAATTCATCTGAGCTATTAGAACTTCTATTTTCCCAAGGAGAGTATTTATATCCTGTAAATTATTAATTATTTTCATTTCTAATTCGCAATAATCTTGTCTTGTAAAACATATTTTTATCTAAAAAGATAACAAAATCTTATAAATACTATTTATAAATTATTATATAGTCAAATTTTTTTAACATTTTATTGACATTTACATAATACGAATATAAGTATGAATTATCTAAAAACTATAATGTTTTAAAGATTTATTATTTCTGCTATTCTGATATTCTGACATGAAAGCGTAAGAACTTTTGAATATTTATCTAAATGGAAACTATCCACTATTCATATTATAATGACAAAATGTACTCAATATTATACAAGCTTTAATTCCCGTAAAAAAAGATTTCTATATATTTTTATTTATTTTTTAATTAGTTGACTCTCGACAGACCTTATAAAGCTATTTTTATTAAATTGAGAGAAAAAATATACGGTATATATCTAAATTTCTTTTAACTCTTTTGTTATCAACAGTTTTATTAACTAAGGAAATAATTAAATTACCCACTTTAAATAAATTAA
The DNA here is from genome assembly GCA_018907245.1 of Eupristina koningsbergeri. Lineage (NCBI taxonomy): Eukaryota > Metazoa > Arthropoda > Insecta > Hymenoptera > Agaonidae > Eupristina > Eupristina koningsbergeri. Next base: position 1,212,965 of record JACCHV010000151.1, read on the forward strand.
ATGAACTTTTTTTTTTAAATTAAAATGAAAAATTAAAAATAAAAAATAAAGTTGTGAAATTTCATGAAATGAAACAAATAGAGAGAGAGAAAGTGATTGAAAAAAAAATATTCAAAATTAGTGTCAGTACTAATATTAATTATTGTTAACTTAATAATCCAATTATTTATTGACCATATATTTATATAAAAATGTTTATTATATTTTATTTAAGTGAAAAATTAAGTTAATCAATGGGATTATATTGTACAAACACATTTATTATGTTTATTTTTTTTAAATTATATTATTATTAAAAAAATTATTTTAAAAAATCCAAACAAATATTAATTGTATTACAATAATATACGAAAATATTTAATGCAAAGCTGTAGAAAAAAATATAGTTTAGAGATATAATTTATGGTCCAGCTTAAAAAAGTGTCAAAACAATATTTGACTAGGTAGCAATAATTATAAACGGAATCTTGTTTGATAAAAAAAAGATAAAAATTTTGAATTGAAAATAAAACATATAAAATTCAAAGATGAAATTTAGAAGTATTCACATCGATTTTAAAGTTGATATACTTTTCTTTTAAATTTAATCATAGTTAAGAATGTTTAAGTTTTGAATAATTTAAAGTTTTCTCTGTGAATTTGTAATAAAATAATTAAATAAATTTATAATTTTATACTCTACTATTTTTCATTATAGGTTCATTTTATTATATTTTTAATATTAAATTATATTAAAAAAAAAAAAAAAAAAAAAAACTGTAAAATAGTGTTAGATGAATGAACTGGGTGACAGTTTGAATCATCGGAAAAACTATCGTATTTTAATAGATTTGGATTTAAAGTATACAAAAATATGTAAATTAAAATCAAAATGGAACTTTCTATTTGTAGAGAAAGCTAGAAAAATTTCAATAAAAATTGATGAATTAAAATGCTATAGGTGAAAATAAATGATATTGTAGTACGCGAAAGAAAAAATTTTAAAAATAGGCCAATTATAATTTAGAGTGACCTGGTAGATTTGTAATTTCTGTTGAATCGCCGTGCTGGCTATCTGCAATCTGTGCCTAATACTTTGCAAATGGCTCTGAGACTCCTGCAGGAGAAGGACATCAGGATCCTGTTCGTGCAGTGTGACTAAGGCTGCATGTGCGAGGACCGGTAGGAGGAGTTGGCCGACCTGGCCGATGTTCCTCGAAGCGAGATAGTGCAGGACTTTCTCGGCCTCGCGTGTGTCGTCGAAGAGACGCTTCTGGCGGTGGGCCGGGACCGGCTCCGCAGATTCCCACGTGCTGGACCACGGATTATTATCTATGAGCATGCGTTGGGATAGGTGTCCGACGGGTTGGCCCCACTCGTCTAGTTTATCCTCTTCGATCCAGTCGTGAGGTGAGTACCACTTGATGAAATCATCGAGGAGCGCCGAGGGATTCGCAGCCTGTCAAGTGAACGTGCAGAGTGATGATAAAAGTGATGGATGGTTAATATTTCACTTGAACTCATTTATCTCACGTAATCTTATTGTCTTCGAATCTCATTTCATTCACAGGCGATGCGATTCCACGCGTTTATTATAAATAATTAAAGTTTCATTTATTTCTCTTCGTAAAAAAATGTAGGAATGTAGCAGCATCAGCATAAATATATATTATTTGAAAATGAATAATTTGACGAATAAATTCACAATGTTTTATCAAGTATAAATTTTATTTCATATTTTCATTAATATCTTATAAATTGAAAAATAATATAATAAAATGTAAATGCTTGGTAAAATCTATGTGAAATATGCATCAAAGAATAAATGTTTCGCACATTTCATAGGAATAGACGTAATAATTTCTTCATTAATTTTCTCAATTAAGCACAATGCATTCTTTAAAAATATTGTTAAATTTTTCAGAAGTAATTTTTTATTCATTTCGCTATAATTTTTTTATTTTAATAAAAAGGCAAATCAAATTATCAAGCTAATTGGAGCATTAACAGTTAATTAATAATATCACGTAAGCAATAACTCGATTTATTATTAATGAAAATGTAACATTTCATTATTTTATTCGAGGCGAAACCTCCAAGAAATAATATAATACGCAAATATGCAATAAAGAAGTGTATGGTGAAAATAACTTGAATAAAAAGCAAATCGCAATACCCATGTCATTAAGAAATAAACTTTCTATAAGTCACATACAAGTAAGTTGCTTTGCGACATTTATCACCGCGTAAATAAATTATCGTGCATCGTTATAAGTTTAAAATAAAAAAAAAATAAAAAAAGATATCGAGTGTTAAGAGGTTGGAAATAATTGACAAGACCTTGAAGGACTCCATGTCGGAGAGCAAAGAGGCACTCATGAGCCTGGCGCGCATCATCGAAGCTGTTTTGTCGGTACCAAGTTGCATCATCACCTCGGCATCCTCCTCGAGTTGGTCTTCGGTCTTGGGGACGGGATCTTGGGTGACCGGGAGGTAAAGGGCCTCCCCAGTCTTGACGAGCTTCAGCGTCGGATGCTTGGCCAACCTGCCGACCGGACGATTCCACGCCGCATTTTTGCTCGCGTCGCTCGTTTCCTCCTCCAGACACTCAAAGAATTCGTCCTCCTCGGAGTCTCCTGATAAACGTTAATCATTTATCCTAATGATGATGCGAATGATACAGCGGATTTATTTATAAAAAAGCTTGAAAGTTCAATCGTATACGCTCTAGGGACAGTAATTGAAATCCCTGAGTATTAATTACTTTTTAAAAATTAGAATTGATATCTTAAAGAATTAACGCAAAGCAAAAATTATTATAAAATTATGAGAATAAGATTAATTCTTAAAGTACATCTTTCAAATATTGATAAACAACTATTATTTACTTAATTGATACTCAAGTCAATATTTTATGAATAAAAATTATTCGTTGATAAATAAACGAGCAATTATCAATTTTGATTTTTTAGAGAAATATCTATATACAACAAATTGTATATTAAGACAATTTTTACACGTGTAATATAAAAATTAATTTTTGTACCAGTGTAGTTCAATGTTTTTTACTGTAAAAAAGATTTGTATTAAATACATAATGTTTTAATTGTATTTGTATAGAAATTCAAAAGTAATTCCTCTATTGCATAATGAATTTCCAATGATCCAATGATAAACGTCAGTAACAGTTTGTCGAGTCTCAATAAACTCATTCCGTTTTAGTGTGTTGTTTTGACTGGGTTTATTATCCGCCATTAGAACTCACTTAGCTCAAGTACCTTATTCAATCTCTATTGCGTAAGAATTAATCGCGCGCGTGTGTGTGTGTACAAATTCATATTGATTGTGCATTGTTAGTTACAAACTATTGTTTAATAATATACGTAATTTAGCAATTAGAACTTAATTTACGAACATTTTAATTAGCAAACATTCTATGAATTCCAATACAAATTTCGCACTAAATAAAATATATTCAAATTTACCAGGGTAGTAGACGCGCATATTTCAATAAATCAAATTCCAATGCTGATAAAATCAGTATTTAGTAGTAATAATAATAATAATAATAATAATAATGAGAAATCTTGGTATTGTAAAAGACGAAATTATGTCAAATTGGTTGTATTGATAAAGTACCTCAACCAATCATCATTGGATTCGATATTCATGTTTTAAAATTTTTGGAAATTTGTTACCGCATTCCTCACACATACCACTACTTTCTCCTCCGACGATATTCATGTTTAGCTCCCTCCTCTCGTTCTCTTCCCTCGTCTTCTTCCGGGCGATGCAGCAATTTATCATCTAGAATGCGAGTAAAAAATCATTACGAAATGGAGAATGAGAATGGATCAGGTGCAACATGTCAGGCGGTGTCCAAACCCGAGACAAAGGACGTCTTCGTCGGTTGTTTTGTGATGTAGCATGAAAACGCGTGAAAATGTGAGAAATGGAACAATAAACCTTTACGTGAACGCACGCGAGCTCCGGTTTTACACTACGTACAAACACATTAACACGTCGCGTGTTCCTTTGATACGGGTGTGTGGGTATAGACGTTGATGCGGGTATGTGCCACCTGAGTACTTACCTGGAGCTTCTGGTGTAAGAGGCAAGTGCGAACGCAATCCGGAAAACCACCACCGATCCTATAATGAAAACGTTAATTATCTGTAACACTCTACATGTACTATAAATTGCTTAATATATTTATTATTTTTTTAATATTTCATCTGATTTGATATTTGTGTTGTACCAGTGCCACTCAACTCAATTATACAGTAATAATTTGGATTCCTAATTTAACGAATAAGTACACTTAAGCCAATATTTCCAATTAGAGCTTCAATTATTGAATCATTAAATTGTTGCATTATTATAGATCAGGTTACATATTATTATATACTTATATAATATCTACTTAGGTAAAAATTTCAAAAGTAGCATGCAACTAATAAAGTAATATTTTTTTTATGCGATGAAAATTTAAATTCCATTTCTATAATGCAAAGATATTTTCTTCTGAGAAATTTTGAAAAACTTAAACTAATAAAAAAATGATCCAATATTTAAAAAGAGGAGTTATTTAATGTAAATTACAATATAAGATATTTTAGTAATATTATTTGTATTCAAAATTAAACATGTGCTTAAAATAAAGTACTATAACGTATATTAAATCAAGTCGTTATTAAAAATTGTTTTATTATTCATTTCTTTTATTATGTATTTCTGATTAAAATTTAAATATAGTAAAAAATTGAAGATTATTTAAAATTAACTTTGTGTACTGATATAAAAATTAGATTTATAACTCACGCATAAAAAAAGAAAATATTATAAAATTATTGAGTACTATGTTTTTGTATCATTTTATAATTTATAAAATGTAAAAAATATTAATCACTATTTTATTTATAATAGATCACTATTTAACAAGTAAGAAATTTTCGGTTTATTTACTGATCAAGTTTTTATCATTAAGATAGTTTTGTACGGGTTATTGAATTTTATTTATTTAATCGTAATGTGTAAATGAGAATTTAATTAATAAATACATATTCTGAACCTTTTGTCGGTGTATAGAGATGATAACAATACAAGAAGATATTAAAGTTATATTACAATATGAATCATGATATTATTATATATACCATGCATAATAAAAATATTGAAGAAATATAATTTCAAATTTCAAATAGACCCTGGTAGATCCATTAGAACATAAATTTATTTTTATTGTGTGTTCATTAAATTCGGAGAAAATTAGAAAATACTTTAAAAAGAAATTAGATTTCTCTGCTTTATAGAATATATATTCTCAATAATACCTCCAATTTATAATTGAATACAAATTTTATAATTTTCAAAATTCTTTTGTCTTTAAACTAAATTTACTTTTAATTAGGTTAAATATAACCAATATATATGAAATTAATAAGGTTTTCTTGTAACAATTCTAGAGTGTACTTTTATCTATTAATATTAATAAATGTTTAGTTTTAAATGAATATTTAGTATTTTTATATTCAACGATCTAATTAACAAAAAATATTAAACTAATCTAAATAACCTTCTTATTCTAATTTTATAATGCTTTACAAATTTATTTAGATTTTACATAATATAACAATCACACTATTTAATTCATTAATATTGAATATTTTAATGAGGATGATTTAGATACTATTAATTTTCCCCAAATATTTATGCCTTTAATAACATTCTAATGCATTTTTACGTTTTTAATCAAATCTTACATTTTTTATTTATTTATGAATTATCGGATCATTTTATCAGATTTATATGGTTTACTCAAAACTTTGATTTTATCTAATTAAATTAGTTGTTTATTCTAACATTTTTTAATTCATAATTATTCTGCAGTTTTTTAACGTATACTAGAAAGTTCGTAGCTACATAATTTGATCCTCTTTGTGAAAACGGTTTACATTAAGTTAACTATAAATTGCGTTTATTCTAATACATATTGAGCTTTACATACGTGTTTTGTATCGTATATTGAATAGCAGTAATTTTACACTAATTAAATATATTATTATAAATTTAGATAAATAATAAATTAGAATATTATGAAAATTTCAAGAGTTGTGCGCAAAAGGCGTTGAATTATTTTTGAAGTATATGATTAAAAAATTTATAAAATAATTTAATATCCTTGCGGAATAAAAATAAAATTAAATATTAAAAATGTTTATTAGAGCCATATTTATTTTTTCATTTTACTGAAAAATGTTATGAATATATTGTGAATTTTTTGTACACAAATAAAAAGTATTATTTCGTTAGAATTTTTAGAAAAATGGCGTTTAGTAATTCAAACTTTTTATTTTTTCTGATTAATAAATTTAATTATTTAATTTCGAATTATTCATAGAAATTATTTTCCATGTCTTCAATATTAATGTATGAATTTTTTTTGTTTAATAATAATTTTTTATAATAAAAATAATTTTCTACTCATGTTAATATTAAATTTTTAATATTTCAATAATAGATTATTCATAAAGTTTAGACAAAGATAACACACGTATGTAAAATATAAAAATAAAAATAAAGTATGCAAAAATTATAAAGAATATTCATTAATTAATTAAAGAACTACATACCGTTAAATAAAAAAAAATAATTTTTCAGTTATAAATAAATAAATAAAAATATAAATATATAAATAAATAAATATATAAATAAATAAATAATAAATAAATAAAGTATATTTTATTAAATTTTAGATTTGATTAACATAGAATAATAAAAATGAAATCTTAGTTCTTTTAAAAAAGAAAGTTGTTTGATTTTGGTGTACTTTAAGCTGATAATTTAATTTAAATAATGTATTAATAGAAATTAAATGAAGTCATTTAAGTTTCATAATCTTTTTGAAATGCATGTTTAGTGGAGATCGCGTAATGAAAATGTTCAATTTTTTTTAGAAAAGAAAGCTATTTCCGTGTGATATACTTACGATTTTCTCATTTTTATAACCGAAAACAGTTTCAATTTTGTCAATATCTCTTAATTTTAGAAATATATAAATTGTACATTTAAAGCGCAAGAAATTTGATTTTAAAATTATAAAATAGACATTCATAGAAGTTATTTTTATTTTTTTAAATTTAACATTTATATTTCAATAGCACATTATTCAATAATTTAATTAAAAAAAACAACAATACGTGGATACGAATTATAAATGCATAAATGAAGCATATAAAATTACAATTTTATATAAAAAGATCAATAAAAAATAAATTTGTATCAAAATTGAGCTAATTGTAATGGAGAGAGAAAACGGAGAAAATCTCGAATAGCTGTAATAATAATGTTTCTTTACAAATAAATATATATTTAAATATATATATATATATATACATATACGTAATTTACTTATTATTATTATCAATAATCATATTATAAAATAATTTTACTTTTATGAACTTTCCATTGATTTTTTTTTTATTAGGTATGTTAGAAATGAATGAAAATGTGAATTGAAGTACATTAATGAAAATAGAGTGTCATCAACTGAATCAAAGTAGTTTGTCTGAGTGGATAGATTGGAATTTAAATAAAACACGTAATTAATCAAATTTCATGGAATTTCGAGTTTTGTGCCCTTGAACGTTAAAACATTCGAAAATGTAAAATTAAACGAGATCAAGGAGAAATAATTTTCGCTCGTGTACACATCCGTCGACGCATTTTTCAAGATTCCACGAAGACATCGGGAACGATATTTGGGCAGAGGCGCGGGCTCAATGAGTCACGTGGTCCGGGCCCCAGTCGCTACCAAAAGTCCCAATCCGAGTGGTCCGCTGGGACCTTCATTTCTGGGTCCCAAGTTGCCCCACTCCTCCTCGGGCGTCATCAAGTGCCCGTGTATACAGAGACTGAAAACCGTGTCACTAGTCCGGCTAGCGGTGCACAAGCAACACCGGCTTGGCCCTTGATTTATATTTTTTCGCAAGCTGGCCGCCTCGAGCGCCTATACAAACGAGTTTTTTCGTTTGTCGGGCCCCGAGGCCTTCGCCGCCGAGCGAGAAAACAGGGAAGAGGAGCACGATCGCCGGGCCCGGACTCGGTCGCGACGACGACCCACAACGGGTCGAGGGACGTCCACCAGCACCTCCCCGTCAATCTCCCCGAGGATATCCGCGGATTTACGGGCTCGGGTGAGCGACAATGCACGCGTTGTTCGTTACGACGACCACCTGACGATCCTCCTCCTCCTCCTCCTCCTCCTCCTCTTGGAGCTCACCCAGAAAAAGCAACAGGTGGCCGATGACCCCCGCGCCGCCCGAGAGCGAACGCATTTTCCAGCGCTGCTTTTCCTCGGCAGCACCTTCCTCGAGAGGGAAGGAGGGAAGGAGGGAGGGAGGGAGGGTGGGGGATGCGGAAAAACACGAGTCGGCGGAGGGTGGTGGTGGCGTCCGCGTGCGGTTGGGAGGAGGGGGCGACCGAGGAACCTCAGCTCTGGAGGGGGAGAGAAGCGACCGCGAGATTCCTTGGACAGCGGCGGCGAACCGCAGTCGGCCCTAGAAACGCTCGCCGAGTCGTCGCAGAGGCCCGCGCGCTCTCTTGCCTTGCCACACACGCACGCCAAGCAGCCACTCTCCGGGGGATAACCTGTACGTCCGGGCGGGCGCGCGGTGCCGCCCCAGTGTCGTCCCCGAGCTCGCCATGCCGCAGTGCCGTGCAGAGGATACCACCAGAGGATAACTCTCGGGGAGGCCGAGCCTCGCCACCGCGGCTCCCGGGTACTGCAGCGACCAACGCGAAATGAGTAAGTAAACGCGCGGGTGAACGGCCCCTAGGCTCCGACGCGTCGCCGACCTTGAACCGAGCCACGGCCAAGTATCCATCGCCGCCATCGTCGCGCGCGTCCCCGTCCGGATGCATCGCTCGATCCTCAGGAGCGTCGGACGCGGCGGGCCCGAGCACCGCGATCCCAGCTCGGGAAAGTGCCGGAGAGTAATTCCACTGGCGGGCGAATTATCCCCGTCGGCCGGAGCCCGCTTCCTAGAGGATACAGAGCCTCTAGGAAAATTGAGCAGCGAGAACCGTTTGGAATCGCTCCTAAACCGTGCTCGGGTTGCAATAATCCCGGTACGACCCCGGAATAACGACGAGTTTTATCGCGAATCGCTTATTCTCCCTCTCGCTCTCCGCGCTTTCGGAATTTTACTGTTAGAAGGGCAATAAAAATTCTCGCAGGCGTAGGTAACCGTAGCCAACTCGACTCTCGACAACTAGAACTAGCCCTTTATTAAAGAGGTTCTCGGTGAACCCGGCGCCGGTTCTTTTTCCACGGGCCCCTCGTCCTTCCTCTCCTCTCCTCTCCTCTCCTCTCCTCTCCTCTCCTCCTCGCGCTCGCAGGTTTCTTGTGGTCCAGGGTGGGGATTCCTCGCCTAGGGATGTACGGTATGCGTGGAACGCTATTTAAATACCAGACTCCAAATGCAGTCTGGCGAGGAGTCGCGACCCAGGCGTTTCTCCTGTTATTTTTTCTTCTACTCGCACTCGCGCGCCACCATTAGCAGAACGAAGGGGCCAATTACTCCCGAGCCCCTCTTCGCCGAGGATAAACCAACGAGAAAATCCTTTTAATAATGATGGAAGGGAAAATTGCTCAACGCACGCGCCTCTCTATATACTCCTATTTAAGCGTTTCATTGTAAAACAACTTCCGTAAAAAGTACAATGAAAATCATTTTTATTGTCCTCTCGTTTCTTCCCATCGTGTGCACGCACCCGACGAATTCTTAAATGCGACGGGGACAAGAGACTCAATCGCGGCTGAATTACAGCATTTCTATAATTCTCAAGATTCGACCTAAAAATTTAATCATCGGCCGTATACATAAATGTATTCAACTTTCACAGATAAAGCCTTCAAATTATACGGCTTTTAGCACAATTTAAATTTCACGAATTTTCACGTTGGTTTTTGTTGGGTTGCTCTAAAAAAATGTATTTTTTATTTATCGTCTTTTCGTCAATTCCATTCACTTCGTGTTTTACCGATTTTGACGAATGTAAAATTGCACTGGACGCCCCATTAGATTTTCATTCAAAATCATAAATATCAAATTATATGGAATTTCAAAGTAATTTCCCTCCTCTCTCTCTCTCTCTCTCTCTCTCTCTCTCTTTCTCGCCAAAATGGGAATTGAAAATCAAAAGTTCAAGGTTCCGAATATTGTTACACGTAAACGGGTGAATACTTTGGCGCGTCACCGAGTCGAGTGGTTTTAAACGTGCGAATCGCTAAATGACGAGACGAGAAGTGGCGACTCTCTTCACGTTAACCTACATCCCAGGTAAAAGTGGAAGGAGAGAAGAGAAGTAGCGAGTTTGTCATCAAAGTAGATTTCTCATTTCCGGAAAGTCCTTAGTTTCCGGTAAAACCGTCCCATTGACTTCTGGGAGTCACTCGGTCACTTGGAATTCAGCCTCAGCCTTGCTTTCCTGAATCCGATGGTGTCCTCTATAAATCTCACCCTTTGATTTACGTGAAAAATTCGTGACGTCGGCCGAGAAATTATATTCCCAATAATGATATTACGCTTTGATTCTTAAAATTTTGTTTGCAAGATAAATCATATTATTTTTTTTCTTTTTTTCCACCGGTTTATTTTTTCTTTAGCCTCTGAAGCTCTCGAACTCAACCGCCTGAATCACTTTTAAGCATCTCGAATGAACTCGGTCACTAGGTGCGCAGTAAATTAATTAATCTCGTGGAGGTATTAAGTAACGGGTACTCGAAAATGACTATAAACTTTTATAGGCTCATTGATGCCCGACGAACGGACGCATCCGAGAAAATAATTATTCGAATATCGAGACCGTTTTTTTTCGTTTTTTTTTTTTTTATTTTTTCTTCTTATTCTTAAAAAGCGTTTTTCCAAGATGACATAATGTGATATTATTTATAAAATATATTATATGTCGTAATAGGAGCTTATTCGCTCTGTTCTATTTTTAATATTTCCTTATATAAATAAATAAATACATAAAAAAGTTAGTTATTTCCGGCTTTAAGATTGCGATATAATTAAAAATAAAAAGTTTGTCTAAAAAAAGTTACATCATTTGAATTAGTGTTCAAGTCGCAAAAGAATTCAAAATAAAAACTAATAACCACTTAAACGTATTTTTTGTTTTGCTAATTTGGAAAATTAATTATTTTTCACAATCAATTTAAAATCATTTTCAGCTACTATTAAGGCTAATAAATAGTCTGGAATAAGAAAAAGGCGTAGCAAAGTCACTTTTCGATGGTGTTAAAATAATTGTTTGCTTTGGTACAATGTTAATTAAGCACGGAAATTTCTGAAAGACAATCGTTACATAAGAACTTGCCCCTCAACATTTATGTTTTGATAGACATAAAGATGTAGAATTCGTGAAATAAGATCTTAAAATTAGAAATAAAGAGAAAGTAAAGAGACTTGATAGAAATGCGAGGACTGGCTATGTGTTTATCCAGTGTACGCGTGGATTTTCCTCCGTAAGTAACAAGTATTTAGCGAGTAGTGCGGTTGCTTTCTATTGTATGGCATTTTCTCGCGTTTTACCACGATATGTTGAAAAATGGAAAATTACACATAATACAATCTGCCTGGATCGGCTTCCCCTCCCGTGCCCCCCTCTCCACTCATCTCGTGTCCCCCTTTTTTCTCCCGTTTAATTAGAGGAGGTAGACTTGCGATGGGACCGGCCAGCTCCTTTGAAAATTCGGAATTTTTCACCAAGAGCCGCGGATGCATAATGCATACCTCGAGCGGCGGCAAGTACCTCGGATAAATTCACTTGAAACGGAAAATTTATATACCTACGGTGACGACGTTCGTGTTGTAAGAGTCCGTGATTTGGCAATGACGTGTATTACGTGCCTTTCTCGAGTCACTTGACTCTCGCGATAGGTGAAATTACAAAAGCGCGTCTAGATACATTCGTTACTTAATGTGTATTTGCCTGATGTACGTGCAATTTATCTTGCCGGCGCAGAAATTGTTTTCCCGGCTTCTGTGGCCAAGGGAAGTCGGTGAATTATTGTTTTATTTTATAATGGATTCTGTAATCGGTATCGAGTGCCGACGCTTTTTTTGAATGGACGAATGCCGAGCTACCCGAGTGAATGTTCTATTTTTATTTAATCCCATTATTTCTATCTATCAATCTATCTAGTTCATTATCACGATCAAAAAAATTATTAAGATTTTGAAACGATTAAAGCCAAAGCGTTGAAAATCGATTCATTCAGAACTACTATCAACCCTACTTTATCTACACAGACGCACGCGCGCACACGCACACGCGCACACATGAGGGTACGTGCGCGCGTGTATTAATATACACGTTAGAGCGAGTTTTTCCTTATCCAATAAATCAGAATGCAATAAGACAAAAATGTTCTTACGTCAGATTGTTTATTTATGCTTGAATTATTGAGAGAGACATTTTTTGATATATCTGGTTAGTGTAGAATTGTGCACATTTTAAGGTATTAGTAACGGTACATGGAATATTAAAAATTTTTTAAATTTCTTCTCACAAAAATTAGCATCCAAAACAGAAAATTGCTTGAATCGCTAAAGCTCTCTATAAATTGTTGTAATTTGCACCATACTTTTCCCACAAAAATTATCAAAAGTTAAACAACTAAGAAAACGTGCGAAATATTTTTAAAGCGTAAAGTAAATATTCAATGAATGATAAAAAACGGGATAGAGAAAAAGGAGAGCGTAACGCGCGGCTAAAGTTATATGAATCCGAGAGCGTAAATTGTAAAAAAATTGCATTAAAAAGATTTGTTGGAATTTAGATCAGCCCAAACAAATAATGATAGAAATATCACAAAGATTTGTAAGAATTAAATTTTTTTCTTCTTTAAACTCTAAAAAAGTATTTAATGATTAGATTGTTCAGAAACCAAGGTTAAAACAAGAAACCTTGAGAATATTCAAATTTATAATTCATTAAAGGTGTACGATATTCCTTTCATCGTATCAGAATCTGTATATTTTCTTCAAGAGTACAATGACGTAAGAAAGTATTTATCATAAACACTATTTTAGGTTCTATTGTTACTTCATTTTGTACTCAAATTATTAAATTAAAAAAAATTTTTTTTTTATCTAAAAAATCAATAAATTTTATTATATACAAACATATCTACAATTATGCATATATTTATATACATATATAATATATAATATATATATATATATATACACATATATACATATAAATAACAATGATTTAGTCTTAAAAAAAAGAATAAAACTTTTTAAATATAGTGAGTGTCGCCCTAATTTTTGTCCCCGTTCTTCCACTACAAAAATTTGTTCCTTTTTTATAAAAAATTTTTAACATTCTTTTACAAATAAAAGCTAAGAGGTAAAATAAATTTTAACAAATTTAATTAGAGATAAAATTTGATTATCAACCGTCTAGGTAGAAGCTGAGTGGATAAATTATTACTGTAGCAAGTAAATGCAGTTTTAAACTATGTTTAAACAAAAACTTAATAAATATGAAATTAAATAACAGCTGAGTTTACGTTAAAAAACTTATCGATAGAGGAAAATCGCGAAATTATCTCTCAAAGAAAAGGAATATTTTAGAGGTAATTAAAATACTTGAAGCTAATAGGGACAAAGGTAACATAATTGAATAATTGACGAATAATAGAAGTCAAACGAAATTGCGTATGACAATATTAATAAAGCTACATTGCCGCCTAATGAAAAGGTTGTAATCGATTTTGAGTAATTAAGATGTCGAGGAAAATTGAAGGCCGCAAAAGGTTAAGCTCGTGTTTGGTTCGGTCCACACGGTGAATAATCGACGCCGAGCCCGGGGAAAATGTGCGGAAAACGCCCGGATCGCGGCGCGTGATGCTCCACTTGTGCGCGGGTCTGCATCGGTCCGAGATTCAAGAGCCGCGGATGCGGATCCGAGAGAACCGGATGCGATCTCTCGGGGGATTTTTGCACGAATTTGACGATGTGGAGGCTGATTATTCCGTCGGTCTCGAGGAAAGCGAGCGTCGCTCATGCGTAATGGCTCAGAACGTTTCGATTTTAATAATATGCAAAGAGCACCGCGCGCCAATAACTTCCACCGCCAAGAAGGCCGACTCGAGCACCATTTTTCTTTATCTTTTCCATTTTCCTTAACTCGCCCCCTCGCTCAACAATGCCCGCTCACTATTTTTCCTTCATTTAAAAACGGAAGATTCGGTCATTCTTTGATACAGAGAAAATGAATTGGCAGGGAAATCCCGCTCGCGGCCGATCGATAGATAACCCGGGCTGCCAATGGTTTCCTTGGGTTTGCGCGGCGAGCAGGTTTTTTCCCAAGACGATCGTTAGAAATTGTGTCGCGAATTTTCCGCGCGAGTCAATTATTATTCCACGCGACTGGCTTTCTTTTATTTTATGCGCGATTGTCCCAAGGGTATGTGCAGGAGGAGGTAATGAAGGAGAAATAACAACGATTGCCGCGGTCGCGACTTGGCTGCGCTGCGCTGCGCGACGAATCAACCGCAAAATTCATAGTTGGAATTCGTGTGCATCGCTGCAATTGAAGGCTCATTCAGCGATTTATCTGACAGAGTCGAACTAGAGTAGAACTAGAGTCGAACCGCCTAAAACGTTTTGTAATATCGCAATTTGTCGTCGGTTATGCTGTTTTTTACCTCGTATTCGGAGCTGTTAAAAATTACTTGTCTGCATAATACGCATATTAATACTCGATTTGAGCAACTGCAATTTCTTCAGATATTTTTCGCTTTATATATTGCCGCTGTTCAATATTAAAGTAGATTTAAAAGAAAAAAATTGCATTTAAAGATTTAAAAAATGTATGCATGCAAAGCGAGTGGTTGTAAAGTAAAACTCAAAATCCCATCAACCCTAAATATATAATGTACAATACAAATATATAATATAAAAAAATAAAAATAAATGTGGATAAAATTTTGCACGTTCAAAAATTGTTTTTGAAATATTTGAAAGAAATATTATAAACTTCTTTTGGTTAATAAGTTAAAAATAGACATTTAATTGTATATCAAATTATGTCTAAGCATTTAGGCGAATGCAAATAAAAAATATTACCATGTGTAGAATGGGAATATACCGGGAAACTTTATTTTTTAAATATAATATTACGATCTTTCTTCGCAAATTTCAATTTATAGTTTCAAGAAGTATGAGGCAAAGAACTGTTATGGTTTGTGAATAAAAGAAACCGAAAAAGAAAAGAATTAATTTCAGGTATCCCATTCACATGATACATACTTGGACATCCAAGAGGCATAATCAAACGCCAATGAGTAATACCCGGATAACAGTATACAAAATGAATTGCGACAATAAGACCGTTACATCTAATCGGAGAGTTGAAGAAAGACAAAGATATAGATAAATTGCCAGATGCTTGGACAGATGGATAGATAAATAGATATATAAGTAGAGATATGAAGAGAGAGAGAGAGAGAGAGAGAGAGACAGGATGGAGGGAAGGAGGCACAAGTTAAAGAAACAAATATTAAAATCTTTCGCCAATTCTAGGTTGGAGCGTATATACTTATACGTAGTAACGTGATGCGAGTCATTCGTAAAATACCAAACTGTTGCGTTACGTTGTTACGATGCTAAAGTTATTAAATTTATATTCTTTTTTACATTCGCCAGCAAATTATAATACCTGTAAGGCATCAATGAAGCAAGTAAGATGGCCAATTATTCTAAACATACAAATCATAAATATGCAATTTTTGAGTAATTATATTTAAATTATTAGTCTTAAAATTTTTTCACAAACGCGTTCATGAAGTTAAAGAAACATCATTAAATTAATAATCTGGAGTAAAAGATTATTGATATAAGACTACTGAACGTCGCACTTGGTTGGCATTTTATTTAAAGTTCATAGGTCTAATTTAATGGGTAGAGTATTGGAATATCTTCGACTGTGATTTCCTCTATAAACCTATTTAAGAAATGAATTCATTCTTACCTTGTCGCTTTCTTGTCGCATAACGCCAAAAAATTATAATTTATGGTTTGAGAGTGGAATTGCAAGAAAGTCTAAGATAACGCATCTTCATTTTTCTCATCGACTTTCTCAGAGTTTGAATGGTGTGAAAGAAATTTATATAACAAATGCAGTCTATGCCAACTCAATTCCCACATAGTCACTGTGTCAAGAAAAAAATGCTTTCTCCCTTTTCATATAAGGGATTTGTTGTTGCAAAAATAAAACTTTCAAATGCTTCATAATTGTAGGAGATTTTACCAGAGATTGATTGCATTAATTGCGCTTTTGTTGCAAAATATTAGTACTACTTTGAAGTAAGCAACTACAGTTTATTAAACGTTGACGATTGGATTTTCTAGATATGCAAGTTCTTTGAACCCAGTTGTTTTTTATTTAAATGGAATACTTAAAAGTTTGTTTTTCATGTACTTTGCATTGAATGTAAATTTACATTCAATGAAATCAATATATTTCCAAGAGTCGTCTATTTATTTAGCAGATTATTTAAAATGATGTTTCGCTCATATCGACACAGTTTTTACGTAAAAAAAATTTGTCTCATAATTTCATAATTATTTCACTTAACTTCTATCACAAACACACGTAGATATATCTATAAATTATAACAATTTTGAATTTTGAGAAGGAATGGTACAATTTAAATGTAAAATATGACTTTCTAAGTGAAAACTATAATAGCTTGTAGTATAGGAACTAGATTATTGTTAAAATATTATTAATAAAAATAAAAATAAATAATGAAAATGTAAAAGAAAACACTTAATAATTGTTCTATGAATGTATATTTTTAAAATAACATACAATTAAAAATATTACCATTAATTTGATATTATGTATTACAATTAAAATAAATAATATATATTATTTAATATTGTTCTGTGATCGATATTAATAGCCATTTTAAACAATAATTTTTTATTTTTTATGCAAAACAAAGTGATTCTAACATATATTCATCTGTATTCGATCTACATCGATCATAAATGTAATTTTTTTAATACTTTGTTGTTTTTCACTTGTTCTCGTTGTTTTTTTTCTTATAAAATAATTCTGAATTTCATTTAATTTCAATTAAAACGATATTCAAAAGTATTTTAATTCATATTAATTCAATTTATTTAATTTTTAATCGTGTTTGATTTACCGTGCTTTTAATTGTTTTTTAGTTACTTATTCAATACTTGAATGAAAAATACATGTTCTACTTTATTTAATATTAATATCAATTTTTTTTTAATAATACGAATACTATACGTAATGCTTTTCATGAACTAAATATGAGATACATATAAAATATTATTGATAAATTTACAATTAGTATTTGTAATATTTTTATAATGAAAAAAATCCTTTACTATTATTTTAATTAAAAAAGCATTAATTTGAATTACTTTGATTTTAGATCAATTAATAATTTACAGAATAATTAAAAAAATTTTTTTAAGAGAAATTTTTAGCTTTAAAAGTTGTACGCAATTACGAATAAGTATGAACTAACTTTTAATATAAACTCTATTAAAGAAAAATAAAATCAAATGCAGCATTTACTGTAAATGAGAAACGTGTATTTTATAATGTATTGCGTATATTTGAGGAAAACGTGATTTAGATATTAATTTTATTTTATTTGCAATTGAAGGTATTTAAAATCAAGAGTAAGATTGTCATAAATTATTGATAATCTTTATTTGAGAAAGCTTCACAGACATAAATTATAAAAAGATAGACTTTGTTGCAATTGGAATATAATGTTGAGCATAATTGAGCGTAATATCGAATATAAAATATTGAATAGTAGACGAATGCAAGTTTCGCATCGTTAAGAATTTGTAAGTGTGAGACTAAGAAGGAATAAACAAACGGGGGATCTAAAATATTAAGCTCGAGTCGTATAATAATAAAATGGCGAAATCAAAGCAAGTGAACGCGATTCATAACAACATCGAGAGTCTTGGTCGCATTAGGAATCGGCGACCAAAAAAACAAACGATCATCTCGGTTAATGAGCCGAGCCGGTTGAGCAAACCTCCTCCTGGCACAAGAAACGTGGAACATGACGGCGGGCGCGTCGGGATTCGGAAAATGTGGAGCGGCGACTTCCCAAGCGTTTCCCGTGGCCCGTGGGCAGCTGCGGCAGGAGCACCAACGCCGAGAGCAACTCTGGTGTGGGGTGGGGGGAGAGGGCTGCGACCGAGGGAGACGCGGGAACTGCGAAAGTGAAAGGCTCGAAATTCCTCGGAACCGAGGCTCGCCCGTGCAGCCGACAGCCTCGGAAGGAGCACGTGTCTCGGGCTCGCGAGTCCAGGTGCCGCCGCACAACATCCTCGCGACCGCGTCACTCGATTTCCCACCGATGCCCCGGACGTTTCTAAATCATCGCCGAGGTTGCATCCGATCCTCCCTCCTTCCTCCTCCTCCTCCTCCTCCTCCTCCTCCTCCTCATTCACAGACGCACTTATTCGTGCGACTGAGCCTCGGTCCAGGCGGGGGGGGCGAAGGGCGCGGGAGGGGCACTCGGTGGGAAAGAACTCGCGCGCATTGTCCGCTTCCTCCGCCTCGAAAGGGAAAAAGTTATGGCGCGCGAGCGCAATTCGATTTTCTTATTTATTCAGCCTCTTCTTTTTATTTCTGCGAGCTAGGATAATTGGAGGGAGGTGGGAAGGAGAGCGCCAATCTCCCGTAAACTCCACTCCCTTATATGGACGGACCCGCGCTCACGATGCTGGCAGGTGCCCATTTTTCCCTCCGAATAATCAGCGCCTCTACGAGGAAAAGGGGGCAAGGATGCCGCGTTGATTCGTAATAATAATCCTCGAAAGTTCCCGAGGTGTTTGGTAACCGGAGCTCTTATTAGTGCGTGGATGAAACGCAGACTGTGTCGAGGAGAACATGTGTAAAAATCGGCTAATGGAGTGTCCGCGTTAGCAAGTGTTCCGCGTCCTGGAACTGGCGAGTCAGGATCGGAACAGATGGCGCCGGGGATGACTCGCACTAATTGCCACTAGCGGTGCGCACTATGAGTGATTGCGAGTTTCCACCGGATCCGGACCTTCCCAATCAATCTCATAGACCGACTTTGGTACACTTGAGACAAAGTGCCCCAGCATCTCGTATGATCGTTCTACTCTTTTCCATTTTATTCTTATTCTTACTGTTTACTGGAGACAACGTGCCAGACAAAAATGAATGATTATAATAAAAATATTTCTTCGTCTAAAAAATTCTCTACACACAATTCATCCGATATTTAATATTGAAAGAGCATATTAAGTTTAAATTTTTATTAACAACTTATATTTTTCGTAAATATTTAAATAATATCCAAGCAGTAAATTTGGACTTGTTATGTCAAACCTGTATTACAATTTCGCAAATACGAAAGCTATGTACATTTCCGATTTTTTAAATTACTGTTTTTAAATATTTATTTCAAGCATTAGTGTAAATCCACATATACAATCAGGAGTATCAATGTATTATGACTAAAAATATGTAGATTGTAAAACGGAAAAAATCTGTTAAGTAGTTTCAAAGTGTATCTAGAAATAATACTGGAATAAAATTAACCTTAATTTTCACTTTCCACTAATATTTTACTAATAATATTACACCAAATTTATTAGCACTATTTATACAAAAATAAAATGTTTTAATTTAATTTTTTTGAGACCAAAGATACTTTTCATTATTTTTAATTATTTTAATTATATTACATAAAAATAGGAAAATAACAATAGAAAACAAAGTTGATTCTTAGCATTATTTTAGGTTGGTTGAATTTTATACATTTAAATAAAATTGAAATAATAAATAAATCAAGTCAAAACCCTATCAGCCAATAAACACTTTGTTTCATTGGAAATCGCATAAAAAATTTTAATTATACTCTTTTAATAATTTACAAAATAAAATAATTTCTTATTCTCTTAATTTTTTTTTTTTACTATTAAATAATAAAATTCAGAATACTTTTAGAAAATTTATATTTTAAAAAGATATTAACAGATTGAATACATTTAAAAATGATTTATTAATTAAATTTTAAAGCAAATGTAACCGAGTATAACTAAAATTGGAAGAGAGTTGTATTACGAGTACTTATTAATATAGAAATATTGATAAAATAAGTTATTTCATCTAAAATAAAATTTTAACGATAAAATGTCTTCTTTATTGTTGTATGTTTAGTTTAAACTACAAATATAAAAAGAAAAAGGGATATATATATATATATACTATAACGGTCTTTTATTGTAATGATTTACAAGAGATTGTGTGTTTGAAAATATATCTTACCATTAAATATGTGGGCGTTTACTTAAAACTGTAATTTAAAAAAAAAATGAAAAAAATAATTAAACAGTAAAAGAGCTTGACCGATACTTCTTGGCGTAAAATAAAAATGGGATGAATGTCGCATAAATTTAATAGATATTGATTATTACATAAAAGAAAAATTCGCAGTCCAGTAAAATTGTTTTTCACGCTCACGTTCGATTCATTGACTACAATAAAAAAAACTTGAAAATTACCTATAATGAATCAGTTATTAAATTCTAAACAAAAAATTTAATGCCGTTGTTTTTATCTTCTAACTAATCAGCTGTAGTTACTTTCTTCATTATCTCTTTCTTTCACTCTCTGTCTTACTTTTCCTCCCGTGTTTTCATCACTTGTTCTTCGACCCATTTCTTTTTTTTATCTTTACCACAAGCCTTCATTCCCTTTTCATAATTTTCACTGTCTATCAAATTGTCTCGAATCTATTAGACCTTTCACTATTTTTTTCTTCTTTGTCTTTATTTCAGAAATGTTTATTTGCCCTATTCTCGAACAGCTCATTTTACCCTTTTATTGAAAATAAATATTAGGAAGATCAAGAATCAAGTTTCGTACATTCATCTCCCTTTCTCATCTTTTGACCTTTTATTAAGCCGAGTAAAGCAAAATATCGATTTGTAATCAGCTAACAACGATATTATATTATATATATAGACATACATGACTAAGAATTTATTAACCCTCTTCAAACGTTGTCCGTTGATTATAAAAATGAAAAATAGAAATCAAGGGATATTTCTCAATGTAGGGAAAATAATAAATTCATTTAAAAGCATTGAAAAATCTCTCGGAAAATCGCAGGACAGTGCTTTACTTAATGCGTAGCTCTCACGGAGATTACATCCATGGTTGCATAAGCGTTGCATCTAAAGTACAATAAAAAAGGATGTTGCACCAAGTGCTTATCGTATGTTATTTAATTTCGCACCTAAAAGACATGATCAATTTATTGCGCGAGCTGAGTGCATTCCACGCAAAACTCCGAAAAAAAGTATCCTCGGGTACAGCCTCCGTCGCCTTGGATACGGACCGGCGGAAAAAAGCTACTCTGGTGACAAGATTATTCCATTAACATCTGAAATTTGATTCCAGGAACAACGGGGATTCGGTTGACTGTGCTGCTACTCGCGATAGTCGCGGGTTCGAGTCGTGCGAGTTCACCATGTCCGTGGTCGGCTCAAGGACTTGCCGATCTCGAGAGCTCGTGCACCTGCGACTACAACCTAGCGAACGAACTCTCGGTCCAGTGCGACGCCGTCGACCTGAACCAACTGCTCGTCGCCCTGAGACGCTTCGCCCCGGCTACGCCTCGGATCGACCTTCTCTATATCAACAACAGCACCATTGGACAACTGCGCAACAACACCTTCGCCGGGTTCCGCATCGTCAACCTCCAGCTGAGTGGATGCAAACTCCGCGTCATAGAGCCCGAGGCGCTCTCCGGTCAGGCCTCGAGTTTGCGCAGCCTCAACCTCAGGGATAACGAGCTGCAGGAGCTACCAAGGACGCCTCTCGCGACCCTAAAAAACCTCACGGTTCTTGATCTCTCTAGAAACAAAATCACTAGGGTGCCCGAACACGCGTTCGCGGGCCACCGACTGCTCACCCTCAAACTCGCTGGCAACAGTGAGCTGGTCCTGGACCCCGACAGCTTTCGGGGTCTCGAGCAGACGCTCAAGAACCTCAACCTCATGGGGACGCGGCAAAGGAGGCTGCCCGAGGCTCTCAAGGGTTTGGGTGCCCTGGCCTTCCTCGACCTCTCCCAGAACAGCATTCGGGAATTGGGTGGACCTTTTGGATTCCAAGGACTGACCTCCCTCACGGGCTTGAATCTCGAGCGTAACCTCATTCAAGCGATAGGTCACGACGCTTTTGCTGGGGTCAGCACCACGCTTACTTCCTTGAGTCTGCTCAACAACCTTATACCGGAGTTCCCCACCAGCGCTATCGCCAGTTTACGTGAACTCAAGGTACGCGTTCTTAAACTCTTACTCTTATACTTTCTTTCTCGATCGCGTCACTCTTCCCCGTTCATTTGAGGCTCTCCGATAAACCGCGTGTTGTAATATTAATATCCCGTGAATTGCTCATTAATAAATACTTGAAACGTCTGGTGGGATTCATTATTTTCCAAGACTCGTTAACCACAATTATTTGACAAGTGTTTTTCAAAAATAATTACTTCATTCTACATACCACAGATATTCATAACAGCATGTCGTAGTCCTGCAATTTTTATAATTTTAATTGCTTTAGCGAGATCTTAAGTTTTCCAACAGCTCTCTAGTCTTTTCAATTTTAACTTTTAAGATTATTATTATATAAAAATAAACAACTTTGAATATTTGTTCTAATTTTAATTTGATGTATAATAAAATTGCACTTACTGGTTTAAGCAATAGAATAATTATAAACGCATTATAATGGTGCTTTTCAAAATAATTTTTTCTTACATTAATTTAGTCAAGAACATAAGCAACATTTTAAACGATTTTCCAATCAACGCCTTGTAGAACGCGAATGTACAGTTAAATATAACTTTATTTTGCATTTCATCGTCAAGTTTTCCTCTTTTCTCACGAGCGCAAGATTTAGTAAACCATCAAACATACAACAAAACATAAAAAATATTTCATTATAATTAATAAATATTATATGATTTTATTTTCTCATCCTTTTTCCCACATTATCATTATCATTCAACCAACCTCTATAATTACTAATGTAATTTAAAGTAGATTGAAATAGATTATTAACAAAAATCAGTTGTAATTTTTATGAGAGTAAATAAAAATTAAGATTTTATAAAGAATGGATTAAAAGAGAAAAAATTAATTTCTTCGTCCTAGAAAATATAATGAAATTCGGCATCGGTATACATTAACTGTTAATATACATAATGACTCATCTTTATAAAACTAAAAAAAGCCTATTCCAAATAAACCATTAATTTTTAATTGAAGAAATTAACTGTTGGGTGGTATCTATCATTTATTTAAAATGATTTTATACATTTATGTATTTAGTAATAATATATAAACGTTAATTATAAATTCATACTTTGATAAATTCATACACAACAACTATTAAATATAAAAATATTTATATTTATTAAATAATTAAATTTTTGTTTTTCACAATAAATAACAGACATTTAAGTAAGATTGAAATTAATTAAAACCTTTGTGTTTTCAAAATTGTATTGCTTTAAAATATACCTCACACACTCTTATTATAAAAATGAAATTATGCGAACAAGTTTTTTGCCATTCATTTACCAGTAGCCACTTATATTTAATACTAATAATAGATTATGTATATGAGAAATGACAATTACACTGAGAACGTAAACCTTTCAAAATAAAAAAGGGGAATACTCGTGACGAATTCAATTTCTATTACATCAACGGGAGTTTACTTTCTTTTTTTTTTTTAATAATTTAATAATTTCGCAGCAATGATTTCTATAATAGCGTAATTTTCTGTGCAAATTATATTAAATATTGCATCTCGTAATTTTTCCTCACGACGATACGTTTAAAATGAACAAAACCGGTAGGTACTGGACATCGGCTTTAATCTAATGACGGAACTCCCAGTGAACGCATTCGAGGGCAACCCATCCATCACCCTCTTGGCCATCGACGGGAACCCCTTGTCGAGCGTCCCCGAGGAGGCCTTCGTCGGACTAGTCGGAACGCTTCGGGGTCTGAGTCTCGGGGGACGTTTCTTGATGTGCGATTGCAAGCTCCGGTGGATCGTGGAGTGGATACGAACGAGGGAGCTCCAGGTGACCAGTCGCGAGAGCAAACCTCAGTTTTGTGGCAGCCCGCAAAGATTGCAAGACAAGAACTTCTACGCCATAAAGCCCGAGGGTCAGTTCAATCATTTGTTTCAGATTTGCGCAATTACAATGACGCGTTCTCCCCGGGTCTGTTAAGGTGTAGCTCTATCGTTTTAATTGATTAATAAAAGAATGCGTGCCACCTTACGCAACACTTTTACGTACTTTGTATGCAAATAATGGCCAATCATCTGACCGTCTAAGCAAAGTGTTGTTTAAGCATAAAAACGCCTTCGCACTTAAATTTTTAATATCCGAACGCTCACGTATGTATAATCTTCCGATACTGAGCAAACGCTCAAGAATTAGCACATCGTACGTAGCGTTTTCATTGCCTATTATTTAATGTAAATATTAATATTATTTTTATTAATCATAAATTTAAATTGTGAATTTGATTGATATGAATCATTAAAACAAACGATGTATGTCTTAGCCGTTTAATATTCAGTAAGAGGTTGATGGTACCCGTACAGCTACTTTTAATAATCAAGAGAGTTAATTATTTCTTTAGTAATTGCGCGTTAATATTTTCGCAATGCTTAATATTTTTAGACGCGCCACTTTTTGACTAGCTTATTTATTGATTATTATTATACATATAGCATATTATTATTGTTACTATTATACTTTTTTTTATCATACTAAACTAACTATTTTATTTTAATAATAACGACATAAATATTGATTTTTGTAATATTAAGAAAAGATTAGATTACACGATTCATTTTGCATTACTGTTTACTTTTTATTAAATGAAATAATAGTTTTTAATACATTAATGTTTTCATTTCACTTACTTTTTTTATCAAAAGCATTTTGATTGAATGTTAAGTAAAAGTAATTTGCATGATGAATAATGATATCAATAATCCACTTATGATAATAATATTACTATTATTGCCATAAGTATATGTTTACAAACAAATATCAAATCTAGCGACTTTATAAATAATGAAAATAATGTGCAATATTGAAGATTGGGATTTATCTCTCGATATTATAAATAACTTTTTTGCTCAGACATTTATCATTTTAAAGTTGACGTATAACATATTATATAAAACATTTAAAAAGATAAATGTAATATGTTACGCATCAACTTTAAAATGATAAATGTCTGATCAAAAAAATTATTCATTAATTTAGTTTTCTTATTTACTCATGTGTTTAGTTTACTTTTTATTACTATAGTATTAAATTTGAAATACCTGAAAATCAATGAAAAAGCATTGATGAATGAAAATTTTATGTGAAATGTGTCTGATAGATATGACCTGCGAACGACACACGGAAATCGTTGGTTTTGGCACGGTGGAGAGCGTCGAGCCAACCGGAGCGTTGCTCGATGCTTTGGAGACGAGTCATCAACAACCCGAACCAAGTCCAACCCCTGGGACCGTCGGCCCGAGCACCAGTACGGGCAAACCGACCAGCACGACTTTCGAGGTCAGCACAACCCCCAGCAGCACTGCAGCCACCCATATCCCAACTGTACTCACCCACCCGACTACCACCAGAAGATCGACCAACGTCTTCGTCACGAGAACGAGTATAGGCCCGAGGCCACCCTTAGTCCTGGGCTCGCCTCTCTACAAAAGCAAATCTCAAGAGAAGGATATAATGGTCAAGGATGTACTGAGGCAGGACAACTCCGTCGTCATCCGTTGGGACAGCGAATCAATGGCACTCGGATTCCGGGTTATCTATCGACTTTTTGGTGATTCGACCTTCAAATCCGGACCTCCTCTCGAGAACAGCGAACGGGAATTCAAAATAAAAAATGTACCCTCGCAGGTTAGTGAAAGATTTAACATTTTTCGATTTTGAAAATGTTTTCGAATTATTTTAAAAATGTTCAGCTCATCATATAAAATTCACTTCTAATCTTTTAAAATATTTTTAAATATATAATCTAAATTTCCAAATAACACAATACAAATTGATTTTAAAAATTTAAATATAATTATTAGTATTTTGTTGTTTGCTTTATTCATTCAAGTATATAATAATTTTTAAAAAATTATACGTTTGTTATTTTATGTATTAGCAAATTTAAACAAATAATGACCAATAATTTTATTTAAAAAAAAATGGGAAATCGAGACATTATAATATAAACAAAAAGTTTAATTTAATGAATGATTTTAAAAAATACGTATAATTTGTAAATATTATTAAACTAAAAATCCATAATGTAAATAATGTAAAAAATTTATCAGTCATAATTTACTTTACGTTCATATTTATTGATGCCATTTATTCATTAAATTTTGACTGATATCAACGAAAACTAAGTAAATAGATCAATATTGATGTAAAAACATGGAACTAAAATATAAATAATTAAATTAAATTGTATTCTTATTTTTTATTTTCTAAAAAGTATTTTAAGTTAATTTATCAAAGTAGAAAATTATTATCCGATAAAATGCTTTTAAAAAATTATTTTTTTTGACATGAAATACTATTTTAAGGATAAAATTTTAGTTTATACAATTGTCTTACTTGCAATAATAAGCAAGGTTAATAATTTTTTTAATTTCATTATTAAAATCGTAAGCCAAATTTATCCTTCATAATAATAATGAATGAGCAAAAAAGTGATAAAATAAATATTACTTTCGTTATCTATGATTTATTTAAGGAAATAGAAACAAAGACTTTTGAAATAACTTCAAAACCTTTTTCATAGTACTAATTATAATAAAAAAAAGATTTTTAGTGATGTGATGTTGATCATAAACAATCAGTTTCCCAAGTAACATTCAGGATTTTGTGCTTATACTTAGTATTTAAATCACTGATTTTTGAAAGAAGAGAATTGGTAATTGCCTTTAAAATGCATGAATGAATACGGATGAACGTATGATTTGCATGCACCACTAAGGGCTGAGTAGTCAAAAAAGGAAAGGTAGTAGAGTCACAGGACGTAACAAAGAAAATTATCATTCCTTAGGAGTGCATAATTGTCTGTGTGGTGGGGGCAGAAGAAGCATTGAATCCTAGTCCCGCCAACGTCCCGTACAACCAATGTCGGGAAGTCCGGACTGAGGGTTCGCCGACCTCGAACATGGACCGCATCACGATCGCGGCGAGCGCCGCCATCTGTGCGACCATAGTCGCAGCGGTGCTCATCTTCCTCCTGGCGAACCGGCGCCGTCGGCGAGCCAATTCTCGCAAGCTGCACACGCTCCAGGAGCCGGGGAAGCTGCCCATCGCCGGACTCCCCGTCAACTGCTGCGCGAGCCTCGTGGGCCCCACTCCGAGTCCTGGAGCCATGGGAGGGCCCATGTCCGGGGCCCAGCCTTCGCTCAGCGCCTACAGTGTTCAGAAGGAGTGGGACCAGCTCTCGGCGTACAGCACGCGCAGCATACCTCGGCCCAGGATATTTCCAATGGAACGCCAGGGTTCGGTGACGAGGGCCTCCTGCCTCGAGGAAAATGGACCTCCTGCTGGACCTGGTTCCCTTAACGGTCCTCACTCGAGGGGACATTACTTTCCCGGTGCTTCGCTCGGTTCGAGTCTTGTCGGACTTGGTGGTCGCGCAGGTACGCACTTTGTTAATTAATATTTTCTTTTAAGGCAATTAAATTTACAGCACCAATCTTGATTTGATTCACTAATTTAAAACATTGCACATGAATCTTCTAAGTCACGGTATAAAAAGTAAATTTGTACTGGTTTCAGCAATTGTATTCAACTAATCAGAACCTAAGGTTGGATTCAGAAACCTAAGGTTGGTTATAAGAACCCACACAACACCTATATAAAAGTACAATATTTATTTATCTGAATTTTTTTTTTAATTTATTGTAGACACTAGGTCTGTATTTCTATAGTTAATTTTTTTTGAAAAATTTTATAAAAGTATTTTTGTAAAATTTGTTTATTAAATTATTTAATAAAGCTAAGTTAAACCCAAGTCATGGATATTACAGAACTCCGGCATTCGAGACAGTCGCTGGCGGCTGCTTCGGAACGCATGGGCCGAGGGTTTTCCGGGGTCCAGTTAGCACCCCAGGCTCAGAGTAGCGCACGAAGGCAGCGGCCACGTTCGCGCAACCGAGGAATGGAGTCGAATCTTCCGCGACCAGGAAGCCGATACAGCCTCGCCGAATCAACGCATACCCTCAACAACTACGAGGAGGGCAATTGGACCGACCACGACATGGACATTTACATGACGCGCAACCCTACGACGAGGGGTGGACTGGTGCCTCTATGATTTTAATGAGGTGGACGCGATCCACCCTCGACATTGACTCAACGAAATCAAATTACTTTGTCCGAAGAGTTATTTGAATGGATTACCGATGCTTCGGTCAAAGAGGGCCTTGGGAAAATTTTTAAAAGCAATTTTTTGCATGTCATTATGTGCAATCTCTTTAACGTTAAATTAAGAATAAGTTTAAATACCTCATTTCTTTAAAAATATTCTTGCGAATAATTGCATTTAAGACTTCTATTTTTCAATTATGAGCATTTATTTTTACATAAAAAATACAAGCTAAACTTTGTCTATTAGACAGATATAAATTGTTCTTTGTAGTAATAATATGAAGCATATCCTATTATTATAAAATAAGATTTTCCGTTCTTAAAATTCTTGTTCACTACAAATCTAAATCGAGTTTAAAAATCAATTTACTTTATAGTGTATCAAGTTAAACAAATGTAATGATATTAAATAAATAAATCAAAAGAATATGAATGTTCAATAATTAAAACATTGACTTTATAATCAAACGATCTCTGTTTTAATGTAAGGTGTTCAATTACCTTATCTTACTTAAAAGTATAAGATTTAAAATCTTATTTATTATAAATTCATACTCTCATTTAATTTTAAACTTTTTTATAAACTACCATATCTTAAATTTTGTATAAGGAGGCTCTTTCAACATTTCATTCTGATTGTCTGATATAACTACATGTCAATTTATGTCGAAATATAATTAATTTGATGTAAACACGTACAGTAACAAGATAAATATGTGTCTGTAACTGTCCAAAGACTAATGTAAAAAAATGTCAGACAAATTTTATCTTCCATTACGATTATAAATTTCTTTGCCAAAAGAAATTCTGTACAATGAGACTTATGCAAATTATTATAGATAAATAATTATATCTATTAATATAGCATTCATCTGATTATTAATGTATATACAAAAAGTAAATTATCAATACTTCCAATTGTAAAGGCGATAAATACAAGGTATTCTGTATTCTCTTAAATATGTCAAATATTTTTCTTTCTGTGTAATAAATAATACAAACATACGTAAATATTTACTTACCCTGGTATTGGAATACATTTTTCCCAACAAAATCTTATTTCCTGCACGAATTCATACCACAATTGTGCAAGTGCAGTCATGCCTCCCAAATTATAAGCAGAATGTGCGGCAACAATAGCTAAACGCCATACCATTCCATTGATGGCACATGTTTTTATACCTTTCCACTGATCGTCCTCTATATTACATTTGCTGATATCAGCGTAAGGTGATTTCTGCAACAAAATATATATTCTGTACATTCACTCCAAATTATTGAACAATTTGCGTTATATAATCATGAATTAATTGTATAATAACTGCTTATACTAATCTTTATATTTATTAAATAAATGAATATTTTTATTCATATTTTTATATTTAAAATAATGAAAAGAAATGCTAGTTTATAGCAGTTTAAATTACCTAATATAAGTATATATTTAAAATTTTATATTGCTGTAAATGAAAATTTAAAAAGTCTATAATGTTACAAATTACAATATTGTAATTATTACAAATATAATATTAGTTAATAAGCATTGTTAAACTTTTCATTTGAAATAATTATTAAGAAATTTTATATCTATATTGCTTGAATTACTTGATTTTAAAACAAAAATTATTCATAAATTTAATTTTATTTATAACGTACAATAAATAGTTATATCTAATGATAAATAACAAAATTACATAAAAATTACATAATTATATAAAAAAAAGTAATTATTGATTTATTTTTTATATATACATACTCAAATTTTTCTAAATTTTATTTTTGTTTTTAATTATTTCAAATTACTCAATTTTTATTAATTTGTGATATAGAATTTTTTATATCTTACTGGTTTTTCTTCTGCATCAGGAAATAAAAAGTAAATTATTGGTAATAAAACATCCTCTGTAATCGTACCATTGACATTTTTACTTGATTTAAATGCTGTTCTACCTACAACTGTTGAAATTGACGGAATTCTAGATTCTGTGAGTACATTAAATGCAGAACTTAAGGCTTGACTCTCACTGTCAATATAAGTTGCACCAGGACCTAATAGTTCAACCAGGGTTTTTGAACTATGACATATTTCCAAAAAGTTTGATAAGTAATCATTGAGAAGGCAAACGGGTAAATAAACTTCGGCTTTTAATGACCATTCTGGAGCTGATAAAGGTTCCAGATCAGTAAAGCCTTCACTGTCGACGATAACATTTTCACCTATGTCTAACCAACTTACAAATAAATGAATCTCTCTGTAATGAAAAATATTGACAATTTTTAATTTTTTAATAGTTTTAATTCTAATCTTACTTCTAATAATTTCAATTTTTAAATAAATTATCTCATAATATAATATTGTTTTTATTATAATTGATTTTACAAAATTGAATAAAAAACAAAAAAAAAATGCAATATCTTATGTATTATTAAGTAATAAATATATTTTACTTTATTGGATCATAACTGGATCCAAATGGAAGTTTTCCTAATTCATCAACACCTAGAGTTTCCCCTTGCAAGAAATCAAACTCTGGTGGTTCTTGAGTCCATGCACTACTAGTCCAATCTTTTAAAAAATAGGATAATCTTACTGATACTAGTACAGGGTCTAATTTTATACCAGAGCCTTCACCAATTTTTTGTTTAAACAAAGTTAGTAAACCCGTAAGATGTTTGTAGTGAGATGGAATTTTTTTTAAATGAACCATATTAAAATGCATCCTCATTCTTCTACTAACATTTATACCAAGATAGAACTTTTGCCATTGTTCCTGTATCTGAATAAATGCTGCTACTTCACTAAAAATATTTAAAATTTATTGTATTAAATACATCAAAGATATATTTTTTTATGTTTTTTTCTATATTATTTAAAAAAAAAATTAAAATAATAAATATATTATGATAATATGTATGACAAACCAAAATATATATTTTTTTATTATAATTTTTATAAATAATTTATAATTGTACATGCAATTGTCACATACCAATTTGTGTTGCTCAAAGCTATGGTTAATGAACTCATTAAAATTTTTATTTTAGTTTCATCGGTTATTGCACTTGATTTTGATGGTACTAATAATATAAATTCTCTTATTCTATGAAGACGAGCAATCTCTAATGATTCTTCATCTAACTCTACAAAATCATTAGCAGCATTTAATACATCTTTTTGACATTGAGTCCAAATATTTTCTCTCTCATCGGATACCACAGTATTACTTATGTTGGATACTAAATCTTCGATTTTTAGTCGATGATATTTTAATAAAAATTGAACATCTAAAAAATAAATTTATCAAATGATTCAAAACATAAAACAGTAAATTAATTAGACACTTATAAATCATAGAATAAATATTGTTTACCTGCAAAATTCAATTTTTCCACTTGTTCTTCCCATGGTAAATTAAAATCACCTTCTTTTAAAGTATAAAATGATTTTTTAATGTTAGAAATTTTCCATTCATGTATTATTTCCTCCAATCTTGCAATGAACACTTCCCACTCAGAAGCTGTTGTAAAGTCTTGATGATAAATGTCACCAATTTCTACGTTGCTCATTATAAACTTTAAATAAAATTTTAGAAATCATAAATTATGATTTTCTTTTTTTTAAGTTCTGTTTGAAATCTACGAGTATGATGTTGCAGACGGATTTTAATGTAAAAAAAATTTTTGACGTCTTACTGTTTCCTTCTGTTCTACAAGGATATAAACACAAGTATTTGTAGATAGTCGACCTGACATCTGGTGGATATTAATTCAGTTTTCAACATTACATTTACTTAAAACAGAGACGAATAGGTTAATAGATGAATAATCTAATAATCTCTGCTTAAAATTTAAAAAAATTTAATTTATGTAACGATATTATTTATAAATATATATAAATATTGTCAATTTGAATTTTATCTTACTTTGTCATTTTTATATTTGAAAATGCTCCTTTATTTTTAATTAGAAATATTTTTTTAGTCATCTTAAGTAACCCTTATTATCGTTTGTAAACAAATTCTGTTTTTTTTTTTTTTTTTTTCATAAAGTGAGGACGTGTACTTTGATATTAATATCGATTGATTTTTAAAGATAATTTTTAAAGTATTAGAATCCATATTATTACAAAACATATATTTAATGTCTTTCTTTAATTCCGTAATTTTACATAAGTAATTATTTTTTATTTACATTATTGATTAAAAGGGAAAATTTGATAGTAATCAAAAGTTATAAATTAAGATGGTTGGTATTTTAAATGATTCTGATAGCGAAGATGAGTTACCTCCAGGATGGGAGGAACGAGCTAGTAATGATGGAAATGTGTACTATGTCAAGTTAGTATATTGTAAAAAAAAATTTTAATAATTATTTAAATTAATTATTTTTAATTAAAATTAATTGTATAATGCAGTCACTTCACAAAACGTACACAGTGGACACATCCTCAAACAGGTCGAAAAAAAATTGTTGAAGGAGAATTACCAACTGGATGGGAAAGATGTATCTCAAGCGAAGGTCAAGTTATTTTCGTTGATCATGCTAATCGAACAACAACATATACTGATCCTCGTTTAGCTTTTGCTACTGAATACAGAGAATCATCAGAACCCGTTAGACAGCGTTTCGATGGTTCTAGTAGTGCTTTGTCAGTTCTTTTTGGGAGAGATTTACGAAATAAAGTTGCACTTGTTACTGGAGCTAATACAGGAATAGGTATCAATTATTTTTTAAATAATTTAGTTTGAATTAAAAATGTAAATATTGAAAATCAAAAATTTACATAGGATTTGAAACTGCAAGATCATTAGCTTTACATGGATGTACAGTAATATTAGCTTGTCGAAATATGGAAAAAGCACAAGCTGCTGTTAATAAAATTCAAGATGAAATGGAAAGTGCTTCATGTGATATTTTACATTTAAATTTATGTTCTTTACACAATGTTCGAGATGCTGCTATCAAATTTAAAGAAAAATACAGGTAACTTTTAATTTTGAATAATATTTTTTAATTGTATCAATTAATTTGTAATTTTTCTTTTATTTTCTAAAAGAATACTTGATATTCTTATTTTAAATGCTGGAATTTTCGCAGTTCCTTATACATTAACAGAGGATGGTTATGAAATGATATTTCAAGTTAATTATTTGTCTCAATTTTATCTTACATTGCTTTTAGAAAATTTATTACGAAGTTGTAGCAATCCAAGGATAGTTGTTGTATCTAGTGAATCACATAGGTAAAAAATTTAAATATTTTTTTCACCAAGCGTTTTTAAAATTTGATATATTGGAAAATTTCTTTTAGATTTTCATTAATCAAGTCAATTCACGACCTTCATCCCTTAGTATTATCTCCACCTGCATATAAATATTGGTCTATGGGAGCATATAATAATTCAAAATTATTCAATATTTTATTTTCTCAAGAATTAGCAAAACGATGGCCTTCAGTAAGTGTATTTAGTTGCCATCCTGGTAATATGGTTTTTTCAGATTTGTCAAGGTATTCGTGGATGTACAAAATATTATTTGCAATAGTCAGACCATTTACAAAATCATTGGTACGCCATATTTTTTTAAATACACGAATTTCATTGTTTGAATTCTTATATATATTATAATATTGTTCATAATTAATTATGTAGCAACAAGCTGCCAGTACTTCAGTATATTGCGCCACTGCTGTAGAATTAGAAGGAGTTACAGGTGCTTACTTTAATAATTGTTATCGATGTAGTATATCAAGTACTGCTTTAAATTCGGAAATGGCATCGCGATTGTGGGACGTCAGTCAAGAAATGATACTTAGTGTTGTAAAAAAAGACAAACTA
This sequence comes from Eupristina koningsbergeri, assembly GCA_018907245.1. Taxonomy (NCBI): domain Eukaryota; kingdom Metazoa; phylum Arthropoda; class Insecta; order Hymenoptera; family Agaonidae; genus Eupristina; species Eupristina koningsbergeri. Next base: position 1,247,341 of record JACCHV010000151.1, read on the forward strand.
TGGTCTGATTTAGCTTTAACATAATAAAATAATTGAAAATTATTTGTAAATATTATAACAATTTGACTGGTAATTTGATAAAAATAACAAATATAATTATATAGTAAAACATATAGTTTATTGATATGAAATTTAAAATAAATTTTAATAATAATATATTATATACATCTGTTTTGAATACCATTGAATATTGTAAAAATAAAATAAAATGTTTGATTACATTTAAATTACATCCATTTTATTACATTCTTTATCAAAATAAATAATTTAAGATTGATACCCTAGATAATTAATTATTTAATATAAAATATTGATGATTTTAATATTTTAGTTGAACTTAGTCAAAAGTATAAACAAATTTTTGAATTATTATTCATAATAATATTGATAAATGAATTTATAATAATCTGGTTAATAAATAATTAAATATTTATTACCACTATTCGCATAATTTAATGATTTTCAAAATAAATTTAATTTAACATTTGTACTTGCCAATAAATTTTTATTTTTTTAATCGTCATCATTTTGATTAAAATATATAAGATCATGTTTCTTACAAATGAGTCATTGTTTAAACAATCAAAACAGTAAAAAAAGAATACAATAAATGAGATATATGATAATAATAATGTCATTGAATTTTTAAGAAAAAAGATTGTAAATAATATTTACAACTTATTTAAAATGAAATATAATAGTTTATTATGATTTATATAAATACAAATATGAATTTTTCAAATTATAATTAAAAATATATTCAAGCATATTTATTCAGTGTTAAGCTTTAATTATAAAAATTGATATTCAAAACTTTTTAATTAAAATTTAAATTTGCTAATTAAAAAAAGTTTTAATTAAAATGTTATGGTATTACTTTTATATAGCCTATGTATTTAGTTTGACTAAATGTATTTTGGTTTATATTACCAATATTAATTTATTTTTAAAAATACAAAATTTAATGAGACTGAGATAGTTGTAATAAGTTGAATCTAAAGTTTAATAATGTTGTGTAAGATATATAATACAATTCAACCGTAGTGTTCTTTTAGAAATTTTTAATAAATCAAATTTTTATACATTACCTTATAAAAATTATTTATAAATACTACATACAATGTTAGAATTTACAATTTTCAAGAAACAATTTTTGTATTTCAATTTCAGCTATTAATAATAAATATATAAATATTTAGTGTTTTTACAAAACCAATTTGTAATTAATAATATTGGTAATTAAAAATTTTTTAACTAGTATAAAAGTCTGTTAAATATTTTGCTTTTGGTTTTAGTATTAATTTATCTTTCAGACTAATGACCCACCCTGGTTCAAGTCCATAAAATATTTGACGAGGATCTTTACGTTTTGTTAACATTTCATAATTAGGATCTTTTTCTATTACTGGCAATTCATAACCATATTTTTGAGCCAAAATGAGTCTTTGCTGTGATATTTCTTCTGGATTTGCTAAATAACCTCGTGACACTGCACTGGAGTAATAATCTAAACAATCTGTAGTAGGTAACATACGTCGCGGTATTGGCTCACCTAATAATTTAAAAAAAAAATTAATTTCAAATTATTTATTTTAATAATTAACAATACCTCTTTGGAAAAATTTTTCTGCATTAACTGCTGCATATACACTGTGTAAATCATAATATGTCGTTGTTATTACTCCACCATTTCTCTCAATTGCTGCTATCACTGGTTCTGTAGCCCATTGAACTTCGATATTTATTTTTGCTTGAAAAATATCAGCCCCCTTATAAATAATTTAATTATAATATGAAAATTAACATCTTATAAATATATAAAATTTTATAATTTTTTTAATGTATAAAAATACTTCATCTGTGAGCTGAAACCCATAATGTTTCCAGTCAGGTTTTATTTTAATTAGTCCTGAATTAGCTATAGATGTTAAATCTATAGGATTACTATCATCGACTCTATTGGTATCAATCATCATTTGTAGTTGTTTCAGTGACAATGGAGGATATTGACGTCTTATGCTGCACATCGATAAAATAAATATTAATATAGATAAAAATATTTATTAAAAAACTATATTTTAATTTCTAATAAAATGTTTTAATATTCTTGACTATAATTTAATCAATATGAAATTAATAATATAATAATAAGTAATTAATAACAAGTAAGAATGTGTAAAAAAAAAAATTTATAGTAGTTTTTTAATTATAAATATAAAAAAGAAACCCACTGATGTCCTTTGTAATAAGGTTCATAACCGAATCTTTGATAAAAAGGAACATTTCCTGTTTCATATCCTATTCTCATATAATTTTGTCGTTGTCCTGAACCTTTATTACCTGCCCCATGTTTGTCACCCCCGTGTTGTCCTCTACCCCGTTTTGGCTATATCAAAATAAATCAAAATATATATTTATATATTCAATTTGAAGAAAGCTTTTGGTTATTTTTTGATAAAAATACCATACTTTCTTTCTGGTATTTGGTTTGAGGTTAGCCAAAGAAACTCTTGGCAATGCTCTTAGCATAGCTAGGGCCAATTCACGACCGTGCAACCCGCTTTGAGCCATTTTTTCGGGTAAAATTAAACTATTCAAAATAAGTAATATAAATTTTATAAAATCTAATGATTAATTTTTTTTTTTTTACTTTGTTATTACAATCAACTTTATCATTCAAAGTATACAAACGATCTACTTTAGATCATTAATCTGATTTCTTAGCATTGTCGCTAGTGCCGTACTCGTAGTTACGGTGCGGTGCATTCAAAACCTTCAAAGCAAAATCCGCTTTTATTAATGCAAAAGTATAAGCAATATTTATCTACTGATAATTAAATAGCAATTATAAACTGTACAAAATCATAATGGTACCTTTTAAAACTCTTTTAAAATTTAATTTATCTATATGAAATTCAGTTTTAAATAATTGTTATTAAATAAAAATATTTATAAAGCAAATAAATGTATCCAAAAAACTGACTTGCTTTATTTTTATTATTACTATTTGCTATTTAATCTATTTGGCCTTTTATTAAAATTGTCTGATTATATTGCATCTATTAATTTATTATTATTCATTAATTTTTGATGCTTTACAAAATTAGTTCAATTAAAATTATTTTGAACTACACGAATTAAACTTATATTGAAGATTTTATAAGAACCTTGATATAAAAAATATGTAAGCTTTAACCTTAGAACTCCTTTAATAATATCATTATTATGACATTTGTTTGGCTAATAAGTAGTTTTTTATTAATAAACATTCCTTTAACTTTTATTAATTGTTTTACAGATGTATAACAATACATTAAAAAGTTTGTAGATCTATAAACATGTTAAAAAAAATTAAGGTAACCAAATATCTATTAGATTGACATTATTATTAGTAATATTCTTTAGCATTTTAATTGAATGAAATGTCAGACAATTATCGTGTAGACATTAACTATCAGCTTAATGTAACTCATTGATAATTAGTATGTTATTATAAATATATTTTTAAATAAAGAATTACTAACTTCTTTAATATATCGTATTATTAAAATTTTGTCCATACTTTAAAAAAATTAATTTGTATAATTTGATATAAATTATTATTTATTATTTTAACCGTGCATTTTCAAAGTGACATTAGATATTATAATTAAAATCATTATGGTTTTCATATAATTTGATCATTAAAGAATCAATCAATTAAATAAATCCTTTAATACTTTTAATTTACTTGATTGAACATTAATTTATATTAATTAGATCATTTTTATTGGTAGAGGTATGGTATAAAAAATAACAATTCATAAGTTAAAAAATGAAATTTATTTTTAAATTAAAAAAATATTTGATATAATTTATTTATTGAATGAAAATTTTTAAAGGTATTTGTAAATATATATAAGATAATCATAAAATTTTATAAATTTTTTAATGAAAAATTATGTTTTTAGTATACTTATTTTACATTTACTAAATATAAATTCTTATTATTTTACAGAATGAATATTAAAATTATAATCATTCACGTTAAATTTAACAATATTTTATTTTTTGTATATTTTTTAGGTGAACTTACCTCAAGATTATATACATTGATTTATACTCTTTTGGGAAGGTACTAATCATTATTAATTGAAATTTACATTTTTAAAAAAACGTAAATGAATATTGTGTACTTTACAATATATAAATTCAAATACTAAAATGCTTTTTAATCTATATGTTAAAGTTTCTTTTTAAAAACGTTTTCATGCAATTTTTATAATTTATTGTTAGATTTATCATAAATATGCCATCTTTTTTACATATCTATCCTGTTTTTACATTTATTTGTGGTGTACGACCAACGATCAAGTTAAGATAAATTTTTCTCATATATAGAGTTTAATTTGAAGTTAACAACTAGTTGTTATTACCATGCAGTTTCAGTAGGTTACAATACCTACATATATTTTTTCGATGATTGTTATATTAATTCCATTTCATGAATTTATGTAAATTACTAATAAAAAGAATAGATAAGTAAGAAAGCAGAAAATTGAGTGTAATTGCAGTACTTGATTATTTATAAAATAAAGAATGTTTGTTGATCGTTAATTAAACATTAAGACACATGTTGCGCATTTTGTAAAAATTTAATAAATATTTAAAATAGGAGCAAATTATCAGTATGCGATAAATGAGATTTTTTATTTAAAAACATTTTTTAATATCATAATATTCCTTTAAAAATAAAAAAAACGTAAGTAGAAAAAATACATGTAAAATATGTTAAACATAGCGAAAAAGTATATTATACATATATATCCATGTAAATAGATCTAATCTTCATATTGGTCAAGATTGAATACTGTTCTCATAAAGTAGCTGAATTAGTACGTTTTTATTATTTAAAAATAAAAAATCCCATATTTAAGATATACTGAGTTTAATATCTATATAATGAAAGTGTTACATGTACTCCTTTACTTATATTGTTATGAATTTTGTATATACTTGTATGCACATGTAGATACAATAGTAAACGAATGTTTAAATCAATATTTCAAATAAAAGCTTTTTATTAGTTTTAACTAGTTTTTCTTGAATACCATATCTTTCACGACTTATTCAATTATACTTTACCAATAACGTAACACGACACTTTTTATCAATACATTACACATATTGTCAAGTTAATCATTTTTAATCCATACTTATCACGTATATAATCATCATCAATTTCACAACACGTTTTTGTTTCATGACGTGCATGGATTTGTACTACAATTACATGCTGTACCGCTTGTACGTATTCAGATTAAAAATCTAATTTAATTAAAGTTAAATCATAGATTTGTTTTTTTTTTTTGCTTTTTTTTAAATCCAATAGTATTATAGATTAGATAAGCTGTAACTTAAATCAATTGAATGACGATTATTTAATTCTCGGGATTCGCTCATTTTTATTCATTTGATGTTAACTATTTTTTTTCTTGATCGGTCCCGAGAATAACGGCTTACCAATTTATCATAAATTGCATAACATATTTTAATATTTTTTCGACACCAGTTTCCATTTAATTGGCATCTAGTTTTAACTACATTTGATGTACTGAAATTTTTAATAATAAAAAAGAAAAGTATAAAATTATTTGTCATATAGTTTAATTGCATTACAATTATGAAAAACTGTAGGGGTATACATGACTTATCGATTTCCCTGCATCGTTATTTATAATGGCAAAGTAAAAAATCAAACATTTAAATGTATAAAATAATTATATAAAAAAAGAATCATAAAATAATAAAGAAAAGACTTAATTTTAATTTAATACATAGTTTTCGTTCTCATATTTTTAGCACAAAATTGAATCCACTCAACAGCTTGTAAGAGCTTGCTGAAAACAAGTACAAGTGGGGGTACTTTTATGTACATACCTATCTATACATACTCCCTTTTACTTAATTTGTGTAATTTTGTATTATTGATTTTAATATTTAAAGTTAATACTTTTATAATTACTATTTATAATTTTCAATATATATATATTTTTTTACTACGGCTTAGAAAATTAAAGTTGTGTAGGACACTTTTAGCACTAAATTTAGAATACACACAATTTCGTTAGTCTTACTCCTTGCAGAACACAATGTTTACTCTTAAATGTTGTTTTTCAATTATCACAAATTATTGTTCCTCGTACCCATTATTATTATTATTATTATTATTATTATTATTATTATTCTCTTTTCTTTTTTACACATTTCAAAAATTACACAGTGTTTAAAATTCATTCGAATACTTGCGCATTCACTCTTTTGTTTTTGTTTTGTTTTGCTTAGTCAATGCGATTCAAAATTTTTAATTACATTATTTAGCAACAATTATTTAGCCCTAATTGAGCTATTTAAGATACACTGGGAGACAGCTACTCTTTTACCGGCAACCTTTATTGGCTATTTAAGTAGTCATATTGTTTTAAAAGTAGATAAACAGGTTTTCTTTTATAAGGTACTGCGATTGATCAGACGCAGTGTTGATTAAAGAAGAAAATACATTTATTTGAGTATGCGCGAGCGTGGGCGTGTGTGCGAACGCGTAGCCGTGTCTTTCCTCGTCGCACGAACATTTGTATCTTGGATTCAGAAGACCAGTCTGGTTTGCGCGTCTTCTGCTGGAATAATCAGCCAGGGACTATGGATTAGGAAGAGGTGTTGTCGGTGTTGTGTGCGACGATGGCGTTGCGTTTATGGCCAATGTAGGACTGACTTGCTGCTGCAACGGGAGGAATGCCGATCCTAAGCTTGGCTTCAGCTGGAATGCTACGCAGGGCTTTGAACAATAATCGAGTTTGCTCAAATCTGCCATTGGCCGCCTGTTGGTCAATCGTTAATGCCGTTAAACTTTTACAAAAATCAAGCGCGATCTATTTTTAATGATCAATGACAAAAAATGAGAAGCTGCTGCTTGCTTGCTTGCTTGCTTGCTTGCTTGCTTGCTTCTCCTCGTAGGCTCGAGTGTTTTTTTTTTAAATGCAAATATTACAAAATTATTACAACAACAGTCTTGCTACACTCGAGAGGAATTATTTATGACGATTATTTATGCTTACCTTACGTCTTCGACAAACTTTGTATTGACTTTTTCACAGCCATCGGGTGGTTCCCTAGCCAAAAACCTATTAATGTGAGGCGATGTTCCTAAACGTCCTTCTCTATCGTGTTCTGGCGTTGAACCACGACTTCCACCTACAAAATTTCAAATATTTCATTTTAACATTGATAAGATCTTGTGTAATAATAAATAATACATATAATAAATAATGAATACTCATTCAAGATACAACAACAACAACAACAACAACAACAACAACGACAACGACAACGACAACAAAATCGATATTCCTAGATGGATGTATACTTTTTATATAAAAGAAAATTGACATTAGCTTTTTATTCAAGCTCACGTATAAATTTGTGCGTACGTATACACGTGTAGTGACGTCAAACACAAACGCAAATTGGATTCAATTTTAATTTAATATCTTTAATAATATCTTTTAAGTATTATTATATGATTTGATATCATTTGAAGATTTATAATAATCTATGATATCCGTTGCAATAAAATCCAAGTCTTTTATTCTAATTATTAAATATTAAAAATTGTGTAAAAAAAAAAAAAAAAAAATTAAATACAAAACTGAAATAACGATCGAGGTATATTCATCGGAATGATCAATATTGTTACACATTTATTGAATTTCAAAATTATTGTTTAATTTTATACAATATATAAAGTGTTCAAAAATACACGAGCTTCTATATACATGTGTGCATTTTTAATAATGTTAAAAATTTAGTTTTTAATATACATTTATTCCCAAAAATTATTAAAATGTGGACCCTTTAAAATATTTAAATACAATTATATTATAAAATTAAATTAAATCGACTATCAATTCTGATATAATCTTGCACACACATTGCACCTGTACATGAAAGCTTGAACACCAAACACAAATAAACGTGAATAATAATTCGAAATCTACGATATAGATAATAATATCAAAAATAAAAAGAAAAACCAATACAAACTACTTTGCAAATGTTATTTAAAATAGCTATACAATAAAGTAACAAAAATATAATTTTTTTTCTCTAAATACCATTAACTCATATTTATTATCTACAATATTTTAAAAAAATAAAATAAATAATACTTATCATTATTTTAAACAATGTATAAATTAATTTTATAAGTAAAAATTATATTTAATACATTTATTATTTACAAAATTAAAATTGTCAATAAATTACGAATAAAAAAAATGAATTATAAAATATTTACCGCACATTTATACATCAATGATCAAAATCATATTAATATTTCATTTCAATAATTATAAAAAAATAATTATAAAAAAAAAAAGCCCAGAAAAATGTTTTTGAAGTGTGTGCAGTTTAGATATTTTAAAATAAATACGAAAAATCAACAATTTTCAACAATTTTAACATAAACAAGAAACCAATATAAACTTAATAAATCGAAATTAAATTTAAAAATCTATGTTTTAGTATAAAAAACTTCATTTTATATCAATATAAAAAGTTGCATCATCTTAATTGCATTTACAAGTAATAGGTAAAATTCCTTCAAATCAAATAAAGTATATCGATTATTAGTAAAATTATTTTTTGTGGAATTGTAATTATAAATCTAAAAACCCTAATAAAAGATTCATAAATAATTAACTAATAAAAAGTTTTTTTTAGAATTTTCAAAATGAAATCTTAATAGAAAAAAGTTAAAAAAATAAATGCATTGGATAAATAAAAAAAAATTTAATTAAGTCTATTCAAAAAAGTCAACGCCGATAATGTTGAATTAATTTAAATATGTATCTACAAAAAAGTAATTATATCGCATAATATCTTTAATATCATCAAATTCATTTACAAGTATTATTTAATTAAATAAATAAAGAAACAATTAAACTTTACAATAATTGAAACCCACAATCATACCAGAATATGTACATTATAATGCACCTTTATATATATATATATATATATATTGTAGGAACAATCGATAAAGTATGCTTAACTACGTACGATAAATTATATACAATCTCTCCGTAAACAAAGAAAATAATTATAAATTAAATTCAATTATTTAATTCTACATGCGCGTTATGAGTCGAAAAACAAAAAAAAAAAAAAAAAAAAAAAAAAAAAAAAAAAAAAAAAAAAAAAAAATAAAAAGAAAAAGAAAAATTAAAATAAAATAAAATTTACTATTTTAATTTGTAAAAAATGAAAGTTTAAAAAGTTTCAATAATCCTTCTCGAACAGAATGGTCAAGTTGAAGGAACAAAAAGTAGGTGGAATAGTCCACAAAAATCTACCAGCATTGATTCTAGGCACAAGGTCAGTAATAAGAATATAATCACAAGTTCGAGGAGTGATATAACTTTGTTACGGCATTTCTCTATCACTTTCTATTTTCCGAATCAAACAGAAGAAACATCATTTTATTTTTCGAATCATATTACTTACTTTTTTAAAGCTATAGGATTAAACAGCTTAGCTACAGTTTATTCTTTTTGGAACGCGCACAAAATTTACTATAGTTTATTTAAGCAATTTAATTATTAAATTAACAATTAATAATTTAATTTAAATTAATAAACAAAAAATTTTTTATTAAATTTTTATAGTTTTAGATCAATATTGTTTTCAATTTTCAAAATTTGTAACAATATTTCTACAATTATTAAGAACATGTAAGGTTTAAGAAAAATATAAATAAATTGAAAAAAGTTTTAATAATACAGAAACTATATAATAATACTCAATGGGAAAATTGTAATGTGAAATATTTTTCATAAAAAAATGTTTTATATTATCATTATAATTACAATAAGTAAAATTATTAATCCTCAATCTTAATACATTCTATTTAAAAAACCATTAAATAATTTATATCAAATATAAGTTTGGGAAGTAAGACTCATTAATGAACTGTAAAAATGTACAACTGAAATGATAAATTAAGCGACCATTTAAATATTAATCCCTTGCTTAAGTAAAAATTAATATATATTTTTTATATTTAAATTTTACAATCACGTCAAATATACTACTAAAATAATATATAAAATAATAATATATTAAACTGAATATTGAATAAAATCTTTTAAACATAATGTGAATTTTTTTTCTCTTATTTTTCTTCTTATTTTTTATTCTGATAAGTATGATTTTTTGGGAAGTAAAATATTTTATTCGCCTATCTCTAATACTTTAAAAAAATACAATATTTACATAAAACTTTATCGTTTAGTCATAATTCAATTGTTAATCGTATAATTGAAGGAGGTGGGGGAGTTTAAAAGAAACTAATTTCACTTCGAAGTAAAACCTTTACGATATTATAAGTTTGTAACAATAATGTTATTAATATAAAGTGAAAAAAAATCATATTATTATATATATTTCGTATTAATATCTTATTTTTATAACTATTTTTATTTTTTGTATTTGCCTTTTTAACGATAGAAGTAACTTGCAATTATTTAAAATATAAAAATAGAATTACCTTTTGATAAATTTTATTTAAATTCTTAATAATCCGTATAAACGTTTAAATTTATCAATGATAAAAATGTTTATAAATATGTGAATATTTAAATAGTGATATAATCTTTTGCGTAATAATCGATGCGTGGATATAAACTATCAGAGAATAAATAAATATAGTAAATACTTTTTTGTTATAATTTATGGATGTAGTAAGTAATTAGCTCAATGCGATTTTAATCTATAAATTTGAATAAAAAATTAAACTAATAACAGAAAACAAAAAATTTATTAATATTTTATGGAAACATGATTCTTACCTAAAAATATCAGTTATATCATTATCATATAATATTTATCAATATTTTTTTTAAATGTTATGTTATCACATAATATTTATATTAATTAATCAATATTTTTTATTGGCAATTTTTTGCTTAAATTATTTACAAATTAACGTAAATTTTTATCTTTTCTCGATGTAGGTTGCGTTTGTCTATTAAAATTAAAAAGGATAAAATATTAAATTAAAAAGTAAAATAGAGAAGATGTTTAGGAGTAACTTAATTGCTCACTATTTAAAAGTATTCTCTAAAGATTAATTTTTCTAATAGTTGAAAAATGAAAAATAACAAAAAATATGTTGCTTATTTTACACAAACGAAAATGTATCATTGTATAAGAAAGTAATTAAAAAAAATCATTTATTAATCTGTGTGTAAAAAATTTAAGTATTGAATATAATTACTGGTATTTTAATATTGACCTTAAATATTAGTGGTAGAAAAACTGTTTCAATCAATACTATTTAAAATTTGATATATTAAAAATATAAATAATTGCTTAATCATTTTGCAAAAATTTATAGAATAGCTTAAGAATTAAAAAATATAATTAAAAATTATTATATATTTACATATATTAAAAATAACCTTGTTATAAGCAATTAAAATTATTTCTTTTTCTACAAACATATTTTATAAATATTTGGTTTATAAAACATATAAGAAGAATATTTAATTTTGAGTTTAATAGATTAAGAAATAATTTAAAAAGAAATTGTAAGTTTTTAACTCAAATTAATTATATTATTGTATAAAAAATTATAAATTCAATAAATAAGATAAAAAAATAGCAAAGTATACACAATTTGAGATCTATTATAAAAAAAATCATACAATATAAATAAACAAAAAAATAAAAGTGTGAATTGGTGTATATAATTAATGTTCAAAAAGCTTTTCAAAAGTTTTTAATATAAGCCAACCTTGTAGTAGGTCACTAGATGGACGGGATACATCCATTGAACCTGGTATCAGTGGAGATTCTGAATTCCGAGAAGGAGGGCCTGTTAGTCAGGTACCCGTCAAAATTAGTATTATTTTTTTTTTTTTAGATATTTTTGTGTATTTTTACTTATTTCTTAATCATATTAGTAATAGAATAAGTTTAATAATATGTGAATAACCAAGATTTAAAGAATTTAAGATTTTACGATTTTGTTCACCTGAAGAGTATGAACTGGAGGGAAGATCAGTAGCTGGAGTTTGCGTGTTAACACTATTGACACTACGATTAGCTCTAAAAAGATCAGCTAGAGGTGCTCGATGGCCTTCGGGTGTTATTTGATCACGATATCTAGCATACTAAAATAAAATTAATACAAGTAGTTTAGTTTTTTTTTAAATATAATAACACATTATAATTAATATTATTGTTAAGGAAAAATATACAAACCCTATCTTCAATTTGATGATCTGGATCATTAGAATTACACGAAGATTTGAGTACTAAGCCTTCAATTTCTTGGTTTAATCCTTCAATCGAAGAACGCATTGGAGGCCTCATTGGTTTAATTGGTATATTCATAGGGCTTGCTTTTGTACTTAAACTGAATTGATTGACTAAAAATAAATTTTATTTTTAGGAATTTAAGTTTTAATTGTTTATAATTATCAGTAAAATAGTGAAGTATTTATATTTACGGGCAGATGTTTGAGAAGCAATACTGGGCAAAAGAACAGAATGGTCTCCAGGAAGTGCTGGAGATGGACCTCCAGGCATAATCAGACCAAATGCAGCTGTTCTTTCCCTACTGCTAGTTCCTTCTTTATTTGTTCGTTGTAATCTTAATTAAAAAAACAAAATTTATGCTTGGAATCTATTTAAAATTTATAATCTATACTAATAATTGATGATGTTACAAATATTCATACCGATGCCTGAAATATTTTTCCAGCTTTTCATCAGGAATAGTTTGTTCTGTGGGTGTAGTTCTGTAGTGAGTTTTACGAGTTTCACTGGACCATTCTTCAGTCTAAAACAATGCAAAAAATCGTCAGTAATGTTGTTGTGATTAAGAAAGGGAAATTTGTGACTTACTTGTGTAGCTTTATCAACTAATAGACTGGTATGAATATAGTGTGAATCACGTGGCCATTGTCCTTTAAGATAAATAGTATCTAGTGAGGCTGTTCTACGAATATTTTGATTTCCACTGAGACTATCGCTGCATCTACCACTCAATGTTTTTGATTTTGCTGCAAAGTATCCTTTGGAGGGAAGTTGAAAAAGTTATGAGCATAGGTGTAAAAAAAAAACGAGCTAAATTTAATGGTGAGCAAAGGAGGGGGTAGTTGGATAGAGAGGTACCTTTGTAGGAAAGCGCACCGGGGCTCCGCTGCCCGGAGTTGGAGGTCTCCGGGGAGATGCGCGCCCGCCACGCATTCGTCGGGGAAACGGTGGGGCTATTGCTGTTGCTCTTCCTGAGCGCACTGCTGCTCTTGGGCGCCTGCTGCCTGCTCTGCCTGAGGAGCGAGCTGACGGGCAGGGTGGCTCGCATGGGGCCCTGCTTCGAGGTCGAACATGGCGAGGACTTGCGCATCCGCTGCGAGGAACCCGACATCTTACTATCATGAGAGTCTGCAACCCAGTGCAGAGACCTAGTGCGGGTGGACGAGGCTCCGAGGTTGGACCGCGGATGCCCCAAGCTGGCTCTCTGGCGTCACGAGCGAGGACGCACGACGCGCATCCGAGACACGCTCCTTCGCACTCACTTCACCAGCACTGGGATGTGTACGCACCTCGCGGTTGTCCCCTGGCGCGTAAGTAACTCGCTCCGAGCTGTAACCGAAAGAGCACACTACATGTAGGCCGTGTAGCTGTGTACGGGCCGAGTAGTTATATTTATATTGGCGTGCGAGCGAGCGAGCGCGCGCGCGCGCGCGCATGAATGTATACCTACGTACGTACACCTCGTGCGCGAGAGCGCGCGAACGCGCTGTAACCCACACGCACACGCTCCCCTCGCGGGGGAGGGAGGGGAGGGGGCGGGGAGGAGCCGCACGCGCGCGCCTACGTACGCCTGTAAAATCTCACCCGCGCAGAGGGCGGGCGGCGACCGGGGGGAGGGGGAGGGAATTGAAAGAGAAGCGCGGGGCCGCGTGAGCACAAAAAAATAAAGCAGCGACGCCGAGGCGAAACAAACGGTGGCGGCTCTCAGGGTCTACCTCGGGGGTCCGGTGTCACCCGTGATCTTGAGGGCCCCAATGCCAAGCGGACGACGCTCCTCTGTGGCGTCGACGGGGCCGAGGGTACGCGCGGGGAGGAGCTCCGGAGTCGGTGTGGCCGCGAGTGCTACTGCTGGTGGTGCTGCTGCTGCTGCTGCTGCGGCTCCTGCCTCGGCACTCGCGTCCCGCACCCGCACGCACACACCGACGCACCAACACCCGGGCACGTGCGCGCGCGGCTACGCTACCTCCTCACGTGACCGCCGCTCTCCCTGCGGCCATTGGTACTACTAATGCCATTGGGAGTGAGCGTCCTCGTACTACTAGTGGCAGCCCGGCTTCCATTCACCAACACACGGGCGCCCGTGACGCTGGTGCCCGAGCCGCCGCGCAGGACGGGACGACATTGTACATAATGTACACACGTGTACGACCCGAGCGGCCAGCTCACCACCACTACGCCGGCCTCCACCACTACACTCCCGCCGGGATGTCCGTCGTGACGCGAGCCCTCTTCTTCTTTTCTCCCTCTCGCGCTCCGCCACCCCCTCGCGCCCTGTCCCTCTCTCTCTCTCTCTCTCTCTCTCTCTCGCTACTCTTTACCCGCGCGTTCCTCTCCTTTATTTCTCCGATTTTCCTCTCTGGCCGTTTTTTTCGGAAATGTTTGTCGACTTTTCGTCGAAGTCTCTGTTACTTCTTCCAGCTTCGGTAAACCCTGGCTATTCACGCTCGTGTTACGTATTTTGGGGTCTAGGCCTATTCAAAAAGACTTGTTAAAAGAATCTTTTTTTGCTCTTGTTTTTCGGGATGCGACTCCCCTTCTCTCTCTCTCTCTCTCTCTCTCTCTCTCTCTCTCTTTCGTTCGATATCGCGGCTTGCAATAACAAAAGCGCAAGGTGCAGAGCAATAAATTAAGAGAAAAAAAGGAGCTTGTGATGGGAGAGAAAGAGAGAGAGAGAGAGAGAGGGAGATAAGATGTTTGGCGAGCCGAGTGGGAGGGGGAGCGCGTAAAAATCGGTTGTTAAATAATAAATGTTCATCATTGAGTCGAGATTATACTGAAAGCGACCCAACTTCACACGCAGTTACCCCTATGTGTTTGTACACTTTTCTATAGTGCGCTTGCGTCACATACTTACACTGTAGAGCTTGACCAACTGCGTTGCGTATCCACAAAAACATGTAAGAAAGTATTTCGTTTGTCGCCCCTCCTCTCTAGCTCCCTCCCTCCCCGCCCTCCCCCGCCCCCGCGCTTCACTCCCCCGCGCAGCTCGGCTCCATCACACTCCACTCTCTCTTTACATCTTCAATCATCACGCTCGCTGGCTCGAAACTAGTAGGTAGGAAAATCACCAATACTACGTTTACCGATACTAAACTCACGTTTGCGCCCAAATAAAAGTTCAATAAATATCTGCACTAGGAAAACATTTCACCAATACACACACACGGGCGTCATTCATTATTTGTATGCGAGGTTCTTTGTGATTTTCATTGTCGTATATTTTATTTACTATTCTTTGAATACATTG
This sequence comes from Eupristina koningsbergeri, assembly GCA_018907245.1. Lineage (NCBI taxonomy): Eukaryota > Metazoa > Arthropoda > Insecta > Hymenoptera > Agaonidae > Eupristina > Eupristina koningsbergeri. Next base: position 1,262,945 of record JACCHV010000151.1, read on the forward strand.
AGTTTTAGCTAGAAAATGATTTATTAAACCTTGACTTTTGTGATAATATAAAATAAATATTAAAATTTTATACTAATTAATATAATTAAAAACAATTAAATAAAGGAGTAAACACGAATTTTTAAAAAATTGACCAACTAAATTATTTAAAGTATTTTACTGCATAAATTATATTTCAATTTAAAAGCAACTATTAAATATTATTTAATATTCCATCGGAATATTTATTCTCTGAAAAATCTATAAGCGCAGAAAATAATTCTTAATTATTTTATTTAATAATTTATTTCGAGAAAAATATTTCTCGAAATAAATATTTTATCGTCATCATTTATACCATAAAAAATAAAATTTTATTTTAATAATATAAAAATAATGTTTCTGAATATTATAAAACATTTTTTTTAGATAATTATCCTACGCACATTATAAATTGATTGAGATTCATTATACTTGAGTCATATTTTGAAATTATGTAAAGATATTGAATAATATTTTTAAAAATGTGAAAAAAAACTATAAAAATAAAATTAATCAAAAATACACGATTAAATTGATAATTTTAATGTACAATATTTAGACATAGTATTTCCCAGTAACAATAAAATCAAATCGATTTCATTTTTTTATGTACATGTATATTATATATTATACATACATATACACTTTCTATTAAGTGTATAAAATGTCAGTTTTGTCACGTTCTGATTAAATTATAATAAAAATAATAAGAACTAAATTCAGAACATTATTTCTCGTAATTATGATTTATAATATTATAACAACTATCAATATTAATTATAAAACTTTGAATACCGTAAAACTATGTTATTGAATATTGTATTATATTAAAAAAAAAGTAATATTACTTAACTTTAAAAAATAAATCTACGAATAATTGATTTTTTTAATCAATAACCTTATTGCATAAAATTATATAATTAAAGTAACTTGTTTGTTATTAGTCCGCAATCTTATATGATAGATAAAACAATATTATAGCTTATTTAACATATTTTTAAATACTATAAAATATATAATTTTAGAAAATATAACAGACTATAGGGTAAAAAAAATACTTGTAGATATTTTCTACACAGTTTATTACCTAACTAATACAAATTTGTGTCTCTTATAATTAAGATTACGGTTTACTATTTTGAATAATCTGGGTGTTACCGATTTGTTCAAATTATATCATTAATATAAAAGAATATAAAGTTATAAATATAATATTTTAACAATTAGAAATAATAATGATAATAATAATAAAATACTATAAAATTAAAAAAAAATTGAAAAAACATTTTTTACCTTCAAATGGTATTTGTATTATAAATAGGATATTTAAGTAATATAAGCTATTGTTACATAGTGAAATAATCGTAAAAAATTTTTAATACATAAATATATTGATTTCTCGAAAAAATAATGAGAAATGTCGGGTCAAATAAATTCGAATAAATAAATAATAAATTTTATTCTTAAAATTATACATTGTTTAAAAAATAAATGAATAATACTTTTTCAACAGAATATCAATAATTATAAAATTACTTTACAGTTAAATTTTATGAATATTTATTAAAAAAAAATAAAACATAATTTTACTTAATAAGGAACTTTATTTTTATTGACAAATTAAGATTAAATTTTCATTGACATATTATCGATTTATTTTTTCATAGAACATAAATATATGATAATACAATAAACAGTAAATTAATAATTATGAATACGAATGACTAGATACAAAATATGAATGTTATACTGTAAACAGATAAATCGAATCAATAATTATGGATATTATTAATTTTAATAAAATTTTAAAGTTTTTTCGAAATCAATACATGTATAAATGTAATTAAATGAGTATAAAACTACACATTAAAATTTAATTTATGAATTCATTTAATTTTTAATTTATATCTGTTTTTAAAATATTTTCAGGAGATTTTATGAAGCTGAATTATTAAAACAAATTATGAGCTTTACGATTGAATATTTCAGCGGGTGACAAATATATTATTCATATAATTCAGTTTTCATTTTTAAAAAGAAACTTGAAGATAAAATCTAGTTTCTAATATAAGCACTACAAAAAACTATTATTACATCATCAAAGTTAGCATTCTGAAAAATCTTCATTAAATCTTTAGATTATAAATAAATTAAACTCATTCAGAATTTATGAATTCTGTACATTCATACTTTACAAATTTTTCGACTTGAATTATAGTATATAGAAATATATAATATATAACTACACATATGTATAATTATCATTTTGAAACTAAAATTTTTATTATACTATGTACAAAATTAATTGTTTATTTCTTCAAAAAATTAAATTAATCATTTTTCAATATGCATGAAAGACCATAACATAAGTATTTTTAATCCATGTGTAATTTTAAACAAAAAGAAAAACAAATTATTATTAAATTTCAAGAAAAAATATATTAGTAAATAGTATTACATTGATTCTATAATCTATTTAAAAAAAATTTAATTATGAATAATTTTAATTTCACAAATGAGCGATAATAAAAATATTCCAAAATTAATTTGAAGTATGTATACATTAAGTAATACACCATTAAGTTTATTAAAATTTATTTTAAAGGAAGCACATTCAAATTTAATATTTAAACATTAATTTTGCATTAAAACAATAAAATTAAAAGTTTAAAAAATCTTTTTGTTTTTGTTTTTTTATAAATATTGTAATGAAATTGATTCTGATAAAATTTTTATATACTGAGCTCATGTTCAATTTTGAATATTTTAACTTGTTTAAATAGTATACCAATAGATTTCAACCAAATTAGATTAAATTTTTTATCTGTTTAAAAAATATTTATTATTATTTTTTTTTAATAAGACTAGTACATTTCATACATAATTTACAAAATAAGTCGAACATGTTGATTTTACTCATTATTTACATTAAAATAAACAATTACCTTACTTCAAACAAAAATGAAAGGTATAGTTTTGTATAATTAATTTATGCATTCTGCATTGTATAATGCAATAATACTGAACAAAAAATATATACATTATTCTTATATGATACAATTATAACAAATATTTTATTATAATTTACAATTGTTTTTTAAACAAATTATAAAACTCGGCCATACTTTTATAATTGTTGAATAAATATTACAATTTTTTCAATATAAGCAGACTATCTGTTATATTAAATCAAATATTAATATCAAATAAAAATATTTTAAATTAAAAAATAAAAACCCACAATTAGGATATTTATAAAACTTATTTTACAAAATTAATTTATAAATTTTTTTTTTATAATTAGTATTTTATTGATTCAATTAGTTGTAGTTAATTAATGTTTTCTATTAATTTTCTATATGAGATTCTATTTTTAAATGCTATAAAAATTTGCACAATAGTGCTAAAATTTTTTAAAATTAAAATGGCAGTGACATTATAGCACTTTATTGAACCCTACTTATATTATATTAATTGGTAACGGATCTGAAAATTGCAAATTATGAAATATTTGAAGAGCGAAATTAATGTAAAAATATTTTAAATATCCCATTTTTGATTATGAAGACAGGCAGTTTATAAATGCATAATAAAGTGCAAAAAAATGTAAATCTTAAATAATTTTGTGCACATTTTTGCGGATACTTGCAATTGTCGATCCATTTCTTTTACCAATATTTATATTTTTTTATACAATCGTTGCCTAGATCGACTACAATGAGATGTTCATTAGGTAAAATTGCGATTCCTGATGGACGACGCAGCTTTGAATTATAAGAATCAATTTCTGATAGAGTTTCACCACTAAGCTTTAACAGTTGAATTACATTGTGCCCTTTTTCGGAACGAGAAGCTAATATTCTTCCTTCGTTATCAATCGCGATTCCTCCATATCTACCTTTACCTACATTGATAAATTTACTTTAAAATTTGAAATAAAAATAATAATGTATAATTAAAAAGTATTATATTACCTTTTTCTTCAGAATTAATTTCTTCTGTAAAATCACCTTTTGCAGAAAAAACTTGAATACTTGAACCAGCTACTAAAATTTCACCAGTGGGACCAACAGCAACTGAGACTATTAATTTCAACATATTTTTTTTCCCAACCTGAAATATTTATATTAAAATATATTCATAAACATACACACACGCGCGCGCGCGCGCGCACACACACACATAATGAAAAAATAGTTTAAATTTGATAATATACCTGGAAAAGAATTTTCCCATCACAGTCAAATACAAATACACAACATTGTCCATTATCTGCAACCAAAACGTGGCCATAGCTTCTGTCTACAGCTACATCTATGGGTTCCTGAATAAAAATATAAAATTATGAAATTAATAGTAAAATTTAGTCAACACACAAATATATAAAACTTACTTGAAAGGCATTATGTGAAAAAGATCGAATAGTATTACCAACTGTTGTCATTTCTGTTACTGTTTTTGTTCTCCAATTTACAATTACTAACCCTTGTTCAGAAACTGCAATACCTGTACAACTTTGTCCTTCTAGCCCTTCATTATAAATGTGCCTTTGAAATTCAAAGTTATTATCAAGAACCTAAAATGTTCAATAATTATCAATTATTATTGAAAAATATATGCAAGATATATATATATATATATACATATATATATATATATATATTCATAAGAAATAATATTATACAACATACCTTTATTCTTGAATTTCCAGTATCCACAACATATACAATTTCATTGTCATCTACAGCAACAGCAACTGGTTGATGAAATTCATCTTTACCAGATCCTCTACTGCCATAACATTCAATTGGCTCATTGTGTTCAGAAACATTAAAAAATAGAGGATAATCTTTAATAGTTCTTTCAAAAACAGATATTCGTAATGCATAGCGACCAGCTTTTAATGGTCGAAATTTGATTTCATATGTTCCATTTTCAAGATCTGTTATTTCTGTTTCAACATTAGAGCTTTGATTGTGCGATGAATTATCATCAGTTAAAGTTAGTTCTGTTCCAATTGGATCACCTCCTGCATTTCGAGGTTGGCCATGATAATCAACAGTTTCTACTAATACAGTAGCTTGTAATTTTACGACAGCTGGATCTTTCAATTTAGCCTGACATAAACCTGATAAAATATATTATTTAATATATTTAATATTATTTATTTATTTTATATTTTATACATAAAAATAATCTAAAATACCTGGTAATGTTGTACTAGATCTTACTCTTCCAAATGCATTGAGAGCTTGTTCTAAATTTATAAGTGCATCATTATAATTAAATTCTGAAGTAATAAAAGCATTTTCTCTTGGTTCACTAAGTGCTACTGCAGCATCTAGTTGATCAGATAAACTACTAATTCTTTGTGTAATATTTCTTACTTCAACCTTAAAATTATACATTATATATGAATTCTAATCCAATTATATGTATTGTTTTTTTTTAGTTTTGATTAATTACCTGATATTGTAAACCTTCACATTCATGTTCAACTTTATTTTTTTCAGCTTCGATAAGTGCATGTTGTTCTTCAAGAACATGTTTTTTATCTCTAGCTGCTGCAGTAATAGCATCACGTAGTTCAGTTTTTCGCCTTTCAACTTTTTCAATAATGCTATTAAATTCAACATCTACAGCCTCTAGGCATTTTTGTTTTGTAGTATCTAACCTTTGAAGTTCTGCACTTACAGAATCTTGCGCTTGCGTTAACTGAAAAGTAATGGTGTGAATAAATTATTTTTTATAGCAAAAACAATTATATATATATATTTTTATTTTAATAAAATTTACCTTTGATATACACTCATTTGCCTTATATAATAATATTTCTGACATACGTTTTATAGCTATGCTAAATGGAATTATAGTATGTTCAGTACATCCTGGTGATGTACCAGCATGACTTCCTCCAGTACAAACTGTACAAAACACTGTGTCACAAGTTTCACAAAATAACAATTCTTGATTGATGTGTACCGAACATTTTGGTATAACCTCTCTACGTTGTCTTGACATTAAATCTAATAATTGATTAACGAGAAAACTGGGAGGTAATGCTGCAACACCACCTCTTGGAATAGTAATCAATTCTCTGCATATTGGACATCGGAAGGCTCCAGCTTCACGTGTTTGTGAAGCTGCAATTCTGGTGAGACAATGTAAACATACCTATAAATAAATGAAAAGAAAATGTATTTTTTTTGTATTTTAGAATAAACAAATAAAATGTGCACAAAATATCTGGAGCATAAATTTGATTAAATTATGTTATACAAAATAATAAGTATCTTAAATTTTAATATTTAGTTTTTATATGTTTTTAAAACCAAAACAATTAATTTTACTTACTGTATGGGAACATGGTAATAATTTTGGAGTGTGTTCACTGCCATCGTAAACACAAAGACATGTACCACATGTCAAGAAGCTCTCATTAAAGTCTTCATAATTGATGCTTACTGTTTCCACAAGCATTGAGCTCATACTGACCATCCTCTCCCCCAACCGAGTCCTACAACAGATGATCAAAATTTTAAATAAAAAATATTTAAATAATAAAATAAAATTTTTTTTTATTATTATTAAAGATTTAGTTTTATATACATTGTTAAGCATATTTTTTAAAAGTACATATAAGTACATATAATAATTATTTATTAATTTTTGATTATATTATAATATAGGTGTTACATTAAAAATTTTCAAAACATTTTATAACATGAAACCAAACAATATAAATTTATGATAATGGTTAAGTATTTGCTTACACTTGATTTAAAAATTGCATGCATTTTTAAAAATATATCTTGTGTTATTTAACAACTTAATCATTAATTAAAATCATAAGAATTTTATATTTTTTAAAAACTTGATATAAAATTCTGTATTTTATTAAAAACCCAGTTTACGTACATATTTTGGAATGTGAATATTTGCATTCTGTTTATCAGTTGAAAGACTATTAGTTCTTTATTAATCAGTTATCCTCTGGTGCAAAAACACTTTTTTCCCAAATAAACTATCCCAATAATTTCTTCTTTAGCACCTCACTCATAGCAAAAGTTAATTTGCATTTGCATTTCCCTATGTAAATTTTGAAGTGATCAAACGTTATTACTGTTAAAAAGAAGATGCAATGCACATAAATAATAAAGGTACACGGGGATACACACTCAAATGACAACAAAACACTAAGGAATACACAAATGTATTCATGAGATTCATGCAGATGTACATTGAAGGAAAACTTGGAATAAAAATAAGCTCAAGAACAATGGGTTGAACAAAGAGATAAACAAGAGAAAAGGAGGAAGAGCAATGAAGGATAAAGTATCCGAAGATTATTTGCTTGGAAGACGATCGAGCGACGAGCAACGAGCAACGAACAACAAACAACGAACAACGAACAACGAACAACGAACAACGGACAACGGACAACGGACAACGAATGCCGAGTGCGAATTCCGGTGAATTCCCAACTTACTGTATGGCAATGCGCAGTGCTTCCATGACGACGACTAGCTTCTAGACTTGTTGCCAGTTTTGGTATGCAAGTCTGGCGAGCGAGATAAAAGCGAGCAAAGTAGAAGCGAACGGTAGGCGCATAAGAGCAAGCGTGTATCAGCTGTCGAAAGTATTATTGTCCGGAGTGGAAGTGCGGGGAACGACAACGACGCCCGTTACCCGTTGGGTCAGTCGCGGAGGTCGCCAAATCCAGGCGACACTTGCGCGACAAACAGAAAAAAGGAAAGAGAAAAGAGAGAAAAGAGAGAAAAAAAAAAAGGAAAACAAAGATGCTGGACGGAGAATAGACTAGAGACGGTGCGTCGGTCCCTTTCTCTTATCTCCCGGGCTGCTGCTGCTGCTGCTGGTGCTGCTGGTGCGAGCGAGCGACCGAGGGCATTTGGGGATGCTCTGGGCCAATAAACCTTGCCGGTGCAAACCGTAATCAAGACGTCACGGCCATAATCTCCCTTTACGAGTTTAAAGAACTGAAATCCTATTCACTATTATGCACTGGTGCACATGCTACCGCTGCTGCTGGTGGAGGTGGAGGTGGAGGTACTTGTTTTTTAAGGGTATCCTATGACAGGGTGCGAGGCGACGGGAAACCGAAGAACCTGGCTCCGCGACGGGGAAGGCGGTTGGGAATTTTCGAACGAGCCAAGACGCGCACCGACTAATCCCGAGTGTTGAACTAAGCTCGGACCGAGTGTCTACACCACATTCTACGACTATCTTGTTTTCCCCTTCCCCGGGCCTCGTGTGTGAGAGCGAGCGAAAGCAATTTGCTCGATAGACGATAAAAGAGCAGTTCTTCTCTCTGGTGTAATATCCCTGGCTCTGAGACCAAGAAGACGAGCGGTTCTCTCGTCTCTCGTCTCTCTCTCTCTCTCTGTCTCTCTGCTTTCCTCTCTCCTCTCTCTCCTCCTCTCTCCTCTCTCTCCTCCTCCTCCCCCCACCCCTCTTTACACGTGCATCGACGATGGCACGCAAAATAGAGCCGAAACGAGAGCCTCGGCCCGTGTGTTGGTGCGCCAACACAATGACAGGCCGACTCGGGCTTTTGTGTGCGAGCGCGAGCACGCCACGGACTTTTATCTTCCTCCTTTTCTGCTTTACTGTTTGGCGCCTCCTCCCCCGCCCTCCCTTTCTCTCTCTTTCACCCGATCCCGCTTCGCAGCACGCAATCGCACTTTTACTGCACTACGGTTTACTGGAAAGAGAGGAGAGAGCGAGAGTAGGGGAAGGAGGACGAAGAGAGATAAAGAGTGTATGGCGGCTCACGTTTCACAGCTGCGCACACGTTTTTCATGTGCATTAATGTTACGGACATGTTAAACCGTCTGTTATGGGGAGAACAAATATCTCAACTCCCACCGAACCGACCGACGGAGGATTATTTTTACATTTTTTTCCTTGTGCAACTTTTGTTTTTCTTTCTTTCTTTTTTTTTCATTCAGCGAAAGCGGATTGATAAGCCCTACCTACACCTGACTCTCGCCGACACATCTTGTAAATCATCATTTTTTATTTTAAAAAACAAAAAAGTATATTCTAATCAACATCGTATGAGTTACAGTCAATTCGAATCGACATGTCACGATATAATGAAAATATATTTATCATCCATTATCACGGTCTCAACTCTCTAGTTATCAATATCTTCTAATTCTATTAAAAATAATTCTTTATAAAAATCATCCAACAATAGATAATCTTATAATTTTTTTTTCTTCATCAAACTATCATTAATTTGCGCACCAATATTCTAACATTTTTTTCCTTCATTGGCAAATAATCACAGTCATTTTTTCAATTATTAAAATGGTATAAAATTTATTTAAAAACATTTTTAAATTAGAAAAATAAAATTGTTACTTAAAGTTTATAATTAACAATTTGTAAACAACTTTTCAATATTACATGATAATCGTAGTTGATCAACAGCGACAGCAAAAATTACTTATAATTACGTATTATATTAAATTATGATTAAATAAAAATATATTTATTTTATTAAGATATACTGAATCAAATAATAGAGCACTTTTTTGGTTTTTGACAAGTAAACTAATTGGAACAATACAAATACAGAAATCTTTAAAAAAAAATGGAAAATGTTGAAATTAATTAAAGAAACTTAAAATTTTATCGTTTATATTCTTTTGAAATCTGATTTAAGGACATTATTTTACGTGATCATTAATTTGTACGAAATTTCAAGATTCTCCTTTTCTGGTGCGTTATTCGATTTTAGTTTTTTCGACGGTATTAAAAAAATATATACTGTAAAACAGAACCTCTGTATTACATTTTGTAAAAATATTTTACATTATCTAAAATTTGAAGATAAAGATGACCAAAAACGCCCGAACGTTCAAAAGTTGACAGGGTATGGAAAGAACGAGAAACGAGGGGATAAAATTTTTTACATAGAAAAATAGACATGAACTACGTGCAATTTGATATTATTGTTTTAATATTACAATTTTTTTTTTGTTAAAATTGTTTATAAAAAATCATCCGATAAATATTTCAAATATCATTTTAGAAAAAAAGAAACTACACATCTTTTATAGTTTTTCATGTAGTTAGTCTGCTGTACTTGGTGAACGATAAAAAAGTAATCTAACACTTGATCTATGCATGAAATATAATTAAATAATTATAACACAGAATAGTAAAAGGTGCAGAAAGTTAGATAGGAACTGTACAAACAAATAAATAGAAAGATGGATAGACAGAGATTTAATCGAAAGAAAAAAAACTGTAATGATGTTCCATGATTTTTTTTTATTGAAAAAATTATGTATTTGATTTGATAGACATGTTGTTTATGAAATAAAATAAAGTGTGTTAATACGTATCAACAAATGATTGCAAGACGCAATGCATCGTATTTTTAATAAATATATGACATTGCACAATTATAGTATTCAATACTATTCGATATTTGATGTCTATTGTAACTATGTATTTTGCAATCAATTATTTTTATTACCAACAAATATTTAGAACAATATATCTAACTATACATAATATTTAAAGATTATTTTTTAAATATTATTTTTTGCATTAGTACATTTCATTGTTTTTACGGTTAAATAATTTTTACGTATGATAATTATATATAATAATTATATTTATAATAATCATAGAGGACGACAATTGCAATCAAATAGATTATAGCAATAAGTTTTAATAATGAACAATAATTTATCATACACTATGATTTATTATGCTTGTATGGTCATCCGATACATTATTAATATTCAAAGATTAGTTATGCAATCGTCAACTATTTATTGAATACTATTAATATTCTATGAATTCTAGCTTAATAATTGAGGTCTAAATAAAATTTTAAAGATGGAATTAAAATAAAAATATCATAATCAAAAAATAATATCATAGAATAAAAGTTTAAACACTTAAAAACAATCGTAATTTAAAAATATTATTCAATAATATAATTTTTTAAAATATGGAAAATTAGAAATATTTTTTAAAAGTAATTTTAAGAAAATATTGTGCTTAAAACGTATTTCAAAACAAAAAAATGATTTTGTTACAGAATATATAATTTATAATAAAATGAAATTCTTAATTTTACATAAAATTATAATCTTAATGTAAATATCTCAGAAACAATTTTAATGGAATAATAAAAATTTAAATTATTAATATAATTTTATATATTAAAGAAATAATATTTCAAATATTAATTTAAAAGTTAAACTTCATTAAAATCTATTAGAGTACATCGATTTTTTTTTAATTACTATAATGTGAACAATAATTTCTTATTAATATACAAATGCGTCTTTCACAATAATAACACAAATAGTTAAAAAACTATTTAAAAAAATGTTTTAATAATTTATTTCACTTAATATTCAATAAAAAATTTTTATTTATGTTTAATTTCATTTTGAAATATCAGAATTATGTAATGACTATCGATATTATGAATAAATTAATATTTATTAGATATAAAGTAAAAAATACTTATTAAATAAGAAATGTACTACATCTTATATTCTGATTAATTTAATTTTTTAAGCATTTATTACTGTCATTTAATTTATATGAAATTTGATTTGTCTTTTGTGATGTACGTCGCCCTTTGCATATTTAACATCACACATCAATGGCTGGATAGTAAGAGTTAGTCATTTTGCGGATACTTGACATCATATCGAAGAGTCAAAAGGTCAAAGTTCAACATCTCACGAAACAATAAATGCTGCACTTTTGAACCATCATCGACTATTAACGAAAACGTAAAAAATGAATGAGAACGACAAGAATCAAAATTTTTACGAAGGTGTTAAAGCAATGATAGAATGAAATGAGATCTATAAAATTGATGGAATGGAGGACCAGAAGAAAAATTATGAGTTTTCCATGTTTAACTTTTCTTTTATGTTTCTGTGATTGGTAGTTCTGCATTGAATTTTTTATTAAAAGAAGTATATATTTAAAAAATATTATTTTTGTAATATATGCTATATTTCTTTATCTTTTGTGTAATTGAGTAAAACTTGATTTTATCAGTTCACGTTTTTATTATTGATTCTCGTATATTTTTCGGAACAATTATATTTACTTTAAAATACGACAATTAATCTATTTAATATTATTTTTAACGCTTATTATAATACATTTGAATCTAGTAATTTTTAAATTATTGATTTAAAAATAGAAAAAAATTTTTTTTTTTAATTAAAAATTAGATCGTAAGAGGAACGAAAGAATCAAAGTTAATTATAGCAATAAATATTTTAATGACACTAACAATTTGACTAACGAATTAAATATATTAAATTTAATACAATTTTAATAAAATTTAGACGTGCAGTTGATCCTATTATTAAATTTATATAAATCATTAGTCTACAGAAAATTTACGACTATTAAGTATTTATTCGTTCATCATACATGTATATACGAATTTGGTCACAAAATTTCTATATTTGTTTTCAATAGTTTTCTTTTTACCATTTGTTATTTTTAATCAATCTTTTCTGCATTTCCCTTCATTTTTATTACGTATTTTCAATGAAAATGATTGTAAATAAAAACAAGCAAATGTAGGCGCATAGAAATTCGCATTTTGATGTTGTACGTAAAAGTTCCGTGAGACTCGGAAAATAGTACAATGACAATCTTTTTTCCATAAAAATGGACGAGGTACGTAGAAAGAAAAACAATCCTTGGTATTGATATATTTAGTATTTGAAAATGTCGACTGTCTTTCGCCGATTTTTCCATATTCTTTTCTGTGATGTGACAATGAGTTATTGTAGTACTGGACTTATGGCGTTTCGCAAAACTCGAAGCTCTGAATCACCATGAATTACACGCTCCAATAAAAGCGTGTTAATATGTCTGTGTACACTAGCTGACCAGGCAGACGTTGTTCTGCCTTTTAATTTAATTATTTTACAAGTATATGTTTCCATTGTTTATAATTTAATAATATATTTTTTTTTAAGTCAAACTAATTTCATTAATATACTACGTCATTAAAAATTTTAAATATTATATATATATATATATTAAATTGCTTCTCATTATGTGGCTATTAAATAACAATTATAGCAGAAACATCAGTTTCCAAATTTCGATTCTTTTTATGAAATCGATATCTTAATGTATTAAAATATTTATCAATTTTTGTAAGCCATTTTGTATTGCTGTATCGTTCATTGTACGATTTTTTACTGACTTTTACTGACCTAAAATTTATAGGAATTACATAAATTTTACTGGTATTAAGATTCATAATTTAATTGCAGTTTCTAATCAAGATATTTTAATGTATAAACAACGAAATATCAATGAATAAATGTACAATAATTTTTATATTTAATTATTCAATATTGTTTATATAGGGAATGAATATTATTTTAAATGTGCAAATCAGCTGGAATACTTTGGTTCTGCTTCACAGGATTCACCGTAGATCAATTTGCGGATATTCGACACCTCGGGTTAGTGTCTAGATAGTAAGAGTTCATTGTCTTGCAAATACTTCGACTTCGGAAGTATTACAAGGTAAGTTCATTACCTTAACAAATTACAGACGCAATGTTTTACGATCAGGCCATTTAGAAGAGACACTATTAACAAAGATAATAGAAGGTATCAAATAGAAGTATGAACACCAGAACAAGACTGACGCTTGGCACAAAATTCTATAAACGGAAACAAGGATCGTTCAATGTACTTTTCTTTTAGTTTCACTCATTTTTTCTTTTTCGATATTTTTCTGATAGCGGCTGTCTACTTTTGCCATGAATACATTTTCAATAATACCGGGAGGAGTACAATAAACAAATATTTATTTGCGAAATACTTTTTCTATTTTTTTTAAAGTAATAAATGAACGTGACCTAATCTTATTTCTCGTATTTTCATTTATTTCATTAATCCTCGCATGCGATCTAGAACGACTTTATCTGTCTAGACAACGATACAATAATGAAACTCTATTATTATTATTATTATTATTATTATTATTATTATTATTATTATTATTATCATCATCATCATCATCATCATTATTATTATTATTATTATTGTGTTTATTGCAATTTTTATATCTTTTGTAGATAATGAAAATTGGTACATTGGCGGAATTATCGCGCCGATAATCGCGAACATAGCAGAATTGGCTATTACTCAGCTACTCAAGGCACGAGAGAAATGTCAAAGGTACTATTCATCATTCTTTGCAGTAAAAATACGAAATTTATTGTCTGTGGGTCGACGAGACCTAAGAACGAATGGTGGAGAAAAATACATCAACCAATAAAACACAATAATTGAATTCGAGTACGATCCTATAGATTAATATTGTAAAATAATAAAGGAAGTGGTGTAAAAATATAAAAATTACCGTTAGCAAATGAATGTAAATATCTTAGGTAGGAAAAAAAATGACGTAAATGTCATAAAGCAGAGTCGGTTAAAACGGATTAAAAATTTCAGAGGTAAGATAAAAACAATTAAATTTTATACAATCATAAAATAAGTGTACCTATAAATATTGTTATATTCCATAAATAATGTTCAAATAGTAATTAATATTGAACAATTATAGTTTATTGGTCTTAAAATGTTTAATAATAATACGTAATGTACTTTTAGCAATCGATTCAGTATTAAAATTTTGAAATTTATATAAAAATAAAAACATACGACAGCATAAGCTGATCATTAATATTCATGTAGCAATCAAATTATCTGCATAATATATGTCGCACAGCTTTATATTATATACTCTATTTTATTGTAATAAAAAATTATTAGGAAAAGTCCAAAAGTAATATAATTTTACTACAATGTAGTATAAATATAATTGGAAATTTAAGAACTGGTGATTTTTATTCAATACGTAAATTTTTAAAATGATGTAATAATAATATAAGGTTTTATGTTACAAGTGACATTAATTTCTAATATTACATATTCTTTTCATTATTAATAATAATACATATTGTATTACTTTTATAATCCAAAATAATATTTATTTTATTATATTTATATTATTCAATACTTATTTATTACAATAGAATTTTAATTATTAATTATAAAAATTAATTTGTTTATATAGTTAGAAAATTGTATTAATATCTTGTATTTAAATATTGTAAACAATATCAATACGTACAATTATAATTTTTACAATATAATTTAAAAATTTATATTACAATTTTTATATTTTATTTGATAAGATTAATTATTTTTATTAGAATTTATAGATTAGTATTAAATTTTTATTTATAAATTGAATAAGAATGATGTTTTTTATATTAATCTTACTAATAAATATAACTTATTGTAGTTATAATTATATATTTTTTATTTAGTTTCTATAAAAATAATCAATAGTAATAATGACTATTAACCCTAATTTATTTTTTACATCTGCAATTATCGATCGCAACTTTCTATATGATGATCTTGAATAATCCGACGAGTCAAAATATACACTACACGTACTTATAAATTTCAAAATATTTTATTATTTAAGCCCTTAATATGTTTAACCCAAAACACTCAATAATCATTAGATACCTAGTTATCTCTCAAACAATTTTTAAAATAATCAATAGATTTAAAACATTATACTTGAAAAAATAAGAATGTTTAAATAAACAGATGTTTGTTAATTGTTTGTAAATTATTTTTTATTACAGATCATCATTTAGATTATCAATGCTTCAGATTAATAATATAAAAGTTATAATATAATACAAATCATCGTTTTGAAAATTATTATAAGATAAAATAATAATCGATACTCTGGGCCATGTAAATTAAAGGCAATATAAAATTTTTTTAAATATAAAAATATATAACCGTAATGAACGTATAGCAATCGGTATATTTTGGTTTCAATTAATAGTTGATTTAATTTAATTGATAGTTGGTCCGCTAACATATTTTTTCATCAATAATGAAGAGACAAGCACACATGCTGACTTGACACAAGTGACATTTTAATCTAAATGCGATTGCTTAATGATGGCTTAATAGTGCTCAACCAAATAAATAACCGAAATCTACTGTTGAAGTTGTATAAACAATTGCACGTTCTAAGGCGATTGCATGGTAACTTTTAATAAGAGATATCCGCAGATAAGTTTAAGCTACACAGATCATATTTTTATCTATGCTTAGACGGCGGATGCTTAGTAATTTGATTTTTTTTCCATAGATGTTATAATGCAAATTGTTTTTTTTTAAATATTCGTGCAGTTGAAATTCTGTAGTTATTTTAAAATATGAAAAGAATAAATTTTAAATTTCTTATACATTTTCTTCAAAATTTTATTTCATAATAATTTAATGCTTGAATAAAAAATAATATTTAAAGTATTATTTAAAATGTAAATTTGGTAAGAGTATTTTCGATATAGGTCATTATAAATGTGAAAATCAATTGCATATTTTTTTACATGTTTTTATTGAATTTAATATACACATCAAATTTCTATATGAAACTAATCTAAATAAAAATAATAATTTTTTAGTTTCAACTATCTTCAACGATATTAATAGTAAAATCGGTACTGGTTAATACTAAAAAAGACTACTTTATAACAAAATACTAAGCCTTAAGTTGAACTGTTTTATACACCAAAAGAGCAATATTGTTTATATTATAATTGATAGATTTATAAAATAATTTAATACTCAAACACACACAAAAAAAAAAAAAAAAAATATTCATAAAATATAAAAGTTTTTTAATACTAACAATTTTTTCTCTAAATTTAATGATGGTCACAGTAACATTAGTTTAAAACAAATAAATTACCATAACCCAATTCACATATTTATTAATAATATCACATATGGCCATCTTCTACGCTACATCGATAAATTTTTTATCATTGTCTCACATTTTTGGAAAAATATTATATTAGTACAATATTACTTATTATAAAGAATTAAATTTTATTGTAAAATAAGTTAGTTCTAATAAATGTGATTTTTGATAATAATAAGTATATGATATAAATAAACCAAAGAGTACAGCTTATAATTGTCTGTTTAGTATTGTTTGCATTTACAAAACGCGATACGCGTAGATTTAAAAGTTTGGCAACCGTATTGTATACATTACATTTTTCTGTTACTTTTTAAATGTAATATTTCGTTTTTATATAATATTTAAAAGTTTTTTATATTTTTTTAATAAAGTTCTGAGTTTGTGTTTTTTTTTATTATTTTTAATCATATGAAATTTCATTTTTTTAATTTATAATAAAAAAAATCCATTTTATGTAATTGAATAACAAATCTTATTTAAAAAAAAAGCATACAAAATTATAAACGTGTATAATATTTTTATTCACTTATTCATTATTTATGTTTTTAGCAATAAAATTAAACTGATAGGAAGACGCCCAACTTTCTACCAATTTAACGTCATATATTACAGCATAATTTAAGGGGCACAGTCACCTAGACCACATGCAAAGATAGAGATTTCGAGGAAAAAAGTGAGATCCGTTAAAAATAGATACGTGTTCGTTGAAAAATGCGACAGAGAAGAAAATCTATGAGTGTATGATGTACTCTGAGTGCTCTTCTTTCCTGGTTTTTCTTGTCTTTTATCGTCTCTATGCTCTCCTACTGTGTTTTACTCGAATAATTTTTTTTACTTTTATTTCTAGCTAATCTTTTTATATCTAAGGTTTCCTGATTTTTTTTCAACAACTTCCTGTTTCCTTTTATATTATTTGGTATCATCACCCAAATAGTTTCTATTATAGTATTTTGAATTTGTGGTTTACGAATATTTGTTCATTTAATTTCAGATAGTATTACAGAATATAACTTTAATGCATTAAACGTAACACTATTTATAATATCATTTTGATTTCTAATATTTTATTCAAATTTTTTTTTTTCAAACAAATACAAAATACAAAAACAAAATACAAAAATTACCTTAATATAAAATTCTGTGAAAAAAACACTTGTAGTCACCGAGCTATATTACATTTTTATATTATATTTTTAAATCATAAAATATTTCAGTTGCATGGAATTTATAGTTTTATTTATTATCGAAATATTTAATACCAAAATCAAGTTATATATTAACTTAAACTTTTTCCAAAATTTTTTTAAAATAAACTAAAAAAAAAATTAATGAAAACTAATTACTTAATAAACATTAATAATGATTATTATGTCAGAAATTAAATGTTAGAAATTTCCGAAATTGTAACATAAAGTTCTTGACTGTATTTTAAATCATTATAACACCTGTCTTGTTAATTATTAACATCATTAGAAAATTTTTTAATTTTTTTATGTATATTTAAGATAAAATTTAATATGTAGGATAAAATAAGGAAAAATTTCGCGTAGAATATTATAAATATAGTTAATTTTCGTATATTGTATTATTGTATCACTACACTGTAAAATTAAATGTTACTCTTTTTATATTGGTTAACGGAGGGAAAGTTGCTGTATAGTTTATAATTCATTTTGATTATTAACGCATACTAATTTTTTGTATCAAAAATTCCTTTTTTATTAGGTTTATGAAAAGCACTTTAATCAAAAATTTAGTCGCTGGACTTTTCTACTCTTTCTTTCAAGATTATATCTCGTTAGAATGTCATAAATCTACAAGTGAAGCAGGCAAATTTTGAGATAACTGATTATATTTTTGGATGAAATTCATTGTTTAAAAACAAAATTAAACAATAAAAATTATCATAGAATTAAGTAAATTTTATAAGAATCAATATGTATTTTTCTAATAAAATTGATAAATTAAAATATTTTAAATTATATAAATAAATATTTAATAAAATAATAATTTAAAAAAAAAAAAATACGTCACATAATATTTTTATTCAATTTCCTTGATCAATTATATTATGTTTGTATAACAAATTTAATAGCTTTCTTTTCATTACTTAATGAAAGCACTAGTACCTTTAAATATTCTATTTAAATCAATTACGCTTCCAAATGAATAATTTAAATTACTTATTTCTTTCTTTTAATTATAATATTTTTTGTTTCATTAAGATGATTATTGTACAGATTATTTTTTTAGTATAAATAATTTATGAAAATAAAGTTTAATAAAAATAACTTTCACAATTTTATCAAAATTGTAAATAGTTAATAAATTTTATAAATTTTATGCTATAAATAAAAAATTTCTGTAAAAAAAATGAAAAAAGTATATTATAACAAAATAGATATATTTTCTTTAATATTGAACAAATATATATTGAAAAGGCAATTGTGGAACAACGTGATTGTTAAATAGGTTTGTAATACTTAGCAACGTTTCATCATTTATTATTAAAGTTAATGCTGATTGTTGCTTTCGAAAAGTGTAAAATTTGCACTACGAGTTTCGAATCATATTAAATTTTAAACAGACACACAAAAAGAAATTGTTTAATCTTTTATTATAAATGATATAGACTTTTTGTAATTAATTTTTTTATTTTATTAATTACAAAATTTTTTAAACAGTTTTAGAATTTTATTCCATATTTTAAATAGTATGTTATTGTGATATGAAATAATACGGACATTTTTAATATGAACTATATATATATATATATATATAGTTTTTGTTGAATATCTTTTTTATATATACTAAAATTTTAACGATTAATAATATCAAACTTTTTAAATTATTAAGTAAATTGATATACTTAAATTATTTAAATAATTTAATTTTAGAGAATAAAGATAAAAATTAATGATCTGTAAAGCTCCAGTGTTATTAAATGAAAGGCAAAACATGTATTAATAAATTATAGAGGAGAATATCAAAGTTATGAAAATGATAAATGATACTATTCATTATCCTAAAGTTTATTATAACAATTTTAGAATATCTGTATTTTTGGAACTGATTAATATTTGAAATCTGTACATATGAATTTTGAGTTATCCATTAATGTAAATATTTAGTTTATTTAGTTATCTGTATCACTAAAAAGAAGACATGCAAACAAACCACAAAACCTTAACATATTTACTTTAATATAAGATTAAGCTTAAAATTTTAGTAATATCTTCTACTTGGAAATATTTTTATCGTAATCTCCTAAATATTTTAAATGAATAGAGGTATACAAAGATAGAGGGAGTGCAAAGTTTGATTATGTTAAACCAAAACTTGTTATATCTGAATATAATTAACGCCAACATTATTACTTTTAAAATATAATTTAATTTGTTTATTATTTAAAATAATAATATTAATTTATTATAAATTTGTATTTATAATAATTATTGATAATTAAAATTTTGTTATAAGTTATTTTAGTTTAATTTCATTTATCATTTAATAAGATTTTCATTAAAATATATTAATAAAATATCATTAATTATATAGTTCAATTTTCTCATTACAAGCATAAATAATTAATTAAAATCTATCATAATCATAAATAAGATTATAATAATAATAAGATCATAATAATCATAATTTACTATATACTATAATAATATTCTATATTACTGTTATAATGTTATTAATATTTTTATAATAATTTTTGATGAAAGTGTAATTAAATACGAAAATTAAGAGTAATATTTATTTATTTTCAAACTTGATATTGTAATTAAAAAACTTAATATTGTGTAAAAAAAATTAATTTGTGATAAAAATCTTATCGTATTATATACATTAGGTTCTTTACCAACATACAAGTTCTTTATTTATTTCAATTATAATATAAAAAACTTTGAAATTTTAATTGACAGTTAAGGCGCCAAAATTTAATCGATAATTTTAATAATTAATTAATTTTATATTGTAATAATTTTCAAAATGTACAATAATATAGATATGACGAAATCTTTTTTTGATCTTGTATAGTTAATTAGCTTAGTATATTTAATAAGTATGTAAATTACTTTTAGTATTTTCTATGAATTTATTTTATGTAGACATGCTCTTTAATCAATAGTTAAGCATTAAAAACATTATTCCATGAATTTGAAACACTCCAATTTTATATTTGTTTACTTATTTAGCAAATATTACAGTAGAATAATATTTGATAAAACATGTTGATAAATATTGAAAAATGTAAAAAAAAGGAAGTTTTATTTTTATCAAATGATATAATTATGTATAGATTTTAAATTATTAAGAATTATTGTTTCTATAATTGTTTTTAACATGCAAAAAATGTACTATAACATAATTTTTATTATTTATACAATACTATATATATATTTTACATTATTATTTTTTAAAATTATAAGTTTTTTTAAATATAAATTTATTATTATTATTGTTAAAAAATTATAAATTTTTTTTATTAAAAATTAAAAATCTTATTTTTTTTTTCTACATTTTGACAAGTTAAATAGCGTAATTTTAACAGTATATTAAGATAATTTTATAGGTTATTAATGTTATAAATGCTTATTAATGATTTTTATGTTTGTATTACTTGTGGTTATCTTACTATTATTTATTTTATTCGAATAAATTTTTTTAATATTCATATTTTAAATATATTTACTAAGAATAGCTGGTGAGCTTTATAAAATTTTTTTTATAAATGCAGTCATTGTATTTTGATATTGTTTTAATAAAATAAAAAAGATTTTAAACAGATTTCTATCTGTAAGATTTGAACCACAATATTAAAGAAATATAAACTGTAAAATATTTCAAATGGATATATCGTTATTGGTTTGCATTGCATTTTTAATATGTGTATTTACTAATTCAAGATAAATTCATATAATTTTTAAATTATTTCCATGAAGTTACAATTAAAAACTGATAAAATTATAAAACATGTCAAAGAATAAAGAATAAAAAAATAAAGAGTTATTTTCCATTGCATTATTAATGGTAAACAATAGGTCGTTAAAAATGTAGTTCAAGCAAAACTTGTAAAATGCAACCATCGATAAGGGTTGTTGATTTGAAAAAAATTTTTATTGCAAATAAAGTGAAAATTGAAATTGAGTTATACAAAATGTCAGAGAAGCAAGATCCTTGTTAATTTTATTTGAGCTTGCACGGAATAAGATATTTGTTAATCTGCCGAAAAAATAAACAATATTTATTTGGTGAATTTATGAGTTCATTTGTAAGATCATTGAAAGAATCGCCACTTTTTAACTACAATTGAAATGAAATGAATCAGAAAGGGTATTTTATTAAAAAAGAAATTTGACGCATGAATAAAATAGATTTGGATTGTAAACTCACAAAAGTGGACAGCAGCTCATGAAGCCGCGGAGCTCGGCGGCGAAAGCTCGATGCTGATTTTCGGGGTTTCCCGAGTTTCCCGAGTTTCCGGAGTTTTCCGCGTTTTGGATGCAAGTGCCTCGCGACTCCCAGTTCAGAGCTCGCGTGGGAAAATGTTGGTCGCCGAGAGAAATAGGGTAACGCGCGTCATAACTGGATCGTGCATTACCCCCGATTGACTCGACGATTCTTCAACTGCTCGTGCACCACATTATCGGGAGGCGCGAGTGGATGGCACTTGGGAATAAGTGCTAAGTGCGTCCTCCTCTGGGTGAAGCATGCTCGACGTAATTGCTCCCGCGATACAGTTTAAAGCCGCACACCCGAGTCTATGAGTTTGCCCTTTGCGGTGCTCATTGGTGGAGTGTGCGTGCGTGCGTGCGTGCCTCGGAGGAGGAGGAGGAGGAGGAGGAGGAAGCGAGTGCGCAAGGTGGAGGGTAGTGGCACCCGAGGACGACTCCGAATGTGTATCGATTTGGCATGGGGCAGGTGCGCTCGCGACAGCTGAGGGCACCGCGGCTCGCCGACCGGGCCTTTCGCGTCCCGACCGGGTGGACGAGGCTCGCACCCCCGAGCGCGCGCGCAGCGGAGCCGAGGGATCCGGGTCACGACGACTCGTCGTCGAGGCTTGCACCGGAGTTACGAGGGGCCGAGGGTCTACGCACCACTGCCCCCCACAACCTCCGCACGGCGCAGTCCTGTTCTCTTCTGTCCTGCGCACCGAGGTTAGAGCCGGTGCGCAGGCGCCTTCTTACCTTAATCCCACTCCGTCCCCGCCGTCTACACCAGCCTTCGGTATTCTATTTATTAAATCTCATCCACCCGCTTCGTCATATGCACCCACGGGTCATCGCCCACCATGGATTTCACTCTCCAGGAACTTTAATTAATTGTCAATTAGCCGTCTCCTCGTCGATCCGAAAATCGGCTTCTCTTGAGTTCGGGACACCGGAGCTCCTCCAAAGGTTCAAACCCAACAACAACCCAGGCTGACTAAAATAGACCAAAGATAGCACTCATTCGTTCTGTTTATATATTTACTAGCTCCTTTACCTACTCTTGGAGAAACCGAAATTCCCTTCAAGTACAAGTAAAAATACAACTTTTGCCTCTGGATATCAAAGCCAACGATCAAAAATTTTTTTAAACAATAACAATGTTTAATGGAAGAATTTCAAAGTCCAGAAATTACAAGTATAATAACCAAAAGAAAAAATGTCACTAAACTTGCACTTCTACTATTTCATTTAATTGTTGCTGGAAAAAATATTCACAACAGCAATTGACAAAATAATTTTTTAAACTTAGGAAATAGCGGTAGAGAAAGAATTTGAAAATTGAGAATATAAATAAATAAGTTATTCTAGTTAGATATCAATTAGCTCCTTTATATATTTTTGGAAATTAAAAATATAATTTTTTTTTATTTCGATTAACATAACACATCAAATGATTGAAACATTGAAAAATTAATAGTGCACAGGAGTGCAAAAATTTTGGTAAATCATTCCAATTTTATTCTTGGACCAACAAAATTTACAATTTTTAGATAATGTTCATGACATGGATTAGTAATTTCTCCCCCGAATAAAATTTTATTTTCAGACATCTCTATTATCTAAAATCTTAAAATTTAAATAAATAATAGTTGTTCTTCAGATGGCTAATTATAGGAATTTTAATTATAATTTTATTTTATTGCTCCTTGTGATCAAAAGTATTGATAATAAAGGCTTGAAAAGTAAGAAATATTTTTGGTTTAACATCAGACAGAAAGAGAATAATAATATGCAAAGGCTAATGTAAAATTAAAATGCGAGTCACGAAAGACAAGTCGGTGGAGTTTTATGTGAGTGGCATTCTTTTGAAAGGAAGTAACATTTGTAGACGTGAGACGTTTATCTAGTACAAAACTCGACTGAATTCGTGAATTCGTGAATTCGTGAATTCAAGGTTTCGGAAAGGTTTTTCACTAACTACACTCATTTTCGAAACAATTACAATTTTAATTGTAACCAATAAGTACAATTTCACCATTATTTCGCAATACGATATAAAGTGATATTTATTTTGTTTTAAAATTCATGGCGTGCATAAAAATATTTATCAAAATATTTTTAAATTTTGTAAAATGAATACTTGCATACCTATATATAATATAGATTTATAAGTAAGCAATTATTAATCTATTATATGTACATAGTGTATCATTCTGTATGTACTAGCGTTTTCAGTTTTAAATAGGCATGCCAACTGCATGTGTCATGAAAATGAATAATATCTATGTATATTATTTATAAATAAAATTTTGATTTTTTTTTTAATGAGAAAAATTTATATTTTAGAGAAATCAGTATTCAAGAATATATATATAAATTACGTGCACGCACAATATCTACAGAGATACAAATAAAAAAATTTTTTTTTCTGCTATATAATTAGTATATAAATGTCAGGTATAGGTATGAAAAATAGTATTTTTTTTTTTTTTTTCTAAAATTTTATATACATCAAAATATTTAAATATACATTGATATTTGAAATTATAAAGTAAACACTTTATAAAATTTAGTTTCCCACATATAAACATTTTTCATATTCAGTATTCAATTTGAAATTGATTTTTTTATTCATGGATTGATTATGCAAATTTCAGTCATTTCTTCTTTTGATAAGTAAAGTTTTTGTGTTCAGTTGTGAAAAAACACGAGTGAAGTGGTAAATTTTATTGAATTAATTTGTTTTCAAAAGTAATATATAAAACTTGTTATTTAAATTGTAATTTTAAATTGGAATAACAAGATTCGATTTAACAAATATATTTAAAAAATGAGATTATTTTTATTTTTTAATATCAAAAATTAAATATTATCTTTTTTTTTTATTATTCTCAAAAACATATATACACCTTATATATAAATATTTATAAAGTGTATTTTTCTTATAAACATATTAGGATAATTTTTTCTTTCTTTTATAATAATTATAATGTTCCTAAATTACTCTTCATTTTCCTCTAGTTATAATTGCGTATTTATAAAGAATTATATAAACTATTTACACTGAAATTAATATGTTAGTTATATTAATATACTGCAATAAATATATTAATTAAAAAATATATAATTACAGACATAAATATACAATACTTAATTTTCACTAGATTCTCGAAACAACAAAAAAAGGAATTAAAATTATTATTTATCTTGTATGATGCTTGTTTGTAATATATTTTGAATAGAAATGAAATTTAATAATATTAAATGTACGTTTTAATTGTTTTTATCGCTTCAATTGATTTTTTTTAGACATTATTTTTAATATATATACAACTATATAATATTACTTATAAGTAAACTAAATGTAAAATTATTTTAAATCAAATGCTAACTTTCAGTAATAATTTCATAAAATCAATAATTTTTAATAAGTTTGAAACTAATATTAAATTAATCTTTTATAAAAAAACGAGTTATAAATACACTATTATTTAATATTATTTTATACAATTGTAAATTTTAATTTGATTTCAATATATTAATATAAAGAAATTTATCATTTATCATTTTATATGAAAGGATTTGCGAATACTAAACATTAATATATTATAGTACTATTATTAATAACCTATTTTTAAATGGTCAAACATATCTTAAAATTAAAAGTTCTTCGTAGATATAATATTAGGAGATATTTTTTTTTACAATGAAATAAATATATTTATAATGGAGTTGAATAAAAAATTTATTGCAGTATTGAAAAACATGAAGTTTTTTATGTATTACGTATTATTTAATGATGATTAAATATTCATTTTATTGCAAATTTTTTTTTGATAATTAAATTTTTCAATTATAATATTTGTTTTTAATTTTTCCTTTGTAACGTGTTCATTTTTAAATGAAGAAAAACAAATTAAAAAAATTGCGTAATTATTTGGAAAAACTATTTAAAAATTATTATTATTTTTAATTATTATAATTTATTTTTTCAAAGCAATTATTTTCCATCAATTATTTATAATTTATTACTCTAAAATTTTATATTACATAAATAAAATTTTTCCTTTTAATCAATACATATAATTTTTCCTTTTTTTTATAATTACTTAAAAATATTATAATACTAGTAAATCATAATTCGAAATAAAGAATAAAATAAATTAGGTCTTTAAAAATGTTTATAATAAATTTTAATATAAATGTAGAACAAATTTTAATTAAAAAATACTTTAATAAAATAAAGTAATACATTTATATTTTAAAAAGGTTTTTCTACTATAGATCTTATGTATATTATTTTCTTTACTTAAATTAGATAATGAAATAAAATATAAATCATTTTACATCCATTTCTTTACAATGTACAAGTAGTGATGAATTATTAATTGTTGATTAGTATGAAATTACTTTGAATATTTGCAACATTTTATCCTTATATCATTCAAGATGAGTTTGCAAGTATTGTGTTTAATTATCTTTATATGTAAAATCTTTATTGTAGATCTAAAAAAATGTATTTTTTTCAAAACTATTAAAAAAAATAATTAATTACCATTTTGTTTCATAGTTAATGTAGAAAACAATTTTTTTTTACTATTTTTATAATAACCTGATTGTTGTTTTTGATTATTTTAAAGTAATTTTTTTTAAAAAAAATATTTTATTCTTCGGTTCTATATGCTTTATTACTTTTATACGCATTGTACATCAATAATTATTTTAAATCGTTTTGCCAATGTCATGAAAAGCTAAATTACAGTTATTACTTGTAAAACAAATAGACTTCTACTGAATAGAAATTTAAATACTTTTATAAATAATATGCTTTTTTTTTTAAATAACTGAAGAAAATTTGAGCTAGTAAATGAACAACGACAATCATTTGTTTTTAAATCTTCTTAAGAATAATGATTGCGATTTTATGTTATAATCTGATTAAATTTTTTTTTATTATTATTCTTTATGCTATCAAAAAATATAATTTTTAGTAATATGAGTACACTGTATTTTTTAATTAATAATATTCATAAGACATACTTGATGAATTGAAATCTGTATTATAATCTAAATCAGTCATATTATCTTCATCTTTATACTTTAAATCTAAATCTCCAATCTATCTAATAAAAAAATATTAAGTCTTAGTTTTATTTATAAACTTATAAATATTTTAATTAAATATAACAAAATGAAATATTTCTATCTGCTACATCATCAGAAATTAAAATTAATTCGTTCAAATAAAATTTTAAGTAATTATAATTATTTTTATATTATGTATAACATTTTTATTTTTTAAAAATATATTATTTGGATAAAAAAAGTTTTGTTATTTATCATGCATGCTAGAATCTTTATACAATGTAAATTAAAATTTTAATGAGCTACCATTCTTATAATGCATATAAACTTGTAAGTTTATTAAACTATTTATTTTTATATTTTTAACTAAAACATATATTTATTTATTTATGGAATAGTATAATAATCAATAAATTGAACCTAGTAATATAAAATGTAACTATAAATCGTAATATTCTAATAAAAATCTATTCTAACAATTTTAATTTATTCAAAATATTTTAATATTAAGGTATTTACACAAAACATAATAATAGAAGTTTTAATCTAATGACTTTGTGCTAATTTTAAATTAGTTCTTTGAAAATTAGCCTTTTAATCAAAATCTAAGACATATTTTTTTTAACCTTATTAGTGTTATTATTATTATTTAATCTTATAATAATTATACAATAAATTTTATAGAAAAAGTACTCCTGAGAAGTTAAATTCCAGAATGAATATTATGTAATGCACTATAAAGCAATGCAATGTAATGCAACTTCTTATGAATATATAATATTATAAATACTAATAAATATTAATACATGCGTTTCATAAATAAATTACAATTACAATAAATTCACTTGGATTTACAGAATTTTAAATAGATCATGCTAACATTTAGATAGAAGAAAGTTAAAGTTATTATTAAAAAATAATTTTTTTAAGGATTTTGAATAATTTAAAAGTTAAAATCTATACTAATGTATTTTCGTTGATTTTTTTATTCACTGCAACACATAGAAAAACAAAAAATTAGACAAACTAATTATAAATTTTTTAAATACAACAAATATTATTATTATTAAACGTATAGGGGAATAATTTCTTAAAGAAATGTGTTTATCTTTATATATATTTAAACTGTACAGATATAATTAAGTATTTAGAACTAAGGAAATTTTTTATAAAAAAGTTTTAACAAAAAAAAATCAAATTGATATTTGTTACATTTTTTCAAATTGATTTTCTACAGGTATCATAAACGATCGTACGTCTATGATACCTATAGAAGTGATATCACAAATTATTTTTACGTAATTATAATTACATGGATAATTTTTTTGTTATTGCTTCCATGGTAGAAATAAAGTTTTTTTTTATATTTATTGTAAATAGATACCTGTATACAAAATTAGTGTTCTATATATGCCGTATTTTAAGATAAAATTTTATCTTAGCTAACAATTTAATAACTATTGTACCAGAATATTGAATTATATTTATAGTTTAAATAACATCAAATTTTTATTTACAAAAATTATGATTTCCAACAGTATAATATATATCCTTATAATTTTAATTTTTGTCAAACAAATATGCATTTAAGTAGTGATAATTAAATTTTAATGACTTATTTTTAATGATTATAATATATTTTTTACTTACAATATTACAATAAAAACAAATCTAATTTATATTTAAAAAAATTTTTATAAAAGCTATAAAAATTATTAATAAATTAAGAAAATTTACTATGTATATTGATTGTATTAAATGAGTAATGAACTCTTGAATTATAGTACACAGTGAATGCAATTCTCCAGTGTTATTGCAAATTGAAGAATCATGAAAAAATCTTGTTATTTGTATATTCATTTATATTATCGATAATAATTTATTGAAATTTAAGGTTTTATTCTCTTATTAATTAAAATAAAATTTTAATGATGTTAGATCACAGTAATCTAAATATTTTAAAAATAACTGTACATAAAAATAATTTTACTAAGTACTTGAATGTATAATTCTTGTACAATTTAATATTATGGATTAATAACATGTAACAAACGGATATGTGTGTGGCAATAGCTGAAATAAAATAAATAAATAAAGAATACTTAAAAATTTAACAGTAAATTATACCTGGAAAAATCTACCTATAAGATTAAATGAAAACTATTGTTACACTCCGAGTACATGTTTCTAATGAAATATTTTCTGATTGTAATTATTGCCATGTAACCTCGTTCACACGAAATAATTAATGCAATAATAATTAAAATGCCATCAATGTGTACAAAAGACCAAATAAAAAAAATAATTACCTTTCCAATGATCCCTAATTAATTAATTAGCTATTATAAAAGAAACAATGATATTAAGTCATCTAAACATATGTTTAGTAATTAATTTTTTAGTGAAGTTATAATTATATTATTTTTAAAGTAATTTCAATATATTTAATCACAGTTAAGAATTATGCACTCAGTGGAATAAAATACAATATACTTTATGGAAAAAAAAAATTAAAACAACTTTTTGATAAAATTCAAATTTTTAATAGTTTTCTGTACATGTTATTGTTATATATTATAGAAAAATATATAATCTGTACTTTTTTTCTTAAGAACCATTATATATTTTTATTTCGGCAATGATAATATTTTTTAATTCTCTTTGTTACAATGTTCTTTTATCCAGTCTACATAACTGTAGACTCGAGTAAAAACATCTGGTTTTCCTTTAGCACAAGGTGTTCCCCAAGATACTACGCCAATTTGTTCGCCATCTGCTACTAGTGGTCCACCTGAGTCACCCTACATTGATAAATTTAATATGTTTTAAATCAAATTATTAAAATTGTTTATTTTATTTAAAAAATGTTATATGTATTGAACCATAGTTTGTACATGAGTTGGATTATATATTGACTTAAAACATCTATTTTTATAATTGTGTTAGTACTAAATTCACTTCAAAAAATAGAATTTTCAGTTTATTCTCGAGGAAGACGGAGATGTCTTAATACATTATTCTATTTGTGATGTGAACTACGAGGTAAGTGTTATGTGCTTAGAAATACTAAAATTTATTGACTTGACTGTATAACACAAAAAGTTTTATGTGATTTATTGAGATCAAAAATAGATGAAAAGAGAGTGCATTCATTTTATATTGGATAATGTTTTACGTATTTATATATTATATATCATATATATATATCTATATTAAATCAATATTTGATGTACTATAATTTATTCTTATATGATTTTTATTATCTATTATGTTCATTATTCTTAATATTATTATGTAAATTATGTTATTAAAATAATTACGCAATACATATAGAATTCTATAAATATTGTCACCAAAAAACTTTTTTTTATGATACAAACTTTGTTCATAAAAAAATCTGCTTGATTTGACCTTAATTGTTATTAGCATTCAGAATAATTTTCCCTATATTTATTTTATACGAATATTTTATTATTTATTATATGAACCGAAAATTAGATTAAAATATTATAAATGTTTTTAAATATTAAAAAATAATAATTCTGATATAAAACTTTTTTTTTAAATAAGTTTATCTTTTAAATAAAAATATGAGTGAAAGTATTCTTTCTAAATAGTATTAATATATTGTTAAAAATGGTATTTACAAGTTTTAGAACTGTATGTTTTGATTTTTGGTCAAAAAACAGTAATCGGTAGTAAAAATCACTCAGTACACCGATGATAACACAACAACGTCAATGACGGTAATTTGTAAAACCATTATGCTTTCATTGAGGCTATAAAGTAACAAAAGATGAAAAGTAGATTCAAATTACATTTGATTATGTTTACAAAAAACCTTTTTTTACGCAAGACCTGTTTTTGTAATCTTTATAGCAGGTATTGTTATTTTTTATACTACTTATTCTTAATTAGCAAACAACTTAAGATAAAAACATCATACCGAACAATTGTTAATTAATGCTTATTATTAAATATTTAGCGACAATTTGTATTTATTGCAATAAAAATATCTTGTTAACAAAACAAATACTTTAATATTTTTATTGGTGTTTTAATTAATAATGAATAAGGATATTTGAAAAGCAGAGGTTTTAAGGCCCTTCATTTTTTATTTTATGAAGAAACACGAATAATTGTTTAATTAAATAAAAAGTTTTTATATGTTATTAATTATAAATTAAAAAAAAATAATCTGAAAAATAATATATTTTCTTATTTGACAAAATTAATTTTAAAGTACAGTATTAGCTTCATACACTATTAAACTTATTAAAGAAAAAAAGTTTGAGTGTACTGAATTTAACAAAAATGTCAAATATATGTAATAAATTATACAATTAAATGAGTTAATTTAATTCTTCTACTATTAAAATAATAGAATAAAATAAAAATTAATAACTATTTAATAATTAGCTAATAATATGATAATTATTTTTACTTCAATTTTTTTCAGTAAAATCTAGCAAATACAGTAATCAATTAAAAATATTATTTGATATTTATTAATTTAGAAATTAAAACAATTAAAAAACTAAAATCTTTACGATGAAAAAATAATCATCGATAAAGGTTCTTTAATGGTAATTAACAAATTATTATTTATTATTTCTATATGTGAAATGTACATTGTGTGAAATTAAAATATCGTGAAATATTTAACAGATATTTTTATACATTTGGAACACGATTTTTTTTTAAATTTTTCTAGTTATTGACAAGAGATTATTAATAAATTACAAATATTTCATTTAATATAAATTTATTTTTTCTATTTATTATACTTTTGTTCTATTTTATTTGTAATAAAATAAGTACTTACATGACAAGCTCCTTCACCCTTTTTGGACAAAGTACAGATGTTTTTATTTGTTACACGAAAGCTCGTATTCAAACATTCGTCTTGATCAATTACATTCAATGTGATGTGTTGTAATTCATTTGGTGGTTTTCCCGGATACTATAATAATACCAAAATTTTATGAAGAATATAAGTGTAAAAATATTTGAATCGCAAACTAAAAATAAGTAATTATATTAAATGAAATAAAAGAAAAATGAATTATAAAGCTAAGAAACATATTAATAAAACTCAGAAGCTATTTTGTATTATAAAAGATTAGAATAAATAATTGAAACAAAATATTAAAGGCAAAAAAATTGAAATTGTTATTAATAAAATTGATGTATAATTTTTATCTGACGAAAAGGAAAAGAAATTGATGGAGAAGAAGGTTACACAATTTTTTTAAATTTGTTAAATTAATATTTTAAAATAAATTATTCAGTTATCTTATTTTAATTTCACAATTATTTAAGTTTTAATCTATATAGTGATTGTTGGGATAAATTTTGTCAAAATTATTTTGAAAAAAAAAAAAAAAAAATTTTTTTTAATTCAAGTTTAAAAGAAAATTATGGATATTTTTAGAAGTAAAATAGAATTAAAATAAACAATTTGAACGTACAGTAGTTGTTCCCCATCCAGATAGAACAGCTGGATAATCATCTTTATCAAAGTCTTCGTTTGGAAGTCTTGTTGGTTGAGTTTTGTTACTAAATATAATATCCTTTTCCAATTCAATTAATCCAATATCATTTCTAATCAGTAAGGAACTATATCTTGGATGGGGAATGATTTTTATTGATTGATACATATCACCATCTTTATCAAGATAATTGGTTCCCACAACTGCAGAAATTGCAGTATCATTAAACCTAGGAATGGAAAAATCCCTTGCAAGAAACTTATAAGATTAATATAATATTTAAGTAATTTAAATGAATTGATTTTGCAGCATTTAAATTATTATAAAATTTTCAAAAATTATTTTGTTTTTATTTTTTAAATATTTTTTTATTCTATTACTTACCCTACTAAACAATGAGCAGCAGTTAATATCCATCTTTTATTAATTATAGAGCCTCCACAAAAATGACGATTATCTACTCTTAAAGATACTTGATAGGGAAATTGACCATTTTCAGCTGTTAAACCTCCAACAATTTTTTGTTCTTTCGTTTCTAAATTTTTAAGATATTTCAAAAATAATTTACATTATTTCATCTACATAATAAAACCCATCAATTTACAATAATATGAAAAATAAAAAAAATCATTTTTAAATTTCAAATTTATATTTTATAAAATAAATAAATAATTAATAAATTAAATAAAAAAAAATGTTCGATTAATAATTTACCAGTAGAGAAAACTGACCAAGAGTAACAGCAATTGTGCAATATATCAATAATTACCAAAGTTTTAAATAAAATTTTCATATTCATGATCAAGAAAATGTTTTTTTTTAATATGTGTTAGTCGTAAAATATTGTTAATTTATTAAAATAAAATAATATCTCTGATGGATTTCCAGTTTGTTCTAATGTATATATGTACAAATTTTATATTTTTGTTACTTAAATACAAAGATGATATAAACACTATCAAGGAGAAATATAAACTATTAAACTTAGCTAAGAGTAGGTACTTAAATTTAGGTTAAACCTATTAATCAACATGAAAAATGTTATAATGTATCGTGCGTAGCTTTGATATACATAAACCGGATGAATGATAGCCAAAATAATACTTTGACCGAATAAAGATTGTATACGTTTTTTTCACAAAAAAATTTTTTTACTACAATGTTAGTGTTAATTGTAATTAAGTATTATTGTAATTAATTAACAAATTATAATCTCATAGAATTAATCAGTACAAATTTAATTAACTATTAATTTTTCGATTGAATAATTTAAACATGTTATTTACATATATAAAAATATATAATTTGTGTATAATTATTAATAAATATTGAATACGTACAATATTCCATAAAATTAATTTAAAAAATTATCTAATATATGTTACAAACTATAATAAAAAATCTAAAAAAATTAATGAAAATTGAAACAAATATAAAGCATTTTTTTAATAATTTTTTTACGTTTTATTCAATGATAGTAAAAATTTCAAAAGCATGTTAATATGTATTCAATTACATGTGACAATTAATAATTTTTTTACGTTTTTTAATTAATTATTATTGCACAATAGTACACAAAGTAAAAGAACCTTTGTACTTATAAAATTAAAAAATTATTCTGCAAAAAATTGAATTCCATTAATTTCAATTTTATTCATTATAATTTTATAATAAATAATCTTTTATAATTTTATTTTATTATACTGTTTAAGAAAAATGATTCTTTTTATATAGTAACAGGGTTTTGAAAATACATTAACTATTTCATGCAGCATGTTTATTTAACAATTTAAATCTTTAAAATTAATAATTCATTTGAATTATTGATAGATATCTTGTAAAACTTCGTTTAAATTAAATAAAGCTTCTTTAATAATCTTTATGAATTATAAATTGAGAAGGAAAAATTATTAGCTGTGAATCAGTAAATGTTTATCAGAATGGAAACAACAATTAAATAAATTTTAAAATGCATAATCAGCTAATTGAATTAATTTTAATTAATTAATGTTATATGAATGTGACATACTGTTTTAATATTAAATTTGAATTTTTATTTTTTTACTCGAAACACTTGTTTAAGCAAAAATCTGAAAGGCCAAGGCATATTAAATTTTCGATTAAATTAAAAATTAAATATTGAGAATCGTTTTAATACTAATTTAAATTCCTTAGGTATGATAATTTGTGAATTTTTGGTTAAAAATAAAAAAAAGAAGAAAGAAAATAGAAAAAACGAGCTCTTCATTAAAGATAAGTTTCATCGTAATTCTAAAGGTTTTATGTTCACCTCGAATTACGTCGCATTTAGCATGGGGTTGAAAAAGCCCTGATGCACAAGGAAGGATAATCAAATAACCACTGAACCAAAAATATTGTCGAAAAAGTACAGGTTCGATCCATTGGATACTCATTCACAAAGATTGAGCATCGAAAATGTTGCGGAGGATAAAAGAGTTCTTAGGCCCTTTGCCGGCTTGATATTATGCAAGAAAAAGTTTTTGACAATATTATCACCAATGCAAAGCAGACCTGTGATTTAAATTTTGATATCCTAATACCAATTATTAATATCATGTAATAAAATACAATAACCTTTTACAATTAACTTTTTATGTAACTAATTATATGCTTCGATGTTTGAAGAGATTTTAATTCTATTTGTTTTTCCAATCAAAATATGAATCGTGATGGTTAACTTTCTATATTGAAAATATCTAATGTTGTTTTACATGTAGTATATCTAGGAAAAATTTTTCCATTGTTTACTTCTCAGAATATAATCATAAATACCATTATTTATATCAATACAATACATGTATTTAACTACGTAGTTTGTATATTAAATGTAAAAATTTACTATCTGTCTCCTACTGCTTGTAATAAATTGATAAATATTTTAATTAAAGTTATTTATTATTATAAGACTTAATACAATAAATAATTCAGAATTGAAATTGAAAATTTTGACTTGCAACCGATACATGTTTTCAATTTACGTCAACAACTCAAATTAGTTTCTTGTAGACATCTTATCGAATAATTATCATTTTTGCTGTAATAATAATTAATTATCAAAATAAAATTTTCATATCATTGTATTGGATTTATTTAATGTAACTTTTAAAAAAAAAGGTTTTAAATTAATTTTAAACTATAATTATTAAAAAGTAATAAATTTTGAATTTTATTTATAATTTTGAATAAATTATTTATAATAAACTAAATCTTAAATCTCAATACAAAAAAAATTACTAAAAGAAAATTGTTAATATATTTCAAAACGAGGATGTATTATAATTTATTATTAAAAAACCTTTATCTTTTATTATTTTAAAGAAATAATTATTTAAACATAATTTCAAACATCTTACATTAAAATTTTATGATTAAATATCTGGAATTCAATAATCTAATATTTATAAAAAAATTTTATACTTTATATACGGTTCATCCATGAAGTGTCGATTTTCTTTTCATTTTTTTTTTGCGACTATTCGTCGTAGAAATTTGGGAGCGGTCTTAAAATGTCGAAAAATTCTTTCCACATTTGTCCCTTTTTTTTTGTTTTTTCGATAATTAGGTGTGGCAGGATTTTACTTCGCGCGAAGCGTGTTTTTCAGTTTTTTGACAAGGCGCGATGGAGCGACTACTCTAATAGCGTTACCCGATAAAGTTTTGTTTGCAATTAAAAAAAAACAGTGTAGAAACGTATAAAATGTTGTAAGAAGCATATGAACATAATTGCATGTTAAAATCGCAAAGTGAAAAATGGCACAGAGCTTTTAAAGAGGGCCGAGAAAGAATCATCAACGGTCTCGATCTGGACACCCAAAAGGCTGTCGAATGACTAGGAACACCCGGCGCGTGTTAGAAATTTAAAATTTGGGCTGTCGAATAACAGATTAAGCAATTCAGAAAAAACTGAATTTAACGCGATCTACAGTGTACAATATAGTACAAAAAAAATTTATAAATATCGAATTTTTGAAAAACATCAAAGCTGAAGAGTTTGAAATGCATTTCAAATTTGAAAAACACGTCTTTAAAAATATGTTGATATAGGAGGAAATTATTTGAAAGAATTTAAAATTTTTATTTCACACTGTTTATAATTTATAAGTCCACCAATAAATTATCTTTCAAAAAAAAAGATAAGAATTTTTTTTTTTTTAATCTTTGAACAAAACATTCTCGCGTAGTGGTTTTTCGCTAATCACTTCTACGCGCCGTGTCAAAAATTTGAAAAATACCCTTCACGCGAAGTTAAATCCTGCCACGCCTAATTATCGAAAAACAAAAAAAGAAAAAAGGACAAATGCGGAAAGAGTTTGTCGATATTTTAAGACCTCTTCCAAATTTCTACGATCGATAGTCGCAAAATGAAAAAAAAAAATTCGATACTTCGTGGATGAACCATGTATGTTTTGTGTTCCTGAAATATAAAAAATATAGAACATTTAATATAAAGAAACGTATAAATTATATCTGATATAACTAACCTCTCTTTGCAAAGTAAATTCAATAACAAAATATTATCTATTGTAATCAAAATTACAAAATAATTTGTTTAATATTAATAATTTTCAGATTTTTAATTATGTATCAAATGAGCCATTTTTAAGTACTCGTTAAACACAAGAATAATGAAATAATATAGTCATGAAGTGTAATAAAAAAAATTAATTTATGCGTAATGTATAAAATATTGTTTTTTCATATTTTATTCAATAATTAACGGAAAATCAATACTTTGAGTATTAAAATTAAGTTCAATTATATTGTTATAGAATAAATCAATTAAATAATAAGGTAGATAAATTGCATTAAGGATTATTGTAGTCTTCATTACATAAAGATTTATTGAAAAAAACTGCATGAATTATTTCAAATTTTAATCGTTTTAAAAAAATTTAATATTCTTAAATTTCACGTGTAAAAGGATCATTATGTGTAATTATTAAATTACTTGTGATTATACAAGTAGTAAATTGATATTATTTAAAATTTTATGCAAAGGAAATAATATAATTAATATAATACCCACTTCTTATGCATTGCAAAAAATATCATACCTTATTCATGTGAACAAGCTACAAAAAGACTAATGCGTATATTTAATGGTACTTATCCAACATAATATTTATATATAATACGAGTTACTCAATAAAATTACTATAAATATTCATTATGCTATAACTAATTTTCTAATTATAATAAAAATATATAGATCTAATAAAAATACAAGAATATTGCTACTTTATTTAATTTTTAATCATTATTGTATATATATTATATTATACATATTTTTAAATAAAATTTGAATTTATATTGTACAGCCTATTCAAAAAATTTACTCGTCATTCTCAAATTTTATCTTTTTATACAGTATTTCAAAAATTCACTCTGAAAAAAAGTTTACTTGGTTATCAGAACAGTTAACAAAAGTAAATTAGAAAATTTACTATCTCTATAAGTTGTAAAAGAAACAATATAGAAAATATTTAAAGACTTATATTAAGAAACAGCAATATATATTTGATAATTTTTTTATTTAATTAAGATGAGCCTTCTGTTTTTTTATATATATTTTAATTTTATTACAATGTATATAATGATGTTTATAGAAAATTGCAAATAGAACCATTTTTAGAATAAAATATTTTAAGAATGAACTAAAATATTATTTTTTAAATGAAGATTTTTATTATTAACAACAAGAACGTAAAACTACGTTAATTCCAATTAATAAAAGAAGAATAATAAAGAAGTTTTATTTTTATTTAATTTTCAATTCATTTTATAGAAAAAAAATCTTTTAAGATAAGAATCTGTAAAAAAATATTCATTTTTTCTACATAAAATTAAATTGATTAAAATAAAAAATATAATAATAGAATTCAAATTTTTATTTTAAATAAACGGACTAAATTTTAAATAATTTAATTTGAAAAAATATTTCAGTATGAAATTTATAAAAATCACAATTTTATATATTATTGCATTAAAATTAATTATAGTAATTTTATAATATTACAAATTTCTTAAATGAAGAACTATAATTATCAAACTTTCATACCCAAGTGTGAATAAATAAGAATAAAAGAAAGAAAAATGTTAATATCTAATAAAATATGTATTTACACAATCTCAAGAAGAAGTAAAAAAAAATAATAAAATTAAACAAGTTTGCGGGTAAAATATTTGGTGTTAATCTAGAATTGATATAATTATATTTTGACGATAATTAGACAAGTGTAAAACGAGAAAAATTATGTCAAAAAAAGATATTTATATATAATTTGGTATTAGAAGCAATTCTGTATCTATCATTACCAGTATTTAAAAATTATATTCATAAAATATCATCAGAATACTTAAGTAAAAATATTAGTATCCAAAATTTTTGTATCTAGATCATACATTTTGACAGGATATTTTTCAAAAATGTTTCGATCTATCAATAAAAGAAACCTTATGAAGTCTATATCATTCTAAGTAAAATATACACAAATATCTACTTTTTATCAGGTAATAGACTACAAAAAAGTAATAGTTACAATTACTGTTAGAGAATGAAATTCTTTATAAAAAATTATTAAATTTTTAAATATCTCTTTTGCTTTTTTTCTTCGTCGTATACGTTTAGATTTATTGAGGTGTTTCTATAATGTTAAAATGTGCAAGATTAAAATTTAACAGTAATTAAAATTGCTTGCACATCCGATATTTCAACATTTAAAGACAGGTAGAGGTAAATATTTAAGGTCACATATTTATTCTTTTTAAATTTATAAATAAATTGAAGCTATAATTAGAAATCAGTTTTTCATATATGAATAATATAAGGTATGTTAAATATATGATAAACTAGTTTAAAATATGAAACTTTATAAATTGTGTAAAAATGAAAAAACCCGTAGGGGTTTTTTTTATAAAGATTCTTCGATTTAATCATTGAATTGTATAAATTTTTTATCTTATTTTTTTATTAGCTCATAAATAATAATTAAATTGTTAGCGTGTGAACTGGAATCAAATATTATATTCATAAATATTAAAAATGTAACTATTGTTTTAATTATTATTTAGATATTAGTTCTAATCAATTTATATTAAACTCAATAATCATATTAATGAAATAAAAACAACCCTGTACTATAAAAAATTGTGAATCTAATATAATTTCAAGAATTTAAACTATATCTAATTTTGGAGGTATCATCTTTAAATAAAGTATTATAAATCTTATATTCTTTTTAAATATTTTCAGCACTTTATTATAAATATAAAAGCTAATATACTTTATTACAACCAATACATTTATTCAATAACCATGTTGCATCACTGCAAAATCAACAATGATTATGTATTGAATAAAATTGATTAAAATTATGCAATATATTTTTTAATGTGTTAAATTTTATTAATACTTAACTATTTTAATGTTCCAAAAATAAGTTATTGTATAAATTTAAATTAGCATAGTAGATCATTAATTTTTTTAAAATGTTTGTGAATAATAACAATGAATTTAATCACTAAAAATTAGCACTTAAAACCTTTAATTTTATATTTATGCGTATGTATATAATCCAATAATTATATTCGTAATATCTACTTCAATAAAATACTTAGGTTTATGATACTAATTTCATTAGCATACGGTGTATTACATATGCATTAC
This sequence comes from Eupristina koningsbergeri, assembly GCA_018907245.1. Taxonomy (NCBI): domain Eukaryota; kingdom Metazoa; phylum Arthropoda; class Insecta; order Hymenoptera; family Agaonidae; genus Eupristina; species Eupristina koningsbergeri. The sequence continues at coordinate 1,303,523 of JACCHV010000151.1, forward strand.
AGTCGCAAGTATTAAAGAATAAGTCCGGCATTTAATATTATTAATATGATTTTAATTTAATATATATAACAAAATAATATAATATATATTTATAATATATTTTATAAATTTAATTGGATAAATTTATTCATAGTATTTCTGAATTAAAATTAAAGAACTCAAATTATGTTATAAATTTTAATGTAGAATAGATGTATATAAATTTGTAATTTAAATTAAACTTAAAATATTTATATATTTGGTGATAAAAATTACCTATGTAATAAATTCATTTTTATACATATATGTATAAATTATCGTCAACATACCTATTATAAATATAATTAAATTATTATTAATATCATAGAGTTAATTTAAATTTTTTACTCAAAAATTAGAAATTTACCAATTTTACCGCTTATAAATAATACACGGTTATTAAATAAATTATAAGATTTGTAAATTTTTAATGGGTTTAAATAAATCATGTATTTTTTAAATTTTATAATTTTGCAACAGAATATAATTATGTAAATACGTGAGCATATTGGGTACACTATTAGTGTAACTATGACAACAGTGCACCGTAAGTATCCAAGTAGAATTATTGATTGTTGTCAGTGACGATTGAAGAAAAGTACAAATTTTTAATGTTTATAAAATTAGATAATCGTTATTGTTGTATAATTAGTTTTAATAATAGAATATTGGATGAATTTTAATTTTAATAAGTATAATAATTGTAAAAGTTTTATACTTTTAATTAAATAATAGAATAATGTTGAGTGAATCTATATTAGAAAAAGAACGTAATTTTTTAGAGTTGAATAGGGAACTTGAAGAAAAAGTTCAAAGTTTAATGGTAGAAGTAGATTCAATTATTAGTAAGCAGGAAGATGTTATACGTAATCCAAAAAAAAATCCATCTGTATCAAAAAAAAATAAAAATAAGATAAAAGAAATTCAATCTTTGATTGAATCAAGTGCAGAATTAGGTTTGGATACCGAAGCTTTTGATTTAGAAACATTATTAAATGGTGATGGTGAAAATGTAAAAAAAAAAAAAATATTTTATGTTTTTTTAAACATTATATATATATATGTATTCAGATACGAAATAAGCATTTTTATATTATTTTAGCTTTTAGACAATTTAGAATTAACTTTTGATGATGAGGATGAAGATAATAATTCTAAAAAGAAATATTCAACAAATGAAGTAATAATTCGTTTTTTAAAAGCTCAAATAACAAAACTTCATGCAGATATGCAATCTATGCAATATGATGTTAAAAAGAAGGTAATTTTTTTAATGCATATGTTAAACCTTTTAAAAAAAAAATTAAAAAAAATTTTTTTTTTTTTTAGAATGAATATTGTAAAGAGTTAGAATTAGATATAAAAAAACATGATGAAAGAAAAGATAAGCTTCAAAATCAGCTTAGCTCTTTTAAAGAAAATCTTTTAAAAATTGAAACTACGAATTTGGAGTTACAGTCAAGAATTTATTCGCAAAATTTAGAAATTTCTAATTTAAAAAAAGTAATGATATATTTATAATATAATTACACGTATAAGTTCGATTTAAAACATTGCTTATATTTATACACATAAACTTATTTATTTAAGGAAACCGACAACTTAAAAAGAGATTTGAAAGTTTCTCATCAGCAGTATTCGAATAATGAACTTCGATTAAATAGAAGCTTGGAAGAAGTCGAAAAATATCGAACGTCTTTGAAATTAAGTCAAAATGAAGAAAAGGTAAAATTAAAATATTTTTTTTCTTACATTTTATATATTTACTTTAATTTATAGGATTTTGAGAGAAAAAAATATTAAAAATTAATTTATAGAATTTAAGAGAACAAGTTAGAAAACTTCAAGAAGAAAAAAGATTAGCTTTAAGAAATTTAGAAAAACAACGCACTGAAATTTTTCAAGCTTTCAAAAAACAAATACAGCTAGTGGATAATTTAAAAAAACAAAAAGTAATAATTTTTCTTATAATTGAAACTAAAAATGATCAAACTGAAAATCTTGTATACATTATATTGCTCTTATAGGTGTACTTAGAAGCAATCAAAGAAATTCAATTCATAGAAGATGATTTTACAAAGCTTTTAGAATGGAAATCAAATAATTAGGTAAAAGCAAATGAAAAGTTTCCTGATATTTAATGACAATTATTCTGTAATTATATTAAAGAAATAATCTATCATTGTACATTTGCGTTTTATATGCTTCATAAAAATAAAAAGTAAAAAACATTGTACACTTTTTCCTTTCAATTATTTTTAGTTTTAATATGAGTTCGATGTGTAATTAAAAATAAAGGAATTACATACCACGTATAAAGGTGATTAAATTTCTAATATTTTTTCAAAAGGCAAATTACATTCATTGATATATATATATATATATATAAATTTTTCTACACATAACTTAAAAAAAGAAAAAAAATGTTAAAATCAAATGCAAAATTGAATTTTATACACATCAAAGTATAGAACTTAAAATTTATCTAAAACGGGATTAAAAAAAATAGCGACCAGATTACAGTTTTGGAATAATAAATGTAAATATTTTTTTCCCAAAACTGGTTCTGATATTCCTCGACAATTATCGTTTGAAATGACTTTTAAATTTATTTACAGAAGTCTTGTTTTATGCAAGAAATAAAACTAACAATAATTCGCAACGAACTGTACAAAAATTCAGAAGTTGCGCTAATTCATTCACTGCATGCACATAAAATTTACATCAATCCGAATATCGGACGATGACTCGTAAATACGTTTAATTCACTCCTCAGCATTCGTTCTATTATTTCTAGAAGTCTTTGTCGTTCAGAGAACCGTAAAGTTTGAATCAACGGCATAGAAGATAAAAATAAAAAACGCTTAGTTTACGAATTTTGAACGAATAACTAAGAAAGTTACATTATTTTGTATTCGTATACATATACCGAGAGTAACGCAGGATGCCAATCAATATATTTTAAGATAGTATGCTTCTTATCCACACAGAAAGTACAAAAATGTTTGAACCGGTACTATGTATTTATAAGACGCTTTTTGTTTTTGTTAAAGTCACGAAACTCACAAATAAGATTACGTTATTTTTTATGTATATGTATATGCACAAGCACACAACCAATAACCCATATATATATATATATATTCATGTATGTATATATACATATATACATATACACATATATATATTTATATATATACACATACTTATAACGTTTATTTTATACCTTTTTCATTCTTTTGTGAGTTGCATGAAGCCTTTTACTTTTTAATTAGTTTAATTACTTAATAATTAGTATTGATATAACAAAAGCGAAGAATTCATAATTTTATAAAACAAATTTATTACGACTTAAGAAATCAATAAATTTAAATAATAAATTAGTTTACTAACACTAATATTTGTGTTCAGTTTACAAGCATAAATTATATGTTATTACAAGAACGGTTTTACAGTTCCTTATCTGTTCCAAGGAGACATTGGCTTAACAATGGATTTTTTAATATTTATATCCATATAATATGCTTTTCGTAGTTTTTTTATATTCTACAAGAAAAATACCAGGTATTATTGGCAAAGAGTTAACTAATTATAGCTTCTTTCAGTCATTGTAGTTAGATTCTTTAAAATATACCATCACAAGCCAATAATAGCTGCAGCTTCCCTGTTTTTGAATTTTTCATTATATATTTTTTCTTTTTCTTTTTCTTTTTTAAGTTAGTAAATCTATTTTATTTTACATTTAATAAAATACATAAGTATTACTCTTTACGATGATGAACATCAAAAAATTGTATCCACGAAGCGACTGATACAGTTTCGATATAGTTTGATTAGTAATTTTGTTTTATGGATTCATTCATAACAAACTTGGTCTTTTTAATTTTTGTTGGTTTCCAACATTTTAGCAAAAAACTAATTTGTATTATATTTTACATTCGTTCAAACTTTCGCTTTTTTAAACTCGCATTTTTCTTTTGACTTTTATCACTCTAATATCTTTTACACATGATGTAAAGTCAAAGAAATTTTGCATTATGTAAATAATTCAATTATTTTTTTTTACATCAAATTTTTTTCTCACTTTATAAACTAATATTATTAGGAGTATTATAAATTAAAATTAAAAGAACAATCATATTGACCCATAATTTTATTATTCAACATTAATTTTTCATGTGATCCAAAAAACTCACTTATTTATTTTTGTGAGCTATTTAGTGAAATAATAGTTTTAAATTCATTGTCCATTTTTGCACAAAAATATTATTGCACGAAACATATCTCTTAATTTTTATATATTTTTTTAATTTTTTATAGATTTTGTAATTGAAATGAATATAGAAAATAAAGGATTATCGTAATTTTCCTACTTATTATCTAGCTCTTTCAATAAAATGTAAATTGTATTTTAAAAATACATTTAAAACTATTGTGACTGGTCCATTTTCATGATAGAAATTATTAAAATTATTTTTTAATGTTGCAAATTTAGCTAAAACATATAGAGAATTAAATCACAAAATTTTGAATTTACATAAGCATGAAAATTTTTGTTGATCCTTTACTTTCTTTTTTTAATAAAATACGCTTTGGTAATAAGAATGAAAATTTGTTCAGAAAAAATGATACACACAGGCAATAAATTAAAATTTTTTTGAAAATTTAATACGCTTACTTTCAAACATTTAATGTCATAAATTACATTACTACCTAAGACAAGTTTTGAATTATAAATGTAAGAGTAGACAATGAACCTTTTTTCAAATGAGACTTTATACATTAATTACAGCCTTTGAGTCACGTCGATGTATTTCATTTTTACAGATTTTGAAACAAAATTTAAGTTTTATTAACTATTGCAAATAAAACTGTTTATTTTAAATGAATTACTGTTATATATATATACATATTAAGCGTTACAAAAAGAACTTTAAAACTTAATTTTACTGTTAATTATTTCACAATATAAAATAAAACTATTATTAAAGCACAATTTGAAAATATTTTTATTATAACTTTAATTAATATTAGAACACATTTAACGATTGTTACTCGTGCATTACGAAAGCAAAAATTTAATGCATCTAACGACGTGACTACGAAGTAATTTTATTATAACATATTATAAAAACCAGTTCTAAATGCGACCAGAAGGATAACACGGCACAAAGGCATCCTTGGATAAGAAATCAAAATAGCGATGTAAATAAATATTTAAAGACGCTTGTATAACAATTGTAGAGTATGATCATCTTTGCTTCACGTTTACGACTTTTGTATCGCATTTTCAGATCAGGAGATCACGCTAAATAACTGTACGTATCCTTTTGGCCCTCTGTACGTTCCTCTTTTTAAAAAAAAATATATTTAAAAAAAAAAAAATTTATATATATATATATATAAAAAAAAAAAAAAAAAAAAAAAAAATTATTAATACAAACAAATTTAATTATCTAATTATCTACATTTACATTTAATATGAAATAAAGAGTCTAATGAACTAAAAAAAAAAATTTTATAGTTGACTTAAAGTTTGACTGCATTATTTAATAACAATATTAAAATTTATCTTTTCTTGCACAAAAAAATACTTAAAAATATTGTGTTTCTTCGTAAATAAATTGTAAAAACCATTAAATTTACTTATTTATTAATTTATACTCATATAATAACAATAAAAATAAATCTAAATAAATTTCATTATTAACAATACTTACTTTAATGACATGTACTCGTGGCTTAAACCTGGAGCTCAATTGATTCAAAACTTCTGCAACCAGTTGTTGATGTTTCAAAATTTTACGCATTTTCATAATCCTTACAATGGCTGCTTGAATAAGTAATTTTCTGTCTTCTTCTATGTGCTTATGTGTTGTTTCTTGTTCAATTTTAAGCTCTGTTTTCATTGGTATGTTAATATTTACCCTCAATTTTTTACTAAAAATAAATCACAATTAATTAACTAACTTATATAAATAATATTTAAATACCTGATAAAAGCTTACTTTTTATAACCTGTAAAAAGTTCTACTGTTGAAGATGGCCCTAATTCAGATTCATCATCATTGGTTATAAGTAGTTTAGCTTTTAATAGAATTTGAACGACCTAAAAAATAAAAAATAAATACAAAAAGAATAATTATATATACATATACACATTAAAAGCATATATTAATATTAAATGATGTTGAAAAAAATGTTAACTTGTAAAAGAAAATCCATTTTTATTTGAGTGGATTCATGTAATTGTTGTAATGTCCAAGATGTTGAAGTATTATATTGTAATAGAACTGCCATTTGAAACGTTGACGCTTGTAACGTATAACTAAATAAAAATAAAAAATTTATAAAAAAATGTTTGGAATAAAGAAATTTAAATGTATAAAAAAAAAGAAGAATAAATAAATAAAAAAATAAAAAAATTACCGATTTTTGAAACAGTTGGTATGAAGTTCGCCCTTAGACATATTATATAACCAGTTTAATTTTCTTCCACTGTGTTGTGAACTATAGAAAGTTGTGAATCTGTGAACGGATCGTTCCAACTATAAATCAAAATTAATATATTTATTAATAATAGCAATAATTTTAAAAACAGATTTAAAACATAAATTTTTATACCTCTGTTGGTAAAGAAAAAGTAAATGATTGCTGAAATGGCCATGAGCCAGAAGATAAGACTTGTATACTAAAATCTATATCTAATGGTTCAGCAGAGTTTGTAAGATGTCTTCGGAAATGTTCATTTAAGTCTTTTGAAACTCCAATATCCTAAAAATTGATAAATTATGAATAAAATAAAAATATATTTATGTGCAGGTGCATTAGGACATACAACAATATTTATAAAAACATTTTTTAATTACCTGGAACATTCTTTGAAGTTTAGAAGTATACTCAAAACCACAAGCTTGCTTTAATTTTGAAATCATGGAAGCCTCAGCGTCATCACTAGCAGACATATGTTGTACCAATCTTTTTGCTAGCATTTTGCTGTAGAATTTTTGGTACACGTCTTTGTCTTCAATATATTTAAATACTACCATCTAAATAGAATTATTAATTTTAAAAGCATTATTATTAATTTTAAATTAATTAATTTTAAATAAATTAATAATTGAAATACTAATACGCACTACTTGGTTGAGTGTATCTTCAAGTTCTGCTTCTTCAGGATTTTTACTACTTTTCTTAAGCAAAACATCACAGTACTTTGCTAACAATTCTGGAGATTTACTACTACTATTTGCTGCTTTAGTTACAGAATTAGTATTAATAAATCGTCCACAAGCCTTATCTAAGGCTGCTACAAAACCACTGTCATTGTTAAAAGCGATTAATACTAATGCATTGTATTTTTTGTGAACTTCCAAAATTGTATTAACATAAATTTTAGGATCCTATAAATATGTAATTAAGTTTTATCCATTTTAAATTAATAACCATTAATTAAAATAAATATAAAATTTTAATAAATTCTAGCTACTATCATTTTCATACATTTTATAGATAATAAATATTTAGCTTGAATATATAAATAATAAAATAAATTTACTATATAATTAAAGAAATTCATTATTTTTTTATGTTTAAAGTAATTATACTTTTTAAAGTACTTTATAAAATATTGAAATATTTTTTGAAATTTCTTTTAATAATTTGAAATATGTAAGTTACTTAAAAAAGACTTAATATTATTAAAATAAATTAATATAAAAATTCATATTAAAAGTTATGTTATATTATTATAAATAAATATATAATATAATTACTTACATTGGTTGCAGAATCACCACATTTATCTATAGCTGCAAGACCTTGATTAGCTATATGACTTTCTAACAGATTTCTTAATTCTCCAAGACCATTTGGTATTCTTGCCACTAATTGATACATTCTGCCCAAATCTACATTTTTATCAGAATCCAGTAAATTTTGAAATTCAGCATGGAAAATATCAAGGTGTTTTTCTATTAGTACTCTCTCACATGTTTTTGCTAATCTTTCATGTGTTGTTTGATGCAGATAAACTTGAACTCGCTTTTGTTCTTCTTGTAACCTCTGTTCCACCTATTTTAATCATAACAATAATTTATAATTTGTATCAAACTTTATATTATATTTAGTTAAAAAAAAAAAATAGTTTACTTTTTTCATATATTCTGTAACAGGATTGTGGCGAAGGAATTCTGAACTTTCACGTGTGTAAAACCTTTCAGTGTCTTCAAGAAATAAATTTTCAAAAGATTCTTTGTATACAGTTAAAGTTTGTCCCTTAGCTCCAGGGTCTTCCTCATTTAGACCTAATTCTACATAACAATTTATAACCCCACTAACTAAGCGGGTGTTTATTGTTTCTCCATTTCTTTCTCGTTCAATTAATTTCAAGACAGCATTAGTAACCTAAAATTATGCATTTTAAATTATCATTGTTATTTATAAATATAAAAATGAAGTATTTACCTGTCTATTCAAATGTTTAAATAAATTATCCCTCCAGGTAACCAGTGCTAATTGATAAATTTCATAAATTCCTTTACGACCTTCTTCACATTCTCGACGCACCCAATGACGATTTAAATATGCACATACTCCATTCAATACCTTACTACTAAACTGATATTCTTCCCATTGTCTTGTATAAAATTGAAGAACATCTTCATCCATTAAGTCTATTCCTTGCTATAAATAAAATTATGCATTTTAACATATAAGTCAATAAATTAACAATAATAATTTATGCAAGTCAAAAATTTGTTAAAAAGGTGTAATCTTTGTAACGAACCTTGAGTAATGTAATAAGATAATTTCGAAGAAAATCACGTAATCGTTTATAAAGCTCTAATCCCACTAATTGTGCACCTCCAGTTATTTGACCTTTTTTACTTTTTGAAGATTGTCTCGAATTCATTTGCTGATGTACACTTGTGCAGTAGTTATAAACATGCCTAAAATATTTAGTATGCAAATATTTTCTTGAAAATAAATCTATAAATGTATAAAACATAAACTCGATAAATTAATGATACATACGTGTACAACTCGATGTACCTAGGCTTCGACATGCCTTGTCTATTATACACTTGTTCGATCCCTTCTCTGAGATCACCCCATATCTGGTCAAGATCAATTTGTTTAAGACCAGGTGGGCCTTGATTACTCCCTTGACTACTTCTATAGCCAGACATCTTAAGTTATTATTTCTAACTTATTTTTATTCAATTCAATTTTATCCTCAACGAATATTTTCTGAAAAAGGGCAATGCTTTAATAATACATTCTTAAAAACCCAAATCAATCAAAGTGATAAAATAAAAATATGCCATTGCAGATAAACAAATCATCATATACATTATCTTAAGCGAATGAATGGCAACGTGAATAAAGCCTTGTCATCCTTATAACTGCATTAATGAAAATAAACAAATATCGTTTGGTAAACAATGTCTTAAAGAAAGAAATACATAAAAGGCCTGAAAATTGCTGAAACTTAAAACAACATAACAAAGAAGCATAAATTTTTTATGCTGAAGTAGAAGTTGAGTCAAAAACCTCTTATATAAATACCATTAGCACATTTGAGACACGAGTTTGAGAATTGTTAAGCAATGGAGCTGATGTTTGCCTCGTGTTTACGGTTTGGCGATGCAGGACCAGGGTGAGAATACAAATTGTCTCAACTTTTTGGGCACTCACCTTGTGACTTTCACCGCTGCATAAGCAAAGTCGGGCGAATTGGCTATTCCCGAAGTTTGCTCAGAGCTAACGGATGCTCCTCCTCGGCCGTGCGTTATCAGCTTTTAATAGTGAATGATAGGTCTGGGTTGAATGGACACGAGAAGGTTGAGTTTAAGATGCTGACAAACCCTCGTTTCTTGTCTCCTTTTCAATTGGTTCTCAGTTTCGTGCCTCCTCGTAAGTTCCGTTGGCCTTCTTTGGGGTGCACTGTCCTAAACAACAATTTACTCCCTGTACCGCACAAATGTTGTACTTTGTTGTTGTGTTGTGTTGTGTTGTGTTCTGTTCTGTTCAGTCCTGTTCTGTCCTGTCCGTCCGTCCTTCCGTCTCCGCGTAACCGTTTACCGTGCACCTCGCTGGCGAGCTCGAACGCAGAGAGGGAAGGGCAGAGACAGAAAAAGGGGCTTCGAGACTCGGTTGACGCGAGCAGCAGCGGCTCTCACGATAATTTGGCCTCCAGTCGAAAGATTCCGTGGGTTTTGGCAACTCTCAGTCGCGACGACGACGGCTGCGACGACGACGAGCTGCTGCTGCTGCTGCTGCTGCTCCTCCTGCTGCCTCGCGAAAACTTGACAGGTTAAGTCGCACGCTTACCAACGAAGCCGCGTTCATCTTTCGCCGCCGTGACTCGCCGAGCACCAAATTATAAAATCCAGCGGGACTTCCAACTTCCGAGTCTTTGTGCCGTCTCTCTTCTTTACAATAATTGCAATATTCCCGATTCGAATGCAAATCCCCCTATAAAATTTCACCTTTAAAATTTCACCCTGCACTACTAACTATTTTATTGCGCTCATTACATTTAAATTATATTCTCCTTGATTATTTAAATTATGCACTGCCTGCCTGCCTGCTGGAGCAGTTGAGAGGCGAATGATAACGAATTTACGGCCCTCCGAAGAGGAGAAGGTTGGTGAAGGTGAATTGTTAAAAGACAAAGAACGCGGGACACACTTGCAAGTAAGCTCATGCACAATGAACGTATTTGTGTTTTTGTGCTTTTCTCCGGTTTTGCGAAACCACGAATTTACTCCCAATAATTTCATTTACTGTTCTCGCGATCAAAACAAATGTTGTACGAGCTTTGAAAAATCAAACTCCTCCTCGTTTAACCCCTTCCCCTACCATCATTGTGGAATACCAATTTATTAATTTCATTGTTACAATTAATAAAGGGCCATAGAATTTTAGCATTCTTTTTTAATATTAAAAATTTACAATGTGGGAATTAAATTGGGGTTTTTTTTGTTTTTTTGTTTTTTTGTTTTTTTTTTTTTTTTTTTTTTTTTTTTTAACGTAATCGTGTATATGGTCACCGATCAAACTGCAAATCAAAGGAAACCAAAGGAAAGCTTTTATAATTATATTTATTTTACAAAGACAGTTTCATTGTTTTACTGTTTCGTGCGTCATTCATTAATGATCGATCAGCGGCTTTCATTGCCATTTAACGTTTATGTCAAATAAAATCGATATTTATAATTATTGCCTTAATTTTGCATTCGTCGATTGTTTTGCATGAAACTTGTTTCTTTTTCTTAAAAAAATACATTTAAATAATACTGTAGAACATTCAATTAAAAGCCTTTTCCATTATTGCATAATATAACAATTGGCTAGATGTATTTTTAGAAGTGCAAAATTAAAGTAAAAAATCAACACAAATGATTTATATTATTAAATATAAGGATATACATGTTCATAAAAAAAAAAAAAAAAAAAAAATAAAAAATTAAAACTGGAGTGACTTACATTTACATAGTTACATAGGATGAATATCTGCATCGCAGTAAGGGCTTGTCTACAATATTTTATTGATTGTCATTTATATCACTTGCATATTTTTAGCTTTGTACAAAAAAAAAAAAATTATTTTCTCAGATCAATAATTGCAGAATTTAAATATATTTAAATATGCTTATGCATGTACTTATTACCTAGACTCATTGGGTATTTAAATAAAATACATAGTATGGGTTTTCAAAAAATATACATTCGTATTAATTTCCTTATTTGTATTTTCTTAAAATGTAAATATAAAGTTGTATGACCTGTTTCAATTCCACTAGATTATAGTGAATCATTGGTTGGTTTCAATTTACCAAGAATAAACTCAGATACAAAAGAACCAGAAGTTGAACATATAAAACATGATTTTCAGGGATTTAGTATTCATTGATGTTCTCTACATAAAACAAAGCATTTAATGTTATACCATGTTATTTAGTTTTTATATTTTGAAAGTTTTTTACAATATTTTTGAGGCTTTTCAAAAATTTTACTTAGGAATTTAGATGACGATTTCGTCTTTAAGACAATAAAAATCTTCAATAATTAATATTTTTCTGCATACACAGAACATCCAATTATACTTGATAAACTTTGCATGCTGTTTGAAAGTCAATCATGTTGGCACAACTGCTTCTCAAACGAATGAACATAGTTAACGAGTAGACTTGTATTCTTTTGTATCATTGAATATACTTTATTATAAAAAAACTAATTAAATTTTTTATTAAAATTTCTGTTTTAATAATATAATACACAATAAGATTATGAAAATTAACTTAAATTAACTTAGTAATAAGGTAATATTCAATACAAGTAAACTATATACAAGCATGAGAGATTGTATAATAAATAAATATGAAAAATTACTATAGAGCATAATTTTAAAATGTATTATTGATTGAAAAAATATTTAAAGTTTATTTATAAATGCTTTATATTATATTTTGATAATACATATTTTTTTGCTAAAATATTAAATAATTGTTTAATTGGTAAAATATTGTATATTGCAATCTTTATTTATAAAATATTTATATTTTTGCTTTTTAATATAATTATTTTAAGAATAGAACAAAGTTTATAATTAAAGGCTGTTGTTTTCTTTGAATTAAACAAGTGTACAATTAGATTAATTTGATTTTAATACAAGATACTAAATTAATCATCATTACATAAAAAAATGAATAGTATAAAGAAATAATTTTAATTATCAATTAACAAGCATTCAAAAAAATAAATTTAAAGTTTTTCAATATTTTATTAATGTTTTATTGTTCAAAAATATATTGTTACTAAATTAAATATAAGTGGATAATACAGAATACAATAAAATAATTATAAGAAGTAAAGTATTTAATATTCATATTTGGATTATTAATAATAATTAATCATGTTGATTATTTAAAGGCTTAATAGGTAAAATTTTATGGAAGTGCAAAAAATTATGTTTTTTTTTAATTCTAAGGTATATGTATAATTATATAAAGAATCTTAGTTAATAATAAATAGTCTATTTAATATTTAAAAAAAAGTTATTTTTTAAATGTTGTTTTATTTCAAAATTATTTTTTTTTTTGCTGTACTTTACAAAAATGAACTATAAATTTTGTTTTTAAAAGACAAATATTAAAAGTAGTCAATGTAAAAAAATTAATTTAATTATTTTTTAGAAAATTAGTTTTAATATATGCTATTAGCTTTCTTCTTATTTTACTCCCTAAATTGCTAAGATATATATTTTTTATTTAATATAAAAATATACATTTCTACTTACTGATATTATCTATGTATCATATTTTATTTACACAATAATTCTAATAATAAGTTTTAAATAATAATTTTTTAAAAGTTTGCCTTAATATAATATATTTTTTACTACAGGTATACATGAATTAATAGAAAAGTCTGTTCAGTAGCAAATAAATTTAATTCACACATAACTTGGCACATTTATTGTATTTTAATAAAAATAAGTAGTATATTTTGTATAAAATTTTTAATGTACTCAATATGTTTTGAAATATTTATTATACAAAACTAATTTGTTATCAATTAAAATTATTCTCCATCAATTATTCGTATATTGTTTTTAGAAATCCACTTTATAGTTTGAAAATCTTGAAATTAATAATACAAAATATACATTTTTAAAAATACTTTTAAAACACTTCAAATTTTTATCGTAGAAAGTTTACTATATATATTTTATTACATCATACATAATAAGCAAAATTGAAATAGTAAATAATAATAGTAGCAACAATATAAACAGCAATGATAATAATAATCAATTAATTATTGTTGTAGTAAAGGCAGAATAAAATATCATAGATGTATTATTATTAAAATAATTTATAATTAAATGGAGTATGCTTCAATTTAAACAGTTTAATGTGAATACACTGCTTATATTATCTTGTATTATGTTCACACAGAAGCGTAAAGATTTATCGATGTTAAAGAAAATTTGAACATTTATTCAATCAATTTATTCAAATCTTTTGCAATATATAAACAAAACTAAAGGATGTCATTTGCGCTTCTCTTAATAATTTTAATGCTGACTACTTTTTATAAATTTATTGTCTTTAAAGTAAGCTTAAGCCTAGAGTTTAAATTTAAAACAATTTCCTAATTATAATATTTTTATATTCTAATAAAAATCAATATTTATATCTAATCTAAAAAAGTTTTATTTATGAGCTTCATTTTGAAAATTCTAATTTAATCAAGAAAAAAATTAGATCTAAATTATTACCGATATGAACATATAAAAAATGTTTTTTAAGCAATATCATGAAAAGGTAACAATAAATTTAGTATAAACATACTCATTAAAATAAATTTATAATATACTTGTATTTTCATTTACAAAATGTTATTATAACATGTAATATAACAATAATATATATATAATTAATTATGAGATTCATGAACAGAGGCAGTTCATTAATTAAAAATTGTTCCAAACAATGAACGATACTTATAAATACATAAAGTTTTTGGTCTTTGATGATATTTATATATATTATTCTATAAGACTGTATTTATGTACAAATATGTATTTTACAAATCCGCACGTACAAGGAGATATTTAATTAATCACAATTATATTTTATAAAACCAATTAGATTTCTAGTGATAAATATATTTAAAATTTAAAAATGTTACTAAAATACTTTTCGTGCAATTGAGCTTTACAATCTTCAAAAGGAAAGCACTCTTAACTTAATAATTTTATTTATGCTAAAATCAATTTATCAAAAACAAAATAATTTTAAAAAATAACGCATTCAGCCTTTTGAAAGTGCAACGAAATGAAATGAAATAATGTGATTATGTTAGTAAGTTTTTCTATGCGCACCAGAATTTTCACGGTCGCATTACATAAATAGAAGTTTTACGTAATATTAATTTTCTTATCGTATTTTACGTTTTTATCAGTTTCGTGATTACATACCGCATTGTCTTACATCCAATTAAGTCACTGTGCACAGCGAGGAATGTTTTATAAATTTATTTTCATTTATTGTATCTACGAGATTAATGTTTTGGAAAACTCCCTTATATTGTTCCGTTCAAATTAAAAAATGAAAAATATAGTCAATAAATAATATAAATTATGACTGTTACAATCACTCGAAAACCAAAGGAAATTCATTCCAAAACAATTATGTATTCTTAGGATATAAAGCTGTATGAAAATTTCAATGTACGTACAAAAGTACGTAAATATTATACCTAATGCAGGGACCATCAAGCTTTAAAATTGATTTGTACACTTAGAGAGAAAAAGGAAACAAAAATATGAAAGAAAAAATACCAGTCTAATGCGACTATAATAAAGTCACAAATGTATATTTATAAAAAAAAGGCTTAGAGTTATCTCACTCCTGAGAAAAGAGCTAAAGCTAAACATAGCAACCGGATTTTGATTATACAACTTGAACAATTTGAAGAGTATTGTGGGCAAGAGTACTCATCCCATTTCTACCTTCAATATCCGATGATTCAATTTGTTCCTTGAGAAGCTCGAGCTCTCGGATACCCGAAACAGTGACCTCGTACTTGTGGATTACAAGACTACGGTAAAAGTGAATGGCGAAGGCAAGAAAAATAATCAAGACGGGTATGAGGACGATGCAAGCCGACCACGCGGCCACCTGGGAAAAATCGTAAAACTTCACCCAGCAAAGGATGGCGATTTCGACGAGGAAAAGCAGGAGTCCCAGGAGCGTCGAGAAGGCCCAGGCGACTTCGATGTACCAATGCAGTCGCTCGTGTGGCGACTCGTGCACCAGGTTTATGCTGTGCAAATTGCACACAGCCTCGATGTTTGGTAAAATGCACGTGGATATCATGAGGGCCAGCATGTGAACTGCTACCAGGAGGGTTGTGCACACCGCAAACGAGACCAGCATTTCCTTAGGCACTTTCGTTTCCGAGTTGAGTTGTACTTCGACCATAGCAACCTTTAATCAGTCAATTCGAAAACCAAAATCATGATCTTATTTTTTGCTTCATCAATAATATTAAAGCTAATGTTTAATTAGTCATAATTAGCTACCATGGCGAATCCAGATAGCAGGGCTGAAGTTTTGCTGGAAGCTTTGAGCTTGGCTCTGCTGAGTTGCAGCTTCCTCCAGGCGAGGTATCCCGGTGTGTGCAGTCCATCCCCTTGATGCGACATCTTCGACTAGAACAAATAAAGCATTAATTATTCATTTGATTAATGAGCTCGATATGAAACGATTAATTATCTAGCGCGTCCTCTATCGCTTACTGATTAGTTAGAGAAAATTAATTAAACATACTCATTAATTTATGGAAGTTTAAAAGGGTATTGTACTGGAATTATTACAATCTTCTCAAACATTGCAATAATTGCAAAGTATCATTTTTCATAACCAATTTTTGTTGCAAATTGGGCGTACGAGAATAAAAATAAAAAAGAACTGAGTTAATAAAAAAAAAAAAAAAAAAAAAAAATACACAAACACATAAAATTGAAATCAATATCAAGTACTTTGAATAAGAGTTGATGAAAAAGTATACATTTATTTGGTTAAGCATTTAAAGGTTTTAAAATCAATACAATTTTCATCAAACGTAACGAACTTGTTTTTGAATGGATGTTTCATTTTCTCATAATCTTTACAATAATTGTAAAATAATACTTCATTTATTTATTAAGGAATAAAGGTTTAAACAACAATCTGCAATGAGAATAGAATGAATTGAAAAAAAAACATAAAAAATCGCAAAAAGTTTGAAAAAAAAAATAGGTAATAGAAGTTGATTTTACATAAATCATAAAATCTATTTCGTTATAATCAAATTTTGGATATAATACACATGATGTTAGTATTAAATTATCGCACAAAAGGTGCTTTAATTAAATCATATTTATTTTTACAAGGACAAATACACTGTGAATTACTTTTTTGTAATATTAATTTTTTAAGGAAAAAAATATCAAATAAACTTAAATATTACAGTTGAAAAATATTCTTTATTATAGGGAAGTTCTTCTCAATGATTTTTACAATAGATCAATGTATTGTTGTGACGTTTTAAAAGTAATTATCTTGATCAGTTATGAAAATTATGAAGAATTACAAGAATAAAAAATGTTTAAAGCAATTTTCTTCCTAAAACATAAAAAAATCCTTATCGATGTGCATGCAATTATAATTTTATTTAAAAAATTGTATTATATGTAAATATGATTCTATTTAATGGTTTCATTTAACATCAATAATTAATTCTTTTAAAATAATTTTGATCTAAAAAAAGGGAAAAGTTTTTCAACTTTGTAACTCTTAGTCAAAGGTAGTTAGTAATAATTGTCATTATCGAATTAATTTTTTTGATTAAAATTTCAATTTAATCATTCTATTTTGCATGGTAATACTTGAAAAAAGAGATCGGTTGCACAATAAAGTATGAGCTGCGTTAGATGTTTTTTGATTTGTTTTTTATTCTTCCAAAGAACTGTAGCACATGAATTTTATTTAGCGGGTTACAAGTAATGTTACCTCCTCTTTGATAAAACAATCGCTGATTTCAAAGAGCCAATTTTGTGTTTGAGGACAGTGCTACAGTGCTCATGGCACAATGCTATTGGCATTGAAGGTGATTTATCGACATATCAACGGGATGCCAAGTAGTATAAAAAGGTAAAAAAAGGCAAAAAAAGGTAAAAAAGACAAACCTGACAAGAATGGATGCGTTTGTGGAAACAATGATCGTTAGATCCGTGTAGATGGGCATGTGAATGAGAATGAGTGGGTGGATGTGAAGCGGGAGGTGCGCCGCCGGTCCCAACCTCCGCACCACCAAACGCTGAGTTACGTCCAGTACTCGTTGACCATACAGACATTAGGGCAGGATCTTTACTAAATTTCTTCGATACTACAACACACATTTTTTTCTTCTTTTTCTTTCTTTCTTTTTTTTCCTTCTTTTTTTACAATGCTTAATACAGAATAATAATGCAGAAGATATTCACATATAATATATAGGGTTAAAGAGGATTGAAGATTATTAAAATTAAAGACTTGTGTTTCGCATATCAATTTTTTTTTCTCATTATTTTTAAGGAGTTGCGCGGAAATATGTCGCAGCCTGGTCTAAAATTACATTTATAATATCGAATAGGAATTTTATTCTTTCTTCTAAAAATTTTAAATTATCACTTATTCAATGCC
Source organism: Eupristina koningsbergeri (assembly GCA_018907245.1). Classification (NCBI taxonomy): domain Eukaryota; kingdom Metazoa; phylum Arthropoda; class Insecta; order Hymenoptera; family Agaonidae; genus Eupristina; species Eupristina koningsbergeri. The sequence goes on from JACCHV010000151.1 coordinate 1,321,783, forward strand.
TTTTTATTTGCTTAAAAAAACAAAAAAAAATTAATTTGATTAGACATCTACTTCTGGAGCTTGTGTAAAACAGTAAATTATTTTAAATAAAAATAATGTTAAAATACACTGTTTAAATATACGTTATGTGGAATAAAAGATTTTGCAACTTTCTTATCTAATACAGTTATTAAAAGTTTTATTGAGTGTAAAATCATGTATTTTTTTAAAAATACTTTTATCCATTCTGAAATAAAATATGTGATTATAACTTATAAATACACTTGAGTTTAAAAAAAAAAAAAAAAAAAAAAAAAAAAAACATGAAATAATATCGAACTAAACAAAGTACTCTCATAAAAATTATTAAAATCTTTATTAAGTTTAAATTTAATAAGCAACGATAATTATGGCAACTATGATTGTCAGTGTAAACCAATATAGACACGTAAATACGAGAACACAACTTTTTAAATATACCCGAACCCTCTTTATATTTTTACTTATGTTTTAATTAGTTATTTTTTAAGATCTTCGAGATTCACGATTTAAAATTATTAAGATTCTTATTTTTTAGCAAACATTTATAATTTTATTTAATATTTACATAAATTTTATTTTACATGAACATACGTGCATGTAATATTTATATCAACTATCAATGTATTTATAATATAAACATTATGGTTATAATGGAAACAATTATAACCCGTAACTTACAAATAATTACAGTATCAATACAAACAAATTGTGGTTTTTAGTATTCATAATTTTATTTTTCCGACTATTATTTTATGAATTTTTTCAATACTACCTCAATAATTATATTAAAATACTTAAATTTCCAACACACGTGGAAGTATTAAATTTAAATATTACAAAAATACAATTTTCTATTTATACTGGTTTCGCATAAGTTTCAAATATATTTTTGTATTAAAAATATTAATTGTTATTAATACTAATATGTAATCAATAATAAAAAAAGGAAACTTTAATTAAAAAATGATTGTAGGCATAAAGTTTTTTTGAATTCTAAAATCATCGATGATAGAAAAATTAGTAAAATACTTTTTATATTGTAAAATACACGAATGTTGATTGCAAATATAGAAGATACATACAAATACATCGGTAGCGGAAGTTGTGTGATCTTCATCACTGGAGTAAACGACATATGAATTTTCTATGCACCTAAATGACTCAGACAAGAGGCACGTCACAAAAAGAATATACTTCGATCCATTTTTAAACCCGCATAAGAAGTGAAAATTTTTTCTTACCGTTACTAACACTCTATGACAACACCCATATTGCTTACGATACTTAGTGGCACAGTCATATAATTGGTTTATATTGTCACTAATAATATTTTAATTTATTTTAGTTTATACACCAGAGATTTTATTCCCTTATACTATAAATAAATTTAATTGAATTATAAATTCTAATATCAATAGAAGAGTATTTATTATATATAAATATCTGCAATTTTCTACAGTATAATATTACTGTATTTATTGTACTTTATAACTCCATATTGTAATAAATATAATTTTTCGTATTTTTAATTTAACAGCGTTTGTTTAATTTTATTCAATATCTAAAAGTGTAATATTTAAAAAAATATTCTTAGAAGCTTTTAAACATTTAAGAAAATATTTATAAACTATTCATAAATTCGTAAATACTTGTATGAAAATTCATCCATTACTTATATTATTTATATAAAAGTATTAATCAAGTTTTTGACAAGCTAAAAGAATACTTACACGAATTTAAAATAGACTATTCTATTATTTATAAAAAAAATGATTTTTTTATTGAATGATAATACATTTTTATAATATATCTATATATAGATTTTCAATATCAAATTTAAATTACATTAATATGTATCTTAAAAAATTATCTTGCATCAATTTCATCAATTATTAAAGTAAATGAAATTAATAAGGTGCTTTTACAGTTAAAACAAAGTATTGATGTAAAATATAGAGGAATTTTTTTTTAAAAAAAGTTTACAATTTATAAATTATATTTATAAATAAACTAAATAACAGTTTTTGTTATTGTAAAAAGTATGTATACATTGAATATCTACAGAATGTATAAATAAATATCTGTGAAATTTAAAAAAGATTTTTATATTTTTTTAGGAAATGAATATATAATTGCAAGTTCAATAAAAAAGTTAGAAATATTTTATGGATTAATAATTTCATTGTTATCTAAACATCAATTGTATATGCATAAAATTATTTTTGATAATGAAAATTACATAATATATGTCATTGTTATTATTATCAATAATAAGTTTTTAAGATCTTCGGAAAAGTAACAAAATATAATCATGCAACATCTTTATATACTCGCTAGGAAAATTACTTATATACAAAGAATTTTTAAATACGATATTCTATTATCTAAAATAGTGAGGCGTATGTATACAATTAAATAAGATTAAATCAAAATAAATTTTATAATAAATAATATTTTTATAAATTATTTTTTATATCTTTATTAATAAAGAATTTTAATGCAGAAGTAGTTATTAAGGAATTAAATTATATTTATATTTATCCATTCGAAAAGATTTTAAAATGTATTTTCGATTTGCAATGTTAAATTTATAATATTTAGTATATTAATGATGTATAAAATAGAAAAATCATATTAAAAATTCATATGCTATACTTATATAAATTTAATAACTCATTTTAAACAATAAATATTAAGTTTATATACTAATACTGTTTAAAATATCTTACTTTTTATTTACAAAATTTTACTAAATTATAGGATCTATTAACAACTTTACAATATTGATTTAGTGTAAGTTTCACACTTGTAGACAAAAGATATGAATAGTAAATAATAAGGGTAACTATTTATGTACAAAAGACTTTTACGGGATTAAACTAAGACTAATGTTACAATTATAAAGATACAAGATAATAAAATACATACATGAATATTTGTTTCGATTTTTTATATTTCAGTTTTGAATGTTTGGAAAAATGTAATGGAAAATACTTTGTTTTGGTGTTTAAGTGGATTTCTATTTATTTATTTAATAGATTAATTATTTTATAAATATCGGAAATATGGATAAATATAAATTAGTATATTAAACTTTAATATTTTAAATTATAATTGTTAGTTTTAAAAATATTTTAGCCATTTTCTCATAGTATTACTAAATTATACATATTTCCTGTCGTCTAGATAAAACTGTATAATTATATTTTTGTTTTTAAATTTACAGTAAATTTATTACCGTAATAATAAAAGATTAACTGAAGATTAATACTTGTTTGGAAAGATAATGTTATTATGGAAGATTAGTTAATTTTCAATTTATCATGATTTAAAATGGATTTATTATATAAAAAATTTGTATTACATAAGTTCTTTTTTTTATAATTATTGAAATATCATTGTACGTTTAATTCATTTGTATTTAAATTTAATTATAGTAATATGCTACCAAAATTAATGTATTTATGAAAATTAAATTTCAAATTTTCTAATTTTTATGAATTTTTTATTATAATAATACAATAATTATAACATTTATATTGTATTTTTATGAATAAATTATAAAACTGTTACATATTTTTAATTTTTATTGTTCCAATTAAAAATAATAAAACTTCTTAAAATATTATAAAATATTTTTATGATTTAATATATTCCATTTATATAGATATAATATGAAAGTGATGAATATAAGCATAATTATAATTAAAATATATAATAATTAATATTTTTACTTTCTTTAGTAATTATCCATTATCATATGCTATTATTGCATTCACGTAATAAGACAAATTAATGGGTCGAATGACTTAAGAAACCTTGACTCATGTATAAATAAAAAAGTCAAAAAGTTATTAGATTTATATAATAATGTATTAGAGAATCTTTATTTAGTAGAAAAATCTAATGAAAATATGAAGGAAATAACAATGGAGGAATTTAAATTTAGAAAATGAGGTGAATAATTTCATTTATGATTGATTAAGTAAAGCAACAAGTAGACAAATATATTGTATAATATTCAATCAGTGATGTCAAGCAAATTTATTGCAAATATTACTTTTAAGCCATTGTTCATTTTTATAATAAAATTAATAATTAAGAAATTTTATTAATTTGGAAAATAAAATAGGTTTTTAATTTATTAACTATTTATATTTATGTGAACTTTAACACAGAAAGGCAAGTTTTTAAAATATTCATTTAATTATAAAATTTTTTTTTAAATAATAGTATTTTTTATTTTTAATGATTAATTTTTCTTGTTTTTATCAATAATATATACTTAAAATAATCTTTTTGTAAATTAATTAAATAAAACTAATATTTTATTTTATAGTCATACATTAATAGATTTTTCTTTTCTTAATGAACCATTTACTCGAAGTCGAGGAATTATTTATTTCCCGCAAGTTTACGTTTGAGTATATTTGTCTTCATTTATTTGCATCGTTAAATATATATGTATTAATTATGGGATAATAATTACATAATACTTAAACGTATATAATAAAAGTATTTTTTTAAAATAAACAATATAAATATATAGTATTTAAAAAAAAAATTTATATAAGAAATTTTTTGTTCCTCATATCATATTATTCTCATTACCTAACATATGTTAGTACTTACGAACACTAAAACTTTTAAGAAAAATATTTTTGTATTTATTTTACTTTTGATTGATCTATTTGATTATTTTTTGCTTATATTTAAAATTGATGTGTTGTATTAATTTGTATTGCACTTAATGTAAAAGAGTAAGTAAATTTATTTTTGTTCTTATCAAAATAACATGTTTTCTTTAAAACTACCATATTTACAAATGTAATAATTTTTAATATATGAGAAAGTATTTTTAAGATATAAGATATAAGAAGTATTTTCATTTGTAAGAAAAATATTTTGAATATTTTTTCAAAATCTATTTATTTATTTTTATTTTATAAGTTTTTCATTTACTTAATCAGTCATAGAAAGATCATTTGGCGAAAAAAATCCATTACTTGTATTTAGATAATATTTTGTTTGTTTTTTTTTAACATAGATTTAATGGAAAAGAAAAAATATAATTACTTTTATTGAGATTACAATATAATTAACATAGAGTTAAATTAACAAGTAAAACACAATTGAAGAAAATTGTATTACAATTTTATAACTTCAAATTGAAGTACTAAGCCTAATTTTAACAAATTATTGTATTATTATTTAATGAAAAGGCAATTGATGATAAGGTAATTACAAATAATGGTTGATTCATAACTAAAATTAGACACGTTAATTTAAAAAATAATAATAATACAAAACAAAAAATTTAGAATAAATTTTTTTAAAAGATTTGATACTTTATATTAAAAAAATTCTCTTACAATTTCAATTTTTTATGTTTTTTTTATTAAATATTTCAATTATTTTATGAATATATTTTAAATAAATACAAATTAAAATAGAAATTTAAAGTAAATGATTATAATCTTTATTCACTTCTTTCAGTTTTTAGAATTTAATATTTTTTATGTATTTTATTATTAATTCTGTTTTATGTTTAAAATTTGTTACAGCTTTTACTCTTTAATATATATAATTTTAGAATAAATTGAAACATGAATCCATTGTTTATTTTGCAAATATTGAGTTGGCACTATTTAATTTTAATAATATTTATTTCAAATATATTTTTTTGTATATATAATTTTTTATAAATGATAAGAATTGTTTCAAATCAAATGGTCATTTCAATAGATTTTATTTAGTTTTTTTTATAGAATAATGCATTTCCAATATTTAAAATTAAACTAAATTAACTAAAACATCACTCTTTTTTATAATTTTATTATTCATGTAACAATAGAAGAAATTCGATTTCTGATTATAACATGTTGATTTTATTCATTAAAAATTATTTTATAATAGTTTTTGATTGAAAATTTAATTAAAAATATTGCATATTTTAATATAAATTAATATTTTACTTTAAAAATATTTAACGAAAGTTGTATTTAATTAAAACTATTATTCAATATTCTAGTTATTTCAATAATATCTTTTTTAAAAATTTTGATAGTTAAGTATGCATAAGTATTATAAAATTAGTGCTATAAGACAAAATTGTACGAATATTGAAATTGATGTTATAAAGATTTAGAAAAAATGTTAGTTTTTACTTTTTTTGCACAATAAATTTATTATTATTATTAATTTTGCAACAGTATAATTTACAATTAATGATAGTTATGATAAACAATATTTTATTATGAACTAGATTTTCAAGTATTTGCGAATAGTACTAGTAAAATAAGGTTGCAATACACACACACACACACAAACACACACACACATCGATTACAATGACCGTGATGACTCATTTATAAGTGATTACTAATCACGTATTATTTATTGTCTCGTCTTCTAAACGAGCAAGACTCTAAGGATGCAACGAATGTATTTTTGCATTCACTGTATTAAATCAAAAGTATTTATTACATTTTTATGTATTCTTAAAATTTAGTTTTTATGATTCAATAATGGGTATAATACTATACATTTCTCATTCAAAATATTTTTCATTCGATATAAAAACTTAATTTTAAGGTATAAGATTTAAAAATACATTGTTTCAAAGATATTTATCAAGTTTATATGTCTTTTTTGCATTTGTTTAATTGGGCATTTTCATTTAAGATTAAATAATGCATTGATAGTTTTTTTCCGAGAGTTTCCATGGTTTTTTGATATTTTTATTAAAAAAAATATACTTATTATTTTTTATTTTTTTTATAATTTATTGTATTAATTAAAAATAAGGTAAAAGATGCTCAAATTATAAGCAAAACGTTTTTTTAATTTGAAATAATTTATGAATAAATGATATTTAGCTCCTTTAATATATTGATACATTATAATAAGTATTATATTAAATATAAATAAGTATCCGTAGATGTTTATTCAAATGATTTATAACTTTTCACATTTAAGAAAGAAAAATTAAAAGAAAAGAAGTTTTGATTGATCGAAACGTAGATGTCAATTGATATGTTCAATTTAAAACAAAAAATTCGTTACAGAATCGTGTAGGTTCCAGAAGTAGAGATACATAAAGAGCATTTTTGTGATTAATAAATAAAAATTTTAAATCATGAAATTGTTTCAGAGTCGAGCTTTCATGTAACATCGCCTGCCGGATTTGCAAAAATAAGCCAAATATATAATTTTAGTTTAGGATTGAGTTTATAAAAAGATACCAGAATACTCAATAATGCTCAAGAATAAAAGGCATGTGAGACAAAACGAATGCAGGTAATTTACTTTATAAGCTAAAAGGTTAGCAATTGCAAATTTGAATTTGGGGCAAGGACGATAAAGTGCAAGGCATAACTTGAGGGAAAAATAAAAAAATATAAAAAATTAATAAATGGATTTTTCATTGCACAAGATACGTGTGCATTAATTATTGAACAATTTTCAATGTACCTTTGCATTTTTAAATATCACCTTATCACGCCTTGCTTTTGAAAACATTTTTTCATTGAATAAAAAAATGTATTTGGTATTTTAAAAATTAATTTCACAAATCTTACAAAGGAAAATATTGATAAGAAAAGACGCCTCGGTAAGCATTTTTAATTTTCAATTTTTGTTCATCAATTCCACCGATTTTTATATGAACAGATTATTAAATTTAATAATATACAATACATATACAATAAATATCGAAATTGAAAAGTACATTTATCTTATGGAATTGTAAAAGAGCTTTTGACCGAGGGCTTTTAAGTATTTGGATTTTTGGATTAAAACGATTTACGGGAGCCGAAAAACCTACCACTGAACAGCTGAGAGGCTTGAGTGAAAAAGTGTTTACATATGGGTTGTTTTTTGTTATTTTGGTGAGTGTTGAGGAATGATTTAGGAGGGAGAGTGAGAGAGGGTAGTGGGGGGGGGAGAGAAATCAGGACACAGTCTTAAAGATGAGGTTACTTTACCATTTTCAGAGCTCAGATAGGCAATCTTTTATATTCTGGATTCATAATTCTCGGTTGTCATAGTCCCAAGACACGCACTGCCCCTTATCAGGAGTTCCAGGCACTCACACAATTCGCGAACACAATTCCAACAAAATAGATTTCGAGTCCGTTTCTATAACCGATGGAAGACATGAGAGAAATGTCGACCCGCCGCCGAGCGCCCGGTTCCCGAATTCAGCCGAACTCCCCCGAGGATCCACGAGCGAACTGGCAGCGTGATTTCGCGTTTGCGCATGCCCGACTTGCACATTGTCGCATTGCATTTAATGCTCTCGCAGATTTTTCAATCCACAATTTCCAAACAATTTTCCTCTTTGATTCAACATTTGTGCTTTCCAAAAGAATGCGATTTTAAATTCTAAATGCTTACCAGCACTTGCCTTGCGAAGGTTCATTTCATAAAAAAAATTAAACTTTTTTCTAGTCGATGCAGCACCGACAAATGCAATAATGGTCTAACATTAATTTAACACTTGAAAACAAATTTAATATTTTATTATTTTTTTCCCTTTTTTTTTGCGAATGAATGTTATTAGGTAAAAGAGAGAAATCCAGAGGCTTGTGCTCAATCATTCATACTGCACGGTAATAAAATAATTTTATTGCGTTTCTGTTTTATTATTTAGACAAATAGTAAAAGTAATATTAAAACGTTAGATTAAGATATTAACAAAAAATATTAATATTGCGATAAGATATTTTAATGAAAGAATATTATTCATATTCCATATCTGCTATCAAATAAAAATTTTAATCAAGAAAAGGAGTTGTTGAAAGATACACGCTTTACAATATTTCAAATCACTACAACGATTTATGTCCAAACATAATTATCCTATTAATTTCTAATAATTCATTCTAAATTCTAAATATTTTTTTTATTGAAAAATCAATTTTTAGCACTTGATCTAAACAGCTGAATATTCATCTAATATTTAATTATTTTTAATTTTCAATCTAACAAATGAATATTCACGTATCAATTTATTTTACATGTAGTTGATCATATTTTTATTATAATCACATCACAGAATTCAAAATCCAAATATATTAAGTCTTATAAAATAAAAATTACTTGTAATAACGATTATTATTAAATATTCATTATATTGCTCAATAAACATAACTAAATGAAAGATAATTTAACATTATTTTATATAATCTTTAGACAGAAAATCAGTACGTTATCATTTTGATTTGTGTCAAACAAAATCAAATGAATATATTGGTTAATTTTCTTTTAAATATTGAATATATTATATTTGTATTACAATAAATATTTATGGTTTTTCATTATAAATGTAATACGCTGCTAATAAGCCCCCGCTATTCCTATTTTTATATACATTTATCATAATAATGAAACTATTTGAAAATTAGCTGAAAATAACGTTTAACATAGAAAGATCGATCAAAATTCCTGGACCAAGAGCAATAAAAATTATAACAGCTAAATCAATCTTTACACAAATGAAAATTGTAGAATTGTATTGAAGTGCAATGCAAAATCCAAGATAATTAAACGTCTTGGTAAATGTTCTGACTTTGTAAGCATAAATATAGAGGATATGGGGATTGATATCTTTCGGCACAATTGTTTGAAAAGTGCTTTTCCGAACATCTGTCAAGTAACCTGGACTATCGATAACAAACTCAGCAGGTTGTCAAATTAGAATGAGAGGGAACCACTTGTGCATGACATAAATAAACCAAGCGCATACAAAACTTTTCATGTTAACTTCCCACATGTCAACTTGATCTGTTGACTAAATTTATTGAGAAACACATGTTCATTCGTGTACTCTTAAGTTAAAAACTCTATTTTTACGTCTTTACCTTTGATAAAAAATAGTATATATAGTACAGTATAGTAAGATAAAGTATCGCTAGCACGTGTTCCAATATTTTACATCTACTTTTTATGAGTATAAAAACAAGTTTTTTATATTGATTATTAATTTTCTTAAAACAAATTGAAAGTACAGAAAGGACTATTTTTCTATTGTTTGAACAATTATTTTAATAATATAATCATAGTGCATATTAATCGTTATTAAATATTAAATATATACTACTGTTCAATATTTATTGTTTTATAATATATTAGGTATAAAAACATGTTACTACATGTCTTATACTGTGTACGTCTTACCTGATTAGAACAAAATTACCACGGTTTTTTGGTTTTATTTAGTGTAATGGCTGCAATATCGATAATATTTTCAAGTACTGTATTTCTCGGTTTATATTATTCTTTATCGTAATAATAATAATAATAATAATAATAATAATAATAATAATAATATTGGAAAATGATAAGCTTATTACTTTATATGTATATAATTTTTAGTAATAGTGTATGTGTATAAAAGTTGTTTACATATAGAAATAATTAATAATACTATCAAAAGAAAAATATGATTAATTTTCTATAGCGTGTATAGGAATCCATAATTATAAAAATATTTCATTATATTTTAATCGACTCATTTTTTAAATTTAAATCAAAAGTATGAAATTATTGTAAAAAAATTATTAGAAAATATCAATTGCAATTTTTTTTTTAAATTAATAGATATTAAAATTAATCTTATCTATATATTTCATATATATATATATATATATAATATACTTAATTCAATACTATTCTGTTATATTAATTAATTATATTATTATATTAATTAGGCTATAAAAACATTATTGTAAAAAATAATGAATATTATTCAGAATTAAATTTCAATTATATACCATAAAAATTGGTATACTTGTGGGTTATTATTGTTTTAGAATTAAAGCTTTGAGTTTGATTGTATCCATGAAGGAAACGGTTATTTGTAAATTTTTTATTTATAAAATTGTTTAAATTTAATTGTAACTGTAACCAAGCAATAATGGACTATTTAGGTAATGAAAAAACCAGTTAGTGATACATATAAAAATTCCTTTTTTTGTTTTCAAATGAAATGTTGTAATTTTAATACTATAGTATTAATGGACGAATTGTAGCTAATAAAATTACAAAGAAAATTCAGTTTAAGATAAATCGATTACATTTTTCAAAAACTGGAAAATTTTTAAAATAATTAAAAAATTTGTAACTTTTTTATTTTTTCATATTTAGATCTTTATTTTTAGGTTAAAGTCATTGATATGCACATTATTTTTATAGAAAATTTTAGCTTGATAAGATTATTAGTTTTCGAGTAATACTAATGTTAATTACATTCTACGAAAATTTACGAAGTTATTTTCATCTCAATGCACCGGACGATTTTATTTTTTTTAACGGTTTTACAAAATATAATTGTAGTACAACAAATCCTATATCTACGAATTTTGATACGTATCACTGGCAGGTTTTTTTCATGACCTAAAAAGTGCTCTATCATTTGGTCTACTATAGTTTATTTTCATTAATTATATTTTTAAGAATACATTTCTTTAATTAAATATTTAGACTATTTTCATCTTTACTTAATTTACTACTTTCATCAGTAATAATTTTATTAGGTTACATTTAACAAAGATGATTGATTTTTGTAATCATATATAAATTGCTTATTAAATATATAAAATATAAAATATGAAAATTGTAAATAAATATCATGAATCAACACAATTAAAAAAAAAATGATTATAATCCTTTTAAAATTATAAAATTTTATATTTTATAAACGACAAACAGCTATCTTAAATTTAAGATTTCTTAAGTGAGAATAATAAATTCTAATCTGAGATTCTTATTTCATGATTTATAATATTTTATATGTATGTTTTATAAGTAAACGTAAAAATAAACCATAATTTTATTGCTTATGTATAAAATAGATGTTATAAAATAGAATATTTGCAATTATAATAAAAATTAACATATACAATTATAATAATAATATACATACTAAAATGTAAGGACAACATTAAGTATAAGATATACACTACAGTTTTTGAAAATGGTGTATATATTAAATTTATTTATTAATACATTTTTTAATCCAAAAATCTAGTGTTTAAATAATGAGATTTTTTAAAAGTCAATAATTACTTATATATTATATAACTTTTATATTATATAGTAATGTATTTTATATTTAAAAGTAAAATATTATTGTACAACTATCTTATAATGTTTTTTTACAAAGATTTTATGACTCAACTTTGAGTTCAATAAGTATTTTTTCAATTATAATTACTGTGCATATTATCACATATTTCTTATTTAATGAACGTACATCAGAATATCTGACACATAATAAAATATTTAATTAAATTATAATATTTTGCGATAAAAGTAATAAATGTTTTTAAAATAAAGTAATAAATAGTAAATATTTTATTTAGATATATTTATATTAGTGAACAGTGATTTAAACAACAGAATAAATTTTCTTTTTCATGATCTTTTTTGTATTAGCAATGTTTTAGAAACTTATGAGTGCTTGAATTTGTTAAATTAATCTTTTTGAAAACAAACTAATATTATCATTATTAAATATAAATTTAAATAAATAATTAAAGTATCTGGATTTTATTAAATATTTTATTTATAATTTTTTAATTTGATAAATAATCAGAGAAATTTTGAAAGTTTCTGAGTCTGTTTAATGATATTTCGATTAAAATTTTAATTTTTTAATTTCTAATTTATTATTCAAAAAAAATCTAATAATTTATTTAAAATGTATATTATATATACAAATATATTTTTATTTTTGGAAAAATAAATTTAATAATCATATTGAAAATTCATTGCCATTAATACAGCATAAATTGAATTATTTTGCCAGAATATAAAAACTTTTTAACTATTATTTTCGTTACCATAAATTTCTAATATTTATTATATTTTAAAATATATCTAAAAAGTGATTTTTGAGTTAATATAAATGTTATGATTTTATGCAATATTTTATGATAAAAAAAATTCTATTTGTATTTACTAAGTAATAAAAATATTTAGATATTTTATGAGCTAAGAAGAATATAGCTTTGTTAAAATATTAAAAACAAACTAATTATTCATCATAATAAAGTTTTAGAACAAAAATTACTTTGACTTTGATAGAAATACACCCTGTCATCGAATTTTTGTCCAAATAATATCCGATATTATCTTATGTTCTAACTGCTCATCTTATATTACTAATCCTGTATCTGAAAATTATAACTGTACATCTTCATAATGTAGTTTACAGGTTAAACCTACATAATCCGTGTAATATTTAGAAATAAAGTGCACTTTATGGCATTCGGATAAAAGGAAGCACTCAATAGCGTAATAGTAAGAAAATAGTAATTTAATATATTTATCGTATTTTGCATGCATATCAAATGTGACTGAATGTTTTTTTTTCTATTGAACAATTGATAAATTTATTTATTAATGGAATAAAATATAATGTGTAATATTTCTCTAAAATTTATTAACTTTCATATTAAAATTATAAAATGTAAAAATTCGAATAAATTATATTTAATGTTAAAGTCTATTTGTTTAAATATGAAATCTAATTTTAATTATTTTTAAAATGTACCTGAAATAATTTAAATGTTTCATATTCATTGATTTAATATCCAAATGTTTAATGCAAATATACGTGCACGAGTAAATGACGTTGAATAAATAGGTTGTAATGAATATTCAATAATTTGAAAGTGAAAATAATAGAAATATAAATAGATGAAATTTACGGTTAATAATTTATATAATTATTTTATGTAAAATATTATTTAATTTAATGAATCATTTTTAGTCATCATAGTTATATTTTGAGATTGAGTTCATTTATTTAAAAAATTAGTTTTATAACAATTTTTTAGTTGTTTCTGACGCACGTTTTTGATAAGATCATTAAAAATAAAAATAATAATAACAACAACAAAAGCAATAACAATAATAAAACATCTTAATAGGTTTTAAAAAGATGTTACATGGAGTTAAAATCGTGTTTTTTAAAATTGAATTTATTTCTTTGAAATTCTAGTTATTAATTATCGTATTAAAGATGAAAAATTTCTGATTATTAATTAAAAATATATAAAAGGATTTTTATGAGCAGGGAAAAGTGGAAATCTTTTAACTAATCAATTATTATCAGGCATAATGGATTTTTTAAGTTTAAGTTCTATTTATGAAAAAATTAAAATTATCTTTAAAGTATATACGTACTTGTAATATAAATTTAATTTTATAATTTTAAACATTTACTTTATTGCATGAATATCATATATATTCATATATTATTTATATATGATACCTAAAATGATACTTTATTAAATGTGTTATTTACTTTTCGAAATTTTGAATTGGTAGAATTATTTTTTAAAATAATAAGATCTAAATATCGTATAACATACATAAATATTAAGAAAATGATAGAATCAAATAAGATTTACTAGTACTAAAGTAATAAAAATAAATTTTTACAATGTATTATTTTGCTTTATAAGATATTATGATAGAAGAAATATGTATTTGACATTGATTGATAATATACATAATTATACAAAAAAAATAACAAAAGCTATATTAAAAAATTATACCAATTAATCAGCAGCTTGTATTAAAACTTTTCATTTTTTTTTAATATTGTTTGGAATTATTTAATAATTCATGATACATTTAATGGCTGTTTATGCATATATAATAACACCGGTAATAGAAACTTAAACTTTTGGATAATAATATCAAAGAATTTTTCATAGTATAAAATATAATTTGACACACTGTTATTAGAATTAATTTTTTAAATATAGAATTTTAAAAATTATGAAACTGGTAGATATTACCAATTTTTTTTTTTTAATTATAACATAGTCGGATGAGTTACGATTGAAAAATACTAATTACTTGTTCACGGACGTCACATAAGTATAATACTTATCTTTTAAATCATGTTAGAAAAGAAGAATTGAGATATTAGTAGAGTAAAATAATTGTATAATCATAATATTGCAAAAAAAGCAAAAGAGTTTTGAATTTTCAATTTTTGTTCATGTAAAAATTTTCAGATTTGATAATTAAAAAATAAATTATTTTTTAAATTTACTAATAACTTTCGGTTACATATCGAAAAAAATTTTTACTTGTCAGTTCAAAAATTCGAAAACTCGAAAGAGTATCGGTTTCTAATCATTAATTATTGTTTGTTTTTTAAATTTATTTTAAAAATAATATAAAAGTGGTGGTGCACAGAGAACTGAATTAATATTTTATCTAAATATATATATTGAAGTATATTTTCATAAAGTTGAAAGAAACTTACTTTGATCAAAACTTCGTTATTTATTATTTTAATAATCTCCGATGAAGTAACATAGATACAGGGGTCACTATTTCTATTAATACAAAGAAGATTCTGTTCGTAATTAAAGAATTATTTGAATGATTAAACTTTTTTTGCACGATTCATCAAAATTTATACCTTTTATTTTAGGATAATTTAAATCCATTAATATTTTTATAACTCAAATTTGTTCACTTTAAAATAGATCTTTATTTTCGTATATGGATCAAGATAAAAACGATGAAAAATAAATGCATGATCTACAAAGTAATCTATTTTTATATAACGTTAAACTTTGGTTTCACTTTTTTTTATGATTCAAACAGCATTGAATTTACCGATTATACATGTACAGTTTTGCAATCGATTGGAGCCTTAGATAGCTTGTATAGTCAATCATGACTTTCTTTAGAAATATTTCTTTAGTAAAAATAGCTCATTTATTATTTCAAGTTATAGATTACTCTCAGCAATTACATTTTGTTGACAATTAATCATATTACGATCCAATTACATAGATCTTAAAGTACTAGGATAAGAAAAATCTGATGTTATTCGTAAAGTTCATTCGTTTATTGTTTCTCGTAAACTCAATCTTTTTTTTTAAATTCAACATAGCTTAAATATTTTAGAGAAAAATTTTATGATTACATGATCGGCTAGATACCGTAAAAATATAAATATTTTTTCATTAGAACACACAGTAAGTAAAGTAAAATATTAATTTGAAACTCTAAACGTAAACGCATTTCTATAGATAGAATATAAAATAATGGTAAGTTCGCTAGAGTCAATGTTTTGTACACATTTATATGCATTTATTTCTGTCATTTTCTTATAAAAATGTAGAATTCGGATTGTGATTTTTACGATCAATTATTGTTTTTGAAACATACTTTGATGATTTTTAATTGTAACTATTACATTGTTCCAAGTATTTCATTTTATACAACAAATTGGTCGATAATTAAATTATAACTAAATCTAAACTACTAAAACTATTAACATTTAAACTATTTTTTACAATTGCTGAATATAGAGAATATTTATGGTTTCAAAGTATTAAGTATCACTAAGTGCTGCTTTCTGAAATCCTTGAACTAATCAAATTTGGACGATTGATTTTTTTTATATTGATACATCAATAGTAGTTTTGTAATTGTTTTACAATATAATAGTGCATTAAATATTTAAATTTTTTCTTGTAATTCAAAGAATCTTTCTTAAAAAACATACATGCATTAAAATAGAAGAAAATGCTATATAACTTTTTTTTTATTAAAATATAAGATTTAAATTTTTTTCTTTTTTTATTTCTTTTTTTACTTCTTTCTTTTACTTTTTATTTTTTCTTTTGATTTCTTCTTTTACTTGATAAAACAGATATTGGTCAAACAATAGGACAGACAGTAATCCAATATTTCATATTTATTATTTAAAGTATGAATTGTAAAAGAAATCTAAACGAAAGCAGTAATAGGCAGTGATATATATTAATATAATATTATTGAGATCATTTTCATGCACTGGTATACTTTGGATTTAAATATAAATTTATAATATCGCATTTATTGTGGTTCAAGATATTAATTTTGAAGAAATTAAACTCGAAAGCTACTGTTTTTCAAAAAAAAAAAAAAAAAAAAAAGTGAAAAAAGCCAACAGACAAGAAGAAATTATGAATTACATGTCCATTAACGCCAAGATTAGATAATCAGTCATACGTTCGTGATCACTATTAATTCAAATAGCCAATTAAAATTAATGGACATCTCTTTGAGGATTTTTGTGCAATTGTTGGATTCACTCTGATTGTAATCCATCTATTTTGAAATCGCATGTAAAATGCCTTTTTGCCGACAGAAATAGAAAATAAAAAAAAAACCGATGACAACTTCTTCGGGATTAGGGAAGCATACCGGAGAAGAGTAGTACGTCACCTCCCCCGCATCTCCCGCGAACGCGACCCCACCATTCGTCTGTAGCATGTGCTCTTTACAAATACTCTCATCTGTATTACAAAAAAACGTGCACATGTATAAATTCACACATATGTATCCATCATCAGGAAAAACATAAGTCTCGTCGTCGGTGTTTATTCATTGAATATGTCATTATCTGAGCATTAAAATTTGATTACCAAATAGACTTTTGGTAGTTTTTCAAATTAAAAGGAGTTTTTTCCAGAATAAAATAGATTTTCCACAAAATTTTTTTGAATATCTTATACATCATCATATATTATTAATTTGAAAATTTTAAAATAGTGTATTTTTGGTGTGGTACAAAAATTTACATGATTATATGAATTAGAGTTTTTCCGAAATAAGTCTTGTCAAGGATTTTATTCTCATTTGATAGTGTGACTCATAATATCCTGTTTGACCTACTTTTCATTCGCATAATCGTGCTTGACTAAATATCATCATATTATTGCATATATAAATTTTACCATAACATTTTAACTTAATTATTCATAAGAATATTAGCAAGAAATTTTTTAGTGAATAATTTTGTAAATACTTGTTTATAAAAAAATATTCTACACATATGAGTATATAAAATAATTGTTTTATAAAAACTGTTGTAATATTATTTCAAAAAAAAAATATATACTGGAAGAATTATTTTACCAAAAATGATTATATTTAATTAATAAATAGTCTAAAAAAAGAAAGTAAAAATATATAATTTATTGCAATCATTATAATAGATTCTATGATATTTCAAGATATTTTATTGGATTTTGGTACCGCATGTCTAATATATTTAAAATTATTTAATAATTATAAATTTTGTGTTTCTATATTATATCTATTAATAAAGTATTAAAATAGATAAACTTATATCAAAATTAAAAAAATTTTGAAGATTCAATTTTTTTATTTTGATATTATTATATATTATTGGTATGGAATATAAATAATTAATATAATATTAATAATTCAAAACATTGTTATCAGATAAAGCTTTAATAATATTAATTTACTATATATTAGAAAATTTTATATAACATATTTAACTTGTTTAAATAAAAATTAGGATGTAAGTACTTTAATTATTATGTATAATTAAACTTTAAATTGATAAAGTGATAATTATTTGATTAATAAAATCAATAATTATAAATTAGATGGAAGGGTATTATTTATTTATTCTTCAAATAAACATTCTTTTTATCAATTAAAATATTAAATAAGGAAAATTGAATAATTTTTTGTAGTACTTAATTTGTGTTTGATTAACTTGTATTTTAGCTTAACTTAAGTACAAATAACGTATATTACTATTTAAATAATTTTATACTACCAAAGTTTGGAATTATTAAAAGTCAATTATTACTGCACAATTGATTTTTTAAAAATTTTTATAGTTTTATTGTAAGAGTAATGAAATTTTTGTTCATGAAAATTTATAATTGAAAATCTGTCGTAAACAATATTATGCATAAAAATATATCATGTTCAATGTCATTTTTAGAGATATTTATACACACAAAGCTTCTGTTTCCAATAATTTCCAATAATTAATATTCTTACATATAAACCTCATTTTTATATAAGATTAATTAATTTTCTATGTAAATTGACATTTCAAATGGATACTTAAAAAGTTGTTTTTTTGATTTAAAAATTCAATAATTGTTTGAACTCGTATACAAAAAAAATATATTTAATTAATTTTTATATTTAATGTACAATATTTTATTAAAAATTACTATTTTACTTTCACATGTATTAAATCGCGTTCTAATTTTTTAAACTTACTTTAATGAGGCATTATGATATAAAACTACAAATCATGCTTATAATATTTTAAAGTGTCTTTAAAATAATTGTGAGTAAAAAATTTTTAATTAAAATTATTTTATATTTTATTGCAAAGAAAATATTAATTGATAAAAATTTCAGATAACAGAAATTTTAATTAGTTAAAATATAATAATGAGAAAATTAATAAAATCTAAAGTAATATTGAAAAATAATTCTTGCTTATGTAAAAGTAAATTTATCATCTCATATATATTTGTATGATATTTTCATACATATAATAATAGTATATTCTACATCAATGCACTTTTCAATTCTTGAAATGTAAATATTTAATTTTAAATAATGAACATTACAATGAAATGAATAAAATATAATTTAATATTAATATTTTTATTATAAATGTATGATTATCGTTCATTTGATAAAGAATAAAGTAAAAGAATAAAAGCTTGTGGAATATTTTTAACAAGATACAGAAAAATCATCAAAAAGAACATTTATCGAGGACGATTAAATGATTCTTTGGAGATTCAGTGATTGCACGAGAATAAATGCTAAAGCCGCATGCTAATGCAGCATGAAAGTGTAACATAATTGTGCCGCAATCAATTACACAAAGTGCAATTGTACATTTGCAAGTGACTGTACCTTTAAGATCTACAAGTTGTCTCTTGATGCGACAAGTCCGGAGGAAGAAGCGACCAATAAAAGGATGCACTGGACTTTCATCATTCCAAGATAAGCAGTTGAGCTGGCAACACTGTGGTCCTTATTTAACGATAACAAGTGTACATTTTATGTAATTCTCTTGTTGCTTTTTTAATTCTTTCAAATGATTTTTGCAAATACACTTAGTACAATGGTTTATTAATTATAGTTTAGTTATGTACCAGCAATTACATAAATAGATGACACGTAGAAAAAACTTTACGAAGATTTTAAAATTTATTTATTTAATAAATGAAAAATTTATTTTATTTAAAATAATTTATTTGAAATTCATTAATATTTTATCATAGTCTTAATATACAATGCGATCGTGTGGTTGATTTGTAGGTGTGTGTATACATGGTATTTTATTTGAATATTGATTATTCTGTATATATATATATAGCAGCATTAGCACCGAATATACTTTTTTATAATATCTTTTGTTTTTCCTAAAAAGTAAAATTTTACAAATAACAAAATAATTGAACTGTACAAGAAACAATTATTTATATTTCTATAAATTCATTGAATATTATAATTTAATAGTTAAGGAAAATTTATTTTATTAATTTTATGAATTTATTAAAAATCTATACAGAGGAAAATAACCCAATAGATATTTTTTCTTAACCATGATATATCGTAGCATATATCTTTATTAAAGATGATTGACGTGATTATTGATTTTAATAGATGAAATAAATCGACATAGAATATTAAATTAATCACATAATTATTAATTAAATATAAAATTATTCAAAAAAGTACAATTGAGTTATTATATCAATATTTGAAAAGAATGTGATATTTATCAATTATGGCATTGACGTTACAATACTGAGCATTGACTTATTCTTAAACAATTAAGATTGCTGATGTTTTTACGCTTTCTCCCTATTCATATTAATCATTCAAGCCTCAAAGAAACTTTTTTTTTTTTAATTTTCCTGAATAATATACTTCAGTAACTTTAGAAAGTTGCATTTTATATGTAAAATAATTGCAATGTAAACAACTTTTTAATTGTAACAAGAAAATATTATATTATTTCCAAAATAATTATAAATATTTTGTATATATATTTAAATTTATACGTATATAATTTATAATAAAGTCGTTTTATAAATTAAGTTGCAATAGATTTCATAGCACCCATTTACAGGTTTTAAAGAATTGCATTTAATTAAAAATGAATGTAAAATAATATAAAAGTGAAAGATTTTTCGAAAATTTTTTAGTAATTTATTAAAAAAATTAATATATTTGTACGAAAATAATTAAAATTGTTAATAAATACAATGTAAACCTAATGACTCTCGATTATTATATAAAAATAATTATTAGCTTTCTTTGAAACAAAAAAAAAAAAATTTAAATTATCTCTGAAAATTAAGTGTTTTGTCTTATTTAATTGAAATTAAATAAAATTCAATAATCAAACAAGTGTATTAATTCGTAATTTTATTTTGTTTGAAATGTTTTTCGTTTGTATATTAAATTATTGTTTTACAGGAGTATAATTATTGTAGATTTTTCATAAATATTTAAAATAATATGCAAATCAAATTGAAATTTTTCACGTATTTTTCATGTAATGAAAATATTTAAACAAAATATTTTCATTTATACGTGGATGTGCATTAAGAAATTTATGAGATACATTTTAATCGTTACGTGTCAATATCATAAAATCTTTTAAGTAAAGATTTTGCTTGTATTTTAAATTTTAATTATTACTCTTCAAATATTTTCCAATTTGGTAATTTATTAATCATTTTAATACCAATTTATATATTTTTATTGGAAATCAATATTTAATCAATTGTTACTTTTATAAAAATTTATCCAAGAAAGATTTTTTTAAAAATAATACGCGATATTTTTGGGTCTGTTGAAAAACTAGTACGCTAGTAAGAAATAAATCCATGCAAAAATATTTTATTTACGAAGTGATAGATCAAAATTAAACTTTCTAAATTTCTCATTGAAACATTTGTATTTACCTTAAAACAAAGCATTGTGTGAATAATAATATTTACAATGTACAAACAAATATTAACTTATCTAAACAAGTATTAACATTTTGTTATTTTTTAACATACAAACAAAAAAATGCGCATTAATTTAAAAATATCTTAAATAAATTTTTCAAACTAAACAACAAAACTACTTTTTAATTCCAACTACTTTTTTGAAAATTTTTTCAACACAGCGCTGATGATGTCGAAACTCTCGTAAGCATTTTTGACGAAAGGAACATAATCACGATTTGCAATTTAAAACCAGAAGCTCCAGCTCCAAATTACGCAAAAGGCCATTCGAATTTTTAAAATTACGTGATCGTCGATATAAAAACTAAACTAGTGCCCATTACTCATAAAAAAATTATTACACTAGATTAAGAGTAACAAGTCCACCGATAAAAATTCGCTGAAGCGTAATTTGGTTGCATCTGCTGAAAATCCGGTTTCCCGAAATTCTCGCTTATCGCGAGAAAGTTTGATAGCACACGAGTTTTGCGTGCGAGAAGAGAGTGTGTGGTTGGTTGATTGGTTGGTTGGTTGGTTGGTTGGTTGGTTGGTTGGTTGGTTGGTTGCTCTATGTGCTCTAGAAAGGAATAAACGCTTCAAGAGCAACAAACAGAATCGTCGGCAAACGCGTTAGAAGGTCGCGGGAGTGAGAAGCATAGAATCGGTAAGAGTATAGCAAGAGAGGGCAAGAGAGACCTGTATATATACATATATATGTGCATATAAATATAAATATAAATATACATATATATTTACATATACGTTAGTTTATATATAATGTATGTGTGTGTGTGTGTGTGTGTGCGTGCGTGTGTGTGCGTGTGTGTATGGGTGGGTGTATATTTATACATATATACACAGATAGCTGTGCGTGTTTGTGTTTGTGTGTGCTCCGCTGATCGCTGCTCGCTCCTGACTGCGAATTTTAGTATGCGATTGGCTTTCATCGAGCTGAGCTGAGCCTGCATTTTGCAAATACGAACTTGCCAGCTATTTTTTAACTTTTTTTCTTTTACGCTTTACACAATTTACTCAGACATTTGAAATACCCGTGTTTTTTATTTATTTTTGTGTGTGCACCTATACCTAAAGAACCCCGTTATATCGATAAATTTTTCGCTCTATCAGGTTTGATCATAGCTTATTTAATTTCTAATGAGAGTTTGATTTTTCAAAATTTGTTTGTAAATCCTAATTCTTCGGAAACAATAATTTAAATAAAACTTCAAAACACACATTAAATTTAGTTGTACACATGTATTTACCATTTTTTAATTTAAATTTAATGCACTTATCATTTGTTTAATGTTTATTAATGTTAGATATGCAAGCTACACTACACACAATTGATATTTAATTTTAATTGTTTAACTTTATTTATTCCAGTTTAACAATATTATAAATTTAGAGAATGTTAAGGGAATCAATATCAATAATAAATTTGACTGAAGAAGTGAAATATATAATAAAAATATTTGCAAGTACTTAAAATAATTTACGGAGTGTTCATTCGTTTATTCAAATCATACATTTGATAGCTTTCATGAAAGCCTTTTTACGTGTATATATTTATTTTATAACCTAATAAACGTCTAATTATTCCGATATTGAATCTGTCTTCAAGTAATAACCAAAAGTGAATAGACGGTGAAAAAGTTGTTAGTGAATTATTATAGCAGCAATTGGAGAAAAAAGTAATAAAAATAAAGTTTTATTTCTGAAAGTCAAAGAATAATATACATTGAGATATAATGTCTTCGGTGAAACTTGCAGATGATCAGCGCTTCGCACTGATGAAGGTAAGCCAATGATCGATCTATCAAAAAGATAAAATCAAGATCGACAATAATGTTATTGTCGGAGAAAACTCTAAATCATTTTATCTATCTTAATAGATTTGATCTTATTCATTAATGCCTATAATTGAAATAATAGTTATCTAAATTTCTCTGCATGGATAATTCCTTTAATTATGGGTAAGGAATGCACCTAATTTGTTTGGATGTAAATTTTTATTTGATGAAATATTCAATCTTTCTAATTGCAATGGGATTATAAAATTATTAGAGGGATATTGCAATACCGGTACCAACGTTAATAATAATCCCATGTGTAGCGATATTTAGTAAATCTCGGGGTCACAACAATTTAATTCGAACGAAAGTTAGAGAATGTTTAACGCGCGCAGAACTGAACACTCTGTAGGTTATCGAACTGTCTTTTTTAAATGAGGTCAGCGTATCACAGTTAAACGTGAGAAAATGTTAATCTACGATTTGACTTTCATTGCAAGCAAAATTCAATGCTCTTCTTTCATTAAAAAATATTTTCATCAATTGAACGCGTTCTTGTGATTGGTAATTTTTTCCTTTTCTGACGTTTCACCTCATCCCCAACAATCTTTAGTTGCACTGAAAGGTAAGAAATTACCGACGATTACGGTATTGATACATTCTCTCGTCAAGTACACTCTTGGGCACGATGCATTGCAAATAAATTTCATGATTTTAAATTTATCTCATTTTAATTGGAAACCAGTTTTTTGAAGCAATTTTCTTTATATTCCATTATTTGAAATAAATATTATGTTGTACAATTAATTTCATAAAATGTATTTTATTTGATAGTGCTTATTGAATTGAAAAGGAAGTATACATTTTTAAGTATACATAAGACAAAAAATACATTCTGATAAAGTAAAATATATCGTTAATTGAATTGATAAAAAAATTTGTAATCAACAAACTCTTACATTAAAAATAAATCACTTACAAATATTCTCTAATTAATAGATATTTTTTTTAATTTATTTGTATAATTTAATTAATTTATATTAAAAAAAAATTATAAAGTAATATTATTTGCATAAAAATAATTTATGCAACAAATTTTTTCACTAAAGGATAAGTTTAATATTTTAAAACATCAAATTCATGTATAAATGATAAATAATAAACACTTATATACATATTAGAAATTTGTAAATTGTATAAATATGATAGGTAAAAAAAATTAAAAGTATACGTAAACTATGGATTAAACAATATTATTCATTAATTTGTTTTTATTTAGTATAATTATCAAACATAAAAAAATTTTGCAGTAATGTTTTTCCAATATCTTCTTTCAAAGTTGATTATTATTATTTATGCAGTTTATGTGTTTAATTTAATCTTTTAAAATTTTTTAATATCAATAGCAAAATGTTTTACAATACGACGTATATGTATACATTTATTGTAAAACAAATACGGTAGGTGTTTTATAAATTAAAAATTTTTTATCGATTGTATAAATTGCTTGTTGTTCAAGTGTCTTTTAAATCAATGTATTTATAACATCAATAAAATTTTTTTTTCTTTTGAGTTAACATAAAAAATTAGTGTCTAAAGATTTGAAGGTATTTTTAAGTTTTTTTAAATTCTTATTATTTTCAATGTGGACTTTCCTCAACGTCATAGAATTATCCAAATAATAAATTAAAAGAATTTGAAAGGATACAAAATTTATATGCATTCACTTTTGAATTCAACAAAGAATTCTTGCTGTTTGTTAAACCGATATTTTAAAAATTGTTCTTTTATTGATGTAGATCTGATATAAAATTAGACTTTATACAATTTATAATTTATTTATAAACAGTTGTCGAAGTAATATTAACAATTGATACGATTGGAATAACAGTATAAAATATTTGCATGAATTGTTCTTTATATTTAGATAATATTAAAACATATGAATTTGCTTATTTCATACCATATATTTGGCTATAAAAAATGTATCAGAAATTGTTTTATGTTCTTCTAGAAGGGATTATTGTTTTTAAAAATATTATCGAGTTTAAATGATTAGAATTCTGTATAATTTATTAACGTAATTTTTTATCTTTGATACTTTACGATTCATTAGTTTTTATCAATTAAATTTTCTGTCCTGTACAATATGATACGGATATAAAATTAACGTTAAAATCTAATCTTGTCTGAATTGAATTCGTTTTAGTAGGATTAGTTTATGACTTCTACATATCTTTTTTCACTATAATTATAGTGATTCTTTGTATTTAAAAAAAAATTTTTTTTTGACTTATATAACTTTTATTTTCATTCTTTTTTCACTTTTGAATATAAACATTGTTTCATACATTTTACACGATTAATTTAATTTAATCATGCATTTGTTTCAAAAGCCAATTTAAAAGTTGTTTATAATTTGATGTCTTCATTTGGAACATTTTCACTATATCACATATACAATTTTTTTTTAGTTATGATTTTTAATTTTTCGATTAAAAATATAATAATACGACTTACTAAATCTATTTGTTTTGTTTTTACAGGTACTTACAGAATATAAGATATTCTTTAAAATATTCTTGAAATAAAGTTTATAAAGACGGTTTTCGCATTAAAAAATAATCCTATGCTCATTTACGATCTCACAGTATTTTTATTTGAACAGCTTATTATTTTATGGAATCTGTTAATTTAATGTATAAAAAAAATTAAAGATTGAATTAGTTAAAACAGACGGATGTTTAAAACTTTTTCAAAGAATTTAATATACTGAAATGTTTATATAAAACTAGTTGAACTTGTATATTTGTACAATTATCTTTGTTTTTACAGTATCAGATATTATGAATATAAATCCTCATTAATAACTGCATACATTAATTTATTTTATTAATAAAATTTTTTACTTAGTTTTTTTTCATAATTGATTAATTAAATATTTCTTATCTTTTATCTTTACGTACGTTTCGCAATTTAAGTTTAGAAATTAAATTGTTATTTCATTTGCGAATATTAAATTTGAAGGTGATTTTTATTCAACGCATATATATGCTACACGTCTATACTATTCCTATCAATTTAATGCCGATAAATAATAAAAAAAAGATCCCTCGAAGAAGTCTTCCATCACCATTAATCGCTTTTATTACATTATCATTTAGGAATGCAAGTAGATTTTTTTATTAATTAATTCCTTAATATCGTTGACATATCATTTGTCGAGAACGACGTTTCATAACCTACTTGTAATTTTATTAAATTTGTATTGGTCAAATGTCTCTGACTTATTTCGTTAAAAGTCGCGAAAAAAATCTTTTTTATTAATCGGTCATTTTAAATATATTCGTAAATTAAAAATACTCAGTTTAATTAAAAACAGTTAAAGATGATTTTTGAGAATAACTTGGTTAATTTTCGAAAACATTCAATTATTTATACATTTTTTTACATTTAAAACTATCAAGCACATGTATCCCAAATTTAACAACTTGATAAATATATTTCTTTTCAAAATCCCACCAAAGAGTTTTTACGTCTTTTACTCGTTGAAAGATTTTTCAGATTATTCGATAAATTATGGTTTATTTAGTAAAATTTATTTAATTTTTATTTTCAATATGCATTTTTTCCGGTATATAATGTTTGATAACAATTTATTGTGTTTACTTTTTTTTAACGCTTTGCATTAAAGTGATTCACTTTTGGTACGATTTCTTCCTGACAATTATCAATTTTCAATATCTCCATTAAATCTATTATGCTTTGCTCGATTCATCACGGAAGTTTCTTAATTTAATTTTATCTTCTTACAAAGTAAATATATAATATTTAAAAATTCGGTGCCAATTAAAGCGCTCCATTTCAGTGAAGAATTATGCACCAAGTGAAAGGTAATGACAGAATTTATGGCACGTATTTAAATATTAAAAGAACTTTTAGTGGAGTATAACATTCCAACGCCTTTAAACATAGTATTCCCGTATAATTTGGAATATTAAATCTATTGCGTAATACTGGCATTAACTTGATATCGATTGCGATATTTGTAGCAACGATAAATTTCACAATTTTGTAAAAAGGATTAATGTAAACTCAAGTCGCATTATTCCCTTCTGTATAACATTTATATACATATAATTTCACATATTATTTCAATTCCTCAAAAATATATATTTGTGTGTAATTTCAAAGAATCATTTCGTAATTTATTATAATATAATGTAATTTTATTCATTTCAAAAAAATTTAATATTGAAAAATATTCATATAGTAGACTCAGAAGTAAAAAAAGCACGAGTTTTCTTGTTTATTGTTGTAAGAAATTTTACTTTTTTTACGAATAAATTATTTATATTACAGTGGATGAGTAGAATGATAAAATACTTGATATATTGTTATTCTCGAAAAATTATTATTTGTATAGTAAATATTATAATTGTTTTAATTGTGTAATTTGTTGCTGTCTTTATTCTAAAAAATCAATTTGCTTGCCTGTTTATTACATTGAATTAAATTTTTTTCATTGTTCATCAAATATTAATTACACGATCACACAATAAATTTTATCTTGATAATTACCTCGTCGCTTTTAATATTAAAGTGAATATGTTTTGCTAATAAAGAATAAAATCTATTAACATATTTAAATTTTATATGTTAACGTCTTTAGATTGAATTTACAAATAAATTAAAAAAAATTTGTACATCGTTCGATTTACGATGCAATTTTTAACATAAATTATTTTACTTCTAACATAATATAATTGATTATTCAACTTGTAGTAATTATTATTAGGTAAGATAATAAAAAAAAAGAATTATAAAATATAATCAGCTATATAATAAAATAATTGATAACTATAGATACTAAAAAAGGTAATACTTTGAGTATAAATAATTTCGCAATTGAACATATTAAGAAACCTAACAAAGAATGAGAAAAAATTAAAGACAGTAATTATTAATTCAAGCAGTGCACACCTCCGTGTTTTAACTATTAAAAACTAAAACATCAGTATTGTGCAAATAAGACACTGAATCATAAATGTCGATGAAAAATTCGTAAATGCTCGTTGAATAAAAAATTGATTTAACTGAAGTTATAATGCTATCATTATATTCCTAGATACCAATAGAATATTTGTCAATATAACTTGTACTTGTAATTAACATTATATAAGTTTATATTAGGGCAGTAACAAAAAACTTTATTTATTTATTGATGTTGTACTTCTATACTATACTTCATTTACTTAAAATTTAACTTATATTGTACCTCTTATTAGGTATTTTTAAGGTTTTACAATTGTACAAATAACTTAATAATACTATATATAAATAACCACAAAATTGAGTAAAATCCTATTCAATATTGTAAATATATTGATATATTTACCGAACTCATTGAACTAACAAACACACAAGTGATAATTTTGCCAATAAACCATAAAACGTTCATTTATTATTAATGCATGTGTATCAGTCATAAATTTGTTGTTCAAAGAAAATTAATGAATTTTTTTTATATATTACTATTAATTATAAAATTATATTTAATACAATAAATAAATAAGTTTATAACTAAGGTTTATTTCTTATTTTTATATTAAAATTATATTTAAATAAGGTTTATTTTGACTAGTATTACAATGTTTCAGTAATGAAAGTTCTTTAAAGAATTTAATAAAATTTCGATATCATAAGCCCTTATTGTTTTGACCGTCTTAGAAAGCAATAATTTGTGCGACAACTTTAATTATATAATGCATTTAATATGAATAATTAATATGATAAAAATTTTATTTTATGCATGAAAATTTGAATGTAACACCTGAAAAAGATTCTAACCAAGAGAGATTGTACGATTTTATATCATTTATTTTTTTAAGTGTACACTAAAATAAACTTGTTTTCTTTTTGCTATATTCATTTTAGAAATTATTTTTATTCCAAATATGTTATTATTGCAATAATGATATGTAAAAAATAAGCCAAACAGAAATAAATTTAAGCAAATTGTTAATATTAGACGAGAAATATTCAATTCTTCTTTAAAGATTCATTATATTATAACATTAAATTTATATTTTAGTGTTGTAAATTAGCTTGTATATATTTTACAAATTGTATTATTGCGTTGAGCTAACACAATTAGCAAGGATCGTTTATGACAATCTTTAAAATTTATTTTAAAGATCTAAGACAATTTTATACAAAATAAATAATTATATTGTTAAATTTTTAAGTTAAAAAATTAAATATCGTTTTAATAAAAACTATTTAGTACAATTTTTATAAAATAATCTTTATAAATCTTATTTGCTTGTATCTTTTAATTTTTTTCATTCGAGAATACAATGGTTTAACGTATTCTACCCGATAATCAGATTAATTAATGAAATAAAGAATGTAATATTAACAAAATTGTCAAGTAAAATTATTTTGACTAAAATAAAATTAAATTTGTATAATGAATTCAATACTTGGATAGATTATTGCCTAGTTTCATTTATAAAAACGTTTCTGGAGAATCATAAAAAATTAAATATATTGCTTCAACTCTTTCATTTATTCTGTTTATTTATTTAATTTAAGAATAAAATTCAATAAAATAAAACTGTTTTATTTATAAATTAATTTTTAATGATTTTTACTTTTCCTTGAGTTTTTTTACAGAGACATGAATTATCATTCATATTTAAAATATTTATTTGTTATTTTTTTTATATATATATAAATAATGGAATATATAGTTTTTTTATGGTAATTCATCAAAATTAATGATATTGATACTTAAAAATATTAATTACTGTCGTGTTTTACATATTGAAATTTTAATAAAGGAGGTCTTTTAGGAGATGATAAAATATTTTGTTCAACTTTTTTGATTATTTTGGCTCACATTTTCAATTAACACACATTAATTGATTCTATATTCAAGCTGGAGTTTTAGTATATTTTGGCATATACTTGAAATTTATGAAATAGTTTTTTTTACCTTAAATTATACATGTGCATACAAGTTCAGTTTTTCACAGTATATATCATTATTAATTTCTTTTTAACATAAATATTATAGGCAACATTAAATTTTTACTGTATTTTTATATATTATAATGTTTAATTCATTTATAAATATTATATATTAAAATAAGTAATATACATTATTATAACATTTTTTAATTATTTTTTCAGTTTAGAAGGAGCGTAAAAGATATTCTACAAACGTCCCATGACGATCAATTTTTACTACGATGGTTACGAGGTAATTTTTCAATTGAAAATCGTATTATTATTATACGATTTGATAATAATCAAAGTCTATTTAAATTATAGCACGAAAATGGGATGCTGTTGCAGCAGAAAAAATGTTGAGAGATGTGAGTATTAAATTTTATATTCATAATGCATTAACTTTAATGTATATTTGATACTAGTAATTTTATTTTACTAAATATTTTTAATAAATAATAATTTTTTACTGTTTTAATCTTGATTCATTTTCTTATTAAAAAATAATCTTGAAAATAATTTTCATATAAAAAATTTTATCGTTAACATTTTTTATAATGTTCATAATTTTATGAATGGTGCAGTACATAATAAATTGAGAGTAACTGAAGATTTGCCTGATGTTAGCATTAAAATATAAACTTTGATTTAATGTTATTTTCATAATGAAATTTACCCTGATTATTTGACGTTTATTAGTATTTACTATAAAAAATTTGTTTTTACATCAAAAAATGGAGGAGAATGTAAAATTACGACAGAATCTACTTTTAAAAACTAAATTTTTGTTTTCATCCATTTAATGAATGTTAACAGATTTTCATTTATTACCAAATATTTAGAAAACCAAATATCGCATAAATTAATCTACAATATTGTTTTCAAGTATCATAAAATATTAAAAAGTCTTTCATCATCTACTTTAATTACTACAGCTCCTAATTACATGATAAATTAAT
Source organism: Eupristina koningsbergeri (assembly GCA_018907245.1). Taxonomy (NCBI): domain Eukaryota; kingdom Metazoa; phylum Arthropoda; class Insecta; order Hymenoptera; family Agaonidae; genus Eupristina; species Eupristina koningsbergeri. The sequence continues at coordinate 1,353,394 of JACCHV010000151.1, forward strand.
TTATAGGAGGTTAGCCATAATTGCAATATCTTATACATGAGAAGTATTATCATTTTAAATATAAGATTAAACACTTACATTTAGTAATGTTAAAATCCATCACTTTTGTATTACTACAATAAAATACAAAATAAAAATAAAATATATTTGTAAAAGAAATAGTTTCTAATCTGGACTATTTTTTTAAATTAATGTAAAAAACAAATACCTTGTATATATTCTTGATTCAATTAAAAAATATATCACTGATGAGTATTAAAAGTCTAGGAATGAATAAGAAGGATTAAAGTGAATTATGCTTGGTATGTATTACCAAAAAAAAAAAAAAAAAAGAAAGAAAGAAAAAAAATGAAAAGAAATGAAATACTATACTGCCTTAAATATTTACAAAAAACAACATTTACACGTGTACAATAGCTAAGATGACAAAGGACTGATGAGGCTAGTATCACCTAAAGTATGATAATTCTTGTTTCTATTTCACAATCTTCCGATGACGAGCATATGTTGCTACACAAATGAGTTTCCCCATTTCCAGAACACCTGCACGTGAACGTTGTAGCAGATCAATCTTAATCGCAAAGTAGCTCAACTTTTTGAAATGTTAATAGAGAATCTAGAATAGTATGGGTATTTACACACTAAACCAGTTATGAATATCTACCTAATTTTAAAATTCGAATGTGAAACTGTACAAAAAATTACAATATGGAATGTAATATTTAAATGGAGAAGATAATGCAAGAGATGTAGCAGATATTAGTTAACTTTTTATTGGTATATCATTAACAGAAGACTCAGAATTGTTAAATACCTTCACTGCCACACTTTTAAATAATACATTAGACTATAAAAAACAAACGTATTGCTTAAATTTTTATACATATTTTTGACGTTTAATACTATAATATATTTTTTTTTATTACACAAATGAATATGGTTCTCGAACAATTTTTATAAAACTTATCCTTCTTTCTAAAGTTCTTATTTTATAATACTTAGTTGATTTTAAATTTTAATTTTTAAAATTGTTTATTTTAATTTTGATCGTGCGAATTTATTTATTTTTAAATTTAGTGTCATTGTGATAAATTTATCGATATTATTTCACCACGAAATTTTTACTAATTACATTTTATATTATTCATATTTTCATATTTATAATTTTCATTTTTTAATTACTATTTAAATGTAAAGGTTTCTTCAATTTTAAATATATAATGGCTATAAAAGTTAAAGAAACTATTATAAATGTTCTCTAAAAATATCAATTCTTTATTTATTCGTTATCAATATTTGTTTAAGCACAGCACACAATATTTTCGTAAATTTGGCAATTGGATATACAGTAAACGTTGATTTTTTAAAAAAAAAAAAAACAGTATAGTTTGATATATTTTTTAATTATTATTTTTCGTACATAATATGTTATATTCATATAAATATAATTAATTAATTGAATTGATAAAAATTAATTGAATAAAAATGGTTTGCAATATTATTATGCATTTTTCAATTTTAACTATGTCAATTACAGTCATTCGAATGGAGAAAAAGATGGGAAGTCGATAAGTTGGATGAATGGCAGATTCCTCAAGTTTTGAAAGATTACCTTCCTCATGGTCTTTCTGGATACGATAAAGATGGAGCACCTGGTTTGTATTTTTTTTATATTTTTATATTAAACAATATATTGAATTATGTATTTGTAGTTAAATACACAGAAAATAATAGATAATTTACATTAAGAATGATAATGAATATTTTTTTAATATTCTCAGAAAAATATTGGTCAATCACCACAGCAAAAAATTTTAAATATTTTTAATATTTACATTATGAATATTAAAATAAATTACTTTTATTTATTTTATTTATAATTGCTATAAATAAGAATAAAATGAATGAAAATAAATAACGAAAAAAAGATGATACTATCAATATTTTATTTAAATTCAAAATATTTGAAAATTAATATAGAAAACTAAATTCACGAGAACCGATTTAATATTCGCGCTACATCTGAATTAATTAAATTATATATAATTTATAATTCTTTAATGTTTTTACCGTTATCATTTCCTTTTATTTATTTTAATGATTCATTATATTAATTTTCGATTAAGATCATTTGCGAATCCACGTGAGTGTTCTAGTCCTAAACTAAAACCCATAGCAGGATTTTGTTCAAGTACCTACACGATTCGAACAATAATAAGATTGACTAATACCAACCTCCACTTTTCTCGATTGTCGCAATATTCATAAGCTACATAGTTGTAGAAAAGGAGAAGAGAAAAGAAAAAACCTGCGAAGTAGCAAATTTAACTCTAGACGCGTGATAAAATCGGTTGCATACAAGAAAGATAGTGAGAAAATAAAAAAAAAAGGAGTAAGAAAGTCCGCGACTACCTGACCGAACTCATTGAACTAACAAGCACACAAGTGATAATTTTTCCAATGAACCATATTACGTTCATTTATTATTAATGCATGCGTATCAGTCATAAATTTGTTGTTCAAAGAAAATTAATGAATTTTTTTTATATATTACTATTAATTATAAAATTATGTTTAATACAATAAATAAATACCATGAATTAATAACGGTTAATGTGCAGGTGTATAGCTAATAAATTTTTGCATAAGAAAAAGTTTATCTTTTAGTATTTTGCACATGTCCAAAATGACTCAACTTTCTACTGTTGTCTAATTTAATTATCACTCATTCAAATTTTACGAATGATGTTCTTGCAAATACTTAATAGACGTAGTTTTTTAATCTCTTTTCTACTGAAATGAAGTTTATAATTCATCATTTTCGTTAAATACTACATAATTAACTATCTAATTATAATAATAAGAAGACAATTATTACTATTTCTTATAATGTATACTCATGTATGGATTTTTTAAAATGTACATGATTATGAATTTATCTATGTGCCATAAAGTTTAATTTAATCATAAAATAATATGAGTTTGATAACAAATTATATAATAAAATTTTTTATTTAATATTTAATAGAATAACCTATCGAATAATCCATGAATCTATTCGAATTATCGAAAAATTTAATTTTATTATGAAATATGAGAGATTTGGATATGTTAAAACTTTATCCATTTTAAACTTTAATTGAATGATATATCACAAATTATTATTTTTCATTGTATATTACTTCAAAGGATAAGAAAATCAAAACTCATTTGATTTCAGTATCTAGTAAAATAAAACTAATTAAAGATCATTTAATTATATACTGTACATTGGTTTAAGGATGCAAATAGAGATTATTATTTTATCTTTTGTCATGAATGTTTCTTGTAATGAGTTGTTTTATGTAAAAGTTTTCAAATGTTACGCAAAATTATCATAGTTCTTGAAAATTATAATTGGCAATAAATTATACGTTGTTGTTTATTTACTCAATCAATTTCTATATTCTAAATATAGAATACAGAAATTGATTGGGTATACTTAATTAGATATAAATCTCAAATATTATGCTTTACTGTTGAAGTTAATAATTTTTAAGTCAAAAATTTATTTTAAATTTTAATTAATTTTCTTAATTTATAGTATCATTTTTACGTGCACCAGTATAAAATTTAATTTTTGAAGTTTTATGATTTATTAAATTAATTATACATTTTTACAATATTAGTTCATCTAAAATATATAAAATCTTCTATTCACTTTCCGTTATACTACTACAATAAATATTGAAATATTAAAATTTCTATTAAAGTATTATCATTCAGTAAATTTTTGAATAGTATTTGGAATAATATTGAATTTTGTGCATAATTTTTTTCCTACTAAAGCATACTTTATTAAATCTCTTTATTATTAATTATTTAAAATAATTAATAAGAAATTTTTGTTCGATTAATTATGTGATCAAATTATGATGAAGTAAAATAAAATTTTCTTAAATAAATTATTTCTTAAAATAGCACAAAGCTTTCATTAAAGAGTGTAAAGTTTAAATTAAAAATGTATTTTCAAAGAAATGAATTTTTTTAGAATATAAGTATTATAGTAATTATTTACAGTAATAATAATGCCATTTGCTGGTTTGGATTTGTATGGAATATTGCACGTTGTAACTCGACGAGATATGATCAAAACAACAGTTAAATTATTGGAATATTATTTGCGAATTTGTAAAGAGCAAAGCGAAAAATATGGTCCTGATGCTGGACAGTGCACTGTAATTTTTGATATGGAGAATTTTAATCTTAGACAATATATGTGGCGACCTGGTTTGTTTCAATATATTTATGTATATATATATATAATATGGTAATTTAACGAATAACACATAATCAAAACATTATTTTAATTTACATGAAGCTGGAGAGGTTGTCATTACTTTAATTCAGATGTATGAAGCGAATTATCCTGAAATTCTTAAGATATGTTATATTGTTAACGGTGAGAATTTACAATATTAGTTAATTATATAAAAAATATTTTATAGAAATAAATATTCAAATATTTATATTTTCCAGCACCTAAAGTATTTTCCTTGGCATTTTCTATTGCTAAAAAATTTATGAATGATTATACATTATCCAAAATACAAATATATAAATCGGATCCTGTAAAATGGAAGGCTGCTGTGCTGCAAATTATTCCACAAGATCAGTTACCAACACATTTCGGTGGAAAATTAACAGACTCCGATGGAAATCCAAGATTAACATCAAAGGTATTATTTTAATATACATTAAAACATGCATGTATATATTAATATACCGTTGTTTAAAATAATAAAATAATAGAAAAAAAATATTATATTTTTATTCTTTATTATATGATTGAGAAATATTAAAGATCAATCAATAATATTATACTATATTTATTCCTTAATAATCAAATAATGTCAATGTAAATTATGATTATTATCTGAAGATTTTTGGATATTTTTATTGTTCAGAACTACGATTTCAACAGCGGTCTAATTGAAGAAAAATAATATAGATTTTTCACCTACAATGTAACGATGAATGTTCTAAAGCTTATACAGAAACATTCAGTTTAACTCAAACAAACATTTGTGAATAAAAATTGATTTTTCGTAATAAATTGAAAAATAAGAGGAAATGACAATAAAATAAAAATTCCAAAAAATGTTACAATTGATTTAGAGTAAATAATTAGAGCAGCGTAATCTTAATTGTTTTTTCTGTTATTAATAGAAAAAAATTAAGATTATGTTGTTTTATATTCATTTATATAGATAAAATGTAATATAATACATATTTTTAACCCATGTAATGTATATTGAATTTAAGTAACTCTCAAATCTATTATTCGTATTATCGATTTTTACTGTACCAAATAAAAATGAAAGTACAAATTAAAAAATCCACTTCTAATAATTATATTTTATATCCTTAGTAAAAAAACTCTTTTAATAGCATGTTGAGCATAATTCTTCAATAAGATTAAGAGGATAAATATAATTTAAGATTTAAACAATTTACAAAAAACATAGCTATATATGTGATTTTAAATAATATATTACTGTTATAAAGATAAACTTGCGTACAAAATAAAAATTTGCATGTAAAAAAATTTTTAGATTATATAACAGATATCAAACAAAAATTAAATCTTTAAATCATTAGCTAAAGAAGAGTATGTAATAAAATTGCAATTAAACTTATAAAATAGTTTCAGAATCTAAATCTACACTGAATTTTTTATATTAATACAATTAAAATTATAAATAAATTATTGTAAATTTGATAAGATAATATATGAAATTAAATTTTTTATTAAATTTGAAAATGTTATTGCATTTTGACACTTCAAAATTCTATTAATAAAAATAGCTAAAAATGATATAATTATAAGTAAATGAAAAAAAAAAATTCACATTTTATGATTTTCTGAACAATAAAAATAATCAATAATGGTAAGGGATTTAAAATTTTGTTATGATTAAATAATTAATAGTATTATTAACAAAAGAAATTTTATTTAATTACAAATTAATATATTGAACAAAATAATTAATTTAAATTTATTGATATTATTAATTTTGAGCCTTTTATTTTTAAAGAATTTAATGAATTATTTTATTTTTCGAATTAGAATGTATAAATTAAAATAATATTTTTGAAGATCTTAAGTATTTCTTATTATTCTATTCAATACTCAAATAGAAGAACAAAAAATTTAATAGAGTAGAACTAAAGCAACTTAAAAAAATTAAATTTGAAAAAAAATTGACAGCAAAATTACTTGTAAAACAAACCATAAATCTCAACTTTTTTACAATATTTTAAATAAAAAATTGATAGTTATCTTATACAGTATATTTAGTCGTACTTTCCTTAGTTTTTATATTTGTAATAAAAAAACAAATTGTGCAAGATAAACATAGAAAAAATACTAGTTACAAAATAATAAAAAACAGAATCTCATCAACGATTCAGTTGCATAGAATTATAAATACATTAAAATGCAATAAAATTATTTTTGTTATTTTAACTATAAATATAATCCTTCTAACTTTTTCTTTGTTTACGTTAAGGTAATTTATTAAAATTTAATTAAATTTTCACCAATAAATCTCTAATAAACAGAGTAATTTTTTATTCATGATATTGTATGTTTTGTTAGAAAGTTAATAATATAATATTATTTTTTAATAGTTTAATAAGTGATTCATCGGATAATTAACCTGCAATGTAATAAAATAAATTTTATTTGTTTTTTATACTGTGCAGATAAATATTTTTCAATAACGTAATGTTAAAATTATCAAAAAAAATGATGAAAATATTTATTTATTTGGTTTTAAATATATTTTATTCGATTTAATAATTTTTTAATACCAATATAAAAAAACGTGATTTTTAATTTAATCCTTATTTCAGATAACATTTCATTTTTGTAAAAAATTCGTAAATAAATTATGGAAAATATTTCATAAAATATTTATAGTATTCAATATTTGATTACTAAAATTCATTTTTATACTTCGATGAATAATTATTTAATAAATATGCATAGTATTTATGTTTTCTCATTAAAAATTTGTAATTTTTAAAAACATAAGCAATTATCTTAAAGATATGTTAAATTATTATTTTTTTTTACTTTGAATTACAATCACGAATATTTCATATAAAATTACTTAAAAAAATTGTATTCACGTAATATACAATATTATTTTTAATTAAAGATTTGTCAAGGAGGTAAAATTCCTAAAACTATGTATACGAATAAAAACGATAAAGATAAAACGAATGAATTTACAACTGCAACCATTAAAAAAAGTGATAAATTAAAACTTGATTTTACAGTAGATGAAATAGGATCATTGTTAAGGTAAATGCTTATAATTATATATTATTATTATTACTTATTATAATAGTGATAATAATAATAAAAGTTATAATATGAAATGAAAAAAAATGTTTTTTTTTAAGTTGGGAATTTCATTCAGATGATCATGATATTAAATTTGGAGTAGTAAAAAAATCAAAAGAAGGATCCATAGAAATTGTTCCAATACATAGAGTATCTGCTCATCAGCTTGATGAAGTCGGTATTGTTACTTGTGAAACTTCAGGTGTTTGTAAGTATAAATTTATACATTTTAGGTTACTAAATTTTAGAAAATTAAACAAAAAATTATTATTTTTAGATACTGTTGTTTTTGACAACAGCTACAGTCTTCTCAGAAATAAAAAGATACATTATAATGTACGTATTCTTCCTCCAACGATTGTGGATGAAACAACCATAGATGAATCTTAGCTTTTTGTTGTGTAAATAATGAAAAAAAAAAGTAATAAGAAATTTTATATTTAGAACTTATTAGGTGAATGATTGTTTTATACTATGTTTAATAATTCATGTACATAATATACCATTAATTTTGTTAAATTACTTTAAATATATAATAAATGTATTAATGTTCAATTTTAAATCAATTTAAATTTTTTTAACTTTCATGTATTAAAATTATAATATAACATATGATATTAATAATAAAACGTATAAAATTTATTATTGTTTTACAATATAAACTCATATTTCAAAAAAAAATATTTATTAATCACTGTCTTCTAACAACATTTCAATTAAATCTCTATCCAATAAATCAGGACCTTCTAAACGCTTTTGTGTTCCCCATTTTACAAGAGTTGGCAAATTACTTATTCGAATATCAGTATCTGTTCTGAATGGACATTTTAGGTCTTTCCAACTGAGAAAAACAATTAAATGCAATAAATTATAGTTAAATTAAATATATTAATTAAAGTATTTGACATACTATGCTCTATCACCAACTTGGACTTCGATAAATTGGTATGTTTCAGGAGCACACTTTATTCCTTCCTCTATAAATGGATGAGCTATAAGCGAGATATAAATTCAATATTATATATTAATTGAATCAATAATAGAAATACATATACATATTGAGTTAAAAAATATGCAATTCTGAGATTATTAGTAAGTAAATTAATACCTAAAACGCAGTCAGGACACCAACTTTGTCCATTCTCTAATGCAGAGCCAGTAAACAGAATAAAGGTTGGTTCATTTATTTTAAAATCTTTGATAAATTTAATAAAGTTTTCGTAACCTTTTAGATGATGTCTAATAACCATATTTAAAATTTAGAATTTGATCTTCAAATTTTATTTTAATAATAACCGAACAATCGCTTGGTACGTTACAGTTCAACTAGGTTATAAAATAGTTAAATAAAATAAAATCTTATTAAAAAAATAAAACAACAATTATTGATAAATAAGAGTATTAATGTGCTGAATCACAAAAAGAGTTTGGCATTTGCGTTTATCTTTGTTCAAGTGGTTGAATGTTTTGATTGCATTTTTTTTGTGTTACTGTACAGACTCTATGTAGACCAGACATTAAACTCTTGCACCGGCAACACTTTAGTGGCGCTCGTGGCGTTTTTCCTTCGAAACAATCTTTACCTGTTGCTAAAAAATTGGCATCTGATTCACGCGGATTCTACGGGAAATTAAGGAAATTAAGGAAATTAAGGAAATTAAGCGCACAAATTGCTCGTATTCACAACTACGCAAAACAAATTTTTTAAATTATTAATTCGAATACTAGGTATCTATCTAAGTTTTATTATGCAGATTTATAAGTTTATATACATTTTATGCGCAACAATTTTTCAATTGTTAATAATAAAATGCAAATTCAATACTGACTGCTTGATTTTTCGTGGTAATTCCTATTTTCTTAATATCCAAATATGAACCTAAGTATAAATGAATATTCTAACAATCACTTTTGCGATATCTAGTATTTTTATATAGGGGGGAAGGGAGGGACAATTTATAGATGTATAGTGTCTATCTGTTTTTTGGCGATAATCAGTATTCAAAACATGTAACTCGTATTTGCAATGGGACTTCATGACTAGTTCATTTTCGCTAATTGGAAAGGTGGTCGGTCGGTCAAGGAGAATCAATTTTCAATTTTCAGTGCTTCATATGTGTATAATCGTCAATCTTAGAATTATTAATTGTCATGAAAAAAAAAAATCAAGTTATCATGCGAGTTTCTTTTTATTATTTTCTTTGAATGTTTAACATTAATTTTTATAATGTACGTGCAATTTGTAAGTATTGTTGCTCAATAACATCCTTTGCTAATACTTTGTGATTTACAAACTGTAAAATTTTTATTGGCCGATGAATTGTACTCGAAAGTCAAAGTTAAGTGATGATTTATTGGTCTACCTCCTCCTCCCAAAAAGTCATAATTCGGGAAATTGCTTTAATTGCATTACTCTGAGGAAGTAAATGTTATTTTGGAAAATATCAAATTATACATGTGATTTTATTGGGACACGAGTTATTATAATGAATTTTATGCCTGTGTGTTGCCATTTTTCTTCTATTCTTTCGTTAATAAATAAATATGTAATTAATTTAAAAATAACTCTAATGCAAATGAGTTTATTATGATCATTTATTCATGGTGCTTATTTTTACAAATGAATTTAAAACAAAAATTACATTATTAAATTAAAAATAAACAATGCAATTTGTCGAGCTGAGAAAACAATGTTTGTTCAAAAACCTTAACTTTATTAAAAATGTTATTGTAAAGAAATTTATGAATGTATTCATATATTTACATTTGAATAGGGACGATATCGTATACATATATATATATATATTGTGTAAATACCTTAAAGACACGATAGAACAATGATAACTAAATTTACAATGTACAATTGTACATTGCGATTAATTTTAATGTGTATTGTAAATGATAAAATACAGATATAGTTTATTTTAATATAATTACAAGCAATTAAAATAATTACTTTTAATTATCCTAAAAGTAATTTTAATACGTATGTAATAGTGTAATATAAAGAACAGTACATTAGTACTTTATAAAATGTGGTAGATGTACAACCGACATTTATATTTATTATTAATTCTAAACTAGATAAATTTGTAGTAGTATATATACACTAGCGTATTATTATTATTATTATTATTATTATTATTATTATTGTGGTGTACTATTATGTATTAATATGTATTGTAATTATGATGTAAAAAGAAATAAATTTTATTGCAACAAGCTATTAATTTAACAAAGGATTTCATTATTAAAATTTGCTTACATTTAATCACTGCACGTATGAACTGAGACATCGTGTAATGAATCTTTGTTGCATTAACTTTTTATTGAAACTCTTTCCGAAGATATAAGGCCAAGAATTTTAGAATAAAGAAAAGATCAAAATAAAATGCTTTATATTGTATTTAAAAAAAAAAATGTCATTGTATTTCTTGTATTCTTGGTCAGATAGTTTAATCATGCGCAATTAAACTTCAAGAATTAGAAGTAAAAAATAAAATTTTTTTTTACCGTAACCTCTTTTTTAATAGGAGAAAGTCACGTGTCAAGATCGTGAGCAGAGCCTCGTATGCGCAGTAAAATTTGAAACTCATTTTCTATACGAGTTTAATATAAGCAACAGGCTATATAAAAACATACATTTTTATCATATTCGTACAAGAGCGATGAAAAATCTAAAAATACACTGAGTAAATTTTTTTTTTCTTTCTTTTTAAATGCGTTTGATATTGTACGTGATTTAAATGTCAAGCGCATACTTTTTAAACAGACGACTATTTAATAATTGAAAAGATTTTAAACAAGGAACTTTAAAAGTAAAACGTTTAAAATTTAAATAAAAGAAACAAATGTAAATAACTTATGCAAATTATCCTTTGGCTAGTTGCATTAAAAAGATATATACAACAATCAGGAAACTGTTTGCTTTACCTTGAGTATAGCTGTTAATTCAATCAATGAAATAATTTTTTTTTCTCGAAAATTAATTATTTGTAAATAAAATTATCTTTTTTCCCGACAGATTAAATTAATATATATATATATATATATATAATGGAATGAATAAAGTAGAGAGTGCTCACTGGAACATTTATTGTGTATAATAGCGACTGTATGTAGTATTTGTTCACATACCAAGCCTATCGTTAATATTTTATGAATTAATTTAAATTGTCACTTGAGTTAATATTTATGTTGATTAAAATTTAATTAGAATGTTATTTAAGTTGCAATTATTTAAAACATTTTTAAAAAATGGTTAGTAATATTTGTGTCAAAAAAAAGATCATAATAAATAAATGAAACAAGCAGAAACTTGAATTAAATACAATGTAATAAAATAGAAAAATAATAATGTATAAAATTTCATATTACAAATCAAAATACGATAGTGGAAAACATTTTTGAATGAGAAGCAAATGCATTAAAACCTCTTGAATATAACGATATATGCATATATATGATTCCAATATTTTATTGCAATGTTCTCGAAACCATTTTTCTCTAATATTTCCTATTAAATATTCACATTCCTTAAAGCAATGTTTAATCATTTTCAAATTTTATTATCTTTGATTGTATTCACATAGTTGCACTTAAAATCTTAGTTAAATTGAAGTTCTTAACACGCTTGTCGCAGGTATGTAGTAAGGATTATAAATGAATTGGAAAATGGGGTAATAATAGTGGGAATAGAAATTAAAGGAAAAATTTACCTGTTTTTCGAAACAAATGCAAGTACAGGAAGATTTACAATTTGCGGATGTGATTAGTGTTAAATATACCGATAAACTATTAAAATATTTCTCAAATTTAAATTTTCAATGTATATTTATTACAGGTATAAAATAAGCATTTTTAAAGAATTAAAAACAAAAGGTAAAAGGAAAAGAATAGAACTTGTAGGAAAATTTTACTTGATTATTCACGCAGAGCTGAAAAAAATTTTGGGAATAAATTAGGATGTGAGGTACTTTAATTTGTTTATAATCACAAAGTGTAAGTGAATAAATAATAGAAACCGTAAGAAAAATTAAAAATTTTAATTGATTAGATTAGAAACCATATTTATAGAAAAATTCAGATTAAAAAAAGCTAAAAAATAACTTCACTCAAAAACAGGAAGTAGATGGATTTGATTATTGTAAAACAAGTCTTTCTTCCATTAAAACAGTGTAACAAGAAGCTAATCCTTTATTTTTTACCAACACTTTTAAAACACATTCTCTATAATACAGCTTTTTTTAAAATAGTTTTTTAAAAATTAAACAATGTCGGTTTATGTAAACGATTAACTGTGTTGCTATGTAAATGAATTATTTTTAATTAACGATATTTTATTTTAAAAATCTGAATAAATTATGATAAAATATTTTGTAAATTTTTTACGATAAGTCAGAAAAAATTTAAATCAATCACTTTTTATTAATTAAGTTTGGAATCTACTATTTAAAAATTATTTGTTTAAATAAAAAGTATTATAATATAATTTTTTAATGTAATTAAAAAAAAAAAAATACTTATTGAAAAAATTATCACTTATTATTTTACATATTGTTTAAAGTATGTAATAAATTAAAATTATAATCTCGGAAAAAAACAGATAATATTAAAAGCTTTTTTCAATTTAATACTCATTTTTAAATGAATTTCCTTGATCATTAAATAAAATATGTCCGAAATTTTATAATAATGATATAAGACGTATAATTAAAAATAAATGGAAAGAAATTATCTTACGTGTTCTATGGTACAGCAAAATGTTGAAGATCTGTATGCTTGATATTAAATAAAAAAATCCATGTATGTGTAAACATTAATTTAATGAAACTATTTTGGTTAAAATACAAAATATAAGTATTGGTTCTATATGAAGAAACAAATAAAAGTACTTTGAAATTAGTTAATTATAAAAATCATGCACTTTTTTACAATTAATTATTTATAAAGGTGAATGTTGAAATAACTGTATTGTGTATTGAATGAAATAGAATAAAAATATTGCGTTTTCTTTATTCTAAGGGTTCAATGTATTAATGGATTTGCATTATGTAGTTTAATAATTTTCCTAATTTTGATTATTAAGCACAATTAACTTGATAATTTTGTTTTTGTTTCAATAAATTACTTTATAATAATTTAGGCGATGAATTTTCGAAACCTTGTCCTCGCTGATAGAGCTTCATTATATATATATATATATATGAGAAAGAAGAAGAAGAGGAAGAAGAAGAAGAAGAAAAAAAAAATGAAAACATATTGTAATGAAGAGACTGTTTACGTATCTCTCTAAAATAAGCCATATTTAAAAGAAAAGATTTATAATAAATTGGATGAAGAAAGTAATAAAATGAAAGAAGCAGCTATATTCGTGTAAGACGAAGAAAAAATGAGAATGAAAGCTCAGGTATGGTAATTGGTAAATTTAAAATTATGATTGATTGCCGCTGGACGCTAGTGTCGTGGCAACACTGTCAAAGTGCCCCTACCGTGGGTTCCCCGAGGTTCCGAGAGTCACGTCGCAAGCGTCGCGACTGTCGCAAGTCGAGGGTTCCGACACTTTCGACTCACGCTTTACGTCCCGATGGTCGTCGCTGTTAAATTTTTGGTTCGAATGGTGAGTGCATCCATCCATATCTATCCATACATCCATTCATTCGTCGAGTCGTCCGGATTTGGAATTTGCAAAAGGCGCCTTTAACGCAAGCGGAGTCATAAAGGAGTCCGACGCTCGATCGACAATGAGTGTGTGATTCAGATGGCGAGGTGCCTTGCTGCCGAGTAGTGGTTTGGTTTGGCTTTTGGATCAGGTAGAGGAATTCCGTGGCAGCGGGGGAGGAAAAGAGTTCGGGTCAGGATTAAAGAGTCGGTGCAGGCAAAGGGAGAAGGTTATCGTCGTCGTGCTGTTGGGGAGGCTACACACAGTACCATTGACCTCTCGAGTGTCAAGTGTCCAAGTGCAGAGTGCAGACCTAAGCACACGGGCGTGTTCGTGCTGCAAAAGACCACAGACTTCCTCTCTCGGTCATTCGGGAGTCCACGGGGAGACAGGCCAAGCTCCTCCTCCCAGCTCGCGAGGTCCACCGAGAGCAGCGAGGCTTCTTCCCCGCGAACTCGGAAGAACTCGGCCCGAGCGACCTCGAGCACCGTCCACGAGGCACTTCTCTCGCTCCGAGTAGTAGCAGTCCCTCTTTAATGACAGGACCTTTCTAAGGGGATGGCGGGCGTCTTCGATATCGAGCTCCACGACGCGGACGTGGTGCAAAACGAGGACTCCGAGGACGACGTCATTGAAATTGGCGAGGTAAGCAGCCTTTCCCATTCCACGGACATCTGTCATGGTCTTGGCATTTCCCAGTCGGCCGCTCGTTTCCCCGAGCCCAAATCATTGTCCTCGGGCCTCATCCCCGAGGTCCCTTGTCCTTCCCCTTGTTGATGTTATTATTGATCGCACGCCCTTTCAAAGTCGTGGTATTTGTGAGAGGATGGTGAAGCGCGTGGCACACACGCTCTGAAAGGCTGCGACGGCTGCGACGGCTGCGACATGAATATTGTATTAACCAGTAGGAACGGTGTTTTGCACCATAATAACTTTTCCCTGTAAAAGCTCCACCGATCCTCCGCGCTATAACACTTGTAGTTTCAGGTGGAGATTTAGAAATTGAGGCACTAGTCCTTTGTTGAAGCGACACTCGAATCACGATTTTTTTTTCCTCATTATCGAGTCGAATTTTAATTTTCCTTGATAATTATATTTCAACGATTTTTATTGCCTCTGTCGCTAGGTTCCACATATCTTAACCTAAAAAAATTTAGTAGGAAACAAATTTCAGTAATTGTGCATTGCCATTATTTAAGAAAGGATTGCTCAACAAATGAATTTTAACTCCCCAAGATTTTCATGCCAATATTACTCAGCCATCTAGTGGAACAATAATACAATTATTACATTTAAAAATAGATAAAAATTATATTTAAATTGGGTAAATCAATAAAATTAATGTCCCTTAAATAGTAGCATAAATTTTTTTATCAAGAATAATAATCAAATTTCTAAAATTTATTTACACCCCATTTTTAAAACTCATTCTTTATACATTTTTTTTTATTGGGTATGGGTATAAAAGCACACACACCCACGCACACACTTATAATTTAATATTTCATAATTCACACATAAATATATCATGGCACAAAGGATATTTATTGTGCAAATTTTAATAAATGAAAAAGTCCAATTCAATTCCATAAAACTAAAATTACATCAGATGCTTATGTTCCTCTGTACATTATTAATTTCTATTTTTATCTATAATAACATTTGCGGGTTATCATAATATACAGAAAATCATGTACAAATCAAGTGATGGTTTTTCAAGTAAGAGTATTTGTTTTATTTTTGATTTAGAAATGAGTAAATTTTCTAGAAATATTTATTGATTTATAAATATATATCCATACCATATTTGTGCCACATTATAATTGCACAGACATGTCACTTGTTTGTATCCTTATTTATTGTAAGATTTTTTAAAAGCACAATATCCATTCAAAACTAATTTTATTAAAATTAATATTTCATAGATATAAATAGAAGCTTATTCTCAAAATTTTTATTTGATTCAAAGAAATATTAAGATATTAAAAAAGATTTTCTGATATTCGAGTTTTAAAAATCTAAATTCCAATAACTTAGTTTTTTGGATATTACATATATTTATTGAGTCTAGAATATTTCATGTTACATTATATTATGTTACAGTAATAATAAATATTTTAACTAAATAAATAAATATATAATAGAATTATTAAACGTTTTATATTTATTATTTGATTTTCAATTGCTTTACTTATTAAAAAATATTTTTTCAAAGGTAAATGTTTTTAAGTCAAATTTTTATTCAAAGTAACTACTGTTGAAAAAATACTTATTATTACAAAGATAATATTTATTCAAATTTAGTTATAAAATAAAAATATAAGTGAATATTAAAGTAATACATATTACATCTACTTATAAAAATGGAAGTATGCCTTAGGGATTATATTAAAATAGAGAAAATAATATAAGTTTTTCTTTGAAAAATCAAAAGTAAGATACATCTTTGAATAAAAAAAAAGAAAAGAAATTGGATTGATTTATAAAAAAAACCTTTTCAATGTTAGTATATAAAACAAATTTATATTCTCTCTATTCTATATGTAAGAGTATGTGGAGTACATGGGTGTACGGTTAGTTTATTGGGTGTGGACATTTACTCAACTGTATCTTGGAGCAATAAAAAAAAAATTAATATTTTTTTGGTTAATAATTTAATTAATTTTTAAATTAAAAAGGGCAAACTATTAATAATCGTATTAATTTGACGAAATTTATCTCTATTATTCACAATAATTCTATAATTGATTCAATATATAATGTCTTATTTTTACAAAAATAAATATAAAGTCAAATATTTTATAATTTTTTATTTAGATATATTAAATATATTAAGTATGCATTTTTATATATTATTGTAGATTACTGTATTTATATTAATATTTAATTGTTATATAAACAAATTATGCTAAGTATATGATTAGTTCTCTCTATGAAAAATTTGTATACTGTTTTAATTAAAGTTTGTTACGTGTTAATTAATTCAACTGATTAATATTTTTGTATATAATCATTTTTATATTTTATTTTTGCGGAAGAAAGTATAAATATATTATTTGTTATTATACGTTGAATTATTTTTGTAAGTTTTACATCAAAAGCTATACTTTTTAATAATTTTGTTTCATATATGCCAGAAATTATTTAATTTTTTTAAAAAATAATAAAAATTATTTTATTTAATTTTTATTCCAAAATAATTATTAAAAAATATCCTTATTAAATAATTATATGCGAAAAAATTTGTTAGCACCTCAATTGAAATGTATTTCCTTCATAGTAAAATATAAACTTCTGAAATACGTAAAATTGTAGGATAAATTGTTAATTATATATATATAATTCATTTATAATAAAATAAAAATAAAAAATATGTAAATGTGAAATATTTTTTGGTAGATTTAGTTCTTACAAACTTTTAAACTATTAATTGTTGAAGCGTGAAATTTTAGTTTTCAAGTTTTTTTTAATTTAAGTTCGTTACCATTTATTACAATATGATATATTCAAAACATTACGGTATTTACATTTATCAATAATAAATAAAATACTTTTATTAAATGGAATAATTTTGTATTAATATGAAGAATCATTATCTATTTTATATATTGTAAATATTATTTTTCGCATATTATTTACATAAAATCGAAGATTAGGAAGTGGGTACACAATTCTTGTTAAAAGGGCGAAAAATGTTCATTTTAACTTTTTATTTTAATTAGATATATTCAAAAACAAAAAGAAAATTTGCATAAATACTATCTAATAGTATATAAGTTTACTGTTTTTTTTTGTTAAACAATTTTTTTTAAAATTTTTTATTAAAAATATTTTATTTTTTAACCTATATTTTAGCATTCATTACATATTTTTAGAGTTAATTCTTAATTTTATAAAAATTAACAAAAATTAAATGAAGATAAATAATTATTATAAATCTTAATATACATAAATTAATTTGTTCATGTCAGTACTCATGATGGTATATTTCATCTTTGTAAGTTAACATAATTTTATAGTATTAGATTTAATCGATTCCTCTCTTCTATATAAAACTCCATCACAAATGATCAGAGTAATTTATTCATTAATTATATTAATTTATAAATCTTGTGATGAATCAAATTTCTAATATTTTTTAAAATTAAAAACAAAAATTTCTACTGAAATCAACATTGCCAAATAATTTATATATGTTATTTGGATCAGCTTTCAATCAAACAATAACAATAGTTTTTATATTATAATATGCAGTTTTTCTACTTCAACTATCTTGAACAATAGTAGAGAAATCTACTTGATATTAAGGTACATAATAAACGAATCTTTGAAATAAACGTTTCTATATAATAATAAATTTTTTAATTGGAGGTAATGAATATAAAAAATTATAAATACATATTTTTTAATTGATTGTGCATAATTAAAAGGTAAATAAAAAAATAAGTTAAGTTTTTGTGCATGTATTGTTTATTAAAAATTTAATATTATTATTCTAGATTTTATGCCAATTTTATTTTATTTTTTTAAAGTAGTTTTAAATGAGTATTACAATTGTTCGTTTGTAAAAATTTATATTATATGATTTTTTGGGATTTCTTATATATTTCTAAGACAATTGATGAATAAAAATTAAAATTATTATAAAATATATAATTTAAAAAAGAGAATCAAGAACTAAATTTTGTTAATTAAACTTTTTTCTTTTTTGATATATAATTTTTTAATGTCAGTAATAACTTTTTGAAAACTTTAGAACCAGTATATCTATAATATCTTTTTGATATATTTGCTAATATTAAATATAAATGTATTCATAGCAAGTGAGTTGTAAAAATTTTTTTGAAGGTAAATATGAAGTTATCTAAGATAAAACTATAAGAATATTAAAAAAGATATTTTAAATATCATAAAAACAAAAAAAAATTAAGTAAGCATAATTTTGAGTATAAATAATAATATATTAGTACAATAATCGATCCTATAAACCTGTTCTGTTTCTTTTATGAACACATAAAAGTTTTAAACTATTGAATAATTGAAATGATTATAGTTATGTAGTGGATTTGTAGTCAATTATTGTATTTAAATGTGATTTTATTATAATAATCATTAGTAAATGTACTATTTTTAACATCATATATACTTATTATATTTTTGTATTTTAAAGGTTTGTGATTATACGAAAAATATATGATATGTAATATATGCATTTGAATATATTTGATATTATTTGAAAAATATTCGGTTTTACTTATATATATATATATATATAAACAAAATCTTATAAATTTTTAAAAAAAATTTATTATTAAATGTTGATAAACAAAAATAATTATTTATAAGAGTATCTATACTAAACTATTTATAGAAAAATTTCTATGTTTGTCAATATATGAAATTTAATTGTAATTTCTATGACATGCCTTCATGCTAATTATTTAATAATATGAAAATATGAAATCTTTATTTAGTGAAAAGGATTTTCTGTTATAACTATGTAAAATAAAATATTAGCAGGCGTTAGTTAAAAAATAAGTAAGATATATTATAAATAATTTGAATGTAAATTGTTATTACACAAAGTACATGAAAAAATGTTTTTAAATGAGTAAAATTAAACAAATATTATTAATGAGTATATGCTTATTTACAAATATTTATATATGATATTCTAAGAACTAATATCTAATTCTATATGTAATAGCAAATGTGAAATTTTTTTGCAGGAATAATAAATACATTGTAGATATTATTTTTAATTAAAAATCAACTTTTATATAATAATAGTAAAGTTTGAGTCATAAAAAATTACTTTACATAGACTGAAAAGAAAAGAAGTTAAAACTTGGTATATTAATAATAAATCTTAAATTTCCTTGTATTTGTTTCACTTAAATCATATTATAATCATTAGTGAATGCTAAGTTTAGTAGCATTGTCATTGAAGAAATTAGCACTTATAAATACTGCATATATGTCTCAAGATTTTTGGCGAGAATAAAGACTGCCAAAAATAATCACCATTGTGCCGAATGAAAATAAATTTGAAGTTGCTGTCATACAAGTAATGTTCGAAAAAAGTACACCAATCTGGAAATTTAATTAAAATTGTCCATGAATGAGTTTCATACTGTTTAGAAGTGATCCTTTTATGACGAAGCCTTTGAAATTGATGTAGAACAAAAAATGCCAATGAAATAAAATTATAAATTAACACTTCTAGCATAGCTTAAACTTTAATAATTGTTATTTATAAATGTTTATTTCGTAAAAATATTTAAAAGAAATAGCACGCAAAAAACATATAAAAAATAAAAGTAAAAATAAATACAAAAGAAATTAAATACAGAATTTGGTCAATTGTTTTCAAAGTTCAATTCAAAATTCAGAAAAAAGAATTCCTATTTTGAACTTCGCTTTTAATCGTATATAAGTATTTATGTTATTTATACATTTATAAAAATATAAAATCCAAAATAGAAAAGATAACGGTTAAATTTAAATATAGAATATAAATTTTATTATGTTGTACAAAAAAAAGTAATTTTTAAAGTATGAATTTGAATTCGAATTTAAATAATAAAATTCAAACATTATATTTTGTATTAAAATTTCTGTTAAAAAGATTCAGATTATAAATTTTAATAGTTTAAATTGTGTTAAAGAAGAGTGTATAATGGAGAGAGGCAAATGCAAAAATATATGTTCTGTAATTAATTTTTATTTTTGTTGGGATGCATGTAACTTATAGAAAATAAATTTAATTATGACAATGGACAAAATATTAAATTTATTTTTATAATTGAAATAAACACAGAAACAAATCATTTCAATCATGACAGTAAGACGATGCATTTAATTTTGGATATCTTTCAAAGCTTTGTTCATACATGTATGTACATATTTCAATTTCTACACATTATTATTGAACGTCTTAATAGCAGTTCAGTGTTTCGAAAATATCATTAAAAAGAATTTAATTATTAAATCATTATTAATCAAATAATTATCATAATACCAATTTATTATATATTTTTACAAAGTTATTATAGATTTATAAAGCTTTTAAAATTGCTTTTAAAGTACTTTTCATACTGTACATTTCTGAGTACAATATATGATAAAAATATAATTATAATTTTATAAATGAATTTGATTGGCATTGCCTTTGTCTCACCATTATTATTTTTTTTATATATTTTTTATTATTATATTTATGAGCATCTTAAGTTTTGTCTTAATCTTGTTTTTTTTTTTCATTTCTTTGATTATAAACTGACTATTTGTATACAATCTAAATCATTTTCCATTATATATTGTTTTACGTTTGGGTAAGCAACTAAAATATATACACATTTTTTTTATGGTAAATTTATGTAAAAAAGAGTGATAATCAATTAACAAATGATGTATGAATTATAATAAGAATTGAAAATAAGATTTACTTTTTACCAAAAAAGATAATTAAGTCAATAAAGTTAATCACAACGGTGTATAATGTAGACAGATATAAATTAGTTAAAGAAATTCTTATTAAACATTTATTTTTATTTTCGAATTCTAATTCAAAGCTATTGAAAAAAAAAATATAATTGTTGGTTGATTCCACTAATGCCATTGTCAAATTTTCTTTACCTACATAAATGAAAATTGATCTATATAAATAATCTTAGAAATGTATATATAGTTTGTACTATTAACTAATGAAATTATGTTATCCTTAAAAAATAAAACTTTGCTATCATAATTCACTGTTATTGTTTGTTCCATTGACAAACCTATACTATGTTAGTCTTATATTTGTTCGTAGTAGCATAATGATAAATATCAAAAAGATAAGTCATGAATATATTGAAATATTACGTAAAAATTCTTTTATTATTCCATAGATACCTATGAATGTTATTACTTACAAGATTGTAAGCAAGTATTTTAAGATTTATCTAGCACAAAATATAACAGAGTCGATTATCACGGAAAAAAAAGACAAAGCTTAAATGTAATGTTATGTTATACTTCTAATGTATCTTTTACAATATATTTTAGAATATCATAGTTGCGAATTAATAAATATAAACAAAATATAATTTGATGTATTAAAATGAAATAATAAAATTCATTCATTAAAAATATTTTTACAATAAATTTATTTTAATTTTTATATAAATTATCATAAAGATTTTTTAACTTCTTAGGAAGAAATATATTGCAATCAATATTCAATAAATTATATTCTGTGTGATGAAACGAAATTTTATACTAATTGTGTAAGTGTCAACTACCATATGTATAGAAAATTCTTTGTTTCTTTATATTATGTAAAAAAGATAAATATTTCTGTATACTGCGTAAACTTAAAACTTATGTACTAAGTGCTTTTATGTAAGCATGGAGAAAATATATAATAATTATAATTGGATTATATAACATTGTAGAATGATAATCTATACATATTAGATTGAAATATTTTTTTAATCTTATTTTAAGTACGATTTATTGAATGTTAAAAATTTTATTAGAATTGATAATATTACAAATTTAAAACAAAAATTGATTACACATGCATATAACTTTAAAAATATTACTTTTTAAAAAAAAGAGTATTAACTATTGGAATTTGGTATTTTTAAGAAGTTAAAAAAAAAAGAAAATATAAATTTATTATTACTTTTTTTTAATTATATACGTTATAAATTACCATTTTTAATTTAGAACTTACTCAAAACATTCTTTGAAAAAAATTAAGCCTATGAAATATTGGAATATTGGTGAAATACCTAAATATACTCTACTATTTCAACAAGTAAATTATATAAAATAATTGTGAATAATCTTATTTTAAACCGTAAAATTAAATAAAAAAAATAAATTTTAAATAAAAAAAATATATAGATATAAAGCAACTCACATAAACATATATTAAGTTATTATACAAAAAATGATCGAATAATAAATAATGCTTATTAACTGTTGAATTCATTTTATGTTATTACAAAGTATATCAATATATTTATAAAAAATTGTTGGAGGTTTTAAAAGAATGAATTTCAGAATTCATAAAAACATATGTCATTAGAGTGGATTATTATTTAATGTTAAATGTATGGCCATTTTTTGACAATAATTAAAGATATAGAATATTTAAAAATATAAATCGTGTGCAGAATATACGTAAATTATTTTTTTTTATGAATAGTATAAAATAAAACATTTAAACTAAAAAAACTAATTGTGATTATCTATTATAAATATGGTTAACAGATAAAAATGGTTGACTTACTATTTTAAAAGTTCTATTGATTAAATTTTTTTTAATAACACATATTATAAAAGATAGTATTTTCTTATGTATAACTTAAGACTGTCTCAAAAATAAATATATGCTTATTTGAATTTAGAAAAGTATTTAGAATTAAATTTATATTTATTTAAAACACATAATCATAGCTATGTATCATTATAAAGTATTTACATAAAATACTACATCGTATGATATATAATAGATTTATTTTTTTATAATTTTTTTAATAATATTTTATAAGTAATTTCATATCCTGATAAATCAATAAGATAGATTTTTTAGAATATTTTTGAGATCTGTAACTAATTGATCATAAATTGATAATCTAATAATCTAATATGTAATGTTATAATTACGTAAGTATATCATTTATTCCAATATTGATTACAATTAATTTTAATTTACAACATTATAATTACTAATACAAAATAGTTTTAATTCAATAGTTTAATTAATTAATTTAATTAAATAATAATTAAATGCAACTGCTTTGCTTATTGTGGATTTACAAAAGTATGTTAAATTAATAGGTTTGAAAATTAACTGAATATTATAAATTTAAGTATTTTATGTGATAAATGAATCCGTTAGAATGTTTTATTTTTGAATAATAAAATAGAAGAATATAAAAATATGTATTTTTAAAAATTTTAAAATACTTCTTAACGCTAGCCTTTGTTAAAATTAGTATGAACAAATTAAAGGTATTATGGATAGATATATTACCAATTTCAATTCTTTTTTAAGAACTATTCAAAAAGGCTTAAATTTTATCGGATCCCTCACAACGATTTTTAAAATTATTACATCACTAATGCGATTTCCATTTTTTTTTTTATGAACATGGTAGATACAGCCACTACATTATTCTAAAATTATTGAATTCAAGTTTTATTCATATCTATAACATAACATCCAACTGACCTTGTTAGTAGCAACCACGAGCGGGAGCCTTGCGCAACTTTTGTGTGTGTGCGTGTGTGTGTGTGCGTGTGCGTGTGCGCGTGTATGTGTGTGTATATGTGTATGCCGTCGATTTGATGTGATACATATTATGCGGTGACTTTTAATTTTAAATGTCTTACCCAGTATATACTGTTACATGTGCTAAAGCAAATGCCGATAATTAACATTTCATACTGTCATTTTAATTCATTTTACCATTGGCGAGAGTTGAGAACTAAATGTCTAGCACTTTTCGAATGCTTTAAGAGTGTACATAGAAAGTTAATAACAATATTAATATCTATATATGTGCATAAAACAAAAAAAAGTAATGAAAAGTATACCTATCTTATGTCTTACACTCAATTTTTTTTTAAATATATATGGTTCATTCAATAATTAGGCAATTGGATTTCCGATATGATAAGATATTTTGGGATTCATTTTTAATTCTGCTCTTTAAAGATAGAATATGTCATTGCCTATTATCGTCAATAACCTCTAAATCATCAAAATTTTCAACGATATATTTAAAATGATAACAATGTGTACATTATGAAGATTAATGAGATAAAAAATTTTTCTTACCAAGTAAACTATAATTTAGTATAACTAAATATATTTGTTAAATTATCTTTCCATAAAAAAAAGTTTTTTAATAGTATGAATAATAAAAAATAATATTTTGAAATCATGAAGTAATGACACGTATTAAATGTTAATAGTTATTATTACAATATTATTCAAATTTAAATATGTAAATTATGAATTTAAGTTACATGTCTGTGCGTTCTAAAACAAATATTTTTAAGTAAAACCATGTGTACATTACTTATCAAATACTCATAACTAAATAATGCATAACTCTAATCATCTTAGATTTTCAGAAAATAAAAATCTATTACTGATTTTATGTTAATATTTTGAAATAAATTTTTCAAGTCGAAAAATAAATTTACCTACAATACGAATGGTTTGGCGTGTCAGATTTTACAGAAACAAAAAAGACTAATATTTAAAATAAATTTTATATGTGATATGTCTTAATGTTTATATTTTAACATTTTTTCATTTAAATTAGCATAAAATCTTGATTATATAATTTATTTTCTATTAATAGTATTTAAAAATGTATACATCTTTTAATTAATTATTGAGATTTAATTGATATATTTTTTTATAAATAACAATATTAATATAAATGTCAATTATAAATTTAATAAATTTTTAGGTAATCAATTTTTTCAATTTAATTTAAGAAGTATAAATTTTATGTAGAAATTTTTTTTTTTCCAGTTGTACACATGTACAAAAATTTTTCGAAAACAAAAAAAATAATAAAGAAAATTATATTACCAAAAGAATTTAGTAAATATTAAAATATTTTTTTTTTATTTTCAGGAGGAATATGATGCCAATCCAAATATTAATGAAATTATTGAGTAAGTATATTTTAAAATATTTTTTATTTTTTAAAAAAATTTAGTTGCAAGTACAAAAAATATTTATTGATCATATTATATTAAGAAAATTAGGTTCTGATATATTCGACTTTGGTACGTCTATCATTGAAAAATAAATTTATCTACTTGTATTATTTTTTTTTTTTTTTAAATATAAAATCTTAATTGAATTAATATTTAACTTATAAGAAAATAAAAACTAAATCAAACAATAAACATTGAATTATATTTTTATTATATAGCATCTACTTGATTTTTTTTATTATATCAATAGCTTTGATTTTATTTATAAAATCATTTAATTGATTTTTATTATTATAAAAATAATTAATCTTTTCAATTATATACGCTTTCCAATTTTTATGTATATTATAAAATATTTTAAAATATAATTATGGATTAAAATTAAATTTCAAAATAAATTTGTGAATTAAAAATAAATTTTTTTATCTAAATGTATTGTATGAAATATAATTTTTTTTTTTTTTATACGTGAAAAATTCATAATAATTTTATAATTATATTTAATAATTAATTTATTAACAATACAATATATTCATAGTGTTTACTTCGAATGAAAGAATACCAATATTTAAATTAATTTGTGTATATTTTTTCACTTATTCATATCATTTGTTTTAAACCATTACTATTACTGATAAATTTTATTTCAATAAAAATGGTTTTTTCTCAAATAAATTATGAATA
The DNA here is from genome assembly GCA_018907245.1 of Eupristina koningsbergeri. Classification (NCBI taxonomy): domain Eukaryota; kingdom Metazoa; phylum Arthropoda; class Insecta; order Hymenoptera; family Agaonidae; genus Eupristina; species Eupristina koningsbergeri. Next base: position 1,379,868 of record JACCHV010000151.1, read on the forward strand.
TTGAAGATTATAAATAATTTAAGATTATACATTTAGTTATTAATAAACATTAACTGATGTAATTAATCTTAAATTTTTTAACTGAAATATGAAATATTCGTGATATTCAAGATTAAAAAAAGAAGGTATACTTTTTTCTGAATATTATTACAACTATTCTGTTTTATGAATTGTATGAAAATAATATATGTGTCAAGAATGTATGTATAAATCTTATATTACGTATTATATAATTCATTTTACATGTAGATATGAAATTTAATGATTTATTAAAAAATTTTTTAACTGAAACGTATGATTATTTTTTATAAATATTGTAAAATTAAATTATAAAAACAGATTTTTAATTAAACTTATAAAAATACAGATGTAAAAATTCCATGCGTTAAATTTTAAATATTTACTATTAAATCTCACATTTTATTTAAATGATTTGTAAACATGTAACAAATATTTATATTTAATAGTCTATAAAAATAATTTGCAATATGAACTTTTGTTTGATATTTATGTTTATAATTGAAATTCTTTATTTTTAGAAAAGTATAACTAATAGAAATTATATACGAACAATTAATTTTAATCTATAAATAACATTTTCAACTTATTTCATTATTTGATCTTTTTTCCTAACCATTTGAATACTTTATTGTGTTGAATTTTATGATAAATAATTAAAATGCATTAATAAATTTAAGTATATTTTATAACAAAATTTTGTATATATGAAGAGTACATTATTTAAAATAAGTTGAAGAAAATTTTTTTTAAATATAAATAAAAAAATTTATTATTATTATTAGATCTGATGGAATTGAAACTGTAGCTATATCAGAACAAAATGTCAATCTAGGAAGAGAAAGAGCCGGACCACAAGATTTTGAATTATGTAAAGTGATAGGAAAAGGTGGCTATGGAAAAGTATTTCAAGTCCGTAAAATTAGTGGTAAAGATAGTGGTACCATTTTTGCTATGAAGGTTAATAATAATAATAATATATTTTACATTATCTTAATTTTATTACATTTAATTCAGTAAACTAATTTATTTTGCATTTATTCAGGTATTACATAAAGCATCTATTATAAGAAATCAAAAAGATACAGCACATACTAAAGCAGAAAGAAATATTTTAGAAGCTGTTAAGGTAAATTTTTAAAATAATACTTTATAATTTTCAATTAATATTTTCATTAATGCATATTGCTTTTTATTAAACAGCATCCTTTTATTGTTGACCTCATGTACGCTTTTCAAACTAGAGGAAAATTATATTTAATACTTGAATACATGTGTGGTGGTGAACTTTTTCGTCATTTGAATAATGAAGGCATATTTTTAGAAGATACCGCATGGTAGGTTTATTAGCTTAATCACATCAAAATAATAAACTATAATTATATGTTAATAATTGTTTTTTTTTAGCTTTTACTTATGTGAAATAATATTGGCATTACAACATCTTCATATGCAGGGAATTATTTACCGGTAAAAACAATAAAAGTATTTAGCATTTTTTTTTTATTTTTTTAGAAATAAGAATATTAACATTGATTTTATTTTTTTAGAGACTTAAAACCAGAAAATATTTTATTGGATGCAGATGGGCATATAAAATTGACTGATTTCGGACTCTGTAAGGAACACATACAAGAAGGAACAGTTACTCATACATTTTGTGGTACAATTGAGTATATGTGAGTGGCTTTGTTAATTAATAGAATTATAAAAAAAAAAAAAAAAAAATAAAAATAAATAAGTGCGTACATGCGTATGTAGATTTAACTAAAAAATTTATTTATTAATTTAGGGCCCCTGAAATTTTAACACGAAGTGGTCATGGTAAAGCTGTCGATTGGTGGAGTCTTGGTACTCTTATGTATGATATGTTAACTGGCGCTGTATGTTATTTATATAAATTTTATTTGTATCATAAAATTAATAGCTATAATTTACAATACTCAAAGATCATTTTCATTTTCAGCCTCCTTTTACTTCTAATAATAGGAAAAGCACGATCGAAAAAATTTTAAAAGGTAAATTAATTTTGCCTCAGTATCTCACCCAAGATGCACGAGATCTTATACGAAAATTATTAAAGGTATATTTTTAACTTTTTTGACATTCTTTTGAAGTAGTTTATAAAATGTTTTTAAAAATTAATTTTCAGAGGCAAGTATCGCAAAGGCTAGGCTCATCGACAACAGACGCTGAACAAATTAAATGTCATCAATTCTTCGAGTATATTGATTGGAATGATGTTATATCTCGTAAATTGGAACCACCTTTTAAACCAAAACTAGCTAGTGAAGATGATGTTTCACAATTTGATAAACTTTTTACGACAACATCGCCAATTGATTCGCCTCCCGAATGCACTCTAAGTGAATCAGCTAATAAAGTATTTCAGGTAAATATTGGATTATAAAAATTTATTTTTAAAAATACCATAATTTTAATTTTACAATAATTTTTCTTAGGGATTCACGTATGTTGCGCCAAGTATATTGGAAGATATGTGCTCTCAACCTCGAGTAGTGAATGCCCGAAGTCCTCGAAAAAATAACATGCGCGGTTTTTCTCCTCGTGGTAACCATTTCAGTTTGCATAATTCGCATATGCAAAATCACAGGTTATTACAAAATTCTATTTTTAATTTTATTATAAATATTCAATTTTTATATAATATTAATAATAAAAGAAAATTTTTCTTTTCAGACATAATGGTGTTGGGCAAAGTATAGAGGATGCAGAAATGATCGAGATAGGATAAATAATGTTGGCTCACCTGGTGCTCATTATTTAATATTCAAGATTAGCTGTTGGGCTTCTGATTAATCCTCGAGTCTCAAAGAGACTTTATAAATAACACAGTTATGTGTAGGGTTTTTCAATAATGTATTCAATATACAAAAGATACCCAATAGCTATGCATAGTTAATTTTTTCTTATTCGTATTTCACGAATATTTACAATTATTAGGTAAGAGATAAAGCTGACGAACAGCAGTGTTGCCAACAAATAATTTTTGGAAAGCCTAAATTCATCTGAATCATTTATAAAAATTATGTCTATTTAGAAAAAGTGTCATATATTTCTCTGCTTATAACAATAAATATTATATTTAAAAAATTAATTATAACTATAAAATAAAGACTTATATGACAAGTTTTCTAAACAGTTCAAATGACTACTTATAAGTATAATCTAAGATGGCTGCATCAGATATTAATTAAAAGATAATTAGCGGTTGCAAATTGTGAAAACTGCATTGTTAATCAAGCTATAAAATAATTTTAGATGGATAAAACTGTTGCTGATATCTTAGAATTTTTTTTGTAGTTCATGTAAAGAAAAGCGTTAGGTAAGAATTAAATCTCTTTATTGTATATTAAATTGTAAATTAATCCATTAACGCCTGAGACGAGTTTGCTGAGATAATTGAAAACGAAAGTTGGTGTGTAAGGTTTTTGAGATCGTAAATTATCAATCTGAGACCAGAATTTTCAAAAAAAAATTATTTTTCTCTAAAATCTATATTACTAGAAAATTACAATTGCTGATTAAAAAAATATCAATGTCAAAATAAAACAGTAATATTAATGGACTATAATTCAAATTTAAAGTTTATAATGATGATCTTTATTAAATTTGTTTTAGGTATATCAAAAATGCAATATTAATATAAAATGAAACGTAGTAACGGACTCAAAATGTAATTCATACAAAAAGAAATTTCGATAAAATAATTTATAATGAATGTCATATTATCTATTTAAATTCTCATATTATCAATATATTGCGAAAATTATAAAATTTTATGTTGTATAACAGATATAGTATATTAAAATACTTAAATTGCTGAAAAATATAATTTTTTTTATGTTTTTTGCATTAAAAATTAAAAATTTTAATTAATGTAATTCATTTATCTTTTACAATAGATTTATTTTTGTAAAAAACATATAATTCAAATTAATTTTATTTTAAAAATTTTCTATTATTAAGATATATCAATAATAATTTAAATATGTAAATAATCACATTTTTTAATTGACTAAGTTTATATATCATTGAATCAATAACAATAAAAAAAATATTATGTTGAAATTAGTAGAATGAATAAATGAATAAACATTTTTCAACTCTTAGATAGGTATACAAGAGAAATGATTTATTAACCATAAAGAAAAAACATTTTTTTTAATTAGATTTTATGTGCTATTCAAAATTTTATACTTATATATTTTTTAATCTTTTAAACATATATTTTATATTTATTAAAAAAATAATAGATATCAATTATTTTAATTTTTTGACGTTTGGCTGTTTATGAAAACAATAAAAATAAATGTATCTCTTACATTTAAAGTAAACTTTTTTTTTTATTTTACCTCAAGAATTGTGAATTTTTGACCAAATTCTGTATTATTTATGAAAATCAAAGTTTATTTTTTTGTTACTCTTACGTATGATCTGTTACTAAGTCGCTTATTTTAATAGTTTCTTTTATATTAGAAATATATACATATATATTTTTTTTTTATTATTAATTTTATAAGTAGTAAAAAATATTGTATATTGTGTAAATTTAAATTGTGCAAAATGATTCTTATACTTATTTGAAATAACGATTATTTTTATTTTATTAATTGATTAATAAATATAAAGAATTATATTTAAGAAATTTTAGATTAATAAAGTTGATACTATTAAATTTCCATTTAAAAACACATACATATTTTTTTTACAGTTTTAGATAGAAAATTTTAATCTGAACTTTATTATAGTACGAACATTAGGTATGAGTTTTAATTAATTTTGTTATTTGACAACTAGAAAAAATTTCAAAATCAGAATTTATTAATTGATATTACTATTGTTATTGAATTTTTTGAAATCTTTTTAAGATTGGAACCAGTAATTATAAGATATTAGTAAGTATTATGAAATTTAAATTAAAAGTTAAACACTAGAAAGAGATATATAATAGAATGTAGAAGAAAATAACGTGCAACAAATTTACGTTTTATGACAATATGCTAGAAAATCTGATTGAATCAAATTATGAATAAAAGAAGCCGCGGAAATGTAGAAAATATGCTACTAATTCTTCTAATAATTTAAAAATAATTGGAATACATATTTTTGCATTTGTTTGCTTAAAAAACTTATAACAATCTTAATTAAATATTATTTCTTAAATTGCTAATTAATTCAAATTTAAGTTCCCTGTTTTTTTGAAATGTGCTTCGCTTTAATTTTTATACTACCATAAAAAATATTATTTATAACTATTATATGAATTTTTTTTTATAAGTATATTTTTTATCTTTTTTTTTTATTTTTATTTATTTTTTTATATAAGAATGATAAACATAAGTGTCTTAAGAAATAAAATTTGTAATTATTTTTATATAAATACAATAACGGTTAATATTAAATTTTCCATCCAACCAAATATTATAAAAAATTTTAAATAGTAATAAAAATAAATTATTATAAACAAGATATAAAATGTGTCATAAAAACTAAACTACAATTTATTATTATTATTGCATTCTTTTATTTCGTTTTCAATAAATTAATTAAATTAAATATACTATTTAATCAAATATTAAAATAAATATCATTTGTCTAATTGAATTTAATTTTCTCATAATAATTTAATATTTGATTATTTACAAACTCGACTACTTTAAAATTATTTATATGCATTATATTATGATTATTCGATACACTACTTTCAATGAATAATGTAATTTAGTTTATATCTGTAATGCATTAAATTGAATCGTGTTTGTAATGAATCAACTGATGCTTGATTATAGAGCGCAGATTTTAATTAATGTAATCAATAAAATATCACGAATTCTTTATTTCTTCTATAAGTTATGCACAAATACTGCATAAAAGAAATAAAATGTATGTATCTCGTATTGCTAATTATTATAATTTGAGTATATTGTTATTATTCTTAAATAATCATTGCTTTATTTTTTTTTAAATTAATAAATAGTTATTTAACAAGTAGCAATAATATATTGATTTGTTTGTCCATACACTCTCAAATATTATATTTTATTTTAATCACAATTCAGTTTTAACAAAAAAAACATTTTTAAATAGTATGATATTAAAAACAAATTTTAATTGATAACTATTAAACAAGATAATTTTATTACGTTTACATAATTTGGAGTAATATATCAAACAAATTTTTACATAAGCATGGATATTTTATAATTTATAAAACAGTAGCACTACTTAATTGCTTATTGAATATTGGAATTCTAATCTCAGATTCATAATGATGGACTTCAAAAAATACATAGTAGATATCTTAAAAAAAAAATTTTGAAATCTTATTTTTTATTATTCAAAATTTATTTTAAAATTTTTTTAAAGTTGTAAGAGGTGTGTGTGTGTGTGAGAGAGAGTACTATTTAATATCAGTTTAAAAAATTAAAATTTTTTAATTAATGAATAAAATAATATTAATTTATTGTTTTGAGTTGAATTTAATTGAGCGTTAATGGTTTTAATATTTAAATGCTAATGTTTGTCACGTGAAACTTATTTTGCACTATTTACTCATTATAGAATTTAATTTTATTATAATTATAATTTTTGTTGGATCTCAAAAAATAAAAAATAATTAGCACATTTAAACTACTAGTAAATTTATAATTTGCTTAAAAACTGTCAGTTGTTCTATATATAAATTTTATTGTAAAAAAAAGAAGCTATAAGTTTCTACATGTATCAACAAAAATAGATAAGGACATTATTGATGCCATGTTTAACTTTTATTCCACAAAAATATATTCGATTTTTTGCAAACTAAATTACCACATTAGAATAATTAAAGGCAATACGAGGTGAAGTGAAGCATTCTCTCTATTATAAAAAAAATATAATGAAGTCAGTTTCATTATTTGAATTCAAAAGTCTATAATAACTTTATTTATTCCTATATTTTTTAATTATTTCTTTTAGTACTTGATGTATTTAAATTGTATCTCGCATATGTAAAAATATATACTTCTTTCATTAAATTATACCTTTTTTAATACTATTTATAATGTATTTGCATATCAAAACAACTAACATGAATTAATAATTTCTGTTTTCATTGACGTGCTTTCTGTCAAATTAATTTTACACAATTTATTATTTTTTAATTTACACAGAAGCATTCATTTGTACAATAAAATTTTTTTATTTCTCTGAATTTAAGTTAGTATAGATAACAAATACTTTTGTTAATGTTAAATTATTTATTATATTATAAGATATTTATAATATGAAAAAATATTTTGTGCAAATATTATATATTTCAGTTATTTGTAAATAATGTTATACTTGTAATCAACTTATAATATAACATTTTTTATAAATGATAGAAAAACTAATTACAAAGATAATTATGCTCATAATATAAAAATATGTAATATTTAAAAAAAAAAATATTTTTGTTGATTTTGAAATTTTTCACATAAATACTGAAATGAAAAATCACAAAAATATTTATTAATTTCAAATAATTTAATCAACAATTTCATAATTTAATTTGATTAATGAATAAGAGTATGGAAATACATTATTTATTCTCTATAAGTAATACATATAATTCAGATGAAATTGAAAAATATAATGTAAGTAATAAATAGCTTTTAAGTACAAATATTGTTGAAAAAAGTTTTATTTCGTTCTTTTTTATTAAATATTATTCTTTTATATTCATAGCAGGTACACAAAATTTTTTAATAATACACTATAAAGAAGCTATCAATATAAATTAACAAACAAATAATCATAAATAAATTGGCATAAACATGGCATACTATAATAAAATAATATAATTTTATTTCAAAATGTAAATTTTCGTAAAATTGTAAATTAAATTTTATGTTTATGTGAATAATGATAAACACAGAATTATGGTTTATTTCAATTTATATACTAATACAAATATGATCGTCAATACATAAAAGTTGCGATTCCTTAATAGAAAATTTATCACGCAAAGAAGATTAGTACAAAAAAAAAAAAATAAATAAAAAGATTAACTTGGACAAGTTGTTTAATTATACATTATAAGTATAGGTAGCAACACGTTTAATAATGCATTTTTGTTTGCTCTTCGAGAATCAATAATACAAGTTTCGCCAAAGTTACACATAAGAAATTTATAGTTGTAATGTGTTCACTAAAATCAAAACTTTTTCATTGGTGGCATAGTCTCGAAGTAAAACACAACTGATTGATCATCGCATTCAAATTTACCGTCAACTAGTTTTCTTATAATAATAATAATAATATTATTATAATAAATATAATTGCAAGGTCGTTTCTCAAGAGTTACGACCAATTTTAAAAGATTTTGATGGTGTAATTCCTACTGATCTTCAGTAAATCATAATAATTAACCACACAATATCTGTTAACAAAGATTATTAAGTATTCTATTAAATATTTTTATAATTAGGGATCGATTTTATTTTTTAACATAAATGATATATTTATAATATTGTTCGTAATGTATTATATGACACATGGTAAAAAAAAATGTGCAAAGTTTCAATTGACGTATATGACCAAATAACAAATAAAAAAAATTAAATAAAAAAGGATGGAATAAAATATGGAAACATGATTGATTTTTACTAAACTCACAAATTATTTTCCTATAAAATATTATTTTGAAGATTGTTCAAATTAATTTCTAAATTATCCGTATTTATTTTTACGGTAGTTTTAATTTAAGTATTTTTAATTTTTCATTAAAAAATTTTTTATGGATAAACAAATAGGTTTTTTATAAATATACGTTCAGTGCTTATGTAATAATTATTTCTGAAATAATATATCATTAAAATTATTTGAGTATGATAGAATTATAAATAAATATATAAATTTTAACGTAAATCGTCGAATGTTTTCATACGTTTTTTTTATTTAAGTATAGTGTCTTAGAAATAAAGTTTTTAATCGCTGAACATTTAAAATCCTAATGAAATGTTTTCACTATTATTTCACAACTATTATTATTATTGTAAAATTAAATTTTTTGAAAACTATAATATATCGTGTTGAAATATTCCATAAAATTACATAAAATTACTTTTTATTATACACTCAAAATAAATTTTAAGCTTAAATATTCAATTTTATTATAAATATAAGATGAATGAAAATTACAAATAAATTTATTACATAATAATCGGATGCTTGCTTGGAATAATGGTAAAGGTATTTTTATCTCAATTTTATTTTTTCCACTGTTTTATTATATTCAAATTTTTTTTTTAAATTATAATTTCATTTATTTTTTTCTTTTACATACCTATTCATTTGCAAAGATAGTGAAATAAATTCTTTATATTGATGGTCAAATTGAAGTATTAAATTCATATACACTTAAATTTATTGAAAATATGTGTAATCGATAAATTCGTGGACAGTCTAATATTTTAAATTGGTGATAAGTTAAATCGAATAACGATTCTGCAGATGTTTTATCGCGTGGTCAATTGCTGCAAATTTTTTAAAAATAAATAACGGTTATTGTCACCATTTTTGCTATCAAATAATAAAAATTAGTAGATAGATATTAAAAATTCCCTGTATAAAAAAACTATTCAAATGACATAATGCCTTTTATTTTTTAACATTTAATCCTGACTTTAAATATCTATACACATTTAAAAGAAAATACTTTTGCAACAAATTGAACAGCTGAAAAAAGTTTTTTATTAATTCAAAGCTTCAGTTTTACATTAAAAATACAGGCACTTTAAAATAATAAACGATTGCTAGAAAAAATAAAATTAAAAGGTTTATATACACTTATTGAGAAAAATTATCGTCTTATCGGATATCCAAGGTAATATCTTTTTCAAAACGTTGTAACATCGCAAATTTCTCCTTTTCAAGAAACTTCCGAACGGCGTTAACAAAGAATTTAAATAGTTTAATTAATTTTACACTACACTTCTCTATTTCGCACTTCACCGTATTAATTATTTTAATTACAATAAAACAGATTTTTTTTTTCTTTGGGATGAATTCCGTTGCTAAATGGTTTGCCGTCGGGCCGATAAATCTACCCGTGGTCAATACTACCGAAATTTCTATTTTTAAATTAAACGACACTACCACAAACTCGATTAATTTACAATATATGTTTTAAATTATAAATACGGACAAGAAAATACAATATAATATATGTATATATGTATATAAACAATGAATAATGGTAAGATTTTACCAGTTCCAAAATTGTTTGATTTTGATGGATTTATATATAAGATATAGATATATATATTTTAAGCTGGCCACCTGTTTTATATTCTCCACGGTTTGGTGGAAATTATTATTTATTAATTGAATTTTATTTGATTCACCGTCCTTCTAAATTCCTCTCTCTCTCTCTCTCTCTCTCTCTCTCTCTCTCTCTCTCTCTCTCTCTCAAAGGGATGATATTTCCTCCTCTAGAATTATCGTTAATTATTTATTTAACAAATTACTTACTTCTCGAAAAGACGAAATTTTAACTTTTTGCACGGAAAGGATATGCACTATGTATCGTTCAAAGGCAAAATTCTAACTGAAAAATGGCTTTCCTATCTAGAAGAAAGGAAGCCAAATTTCCGAAACCACACTACTTTAGAATTCAAATACTTACACCTGAACTTACGTGTGTAACCCTTTTTCTGATTGACTACACCACGTCAAGCTCCCCCTCGTCCTGTGCTTTTTGAAATCGTGCAATCTTATTGGCTGTTCGAAAACCCCCGCAAAGTTACACGTTTCTATTTAATTTTCAAAATTTCATTTGATGCCGATAATTCCGGAATTGACTCTACCGGCCATCTTGTGGCGGCACACAATACCTTACTTCTTACTACCACACTGTAACTCTCTGCACAAACCATATATATGTACATTCCAATACTTCTATCTATCTATCTCTTTCTCACTCTAACCTACACTACTGGTGTACAGAGAGCGCCTCGATTCCACGAGACATCCGGTCACACTTTCTAACCTGCCGGCCGGCCTCGTGACAGAACGTAAACAGTGCAAGAAAATTTCACTTCAACTGCCAATAATTCCAAAAAAACATCAAGCTACAAGAAAGAACGCATGTATAAGTATCGTTTATTATTTTACATTAATTTCCTACTTCCCTTTATTCCTGTAATTTATTATTTTCAAATATACATTAACAGATAATATTATTTGCAGGTTACCGTAGTGAATAATAATGATTTAATTAAAACTAATCATTACAACGTTATCCTATTATTTTTCTCCATAATCATCATATAACGAATTTAATGGTTAAATATTCTCAGGCAAAAATTTATCATATTGGAACATAAAATAACCTAATTAATTCGAAAAAATATTAGATTCTGAACGATTGTAACTGGGAAAATGAAATGTTACATAAATGTGTTGTATATTTTAAATTAACGCTACGTCTCATTACTTATACAAATTGAAATCTTCCTAGCGTCAAAAATTGACAATCTTGATCCTTGTAATTCACCAACAAGAAATGAGGATATGTGTGTGTGAGGAGAGAAGAATTATTTGGGTAGGATGATCAATTATGAGAAATGAATATTAGTTAGATTTTACTTTATTAATTAAATGCCCAAATTTGTTCCAACAAATGAAATCAGTACGATTTACAATTTGAGAAGGAGAGGTTAAGCAAGGGGCTAGCGACTAATTCTGGTAAAACCAAGAAAAAAGAGCACGAGTGCTGGAAGGTGATGAGACAACTATATTTATAACTTCCCTTGCTTTTCCTCTCTCCCAAATTTGTGATCATTTACAAAGTTTTTACAAAAATTTGAAATTTATCAGCCACCCCGTTATCCGGCTCCGCGGGGGGGGGGCGGTAGTCCGCGCGGGGTGCTCATAGCGGTCGGACGTACTCGGACCCCACTCCAGGATGCTTAGCGATTGAGGTCGGAGCAGTCAGTAATTTCGCGCATTTAATTTTAGTTCTATATTATCTGGCATAAAAAACCTACGATGGCCTACGGAGAGAAAAAAAATCTTTACAAGCTAATAGCAAATTAACCTATTTTATGTTTACCTCTAAGCTTAATCTTAGGTTTTTGCGCACGCCTTTTATTGCTCGAAAACTCTCGCTGGGTTAAATTACGGTTCACCCCGTCGCCATCGACACACGGATCTAACTTACCCATTTATTGGCAGTCGAGCTATGCGCGTCCACGTACCTCTCATTTTGTTTATAAATTTTTTTCTTTCGAGACCGGTCGAACTATATTGTCCCCGGCCCAATGGGTAGAGAACGTACGGCTTACGACGACTCACCGGACCGTAGCGACGGTGGGGGCGCCCTGCCCTTGTCCGAATTTTTGTTACGCTTTTCTTAGATCTTCCCCCCGTACAAAATTCATTAATTTTGTACTATCGTCTTACTGGTTAATTTTATTATTTTGTGACTCCGGCGTCTAAGAGTATCATGCGGGTTTTCTACATCGATGAGTCGTACTTGACTATCTTTACCCGGGTTCACGTTTATGACCGATCCTTTGATCCAGGCATTTCGTGGTGCCTGAAAATCTATGATCATTACAAGATCGCCTATCTCTATCATTTCCGACTTTCGATTCCATTTATCTCTAGTTATTAAATTAGGCAGGTATTCGCAGATCCAGCGTATCCAGAACACATCCGCGAACTTTTGCGCTATATGCTATTGCCGGTGGACGCATAATCCGGTAATATCATATTTTTCCAGATTCACTTCGCCGGAAGATGTTCCAATAAGAAAGTGGTTTGGCGTTAACACCTCCTGGTCACGTGGGTCGACGGAAACGTGGGTGAGTGGTCGCGAATTCACGGAATGTTCTATTTCGGTAAATGTCGTGTATAATACTTCCTCAGTGGTGATTTGACCCTTGAATATTACGCGAAGCGACGATTTCACGGAACTGGCGTGCAGGGAAATTGCGATTTCCAGGTGAATGGCACGCGTTGTGAGACAGGTGAAGAGGACACCTTATCTTTTTTCGTGGCGTCGACCTATTTTCACCCACATGGGTCCGAAGTACTCCACGTAGCAGTGTGAAAAGGTCCTCTGTCAATAGGCTACGCGACCGGCGGCTAGTCCGCCCATCAAAGGCGCTCCCGGTTTCCCTCGCAGCAGTCGGCAGCTGATGGATGTGTAATGTGGATGATGGAATTTGTAGTGGTATCTTTTTATGAGTAGTCGCATCGTCTCATGTTTACTATCTAGTATTATCAGAAAATTGTCGAAGGCCTGTTCGCATATGTCCGTCGCTCGTCCGTTAGCTGTAAGAATACCGTCTTCGTCTATATACGGGTTAAGGTGTTGGATATTACTGTCTTTCGCAAGCTCTCTGAAGGGTTTCTGGCAATTTTTCAACAACTGATTCTAACAAATCATCCGAAATAGCAGTCATTGCGATATTCAATGACTGCAACGTCGCCGTCGCGTTACTAATCTTCGTCGCGAAGTCTAGCAATTTTATCTCTTTTTTTTGAGCGACGGAAGCGTTTTTACTTCTTTTAATACCTTCGCGGTTATAACTTTATTATTACCAAAATGTAATTCAAGGGTTTTCATAATAATTGCCGCAGAATGACTTGTCGCTATTATGTTGCCGACAACTTCACGCGCATTTTCCTTTATCGTACTATCCAGTCTCTCAATATTTTCAAATTCTATACTCTCCCGATACCGAAGAAGACTCAAATGCGTTCTTAACGCCGACACTGCAATACGTCGCCGGTAAATTCGGGTAATCCTTTCGGTCGACTTAAGCGGTACAGCAGATGAGCGCTCGAATCGTTTATGGATGTGTCTCGTTTTTCTAAACTCTTCTCTAGCAGAGTTAGAATTTCGCGTGCCGACACATTATTAACATTATTAAAGAAATTCTCACCACCTCGCTGTATTTCGCCTGCGCTCGAATCCGCAGTCCGCATTGTTGTCTCGGCATGGATGTTTGAAGGTTGTTCGCGCAGCGGCTGCTCACGAAGCGTTGATGAAGCTGCGGGACGCGGCGTTTCCAAAATTCGTCCGTCGGCTGTGGGATCGCTATGGGTTGATCCGCAGTCTCGCTTATCTCAGTCATCGCCATGGTTCGCGTTCTTGCAGTACTCCTCACTGCGGCCGTCGTCATCTTCTTCCTTGACCGCTTCGTGGCCGGACCTCTAGCTGTATTCGTCGCGGCTCATTTCACTCTTTTCGCCGCCATCACGTTCAACAATACAGATCAAACAAAAGTTTCACTAATAGTCACAGTCACAAGTTTCCCGTATAATTATTCCCGGGTTTCGGCACCAGATTGTTTCACACAGTAGACTGCTGCACGCTGCGTGATCTGTATTAATTGAAAATAATATTAATTATGGGGATTATAAATAATTAAACAAATCGTTTTATACTTCCCAGACAAGTGTTTTATTCAGTTATTTTATAAATTGCCAATGATAATCCGTGGAAGCAAGAAAGCACCTCTCAATAGAAAATCTCTGACCAGAGTAACCCGGAAAACTTTTCAATTTTTTCCCTACCCTTCTTCCTGGTCCTTCTCCCTTCCACGTCTCTCAAGTTCTCAATATAACCATTATTATAGATTTAACAACAATACTTCTTATAACTACGCTTGTACAAAATATCACTTACACCTAAGCGGTATAAAAAACCTCCTGCTGGAGTCAGAGAGGAAAAAGCCGTTGTCGCTACAATAACTTTAGTTTTAAAATATAATATACAGCTTATAAACTAAACATCTTAATATTATATTTCGTTCCAATATTCGATCTTGGGATAATAGGCTCTCGTAAGCTATGATTTATGAATTTACCTAATGCTCGACTTTCATAGTCGAGCATTATCTTTTTCCGATTTTTTTTTTTTTTACAGGCAATTATCAACGCTAGCCTTACTGCGACACGATACCTCTTGCATCGTGTCGGGATTCCAATTCGCAAGACGAACCATTGGATTCCCACCGACGCATATTGCACGTCGCCCCAATACGCCGGTTTTCGACGGGAAAAACTCTTAAAACCCATAAATCATCGCTCTTGGTTTCGCTTCTCGATACTCGAAGCCCAGCTCGGCCTTCATATCATTCCAAAACTTATATTTAACCACACACAACACTCTAACGTTCATTTTCTTTCCATGCACATTAATAAAACAAAAAATTTACATTTCAGCTCGCTTAAAACTATTTTATTTATTCTTAAATTTAAATACACATACAATTCGCTTAAAACAAAATATTTAAACTTATCCATAACTAATTCAAATTTTTATTTTATACCTATAATATATCAGTCACAATTTTAGTAAAATATTAGTTTCAAAATCAATATATTAAATTAAATGTTGTAAAAAGGTAAGTAAAACAGTCTTAAAATTCTTTATCTGAAAATTCATTCTACAAATGAAAATAACCATTAAAAGAACTATTTGATGTTTTACAAGTGAATTTTAAGAACATGCCTTAAAATTTCAATATAATACCTGTCATGAATTCCCTATTTTAAATAAAAAAAATATGAAATCTTTTTAATATATAACAAAATTTTTAATTTAAAAAATATAATATACATATATATTACTTGTAATAAGTTATTTTATTTTGAATAATCACGTCAGATAATGTATAATTTTTTTTCTTATTAATTATTTATCCAAAGTCCAAAAATCATTTAAAATTTTATGATGTCTATATGTAAATTATCAAATAAAACAACTTTTAATCAAAATTAAATACAGTTGTATAAAAAAGATTGTGTTTATATTCTTTGAATAACAAAATTCAGGATTTATAAATATATATATATTAACTGACAATTACAAATAAAAAAACCACTTATTTTTAAACATTTTCACTATAGTCTCTATTTTTCTCCGTTTCTTGTCATTTTGTTCTTTCTTTATCTCTTTTTTGGTTTTTCATTCTTTTTTCTCTTTTTTCCCTTTTAAAGCATTTATTATTTATTATTTTTTTATAAAACGCGATGGCAAAACACCTGTTATTGTTGAGAATATTTAGAAATCAGTCTCTTTTTCAAATTTATGCTCTCTTCCAATTATTTTTGCGTTAATTTTGAAATTCGCCTGTGTACTTTTCTTGCCTAAATCGGACAACGGCTTGAGTATTTTGATTTTATTCAAATTTAATTTTGAAGCGATATTCTCAGTTAATATATTATATTGTGAACCGCTGTCTAATAAAACTCTACATGCTATTTATCTCTTATCATTATCTAAGATATTTATGATTGCAGTACCAAGTAATAAATAAATACTTTAGAACTGCTTGTGACTGGGTGTGCAAAAGTAGGAGTTTCTTTTTCGATGCATGTAGTTTCTTGCGAATTTACACTAGCCACTACATTTTTTGATTTATCGCTATTGTTATTTTGTATGTTGTTTGAATCAGCAGTTGAATTAGAAAAGTGTAATAATGTGCTGTGACGTTTGTTACATTTTTTGCAACATGATCCGCGACAATCATTTGTACGATGATTATCTCTCAAACAATTAAAACAAATTTTATTATTTTTAATTTTGTTGTAGCGATCTTGCGGTTTTAATTTTAAAAAGTCTTGACACGTATATAAAGTGTATTCTTGTGTGCAATAACTGCATGTTGCACGATTTTGCATGCTAACTAAAACCTGTGTGCGATTATATTTTCCGCGATTATTACCTTTTAATGCATGCGTGCTATTATCTTAGGAATCGTCTCCATGTTCGCGCGTTGCAAGAAAGCTTATAAAATCTTTAAATGAGGGTACGATCTTGTCATCTAAGGTTCTTTCCCATACACGTCTTATTATTTTGTCCAATTTTAAAGTAGCAATGTATGTAATGAACGGACCGCAGCTTTCCGTATCTATATCTAATAATTTTAAGGAATTAACATGTTTTTGTAAGCTTTCACAAAAAACACGGAGCTTTGAGGGTGATTCTTTAATGATTGAAGCTAAATCTATTAACATTTGAATGTGCGAGTTTACAATTATACGCGGTTTCTCACAACGCTGTATTATGAATTCCAATGCTATGTCGTAGTCTTGCTGAGAGCCGTATAGAGCATCTAAAATAGAAATGATGTCTCCACAAAGAGATGTTTTTAAAAGATGAAACTTATGAGCAGTCGGTATATTATTTGCGCTATGTACAATCGATTCGAAAGTGTTTTTAAAAGACCGCCATTGTAATGGATTCCCGTCGAAAGGCTGAATCTGTATCCACGGTAATAAGGCATTGTTCGTTGCATATGAATTTAAAGAGGGAGGATGCACAGTTCCTTTTTTTTATTTAAGGTTGTTTTAATTTTTTAATGGAAGAAGAAACTGTTGTTTTTAGTTGTATTTAATAGTAATATACAATATTTACAATTTGTTTGCAAGACAAGCGAAGAAAATCTGATCTCATAATTTACTTTTGCATATATTTATAATTTTCTCAGGTAGAAAAAAGGGTACATGAAGAGGGTAAGAATATCAATTTGTCAATTCCCACTATTTTACCTAATGATCGGGATTTCCTCATTACCAAATTTTTAGAATATACTGGAAATTCTATGCGTGTAATAAAATGTTTACAGGTATTAATGCAGGTTACAGATTAACAAGTCGTAAATAAATAAACAAATTGGTGTGTTGAATCTTAAGCAAGGTGCCTAACGCAATTGCATGGCTGAGAGAAAAATTCGACCCTTTCGCATATGAAAGTTACAATTTTATAATTTTATCTGTACTTGCATTGTACACTATTTTCAAATCCTTCAGAAAATCTAAGAATAACGCGTGTTCTTCCCTCCATACTTTCTTGTTCCATTGCATACCACTACGCCAAATACTTCGCATGAGGGCCTTCGATTTTAACACCAGGGTCAGCAATCCTAACGGATCGAACACAGACATTACGACGCTTAATACCTCACGTTTAGTCGGCGCTGTTTCTCCTCGCACTATGTCTTCCGTGATTCGTTTGAACATGACGTTGTATTTCAATTCATCCATTCGTGTATCCTAATAAAGTCCCCGCAACTGCTCTATATTCATGTGGTCTAAACTAATTTCACCCTCGTGTTCATCCTTTTCGCGAAGGATGTCTCGTAGAAGCCGCGACGAATTGCTGGCTCAGCTGTACATTTGGAAGTTTGCTTCCGCGTTTATCTTTATGACGTCTTTTACTAGATCCACGAACTCCTGCTTGCTATTTCGACTGACCAAAAAGTCGTCCATCTAGCTATTGGTCTTTATTGACTTCGCAGCCTCGGGTTTCCTATCCTCGAATTATGCCCCGCTCTTGTTTTTAATAAAAATCGCACTGCTGGGTAATGACTTTGCGCCGAAAATTAGGCTATTCATTTCGTAGACCTCCGGTGGTCTCTATCGATTTTGTCCGGACCATAGAAAACGCTGCCCTCCTTGGTCTTCGCTCCTAACCTTGACCTGCAAGAACATATCTTTTACGTCTCCCTTAACTGCTGTCACTTGCTGTCTGAACCGTAGCAAAACTCCCAGGACAGATTCTAATAGATCGGGCCCCGAGTCTAGTTGGTCGTTCAGGCTGTAGTTTTCCGATTTCGCCGCCACGTCGAACACGAGTCGTATTTTCCCCGGTTTTTTCACGTTGCTGGCCCTGAAGTGTGGGAGATACCACGATCTTCTCTGAGGTGTACCTGATACCCTCCGAGCATACTCCGCGTCGATGAACCGATTCATTTCCCGATAATAAAGGCGCACGTATTCGTGTGCGCGATCAAGACATCGTTCCAGCCCCTTTAGTCTTTTCAACGCTGTCTCGTATCCGTCGGTAGTGGGTACGAAATCGTGTTTCCAAAAGAGACGCGTTTTCCAATGATCTCCTTTGGATTTGATCGTTTCTCCAAGAATTCTTTGAGCTTCCATCGTGCCTTTGTCCGATTCTATTTACGATATTTTCTCGCATTCCGAATCAAAATATTAGTGCATCAGCTCGTCTAGTCGCATGTTATCGATTCGCTCGTCTGAGATGCCGTCCTCACCGGTTGTCGCAGTTATAATCGCATGCTTCCTTGCTCTTGTGTCCTTTCTTGCTTTAATCGTCGTCCCGTGCAGTGTCCATCCTAGCTGCGAACGCAATAACGCCAGTGCGCGATCATCGAACTCAATCAATTCACGTGTCGCTATTACGTCCCCATTGTCCTGCCCAATCAGGATCCCGAATTTCGCGTTGTTATATGGTCTCACCTCGATCGATTTCCTATCAAATTTTAATCCGTGAATTAATCTTTCTTTTAGCATTTGTTTCGGCAAATGTAGGCTCTCTACCGCGATCGTGTTTCGTATCTCCCCTCTTCCGTATTCGCCCTTGATCCCGACATCGACTCTCATACACTCGTCTATCTCTCTATCTCCGTTTATCCGCCTCAAGCTCAATTTCAATTTCGCCCTTTTTAGATCTAACTCACGCGATATTCCTTTGTTGAGCAATGTCACCGATGATCTCTCGTCGAGAAGCGCGTACGTGGTCACCTTTTTTAATTCGTTAAACAATTGGACAGAAATTACTTTCAACAACACGGTGCCGCCGTGTAGTCAGTTGTTCTGTAGGGTGATTGCATTTTCCGACCCCAACTCCTCTTTCGGATCTTTAGCGTCCGCTTTATGATCATGTAGTAATACATGTTGCGGACCATCGCATTGGCGACACTTACCAAACCGGCATGCTTTCCTTGAGTGTCCCGTTCCCAAGCAGCCGTAACACAGTTTCAGCTCCGTAGCTAACTTCAATCTTTCCTTGATTCTCTTCTAGGCGTAAACGATACGACGCCTATGCCCAAAAGAGCATCAAGGAAGAATAGACGATCAGAGGAAAATTCCTCCCGTTATTATAACAAAAACAAAAATTTTGGAATTAAAAACAAACAAATTCAAAAAAGGAAGCCCCATACCAAAAAGGTCGAAAACAAAAGTGATAAGGAAGTGGAAGCCAAAAAAGTAACAAAGGGTAACAATATATTTAATAATGATGTTTTTGATTATAATTTTTTAGATACCATCGAGTTTATCGCAGATTCTGGTGCTACGCACCAAATAATAAATAAATCTATTCTATTAGAAAATCTAATTAAATGTAAGGATGAATATATAAGAAATGCGAATAAAAATAAATATGCAGACATTAAAAAAGATACAAAAGGAAATTTAACCCTATATATAAATCCATCTACAAATAATAGCATTATTTTAAATAACGTAATGGCTGCAGAAGAAATCAGTCATAATTTACTGTTACTGCGAAAACTAGCGGATGCAGGATTTGCAATACAACTTGATGATGAAAAATTACAAATGCTAAAGAAATATTTGAAACACTAATAGATGAAACTTATGAAAAACCTAACTGGATAGTTCGCCTTCAGATTAAAAAGGATAATGATATTCAAACAGAAGATATAGAGTCTGAATTATATTTTTGCAAAGCACAAATAATTGCAGATCAAGAAAATTATCAAGATAAAACTAAAAGTCCCGATACTGAAGAACAAATTGCATCTTGTTCGGAGGGAGAATTTATAATGAAGAACAAGACGCCTTTATTCCAAACAAATAAAAAGAAAGAAGATATGACAGAAGGAATTCTATGGCATACAAGACTCGGTCATACATCTTTAAATTACTTAAGAAAGCTGAGCAACGAATCGCAACGATTGGAAGGAATAAAATTTGAAGACTCCATAAAAGACTCTGAAATATGCATCACTTCAAAAATCAATAAATTGCCATATAAAGAAATTAGAACCAGATCAACTCGACCCTTGCATACAGTTTATACAGATATAATGGGTCTAATACAGCCAAAATCATATCCTGGTCAAAATAAATACATCATCACTTTCATAGATGATTATTCAAGATGGGCAAAAATATATGCTATCAAAAGCAAAGATGAAGCAGCAGATGCATTAAGCAATTTCATTATATCACCAAGAAATATTCTAGGAAAGGATGAGAAAATTTGTTACATAAAGTCAGATCAAGCAACAGAATATATGGGCGAAAAGTTTCAAGAAATATTAGTGTTAGTGTTGGGTAAATAATTACACTAAATTCTTTTCGTTTAATGTTTTTCTTTAATTTGTTATAATAATGTGTTGCTTAGAGAGTAAGTCTCAAGGAGTGCGTCCGAAATCGTAACCGTCCTTCGTTATAGGCTCGGATAATTCGCTCCTCTACTCTGATTTTCGGTTTTCTCCTTGCGACTTGTACATTGTTTTTTCTCTAATTAAACTAAGAATTTCAAACTACGCGTGACAAATTAAACTTAAAGGAAACCGCCGTTTCGCCGCGAGAGAAGCATAATTTCAAAATAAATATTATTCGGCTTTGATTCGATCCGCGAGGTTTATTTCAATAAGATCCTCTAATCGACCGCGTCCGTAACTTAATATTACAATAGTTTCAAGTGTCGCGAGAAGCGTTTCGCGCTAGTTTATTAAAGTCGGGCGTTTCTTTGGCTTTTTCCTCGTAAACGTTTTTTCTTAGGCCGTCGGCCCGGTTTCTGCCGATCGTCTTACAACACATCGCTTATTTTCTAACTAAATAAGCGGAGACCACCTGCCTTCATTTTTCCATTTTTTAATTCAATTTTAAATTTTTGTTCTATATGTCGGCTCATACATCGCGAGATTTCTCGATGCGTTATCCAAACGTTTACGAGTTAGGCTACTCGTAACAATTAGAAACAGAAAAGATTGAAATTGAATCATCGACACCTTATACTCCTGAGCATAATGGAAAAACAGATAGATTCAACCAGACTATTCAAAAGAAAACGAGATCACTAATAATAATAATAATAATAATTGATTCAGGACTCCCGAATACAATGTGGGCATTAGCTGCAGAAGCAGCAGTACATATATATAATTATGCATCACACAGCAGCATTAATTATGAAGTACCTCTACAAATATTTAATAAAGATGCAAATAATCATATGAAATATATAAGAAGAATTGGAGGATTCCGCTAGCGACAGTTGACTTGTACACATAGTGTCTAGACAGCATTGCCGGTATTTGAAAATTTCAGAGAAATAAAGTGAGCTAAATTGTGAGAGAGTGAAGTAAAAGGAAGCAGAGAAAGCAGAGAAAGTGAAAAACAGAAGGAAAAGAAAAACACAGTGCATAAAAGCAAGGCGGTGAATAGAAAGTGAAAAGAAAAGTGTAAAAAACAAGAGGTTAGAAACCAGAACGCGGGAGGCGGGAAGCAGAGAGGCGTAAGCAGACGTCGGCGACGGACAGAAAACTTAAGGCGCTGTCACGGGAATAGAAACGCGACAAGACAGCGGAACGCAAACACGGACCAAATGCGCGTGAGGGGAAGTGGAAACACAAGAACCGAATAAGCACTGAATAAACATCTAAAGGAAAGTTGCCATTATTACATTATTACAAAAACAATAATTAACAAAAATAAAAATAATAATTAAAATACAACAAATTAATAAAACACAAAACAATAAAACACAAAAATCACATGAACAGCTTACAAAAATAAGGTTGCCAATAAATAAAAATTAAACTACATCAGATAATTAAAAAAATAAATAAAAGTTCAAAATATCAAATACAAAAACAATAGATAAAATAAAATATAAGTGAGAAATAAAAATTAAAGATAAATTAACAAACACCGAACAATAGTAAAACACAAAAGGACAAAAATCTGAAAAAAACAATAAGGACCCACAACAATAGAAACAAAACAAAATCAAATATTAAAAATAAAATAAAGTAAAATAAAAAAAATAAAACAATCTACACAACTCGAAAGTAAAATAAATCTAAAGATAAATAATAATGAGCAACAAAACAGAAAAAACGATGCTGATCAGAGGAAAGGCAAATAAAAGGGAAAGCTCACAAATGACACTAGAAAGTATGAGCGTGAAAAAGAAAAACATGACAAAGGAGGATGAAATCATAGAAGAGAGTAGAAGAATAATAGAAGAAGGAGAAAAACGCAGAGGAGAGGACAGGAGGGAGCTGGAAAAACTAAAAAGAGATTGAAGAAAGATTTACACAGATAGAGAAGATATATGAAAAGGAAAGGAAAGAAAATAAAGAGAGAATAGATAAATTGAAAAGCTATATGAGAAAATAAAAGATAGGGAAGACGAGAATGAAGAAAGTGTAAGGGCATGGGCGAGGAAGATGGAAGAAAGGATGACAGCCATAGAAGATGAAATGAAGGAGATAAAGGAGGAAATAATAGCAAGTGGAGACGAGAACGAAGCAAGGATTTGACTAAAGAAAGAGAGGCAAGGAAGAAAAAGAAAGTAAGGGAAGAAAAGGAGACAGGAGGGAAAGCTCGACCACAAATAGCAGGGACAGCAACAACTCGAGAAGTACAAGGTGGAGCAGTGGTTGCGAAAGTAACATAAGCAACACAAGCAGGATCTCGAACATAGAAATACAGAGACTGCGGAGGCTAATGTGGGACAGAGAACGAAAGGACAGGGAAGAGAACATCGCGGTAAAAGGAATGGAAAGGGGAGAGGTACAGAAATTGGGTGCAAGAAAGTGGGCAGAGAACTTAGTGGTCGAGAAGCTGGGGGCAAAAGAAGAGATTATAAGGGCATGGCAAAGCGGAAGAGCAATTATAATAAAGTTGAAGAACAAGGAAGCCAGGGATAAAGTATGGGGGGAGAGAAAAAAACTGATGGGAACAAAAATCTTCTTGGACTTCGAGTTGACGTACGAGGAAAGGAGGCAACAAGACGAGATAGGGGAGTGGGTGAGAAGGGCAAAGGCACTCGGAATATTCGCAAAGGTCGGGCTCAAGAAGGTGTATGTTGAAGGAAGATGGGAGAGATGGATGGGGGCTGAAAGAATGGAAGAACGATGGAATTATATAAATAAAAAAATAAATAAGAAAAGAGAAACAGAAGGAGAAAAGAAAATAGAGAGAGAGAAAGAAGTGGAAGGTAAAAAAAGAACAGAAGACAAGGAAAATGAAGAAGAAAAGGAGACAATGGAAAGGAAAGAAGAAAAGAACAAAAAGGACAAACAGACAAATTTAACGGACACAAGGGACGGGCAATAAAAACAAAAAAGGAAGGTAGAAAAAACAGGACTGTACAAGAAAAGAAAAAGAAGAGACATGACGAAGAAAGGACGCAAGACAGAAAGAAACATCAACAAATAAAAACAAGAAAACGAGAAAACAAAAATGAGAAAAAAGAAAAAAGAAAGAGGAAAAAAGACGCAAACAAAAATAACAGGCAAAACGGAAACTTAGACATCATATTCTGGAATGTAGCTGGAATATGGAGAAAGGACACAGACTTTTGGAGATACATAGAAAAGATGGACGTAGTATGTTTGGCAGAGACATAGGTGGAGACAAAGGACGCGGAAAAGTGTAAAAAAACTCCCGAAAAGCTTGATCTGGAAGATCATAGGTGCAAAAAAGAAAAAAGGAAAGGGAGAGTATAAGGAGGTTTTATAATAGGAGTAAAAGAGAAAGAAACGATACAAGTGGAAGAGATAGGAAAAGAAGAAGGAGAGGGGCTCACGAGAACAAGGATAAAAGTAGACGAGAAAAAAAAGACGATAGATATATGGGGAGTGTATAATAACAACAATGACATGGAAATAAAGTGGAAAAAGATAGAAGAGGGGAGCTACAGTTGGGAAGTAGAATTACTTATAATGAGAGACTTTAACATAAGAACAGGGGTAGAAGGGAAAGTCATGGGATATAGAGAAGAAAAAGAGATGAAAAGAAGAAAAAGCAAAGACAAGAAAATGGAAAAGGAAGGAAAGAAACTTGTAGACGAACTACAGAGGAAAGGACTGACTATAATGAATGGGACAACAGAAGGAGACGAAGAAGGTGAATTTACATACATCGGAGCAAGGGGAAGTACCGTGATTGATCTGGCAATCGCAGACGGAGAAATTAGAGACAGAACAGAAAAATTTACAATAGAAAAAAGAATAGATTCAGACCACCTGCCGATCAGACTAAAACTACAGACAAAAGACAGAGACAGAAAGAAACACAGAAAAACAAAAAATACAACAGAAACAAAAAGAACAATAATGAAATGGGGAGAAAAAGAAATAAATAACTACAAGGAAAAGACGAACGGGGAATACAAAAAACAAGACGACAACAGAAACGTGGAAAAACTATGGGAAGGGGTCAAAGAACTAATAGAGAAAAGCATAGAGAAAAAGGAGATTAAGATAAGGGCATGGAAAATAGGGGAAAAGAAATGGTATGATCGGGAATGCAGGAGTGCAAAAGGCAAAGCAAAGAAGGCCCTGAAAAGATGGAAAAAAGGAAAGGCAAAGAAAGAAAAATACATAGAAAAAAGGAAGAGTTGAAAAGAACTATGTAGAAGAAAGATAAAAGAATGGAGAAGAAAAGAAGAGGAAGAACTAAAAAAACTGAAAAACGAAGGACAAATATGGGACTACATTAACAGGGGAAGGAGAAAAAAAGAAAAGGGAGACGGAAATATAGAAATGAAGACATGAGAAGACTATTATAAGAAACTACTGGAAGGGACAGAAAGAGAAAGAGAAAGAGAAGAAACAGAAGAGGGACAAATAGGGAGTAAAAGCAAAATAACGGTTGAGACCAAAGAGATAAGGGAAATGTGCAAAAAACTAAAAAAGAGGAAAGCCAAAGGTATTGACGGTATCCCGAACGAAGCATGGATACACGGTGGAAGGGAAGTTTGCATGAGACTGGAAGAAATAATGAAAGAAATCATGCAAACGGGGAATATTCCAGAAGAATGGAGGACGGCAATGATAATACCGATATATAAGAAGGGAGAAAGAAATAGACCCGAAAGCTACAGGGGGCTATCCATGCTGACTTCGGGATACAAGATATATACCGGAATTTTGAAAAATAGGCTCGAGAAAATGGTAGAAGATAGAAAATTACTCCCAGAAGGTCAGGCAGGATTCAGAAGAGGGAGATCCACGACAGATAATATATATATACTAAACCACATAATAAGGAAAAATATCAAAGATAAGAAAGAGATATATATACTGTTCGTGGACCTCAAAGTAGCGTTTGACACTGTGAACAGGGAAAAATTGTGGGAAATAATGGCAAAACAAGGATGCGATACAGAACTAACAGACTTAATAAGAAAAATCTACAAAAGAACAGGATGCAGAATAAAAACAGAGAAGGGAATTTCGGAAGATTTCTGGATCAACAAGGGCTTGAGACAAGGATGTAGTCTCAGCCCCCTCCTATTTAACCTCTACATAGCGGGGATTGAAAAAGAGATGGAACAAAATAGGGTGGGAGGAGTTAAGTTAAAAGATAAGAGAATATGGACCCTTGCATACGCAGACGACCTAGCTATGATAGGGGAGAGCAGAGAGGCTATGCAGGGATTGATGAGGACACTGAAGAAATTCCTGGAAAACAGAGAAATGGAACTGAATGCAGAGAAGACAAAGATGATGATAATCGGAAGGAAAAGGAAACATAGGAAGGAGAAATGGAAATGGAAGGGAAAAGAAATAGAAATTGTGGACAGGTTTAATTATTTGGGTTTCGTATTTAGGAAGGATGGGAAGTACCATGAGCACATTAAGGAAAGGATATACAAAGGAAAAATTGCTGCAAAAAAGATATGGGGTGTGGCAGAGAGAAGGTGCTCAGAAGACTTCCAAGCCAGAAAAATGCTGTTCAACTACCTGGTAAAGGGGGTGCTGGAGTACGGAGCAGAGATATGGGGAGCGGAAGGAATCGACGAGATGAAGAGAATTAAGGCAGATTACCTGAGGTGGACGCTGAGATTAGACTTTTGCACCCCCAGATACCTGGTATACGAAGAGACAGACGAAAACAAAATGAGTATAGACTGGGGTATCAGAACCCTAAAATACGAGGAAAAAATACCGCAAATGGAGGAGGACAGATGGATGAGGAAAGCTTACGAAGAAAAAAGAGAAATACAGAGAAAGGAAGGAAAAGCAGTGGGAGAGAAATGGCTCAACAAGATAGGGTTGAGCAAGAACCAAATAGAACTATGGCAGAGGGAGAGGAGAGACGTATACACGGAGATAAAACAGAGGGACAGAGACATACAGAGACAAGACAGACGAGGCAGGATAAATGAATCTAAATACAATGCAACATACAGAGAAATTCAGAAGGACGAACTACTAGAATACTTAAAAAAACCCCTCAATCAGAAGACGATGACAACGACAGCCAGGGTCAGATGTGGCAATATCACAAGTAGCAACAGATATTGGAGAAAACCAGAGGAAAAAAGATGTATGCTATGCGAGAAAAGCGAAGGAGATTGGACACATCTGACCAGTGAATGCGACGATACAGATGACATATTTAGAGAATGGAGGGAGAATACAGTAGGGACATGGACATACAAAGACATAATGATCGCACTGAATGACAAGAAAGGGGATAAAAGAGGGGAGCTAATGAAGAAAATCAAAGAAGTGGAGAAAAGATTGAAGAAAAAGGAAGAAATGAAATGAAACAAAAGAAGAGACTAAATGAAACAAAAGTGTGACTGTGATGAAAGTGAATATGAAAATAAAAACATGATCTGTGATAATTAAATAGTAATATGTAAATAATTAATTGTAAACTAAAATATATATACAAAACTGTAAAAAGCGGAGCCCGTCCCTAGGCAAAAAAGCTGGGACGTAATTGTAAAATAAATAAAAAATATAAGAAGATTTGGATGTATAGCATATACTAAAATTAACACACAAAAACAAAAATTTGCACCAAACGCAGTGAGAATGATCTTAGTTGGATTTAGATCATCATGTTATCTCTTATGTGATCCAATCACGAAGAAATTTATTAAATCAAAAAATGTAAGATTTAATGAGAAAATACAATATAAAGACATTAAAAATAAACAAAGAAAACTTGAAACTAATGATAAGGATAACAATATCGAATCTGAAAATAATGAAGTTAGTTTCAATCAAACTGATGAAACTAAAACAATCAATGATAATTTAACCAAAACATTAAAGAAGCGAGGTAGACCTTGCAAAAACACACTAAGTGATAATGGTGGAATAAAAAGACAGAGAATTGAAACTTCAGGATCCATGACGAGAAACAAATCAAAATCGAATAATAAAAATAAAATAACAACAATTAAGATTGCAAATATCATGAAAATCGAGGATGAAATAGTATATTGCACAATAGCAAAAATAAATGAAGATCCAACAAATTATAAGAAAGCTATGAATTGTAATGTAGGCAAGAATGGTTAAAAGTAATTAACCAGGAATTAAATTCAATGGAACATAATGATATCTGGACTTTAGTACCTAAACCAAAACAACAGCCAAAAGAGCCAAAACAAAATATAATAGATTCAAGATGGATCTTTAAAAGAAAAATAAACAATGACGGTACTATAAAATATAAATCAGGTTTAGTAGTACGTGGGTTCAAAGATAAAAGTACTTATGACTTAAAAGAAACATATGCACCGGTATCAAGATTACCGTTAGTGTGTTCTTTAATGTCAATTATAAACAAATGCAATTTACACGTATGTCAACTAGATATCAAAACTGCTTTCCTAAATGGCATTTTAGAAGAAACAATTTATATAGACATTCCAGAAGGACTCAGGATTAACGAAGAACAATGAAAAACACATATATGCAAATTGCAACGAGTATTGTATGGATTAAAAATAAGTTCCAAGAAATGGAATCAAAAATTCAGTTCAGAAGCGAGAAAATTAGGACTTGAAAATGATCTTCATGAACTATGTTTATATACTTGGAGAAAACAAGGTAAAATGACCGTACTACTACTTTACGTTGACGGCATATTATTGGGAAGTAATGACATAGAGTTGCTTAACAAAATCAAAAATCAATTAAGCAAAGCATTTGAAATGAAGGACCTAGGAAAACCAAAGTACTTTCTAGGAATTAACATAAAACGAAATAAAGTCAACAAAACAATTTTCTTATCTCAAGAAGACTACACAACGAATATCTTAAAATGATTTAATATGGAAGACAGCAATTCAAAAAATACACCTATGGTAACTAGACAAGTTCATACTAGAAATAAACTAAATGTCATAGAAACGGTGATAAGGATGAAAACTCAAATGAAGATAGAATTCCATTCCGTGAAGCAATTGGAAGTTTGATGTACTTGGCAAATGGGAGAAGACCTGATGTAGCATATGTTGTAAATTACTTAGCCCGCAAACAACATCAACCAACTGAAGAGAATTGGAAAGATGTGAAAAGGATATTTAGATATTTAAAAGGAAATGTAGAACTTGGCTTAATGTACAGATCGACATCAGAAAATTTGGAAGCCTTCTCAGATTCAAGTTTTCGAGATTGTGAAGATTCTACATCAATAGCTGGATATATTGTACGTCTACACATGGAGACACAGTATCTTGGCGAAGTCATAAACAATCATATGTCTCACTCTCTACATGTTAAGCTGAATATATCGCAATGAGCGAAGCATGTCAAGAATTGATCTCACTTGATAAAGCTATTATAAATATAACAGGCAAAACATATCTGCCTGCAACAGTCTGGTACAATAATAAATCGGCTAGGGATTGCACAAAGAAAGATCGTAGTCACAAATTGAAAATGTTTGACAGCCCAATTCATGAAATCATAGAAGAATTAAAAGAACGAGAAAGAACTGGAATTCGACGACACATGGGAGACACGCATGGCGATTACATCAAAGAATGTGTTAAAGAAAATCGTGTTGATGTCTGTTGGATTTCTACAAAGGATAATATTGCTGATATTATGACGAAACCATTGCCAGCTGAATCACATAGATACTTAAAGAAGAAGATTGTTGAATAATGATGATGAATTTAATTTATTTTTTTAAACTTTATGTTACAGGAAAGCAGATACAAGATTAATATTATTAAGAAAGGAAGTAACCTATGATGATATACCTAAGGGACTAGGAAGTTAAAAAAAAAACAAAAAAACTTTATTATAAGATAATGATGAATTTTATTTTGAAAAACAATGATTATAAATGGTTTGGGGGTTTTTTAGTTGGTCGGTACCAAAGTATGTCAACCCGACACTACCTATGAGCAGTTCCAACTGAGGGACTCTCATAGGTGTCTTTTTGAAGATTTTTACCTCCTTGACAGCACCATAACTTCAGGCATCTGCCGAAGGGAGGGAGTGTTAAAGTTGTGTATCTGCATCGACGAGAGCTGAAGTATGTGTGTAACATTACACCCCTATTAGTATTCACAACAACTATAATTTCCAAGAATTCAGAGTTGACGCCAACTGAGGCTACGTCGCTTCAAAAAAATTAATTTACACTTACTTACTTAGATTTCTTCCTTTGTACACGTGGGTGCGAGTTTACGCAATATAATTATTATAGATAATTATTTTACTGTTCAAACAAGTGATTAAATAAAAGTGAATGCTAATTGTGCTATACCTATATAACGAGTTTTATTTAAATAATCACTTTCAATATTTAATATTATTATAATATAAATCACGTATTATAACAAACAAATCCAAAAATAACACACATACATTGATCTATATAGAAATAAAAAAATTTAACATAGACTTATTAAAGTCATCACTAGACATCGCAGAAAAAATCTATTTTTTTGTCAATAATGAAACTTGGGGTTCTAATAATTATCCTATATTTCTCATAGTGCATGTAAAAAAATTATTATAAAAAAAGTTATTTAAAGTAAAAAAAATTAGAAAACGCAAAATGTACATGTCAACAATTCGATCAAGACATAAATCACATTGTATTTCAATGTAGTTTATATAACGCTCAAAGAATCAAATTAATAGAAAAATGAAAGAAAATTAATCTAATACCTCCTATCAACATACAAATGATTACAGGTACACCCAATGTTATAGCATATAAACACTTATGTAAATTTTTCGAACAATGTAACTTTCTTATATGAGAATACATATTGTTATTTATAGAAATAATTAAAAATTCTGTCAACATCATGTATAATGTATAGCAAAATAAGTCCTGTAATATTTGAACTTCAAATGCTTAATAAAAAAAAAAAAAAAAAAGAAAAAAAAAAAGAAAAAAAAAGAAAAAATCAAAGATTGCGAGAAGCATGTTTGTAACGTGAAAAGCTGGCCACCATTTTGGTATTTTGTACCGATGGAAACAGATGCTGCAAAAGCACCACTGCTTTTCACTTCCATCTTCCTTATTACTCTGTCCAATTTAATACACTGTATTTTTTACTAGTCAATTATCTGTATTTCTAAGAATTTATTTAAAGTTATAAATAATATTTTTAAACCTTATGACTCTATCTATATTTATTGAACTATTCTATAATATTTTAGAATATGATATAATTCTGTGAGATATATTAGAAAAAGTAGACTTGTAATAATTATAGTAATACATAATATAATTTTCCTATAAGTCTCAGTATATAAAAGCCAATAAATATTAGGAATTATATTTTTTTGATTATTCTTGTGCGAATAAATTTAATTTAAACATTTATTAATATAAACGATATTTTTTAATAAACATCTTAGAGAAGGACAGGAATAATCCTATTGATATGTTGGAAAATTAATTAAGAATAATAAAATTATTTTTTATTCATTATGCACCTCATTCATTCTTTAAAAAATTTTACAAAAAAAATTGTTGTTACATAATCAATAAATTCAAATTAAAAATATTTCATATCCATTAATTATATCATTACAAAATCTAAAAAAAATTAATGTATAATTTTATTTTAAAATGTAAATTTTCGTAAAATTGTAAATTAAATTTAATGTTTATGTGAATAATGATAAACACAGAATTATGGTTTATTTCAATTTATATACTAATACAAATATGATCGTCAATACATAAAAGTTGCGATTCCTTAATAGAAAATTTATCACGCAAAGAAGATTAGTACAAAAAAAAAAAAAATAAATAAAAAGATTAACTTGGACAAGTTGTTTAATTATACATTATAAGTATAGGTAGCAACACGTTTAATAATGCATTTTTGTTTGCTCTTCGAGAATCAATAATACAAGTTTCGCCAAAGTTACACATAAGAAATTTATAGTTGTAATGTGTTCACTAAAATCAAAACTTTTTCATTGGTGGCATAGTCTCGAAGTAAAACACAACTGATTGATCATCGCATTCAAATTTACCGTCAACTAGTTTTCTTATAATAATAATAATAATATTATTATAATAAATATAATTGCAAGGTCGTTTCTCAAGAGTTACGACCAATTTTAAAAGATTTTGATGGTGTAATTCCTACTGATCTTCAGTAAATCATAATAATTAACCACACAATATCTGTTAACAAAGATTATTAAGTATTCTATTAAATATTTTTATAATTAGGGATCGATTTTATTTTTTAACATAAATGATATATTTATAATATTGTTCGTAATGTATTATATGACACATGGTAAAAAAAAATGTGCAAAGTTTCAATTGACGTATATGACCAAATAACAAATAAAAAAAATTAAATAAAAAAGGATGGAATAAAATATGGAAACATGATTGATTTTTACTAAACTCACAAATTATTTTCCTATAAAATATTATTTTGAAGATTGTTCAAATTAATTTCTAAATTATCCGTATTTATTTTTACGGTAGTTTTAATTTAAGTATTTTTAATTTTTCATTAAAAAATTTTTTATAGATTCTTATACATAATATTAATAATAATAAAATAGTAGAATGTATACATACGTTTTTTTTTATTTAAGTGTAGTGTTTTAAAAATACAGTTTTTAATCGCTTTATATTTAAAATATTAAGGAAATTTTTACACCATTATTTCACAACTATTATTATTATTGTTAAATTAAATTTTTTGAAAACTATAATATATCGTGTTGAAATATTCCATAAAATTACTTCTTATTTTATATTCAAAATATTATAAAAAATAAAATATTAAATTATTTCATCGCAAAGTCTGTATTATTGACTTATATTTTTTACATTTTTCTATATGAATTTCATTTTTTATGCTTTAATATTTTAAAATATTTATCTAATTATAGAGATTTATATAAAAATCTTGGTTTTAAATTTAATATGTTCATTATGATCATCAAGTAGTATCTTTTATTATATTAACTAATTATATTATTTACAAATATTTAACAAAAAATATATATTTTATTTCATATATAAACTATAATCTATGCATAATAATATATAAATAAATAATATAGTTGATAAGAAAAGATATTGAGTTTATTTTAATGAAATTAAATCTAATATTATAAAGAAAGTGATATTTCTAATGAAAAATTGTCTTAAAACTGTTGCATGAAATAAAAGGGAGATGGATCGTTGAGATAATACTTATAATTAAAAAATTATAAGATTTTCTTTAAAATTTAATATATTTAAATATCCAATATCTTTATTTATGTAAAATTTTAATAAAATGTATAGTGATAATTGGTTAAATAAATTACAAATATTTTGTAAAATATTTTATCAAATTGTAGCTTTAATTTTATATATATAATTGGTATATTTAAAAATATAAATATTTTAAATTATAGCAATGGCGGTTAAAAATAAAGAGATCTACTCTTTTAATGACTTAACATCAGTCTACTTAAGTTTAAGCAGAAGTATGGCTCTTATACCTTTTGAGAATTCATTATTAAATCATTACAAAACTGTATTGTGTACTGTATATTTTTATTCTACGCATTTTCTCGCTTTTTTTCACTATTTAATGAATAGCATAAATATGCTGAAACGGAAGGTAATGAAATAAATTTTTAAAAACGATTTTTTAAGAAATGATTAATTTTTTAGGATTTTTATGAAAATAATTATAAAAGCAATATATTGGTATTGAGAAAAACGATTATTTAAAATCGAAGTTTTATACTCACAGCCAGACATTGTAGCATTTATTTTACCAAAATAATTCAAACATTATACACGAATTTTACACATAAATAACGGTTTAGAACTAGTGGTGGTTTTACACAAATTAAGCTTAAAATAAGCTCGCAGTAAACCAAGTTGTTTAATGTTTTTATACGCATCTTAATTGAAAGTAAACTGCAAAATTAAATGCATGTTAGGAGAAAATATAATATATAAAAGAAATGAATGGTACATAATTTAAAATATAAATATTCGGACAAGTATACATACACGTGTTTTTAACCAAGATTCATACATTCAAAACATTTGTATTTTTTTCTAATTTTGATAATATATAATTTAAATAATATGTATCCAAAATATCGTAGCGGTATCTCAAATATTAATGAAATGTTGGCCTAATAATCCAAAGTAGGTATTTACCGCTTCAGGCTGAGGAATATACTTCGAATAACTAAATCCCTTCATTATATCGATTTCATGTTCTTGTAAATCAAATGAAAATTATTATTATTAAATAAATAAGTCTAAAAATGAGTAAAATTAGGTGTATATAATTTTAAAAAGATTTAAAACGAGTGAAATTGACAATAAGAAAGACTCTAAATTAAATTCAGATCATGAAAACTGTCCGCCTAGTGCCGATAACTGGTGTGCATATGGAAACTTAAGGTCTTCACATAAAATATTTCAATTCTGTTTATCCTTCATTAAATACATCTGCAATAAGAGTTTTGCCTATAATTTACGAGGATTCAACAAGAAATAAATTATTAAATAAATATAAAGGGGACAAGACCATAAAATAACAAAGAAAGCTACAACAGCTTGCTGTAACATCTTGCCCTCCTTCCAAATCGTATATTAAAATCAATTGATTTAGCAAATTTATTTCTGTCATCGGTTTTAATGATAGCATGCACATTTGTTCTTCACATTTTAAATAATGGGAACAAAAATTTGTCGTTATGCTATGGATTATATCGAGAAGCGTAATTGAGAATGTTTACAACTGACAGAGACTTTTCACTGGAGACTGGGTCAGCTTTAAAAAAGGCACAATGAAATAATATATTTTTTAGTAAGAAAAAGGTGCATTATATGAACCAGGAAAAGAAGATTAATTGCAAATATAGAAAATTTTATTTTATATTATAATCATCATTATTTCAAATTTTAAACGCATTATTCTCAAAACTACATTTTAAAAAATTTCGGCAGTTCTAGCTTAAAAACAACTTATCTGATTAATTTGAAATTTTGAAACATCGTACAAAACTCATTTTTTCATATATTGAATCTCTACTTTTTTTGATATTTCAAAAAATGCGAATTTGAAATGTGAAAAGTAAATGATTTTTTTTTAAACGTAGCCATTATATCAATTTTTAATATTGTAATAACTGGATATTCATGAAATGTAGAATATTAAATAGTTAACTTAAAAAAAAAAATCTTTTATAGGTTACTTACGAATCTTTACGATGGCATCCGTTTTACAACTTTTTTTTTTTACCACCACGATTCATTATGTATCTTGACTTTAAAACAATATGTTTATTCTAAAATTTGTAAAATAGTAGATATAAAGTTTATAAATATATTGCCGAAGTTTCAAAAGATTTAATTACTTAGTTATAATTCCTAAAAAAATGTTTTGAGTCTGATAATGTCTTACGCTGATCAGATTAAGTAAGCCTCTTAAAAGTACGGGAAAAACAGAATGATATTTAAAATTTTAATCTTTTGGTATCTGCGATCGGTGATGATGTTTTATTCTCGAAAGAGTAAAGCATTAGTCGTTCGACTATTTTAGAGGAAAAGTTGGGTTGTTTTTTTTACTCTACTAATTCTCATAATTCTAACGTCAAAAAACTATCAGGGTGTAGATCAGGTGAATAAGCCTTGCAGGGGAGCGGGACGGAGGAGATGGGAAATTTGACAAAAAAAGGAAAATTTTTGCCTTGCGGGGACAGTTTCGCATGTTGCGAAGAAAGATAAAAACTCCAACTTCGATTGGAATCACCTATGGGGAGAGGGTAGAAGGGAGGAAAATGTCTTAGGAAAATGCGCCAAAAAGTCGAAGGAATGATGACATTCGACTGATATTCTGCAACCCCAATAGGATTTCGCATAGACGACTTTCGTATAGAGTCTAGGGTGTATAAAGTTTCGGTCCGAATTATTGGGAATTGTATCTTTCACTCCCAAATGGTGAGAAAGGAATATAAATATTGTGCAACTGCATTAATATCGATGTAACAAATAAAGATAACTTAATACAAATAAAAAGTAAAAGTAAAAAATTAATCATTTTTAATATTTGTTAAATACACATTTATAGAAATGAATAATAATTAAAGATTCTTATTGATTAAAGATTTTTGACTATGATAATTTCATCGAACAAATTACGTTTACGATAGCAATTAACTATGTAATATGTCATATAAATCGTGACCTATTTATAAAATGTTTCTCGTTGTGCAATGATCTTTGGTCTTTTTTGACTCCAAAAGAAACCAGCGTAGTTAAAGGCTATGAAAAAATGGTACGTATGTACATGCATGCGTTGACAGTAAATGTTATGTCAGCAGTTGTAGTGTTAGCCTCGGTTTCCTATGTAGGAAGTAAACTATCACTATGGAATAATGGAACGTACATGCTGCCATACAAGTTAGTATAACTTGATAAAAAATAAATAAAATAAAAAATATCATTTATATTTAATAACGACAATTTAATTATTTTTTTTTTTCTTTAAATAGAATTCATTTAGCACTGTAATAATGTATCAGAAATTTTTTCTTTTTTTTCTTTTTTTTTGTTTGATATTCTGTAAAGTAATAATCTTTATACGTATGTTTCGTAGTTGACGTGTTATAATAATTATGGACTCCAATGTAATATTGGTTTCTCACACAGCTTGAAAAGTAATCGATTAAATTTTTTTCAATTTTTTATATTTAATTTTACATAAATATTTTTATATAGATTTTACATGGAGTTCATACCATATGAAACAACACCAGCTTATGAATTTGCAGTACTATATGAATTTTGGATAGTTACATCTGTATCATATACTTACACATTTCTGCAAATAATTGGACACTTTTTTACTATGATGGCTTGTGGATATTTAAAAGTAGTTCAAATGAGACTTAAATCAAAAAATTTTTTAGACAATGACATACAAATTAATGTTAACAACAATAATAAAGAATTTAATAAATTGGTTATTCATAATTTGAGAACTATTGTAATGTTCCATCAAAAAATATTGATGTGAGAAAATTAAATAAACATACTACTTATGATAGAAAGAGATATTTTAATAATCATAAAAAATAATGAATGAAAAAAATTTTTAGATTCTATGAAAATATTGAAAATCTGTTACGTTATTTTTATTTAATTTCTGTTATGAATACATTTGTCCTTTTACCTCTACTGGGACTTAAATTAATGCTGGTAATAAAAATATTCATTGAAAGCTAAATATTATTTATTATTAAATGATTATTAAATATGTTATATTGTTTTAAATAAGTCGGAGCAAGTAGTGTCAAAATACTGTTTTCTATTTATGTCCAATTTTTTTTGGTTTTTTACCATGCAGTGCAGTCCAGAATATTTGCTAATGGAAGTAATATTTTTTTTTTATATTTTTGATGTATTTACAGAATAAATTTATCGTACTTCACATTAAAAATTTTATATCTTTCATTTTAAGAGTGCTACTGTTTCACAAGAAGTATATGCTGCTATGTATAATCATCCAAAAAACGCAAAAGAAATAAACAGTATTTTAAGTATTATGTTGATGAGGTCACAAAAACCATTACAACTAACAGCTGGAGGCTACATTAAACTTTGTTTATATACGTTTGGAGCTGTATGTATATTATATAATAATAGATACATAAAAACAAGATTATAAGAATTAAATGATAAATTTTGTATATTTTTCTATTCTTTAGTTGGCGAGAAGAGCTTTCTCATCCTTTACTGTCCTACATCAATTCATGTAGAAGTATAATTATATTATTTAAGTGTTAAATTTCAATACACTTTAAAATTGCATAATTTAATAAGAAAAATGTTTATTATCATTAAAAAGATATTATGATATTTATTATAAATATATAAAAATTTTTTATCATTTAAATTTTTTATTTGGAGAGAAATGCTTTATCAAGTTTCATTGTTCTACTACAATTCATAAATAAGTATAAATATATTTTATCCATGCATGAAATTTAATACAATTTAATACTATATAAATAAAAATAAGAAATAATTGTCATAAAAAAATATTTATTAATTTATACTATTTCCAAATTAAATACATGTACGATAAATTTCGATATCTGAGAGCTCATATCTAAGCTCGAAGCAAGCGAGCTACACTATTTTGGAAAGAAAATAAATTATAAATTAATAAAAGAAGAACTTTAATTATAAATTTAAGGCACGTATAACATTTTCCGAGTCTTTGTAAATTCGTAACATTTATATCCGAAAATTCTCTTAATTCAATGAAAATTAAGAGTATGTCCTCATAATCCCTCCATTCAAATACTCACCTTCTCACTCATTAATTTTTAATAATAAATGATCTAGGTTAGTTAAATTTGAAGTAAAATCGATGTAAAATAAAGGAAATGGTAATAAGAGAGTAACATTGGGTTATCGACTTACCTGATAGATAAATATTTGCGGAGCATATTTTTTTGTATGTGAGTTTCGTAGCCCTATTTCAGAAAAATTGGGCACTCAAACTGACTTTGACTTTGGAGAATATGTTAAAAGAATAGTGAAAGAATACAACAGAGAAAAAGTTTAAAAAGAATAAATAAAGTATATTTGGAGTAATAACTGAGTGATTTCTTGCGTACTCATCATATATTTCATATAAACAACTGACGTCTGAGTAAAATTAGCTTTAGTCAAGAAATAAAAATTGCGAGAAAACAAAATAGTTTTATCATTATAATTTCGGCAGTGTACCGAAATATTAGAATAAATTAATTAGTTTCACCTGATTCGGTCTTGTCTCGATTCGTCAACCCTGAGGTTTATCTCAATATAATAATCTCGAACATGTAGGTATAAAAAATAGGATTAGCAGTATTAATTATTAGAATAAATTTTATTTTTGTATATTTGTTGCATGCAGGTAGAATCTTTAAAAAATTATTATTTTAAATTAAATTTATCCAAAATATTGAGATTGCGGCTGAACCTGCCTCGCTATCTGTCAATGATAATAAACGTTACTTTTCCAAATTTGTAAATCCGTTTAAGTGTGTACCAGTATTGATTAAGGAACCATTTTGGACATGTAAACTTAAATGTAAATTTTACATTAAATAATAATAGGTTAAAACCCAAAAATTGATTTTTATTTTGAAACGTGAATGTTATAATAATATCTTATAATATAACGGATTTGTAAAAATATTTGTAAACGATCTATATCACAATATTTTTGTTACTGTAAGACTAAAACTTATGTTTAAATATCTAAAATCTTTCTCTAGTCAATCATCCATTTTTATAATAAAATTAGTCATATATTACGAGATATTTAGGTACGGCATATGTATTGTAAAAAGGTAATCTTTCAGAGTATTTATTGAACTGAAAATTATTTTTTACGCGAAGAAACATAGTCCGTCGATTTGGATGTGTTAACTAAATACAAAAAACGTAAATCAACTTTAAGTATGGAGTGAATTTTATAATATAATCACGAGTTGATTCTCAAAAATACTGATTATTTGTAACAAAGAAGAGCAATAATTCCAAATCGACATATCATTTAGAACAACAGCTACTGGGAAAAACTTGCAATAACAGTCTCACAGGAAACAAAAATTTTTTCAAATTGTTCTAGTGAATAACCGATATGGAATAGCAAAAAATGGTAAAAAGGTAATTAATGGTAAGACCATCGAATCAAGGGATCTGATTACATGCCAATTGACATCTAGCACCTTTCATTTGTTAATATTAAAGAAGAGTGGTCTTCTTTTTTATAAATTGTATATTAATATTTGAGAAAAACACGCATGATGAAATCAAAATGTGCTCATCAGCTGCAACTGCATAAAAAAAATGATTTTTATGTAAATGACCTTTTGACAGCGTAGATAACGTAAAAGTGGCTAAAAAAATAATAAAAAATATAATGCTTATTTTTAAATCAGGTGAATTTAAGTGTTTATTTAAGTCACCTAATAAATCAGGAGTTTTTAGAATAAGATTATGTTTTAAAAGATGTGTGTTTAATTAATCTTTTAAAATTTTAGAGATAAATTGAGAAAATAAAAACGACTTATTGAAATATATTATTGATAATTTCGAGTGAAATAAAAGAGTAACAAAACGTACAAATTTATTGAAAATTACACAATTTAGCAATCTGCCAGGATTGCTTGACCATTCATTATTTTGGCGAAAACTTTAATGCAAATTTTTTAAGTTGTAGAAGTTAAATTTAGATTAGTATGAGTCTATAATTAATTATAACATTTATATTTTAATACATTTTTTAATTTTTTAAAACACTTATATTTATATATTTCCGTATAATCAATGAATTCATCATCAGTTAACTAATACAAGACTTGATTTCCAATCTTAATCTAATGTTATGCGACGTAAGTGTCACATTTCGAACTAGGCCTAGTAATATTATTACGCTAATAAAGTTGGTATCTGTAAAATTCCGGAAATGATTGAAATGCAATACGAAAATTGAGTGGAAAAAACATATACCAAATTAATCACATAAAAAATAAATCACGATCACTCGATGTAAAATAGAATAAAATGCATTGTAAAATAATAACAATTAACAAAGCGTTAACCCTTAGCGCTAATTGTTATCTAAAATAAATAAAGAAAATCGGGAAAAGAATGCACTTGCTCAAAAACAATTACAACTCATACATACTCTACCCGTCGAATGTAATATTTACATAAAATTATTAAAATTATAATTTAATCTTTTTAAAATGACTTATAAATTACCTTCATTTAATTTCTTTAATGATTGAATATCCTCGCACAAATATCGGTTCACGATTCATAAAAATTTAATTATATTTAAATTTAGTGGTAACGAAGTTTTATATTTTAAGAGAACAAAGATATCACAGTTCGCTTACACAAGTGTTCAAATGCTGTTAGTAATGTTGTCAGTTCGAAACTATACTCATTCCGTCACAGCAGAACTAAAAAAAAAAAACTTGTAATCGTTCCATTGCAAGACATTAATAATTAATAAATGCAGCTATGGGGATTATATCTTCTATGTTCCGTTATGATCAATTAGATTATTCAAGAAAACTCGCGGATTTTCTGGTCGATTATGGAAAACAAGACCGATTCTACGCATATTAACATGAGCAAATATATAAATAATATAAAATAATAAAATGCAAAAATTAGTTAACTAGATTTAAGCCGAACAACGACAGAAATTAAAAATTTATTTTGTAATTTTGATCACAGGTAGTTGATCACAACAAGAATGAAAAACATTTCTGTTAGAGAATCAATTGCAATAATCAAAAAAAGGTGTCAACTATTTATTTTTTGTCAAGACCCATATAAAATTGTGCTGCATCAAGTTACACAAGCCACTTTTATACGTTTAAATAAAAAAATATTATTTTTTTGTATTAAAGTTGTTTCTGCTTTAATTAATTTAATGCTGTTATTAATAATGATAATTTTATTTTAGAGAAGGGAGGGCAAATAAATTAAACAAGAATTTTTGTTCGCCGCAACTGTTATAATAGATTTATTTCGAACAAATAAAAAAAAGAATACTTATACCGCCGCTCTGGCATAAAGAACCTCCGCGTCGGAGGAAAAAAGCCGTCCGCCGGTTCCTCGTCGGATCGAGTCTGCAGCCTCCGCGTAGGCTTCGTCGATCCTTAATCCTCAGCTTCTCCCCGCAGTTGGAGAAGATGCAGGTGTAGTATTCACCGCCGAATACTATACGCCTGAAGGTGAATACTTGAGCGCCGGGATGCTGCCGCTTCGTCTCTTACGATCTCGTTCAACACCTTACAGCACTTACACCTTTCCGCCGCGCGAGGAACCACAACGTTTTCACAATATAAAAAGAAACCGCTAATAATCGTGATGATTTCGCAATCGGATCACTTTCCACAGAGAAAGTTTGCCGGGATGCATACAGCAAGAAAATCTGTACGCAAGTGGATTTTCCCGCCGCCCCCGACGCCGAGGAACCCCCCGCATTTTCTCGATATTCCGTTTCCCGACGGCGCACACAGCCAGCTGGCCCGCAGTTGTAAATCATCGTCGATAATTTACAACTGCTCAGGCCGAATTTCGCAGCTGCGAGGGACTCCTCGGTCGGGTTTTCTCAAAATTCGACGAGTCCCGAACAAAAGTAAAACAATAAAATAATAATAATTATTATAATATTTTGATAATAAAATTCGTTATAATATTATGATTAAATATTTGGTATAAATGTAACAAGACAAAAATCACTATAACAATATGATTAAAAATGTTTTTTTAATTAAATTATATTTAGTACAATACTCAGAGTCTTAATGTAATTCTTAAATAGCATCTTTTTTTGTTTTTAATAGATTTGGAAGCATGTGTCAAAAAAATTAAATTGTACCATGAGATCGGCAGTATTTATAATTATAAAGAGAAAAAAAAATATTTTATCTGCTATTTTTGTATATTCTGCTTAATACCAGGGTTTAAATTTTTCACCTTTATTCTTTAAAGTAAAAAAAATTAAACAATAAAATGTTCTTATAACAAATATATGTTAATTTATGTATTATTTATATGTATTTTTTTTTTATAAACTAATGGATTGATTTTATAATTTCTACCAGATTGACCTTCAATATACATTCTTTTTATAACAAAATATTATCCTCAAAATGTTCAATATAAATTAACTTACAATTTTTTAATACATCAGAATTAATATATATAGATATACATTATTTTATTATTTTTATGTAATAATTTTTTTTGGTAATTTTGAACATACAATGTATACAACACGGGGGGTCAACTCTAAATGGGAGAGCTGGCGATAAACGTAGCAGACGGACCACTTTCATGTCGTGACGCAAAAAAAAAGTGCCCACGATATAATAATTTGCAAATTTTTTTATTTTATATTAACAACGTATACTTTTGTTTAAAATTCTTTTATTCAATTTAAAAACTAATTTTTATTTACTATCATTACTATTAGTAACAATTTAGACAAATGTAGCAAAATAAAGTCACCCCATATGTCCCTTTTCGTGTGCCGATACTGGTAACCCGGTACGTGTGTTTACATTATTGTTTTTCAAACTCTTGTAGTCGAGAACAGATTTCGAGTTTTTAGTAGTTACAAAATTTCTTTGTACATGAAGCTGAAAAATTCATTTATTCGGGTGCAATGGATATAAATTAATTTCTAAGTAAATATTAATGTAAATAAACATATTATTAATTAATGTTTGTCATAAAGATAGTGTGAATTAATTTTGAAGTGATTTTTATTTTATTCAATAAAAATAAGGAGTGATGCGAAACAACAAATTGTCAAATTAAGTAGTTGTATTTTCATGGTGGGAGAAATATGCTCTGTCTCTCTCGCACTTATAGGTTCTCTGACGACCTCTAAAGATGCTGTGTCCCGAGTTAAAAATTTGTATAAGTGCTTTAAAATCTATTTAAAGAAAATGCTAAGTGTACATATACGAAGCTCGAGGGAATATACTCTTGCTTCGTACATGTAGTGGTAGCGTTTTTTTTAATAGGTTTTAAGGCACTTATAAAAAATTTTAGTACGGGCCACGGCCTTTTCAGAGGTCGCTGGTGTTTCTATATGTGCGAGAGAGAGAGAAGATATTTCTGCCGCCATGTTTGTCGCCACAGTTTAACACGGGACCTAGCGTTCTCTTAGTGTCTGTTCTGTGGTATACAACTAATAATTTAAATTTGAAGTACAAAAATATTTAATGTAATTACTTTGAATATTAGAGGTAGCTCAGTGTTTATATCATAAATTTTTTCTTAATATTTATTTACTAAATTATTAAAAAGTATAGTATAAATTTACAAAATATCATTATTCATTGTTGACATGTATAAATTGAAATTAACTTGGTGAAGCCCTATCTTTCTAATACAGT
Organism: Eupristina koningsbergeri; assembly: GCA_018907245.1. NCBI lineage: Eukaryota > Metazoa > Arthropoda > Insecta > Hymenoptera > Agaonidae > Eupristina > Eupristina koningsbergeri. Next base: position 1,424,105 of record JACCHV010000151.1, read on the forward strand.
ATTCTGAACTGAATATTATTAATACTTATTTCATTGAAAATGAACTTCATTAAATTCAAAATATTTGGTAGTAGATTTATTAATATTATTTTATAAATTTAATCATCTTACAAATCTACAATAATTATTTCTTTATATAACTTAGTTATTATTTTTAGTATATAGTTTAAACTTTATTTTTAGAACGAAAAATATTGAAAATTGTACTTTAAATCAATAAAAATCTTTTATTGGTATAATCTGTATTTTTTTATTTTTTTATATTATAGACAAAATTGTATAATTTCATAAAAATTACATTAATAAATTATAATAAGACAATTTTATGACCCTCTGTTTTTTATTATAAAAATATTAAAACTGAGATCAGAAATACATAGATATATTGAATTTTAAAATAAGTGTTTTATGAGAATCTTGACTCATTCAAATATAAAAAAGAAATTAACACTTTCTGATCAATTTACAAAAATTTAAAAACAATAACAGTTTCTTATTTTAATTTGTACTACAGCTTAGTTTGTAATGATTACTTGAATAAAATTGATAAGTCATATAAAATATAAAAATATTATGTTTGCATTTACATCACATCATATGTACTATATTTGAAAATAATTCACAGTCATTATATTTAAAAAGAGTTTGTTATAATTGTTTTTTTGTATTAAAAAATACAATTTGATCTGCTTATTTTTGACAATTATAACAAAATATTATTTATAAGTCTTCAATCATTACAACCTATACTTGTCAAAATATAAAATATAAATATTATTAAATAATTTATATTTTATAAATAATATTACTATTTACATAACATTTCCACATCCATTCACTTTTGTTAGTTCAAGCAGTTTAGATTTTTCAAGTGTAACAATATCACTGAATCCACCATTTCCATTTTCTTCATCTTCGGGAAGTGAGAATTTTCCCACAGGTTCCTGTAACTGTTCTTTACCATCTGAAAATAATGTAAATTTTTACACATTAGTTTGACAACTTGACGAATTAGTAATTTTTATAATTAAATATTCTTAAAAAATATATTTCATACGCAATATTTTTAAAACATATTTGGAATCCTGAGCATCATAAGATAAAAATTTGGCTACTATTCTTTCTGATAATTGCGGTGTATAATCTTCTCCCATTTTAAATATCTAAAATTATTATAAATAAGTTTTAATATAAATAAATTTTAATCATTTTATCATTAATAATTAAAATTAAATTAATTAAAGTGATGTACATTTAAGAATGAAATAACACTGTATATATATATTAAAAACTGATTAAAACTTGTATAAAATAAACAAAAAATATAAATTTTCAACATACTTTAAAAGTATAAATAGTGTCAGCTCCTGTACTTTCATTTGACTGAGAAATGTCTATACTGTTTTCAGATTTATCTATCAATTTAAATTTTTCATCTGGTTCCGATAATGTGTGTTTTGATATCTTTCTATATTCAAAAGTTATTGGTGTTGAACTTTGTCTTAAACTGAGAAGATTATTAAGATCTTTCTCAATATAGTCATGGTTTGCATATTTATTTTCAGGTTTGTTGTCTTCAACAGTATTACCATTTGTTATGTTATAATCTGAAATTGTATCTCCATCGTCAAGTCCCTTAAATCTAATATGTTTTCCAGAAGGAATTAAAACAGAATCTATAATCTTTGGTTTTTTACGAGAGAACTCTGTATAGGATGTATCACTTTCAGCAATTGTATCTGATATTTTTTTATCTTTTTTTTTACGAACACGTTTTCTTTTAACTGGAACTGTATCATCTTTGGAAATACTGTTATTTTCAGTTTCATTATCATTGTTCATTTTTATACTTTTAGTATCACAATTATTTGTTTCATGCATTGCAGTTGTATATAAATTATTACTGATTGACAATGTACCTAAAAATTACAAATTAAAAAAATATATTAAAAATCTATATTATTAATCTATAGAATGATTCAAACGACAATATCTATTAAATTCTGTAACTATTCGAAAGAAGGAATACTAACCTTCTATATTTTCCATAGTATTGTGTAAAGAAGATTTTAATGAATTATAAGATTTTTCAGAACTTGTATTATTTTCTTTATCTGCATATTTTACAGACTCATCAATACTATTTTTTATTTTAAGCGAAGATTTTCCATTTTTAAAATCAAAAAAACTGCTTATACCCACACCAGGAAAAATACTGCAAATGAATATTTTAATTTCACGTACATAATAATACTTACATACATAAATATATATTTAATATAGTATTATTTAATAATTATTAAATTTGCATTATATTTTTAAAAAAGAAAATTTTTTCACAACTTCAAAAATGAATTGCAGAAATGTAAAGCAAGTATTTTAACTTGAATAATACTTTTGAAAGAATTGAATTTATTTTTACTATATTTACATTACATTCTTTCTAAAAATACTTACATTACTGTATCGTTGTTTTCTAGAACACGAACATCTTCTTCAAATGGTAGAAATAAATACATGTCCTCGAATTTCGACATTAAATAAAATTGTTTTTTGATTCGAAAAAGTTTTCGAACGTGTTCAATTAACTGATACACATAATTAATTTTCGTACTATCAATGAAAATCCAACAAAGTTGTTGAACGTCTTCAAACATTTCGGAAAAATCCATTTTTATTCGAAAATTATGCCTCATTTTATAATTCTTTTCAGCTATTCACCGGTAGATAATAAATAGTTTAGAAAACGTTAAAGAGAAGTTAAATTTGTCTTCAGTAGTGTTCGGCCGGTACCTTTTTTTTCTTCGTACTTTAACCTCGTGTTAGAGCACAGAACAGTAAATAAGAGAATGTTAAGTTCAATGCTTTACATAAGAAACAAACATGGTGGTTAAAATATCTTTTTTCTCTCTCGCACTTCCGAAGCAATTTTAGCGCTCCCGGTGGACACATGGGAAATTAAAAATTTTTTTTTATAAGCATTTCGAAACCTATTATATTATTATTAATAATTTTATGATTATTTCAATTTCTTATTGAAATGTAAATAATAATTATAAAATTATTAATAAAAATGTTTTTCAGTTATACTAAATTATTTTCAAAGCTCGAAATATTTCAGATGTCTATTTCTTTTACTCGTAGTTCATATATCTATATATATATACCTTTCTTTTAAATAGGTTTCGAAATGCTTATATTTTTTTATAGAGCAAGAAGATAATTCATCCGCCGTGAATAAACTTGAAAATTACAAATGACAAATAATATTAAATAAAAGTAGAAAAAAAATTTTAACAAATTATTTTTAATACAATATAAATATATATATTGTATTTAAAATATTATGAAATAATATAAATCTTTATGTGCTTAGAATTTTTAAAAGTGATGTATAAGTACAGTAAATTCGCCTGCTCTATCAATTGTATACGAAAATATTTTCTTCTTGTTCTTTAAATATCGTAGGTACAAGATAATCTTTACATACAATAGTGAGAGTATAAACTAATACTTTTATTATTCCATCTGTGCCGTTTGCAGATTTTGAACTTCGGCGCAGGTAAAGCAATAAATTTATTACCTACTACTTTTACTAGTGTATGAAGAATTTCTCTTATTTTTAATATTAAAAACAGAGATGAAAATGTTTTTTGTAGACAATTACACCAATTTTAATAAATTATTTGATGAAAAAAAAAATTTGAGAAAATTTGTTAACTTTACAAATTATAAACAATTTTTGAAAATGTTAATTTTTAACAATTACGCCAATTTTAATAAATTATTTGATGAAAAAAAAAATTTATGTGTTACTAAAAGTTTAACAAAAAAAATTGGATTCATTTTTTGAAATAATTCTAATACATTAAATATAATGTTTTAGCTTTATTCTCAAAGAATCTTTAAAAATTTTGTTCAGGAAAACGAAAATGCAATTGCAGTAAAATTTGTTTCCCGTAGAAATGAAAATGTGTGTGTGACCAATTGCACGAAACAATAATCTTTTATGAGAAACACCACTTACGTGCGAAAAGTTTTGTGTTACTAAGATTTCGTTTGGAAATCTCTTTAAATGCACCTTTTTCACCTTTTAAAATACCATGATTATGATACCAGTAATAAGGTGGCGGTGTAACTCGCTCAAAAACATTTAGTTTTTAAATTAAATTAAAAGATGATAGTTTATATTGATACAGCTATACCTGTACCTGTTGTGCTGATTATGATACCAGAAATAAGGGGGTGGGGGGTACCCGCTGTACCTGCTATGCTAATTATGATACCAGCAATAAGGGGGTGCGGTTAATAAATAAAATTGATAAATTTGAAATAAATAAATAATATTTGAAAACCAAATTATTCTAATAATAGTATCTATTTCTTTCTATTATTAATTGTTCTATCATTTATTTTAAAAAAAATATTAAATATTAAACTTACAAATGAAGAGAACAATATTAATTTGAAACAGTACCATGGAAATAAATATTTATGCAAATATACATACTTTTGAATTGTAAATACAAATGTGGAGAAAATTTATATGTGTATATTTGTATTTTAAATTAATATTTCATTAATATCTTTTATAAATAATAATTATAAAATGTTTAATTATTGGTATATTTAACAGTTGATGAAAATAATTAAAGCTTAAAAATTAGGATAATCTTTCATTTTAACTTGGATGTTTTGCTAAAAATTTTAATTGAATACAAATACATTAATAATAATTAAATTTTAAGGATATTATTTTCAAACTATGATTAATATATTTTAGTATAATATATCCAGTATAATATTGTAAAAATTTCAATTTGACAAATTTAAATACATGCATAACGTATTTCAATGTACATGTGAAAATGCTGAATGTCATTCAAATCTTTATTTTTAACTTAGAATTTGTTATGGTTATTCTTTTTCAAATTAAATTTGTAAAAATGAATGAATTCATTATATTTAACTATTTAAATGTAATTAATACTATGTACTCATATATAATAATTAATATTACTATTATTTTTAATCAATATAAAAAATAATCCATTGATATTCTTTGATTACTTGTATTATGAATTGAATATTTAAAAACATTATATTATTAACTTCATGATATTAAAAATTTTTTTATTAGCTTAATTTATTAATAATAAGTTAAAATCCAAGATATTAAATAAAAATACAATTTTCAAATATATCATTTATTATTAATGGCTTTAAAAGAAAATTATATTTTACTGAAAATTATAATTTAAATTGATTTTTTATAATCAACAATAACTTATAGCATCAAATGTTATATATTTTTATTAACTTTTCACAGAAATATATAATATTATTGTATAAAATATTTAATGAATATAAAAATTAATTTATCGGGTATGAAAATTTAATCAATGTGTATGAAATGTATATATGAGGATTTCTAGAGTCAATTGTTTCTTTAACTTTCAAATATTACTTTTGAATTTTGAAAATCTCTTGAAAAAATTATTTAAATTTAGATTAGGTACCAATAAACGATTTTATAAACTTGTTAAACATACACTTTATTTGTATATTTTTGAAAGAAAATATAAATACAAAAATTTTTCCCATATTATAATTTTTAATTAGATTTATTATAAGTATTATTTCTTATAAAAAATATTAATTTGTTTCATTATTTTTCAAAATGTTTATACATATACACTAAAATTAATGACATAAATAATCTTAATACCTTATTGGTTTTAAAAATGCAAATTAATATATCAAACTTATCAATTATTAAATAACATTTTTAATTGAATAATTGAATATACTTATAAACTAATAATTATTGTTATATTAAATATGAAATTATTTTACTATTAGAATAATATATATAATTAAATGAAATAAATACAAGTCTTTATTTCTTTGCATCATCCTTTTATTATCATTATGCTACAGAAAATGAATGTTCATCCATGTTAAAGAAATACAATTATCTTATATATTTTAATAACTTTTATGAGACATAAAAAATAACACATGAAAAAATACACTTACAAAATTTAACAATTAAGTAAAACCAATATCTTTCCACACAAAAGATTTCCATAAAGATGTCCTATATAATAACTTCTTCAATATTTGTATTAAACACAATATTTTTAATAACAACACCATTTTTAATTAACACAAAAATATAAATGTATTTTTAAAAAAAAATAATAAGTTTATTTGCTGCTAATTAACACTTTTATTAAACTTTTTGGTTATTTTATTAAGCGAACGCGCATTTTTGTTAAAAGAACTTTTCTTACTGTTCAAAAATTTTAAGAAATGAGAAGTAAAAAGTATTATCAGTGCCGGCTCACGAAAAAGGACATATGGGGTTGTAGAAAGTGTAGGGTTCTGTATTTTCTTGATACTTGTACATGGGTATTTGTTTCCAGTCTTCCCATTTACAGTTGGACCCCGTGTGTTAGAGTATCCCTATGCATACAATTTTGCGCATTAAAGGCCACAATTTGATTGGCTCTTGTTTGCGCGCTCTTTTCAACTACAATAAAATTCATAGACTGAGACGATTATTAATGTGCTTTTTTATTTTTTAATTTTTATTATTTAATTTATTGCTGAAGTAATTTAAAAATTGATTGCCATTTATTTATCAAATATCTTAATAATTGTATAATAATTGAATAATTTCTTATAAAATTAGCTACTTTATTATTCTACTTTATTTTCTTTCAAGTATTTTTATGTTATCTTTAGTTATAGATTCATATTAAATCTTCAAATTATAAGTATACGATTTATCATATCAGGAATTTTTTTACTTCATGACTAATTATAAATTATTATTAAAATATAGAATCTCAATATTCAATCTATTGTTATTCCATTGTTATTTATCAGAATGTTATCTCTGTTCATCAGAATGTGTCACTGTAAATAAGAATATAATAAACTATTTTTTTATTAAAATTATCACATTCTAAGATTATGTTTCCAGATTTATATGAACTCTACGCTCTAATTATACAATTTACGTAGTCATAATTTCACCTCTTGTTGAGGAGGAGTTTAACTGATAAGAATCTAATACGACCTAAAATTATGGTCTTCATTTAATACTTATATTAAATTAAATATCGCATTAATTCATTTCTTTGTAAGAAAATGTAAAATTTATTTAATTTGAATATATATATATATATTTGTATTTTAGGATTAATTCCAAGTAAAGTGTTAGTGTATATTAAATTGTTGGCACCGATACCCATACGTTAAAGAAAGTCCAATAATCCAATAATATTAATGAAAAAAAAAAAATATTATTTTGCAGGTAGATTATGAAATGAACTAGTTACATATAAAATAAATATTAAAAACACTTCAACTGATAAAAAGTGTAGAAACAACTAAGATGAACAAAAAGAAAGTACGATATATTTTAAATTAAACACACCTTAAATAAATACTTCTTTTGTTATTTTATCAGAAAAAAGATGAATAATGAATATATTGTTTTTCTTGATAACACATAGTGAAGAGATTGGTAGTTCCGATTAAGAACAAAAATATTTGTTTGGAAACAAGAGTTAGAAAAATAACTTTAAAATCTTATTTAAATGGCATGAAAATTTCATAAGTTTTATATTATCGTACTAAAAAGTAAGTTATAATGCAAAATTAAAGAAGAGAAAAAGAGAATATATAGCTAAGAGAATACAAAATTTAAAAACTATAACGATTTAGTTTCACATATGCACTTAAAAAGAAATATATATATATTTTAAGGTGAAACTGGTAGAGATATAAATATTGATCTTTCCCCGCAATATCAACATTAATACATCAAAGTAAGAACATTCAGTTGGAATTTGCAATAAAGACAAAGGCTTCAAAGTAAATTAAAGCAATAAACTCATCAAAAAATTCGCGAGAAAATGTATTAGATTTTATCGTACCTACCAAAAGGAGATGATGGATCTAGGGCACAATATCATAATATGTATAAAATCCAGAGGGTAATATTTCGGTGAATCTTTTATAGGGATTTGCCTGTGGATGTATGTCACTGAGAGAACCAAAAGAGGGAAAGAAATCCGTGAGTTATATTCATGCGAAACGCGAATTATCTTGGTGTATGTTGTTGCATCGATTTGGAGAGGCCAAATAAGTAAATGGGCAGGGAAAGGAGTTGCCAGCTTGGCTGCGTGCCATCGCGGCAAATACTTCGAGATGTTTGAGTCGAGGACAGGGATTTATGTCTGTCTAACTAGCTATTGTTGTTCTGGAGAAATGAATGTAAAAGTGACACCGCCCTGGTACTACTACTAATACTACTACTACTACTACTACTACTACTACTACTACTACTACTACTACTACTACGACTACGACTACGGTAATTCGGGGGCACCTGCAAATCCAAGACAGCGGGGAAGTCTTTAGACACCAACAACAGAAATGAACAATCACCATTTGCAAGGAATATTAAGGGATGTTGTAAAAGATGCTTATAAGAGTTATTAAATTATACAAATTAAGAATACTGTTGTATTTTGCACACTAGCTTGTGCTAAAATCATACCTATAAACATTGGTAATATTTTTTAAGTTCACGCTGACATCGATATCGAATCGGATAAGTTTAATATTAAATTAAGATCTGTTATTATATAAAAAAATTGCTACATTTTAATCAAATTACAAAGATGTTTATTATTTTTAACGATTACAGTGTTACCGTTTCAAATGTGTAACAGAGGAACACATATTTCGTACAGACAACAGAAATTAATAAAAGTAAATGCAGTGATGTTCAACAAATTCACACGAGGTAATAATAGACAAGGAAAACATTATCGTGTACCGGAAGTGTTTACTAACAAAACCGCATTAATTTTAAAATTTATTTTGAAATATATCAACTTTTAATCACCGATAAATGCTCTTGCATTTTGTATTTTTATTTTTATCTACTTCTTACTTCCTTTATTTACTTTTCATTAGTAAAAATTATAAAAATATGGTGACTAGTTAAGCACATAAGCAGAAAAAAAAGTTAATAATTTTTTTTAATTTAGGAAAATTTTTGTCTATTTACTTCTCTTAATTTCAAATAGTTCTTATAATAGAAAAATAATATTGGTAAAATTTGAAGATTTATTAAATTGTTTCAAATAAACTAAATAAACATTAAAAATCCTAAAGAATTAAATTTATTTATACTTTTTCTCTCTACAGTTTCCGTGGTTCATCCATTATTACTCGAAGGCACAGTCAATACAGGTATTAATTTTTATTAAATTAGATTTGTTAGGATTTATTAAAGTAATATATAATTTTGCGCTATAAAATCTGATTAAGCATCATTGAAATGATTATACGAAGTAATTTCTATTATTTTTCCGGTCGCAATTAGCAATGAGTTTTATTTATATTCTAAGACAAATTAGAGATTAGTAAGTTTAAAAAATATTTCGTGAGAAATACAATATCTAAAATATTACTATTTGAAAACTTTCATATAAATAAACTTATAACAAGTATATAAATTAATTTATTTCTGTAGTATTTGATAAATATCGGAAATACAAAATGTCAATTCAAAATCAGTAAAAATATAATCAAATGCAATAGTTTCAATTATTGTTTGTGTAACTTTTTTCTACTGTGTGCGTTTTAATGTGTAAGCTCAATAAGAAAACCACTGAATTTGCGAATCGATAATATTCACATAATGTCTAAATTACCTTCTGCCGTCAGCATCATTCTAGTAAGATTACAAAATCCGAATATCCTCGTATTCTCTTGAATGAAGTTCATGCGGGTTGACGATTTGGTTACATCTAACATCTTATGTCTTTACGTTTATCGGCTTCGAATATTGAAGTTTTCCGACAGAGAAGATTGACTTCCACCAGGGAAAACAAGTCCTGACGGAGATACTATTTGATAATTATATAGTGTAATTATTAATACATTTTAATTATTCTTAAATTTTGGTGAGAAAATGAGTTCGCGAATAGTTTTATAACCAGCATTAGCCATTATTCAATAAACATGCAGTTAATTACTAAAATAAAAATATCTTGAATACTACTCTTAAATTAGCGAATATAATTTGGGCCAATTCAAAATATTTTTATAATGTACACGACGTTACTTTTATAGTCGATCAATTACGATGCGTAGGAAATGAATATTGGTATGTTAATGAAACTGTATGTATATTTATGTGTTTACTCTATAAGCACCTTCGTGATGTATATATTATTAGAGTTAATAAAATTTAAAAAATCAATTAAAAGTTCATTTTTTGATAAAATTTACAGCTCAATGAAGATTATAACATGATGGCCAGCCTTTTACGGCTGTACGCGCAAGATAAAACATCAAGCTTTTGTCTCGAAATACGTATGTTTGTTTATTTCTAAGTTTTAAACCGATACATGTGTTATCATTTGTTATCATGGGATTAGAACATTTTCAGAATCTCTCTCGTTGTCTCTCATTCTATTTTTCTCATTATTGAATTATTGTACCGAATAGTAGTAAGGAGGTTTGCAGTTAATTTTTGATTTTTTTTTCTTGTACATACTAAGTGTATATTTGAATGACTAATAAGCGAAAATTCCTTAGTGCAATAGTGACTTTATTCGTAAATTATAATTGGGATTAGTGTGCAATACTTTTTTTTTCTCTGATCCCGTGGAAAGTTTTAGTACTCATGACTTATAATATGCTAAATTAATATGCAAAACTAATTTGGTAAAACTACGAGCGATATAATAAACGAATTTACGAATAAATGTAATCACTCGCTGTACCTGTAATTCCAAGAAAAACAAGTACAATGTAAACTGGAGGAGAAAGAGAGAGAGAGAGAGAGAGAGAGAGAGAGAGAGAGAGAGAGAGAGAGGAGAGAGAGGAAAATAATGAAATTTAAAAAAACCATTAGACAAAAGAGTAAGAAGAATGGTGTCCCCCAACATCGGTACATCGCCCTGAACAATTAAATAAAGAGGCCTGCCTTGCAATTTGTCTGTTTTCCTTAAATAATAAAATTCTTCAATTATCTTTAATAAATTACCATAACTATTAACTAGTCCTAATAGATCTTTTAATTTTTTTTTATTTATTTTATATGACGGTAATAAATACACATTTATACTGCAACCTATTCTTATAAAGTGTCTTTAAATTACATTGAATAAAAAATTGTGAAAATTTTAGTTTCAATTTTGGATTCAAGGCATGTCCTTTATACTCTGATTATTATGCTCAGTAATCTAATAAATTTTTTACGATTAATATATATATATATATATATATATATATATATAATATATATGTGTGTGTGTGTGGTTAAAAAAAAAAAAAAAAATATACTTACACTAGAGGATTTGCATTTGGCTCACCTCTGAAACCAGCCTTTATGAAACGTTATGCATTTTCCTGAAGCCATGGGCATAGTGTTGGATTAGTATTTAAGTAAATTGTCTCTGGTTCTGAACTCTGTTCTCTGTTAGAGTTAAGACATGGTTTATAATGTCCTTAATGTCAAGTCCACAAGACACCAACTGAATATGAAACTACGTATCTATAACAAGTCTATATTCCATAAAATTGTAGATGAGGCATGCATATTTTTGGAAAATAAATTCTCGTGCAAACACTATTAATGCAATTACAATTAAAATAAAAATTAAGTATAAACATTTTTTATTCATCGTGAATTTAATTTATTGAATTAATTTATTTTAATATTTAAATCTTAGAGCAATACAAAAGAACAAATATAAACATAAATATTAAAATATGAACATATTAAATAATTTAATATAATAATTAAAGCGTACATTATAAGCATAAATGTTACAAAAACATGCCATTAGGATTCATAAATCAAATATATATGCAACTCATCGAGGTAGAAAAATTAATCTTTCTCTGTATTTTTTCTTTTTTTTATTTAAGTTTTTGCAAGTATATAAAGAGTATTTTATTTCTCTCTCTCTCTCTCTCTGCTTCTTAATCTGTTTATCTCTTATATTTTATAATGCGGTTCTCCGAAATAAAAATTTAATAAGATTTTAATAATATTTAAATAATAAAAGGCTATTTTTTTTAGATTTAGTATTTTTGAAGACTGGTTATTACTTTAAACTTATAAATATAAAATTTTAAATATCTAGATAAGTACTTGATATTAAAAATGGAATGAATATTTTTTTACAATAATTATTTCACTTGTTTCAATTTTATTTTTTATATTCAGACTATATGATAAATAATATATATTATTGAAATTTAAATTCTCTCCCAATAAATATATTTTCTCTATAATGTAAAGTTTTATTACTAAAATATAAATGATTTTTTCTTATTCTTAACTAAAATGTATAACTTTTTTAAAATCCATTAAAATAACATATTCTAGAAGTGTATAATCTATTTTGAAATGATATCGTAAATATATATGTAAATATTATTAAAATTCCATAATAATTGCTTAAGCATAGAACTCATAATTATGGAAATTATAGTATTACATAAAAATTAAAATACTTTAATGTATATTTTGATAGAATTTATTCAAGCATTATAAAAAGATTTATATTGTCTGCATTTTAGAACTCTATTTCTTTAAATTTGTAGTGAAAAGTTAAGGAAGATATTATCCACTGTTTTCATTGTTTCCGCAGGTTTTGCGGTTTGCTGTTTTAGTTTTCCCAACACGATACTTTCGCTTTTATGGCGCGAATACAGTGGTAAGATTAACAAACTTAATAAATATTATTTTCAAATTTTAATATCAATACTCTTATTATCAGTTTTTCATAATTTATGTTTTTTGTTTTCATAAAATTATTAACAATTCATTATACTCAATATTTAAATTTTCTCTAAAATAGAAGTTATAAATTTTAAATTGAAGAAATAAATTTTTTTTTCGATTGAATTTCTTAATCAAGAAAACATTCTATAATCAGACTTAAAAAGAATTAAATTTAATTTTTAATTTATAAGATTTTGAGTAGTTATCTGATCAATTTTAATTAAACTATTTTAAGTAATTAGTGTTTTGTTTATTAGTTTATGAGTTCAATTTTAAAATCTGAAATCAAATTAAAAATGCTAATTGAATTTTATAGTAATAAAATATCTGCCTTATAATTATTAAATTATGCAATTTTTCAAATTGAAACAACAAAATTTGTATTATTTTCATAAGTGATTGCATTTTTAAGTAAAAAATAACATAATTAAAACAGTTAGTTGTTGATATATAAAATAACAAGTTTAAACCTCAAGAATGTGTCTTACTTCTATTCTATTTATCTCACTCGCATTCACTGTACATTGTCACCTAACCCTCAATTATGTAACGTCAGACCAAAAATACCGCAAAAACTACTTTGCATGTTTCGTGCAAGAACTGGTACGGTAAACATTTAAAAACTTTAAATAAAATATTACCATATACATTATTTAATAATAATAATAATAATAATAATAATAATAATAATAATAATAATAATAATAAATAACATATATACACAAAAAATCATTAAAACATATAATCATTCTATTAATATAATTTTTGTTTGATAACATTTTCATTAAAATTTCTTCTTCTTTTTTATTCGATTGGTTTTTAAACTTATTAAATACAGAGTAAAAATTTAACGCTATATTTTTCTAAAACATTTATATTAATATTATTCATCTATTTTTAATTAAAAATAATGGATGTTCGTCTTTTATTGATTTAATAATTACAAAAATTTGTTATATAATTTTTATTTAATATAATTTATGTACTTTTCATAATTTTTTAATATAACTAATAAAGAAAACTTGAATTTTTTGTTTTTAATATATCTGTCAATAGTTTATTTAATTAGTTTTTTATTCGAATCATAATTATAATATATTTCATAATAATAAATAAAAAATAATATATAGATAAAAAAGTAATTGTATATTTTGTAAAGTCTTCATGTTTCCATTATTTAAAGATCTTTTATTTTTAATTATTACGATTATGAACTTATAACATTCTGTTGAAGCCTTGTATGACAATTTTTTTCCCGCAATTAACAATTTCGAATGTAACAACTCATTTATAATTATATTTAATTTATTAGATTTACTCCTCAATTATATTTTAGATATCTGGATTTTACAGATCTAAAGATTAAAATAAATTTAATTTTATTTTGTTGTAATTGATGAAAATTAAAGTTACTGTAAAGTTATAAACATTTTTATGGATATTGTTGATATCATTTAATATTTATTGATATTTTTATATGTAGATAATAACATATAACTCATTTAATAAACTAATAAGTTGTTCTCATTTTAATTCAAAAAATTAAATTTTATAAAATTTATTAAAATGCGTGAATCAATAGTTTAGTACTGTCGTATTACTTAAACAAATTGGCAGAAGCCTAATTAAATCAAGAAAACAACAAGTTTGCATATAAAAAGTGCAGTATATACTCGTGTTTACCTTATCGCTTGTTTACTGGTCATCTCATAAAATATTGATGGGGTAATCCACGAAGAAGAATCCGATCTGTTTGAAGTTAAGGTCTGTTAAAGTTGCTCTTGGCTGTTACGGGTGGTAGATGATTGTCTCATTGTGATGATACAGAACAAATACGTGTAAGAACTTCTCTTCTCAAAGGAAAATTCACGGAAATTACTCACGTGAGGACGAGAAAGAAAAGAAGAAAAGAAAAAAGAAAAATAGGAAGATCGCAACATACAAAGAAGGGCAGGGGCAAAGCGTATGTGGATGTTTTTATGAAAATACACGTTCTGCTGTTTGTACTCCATTGGTCTATATTCATTTATTTAGGTTATTCAAAATTATATAACTAATACAAACATATTTATTTATCTGTAAATAAAAATGTTTAACTGTTATCTTTTTTATTGTAATTTATGTTCCATATCGTGTGTTTAAAGATAAATTTATACTAAAATCATACACGTCAAGTATTTAATTTCAAAATAATTTGAAAGTAAATTTATTTTATTTTAATAAGTTTGATAATTTTGTGTTTTTAATAATAAAAAAAAGTGAACACAATTACGTGTATTTATTTGTTTAATAGTAATAGTATGCAATGCAATTTTCGTTATCATCATATTAAATACATTTATATTCGTACTTTAAACATTACTGCATTAAATGGTACTTTAAACTTTATGCATTAACATTATGAATAAATAAATATATTTTTTTGCAACATGTCATCCTAAATAGTTATTTTTATTTTATCCTTTGTAGTTAAAAAAAAAAAATTTAATTAAAATTTCAATTAAATTTCAAGATAATTATCACAATACCAATGAAATCAATAAATCGTACATAAATAATTATTACGTGTATAATATTTAATAAAAATTTATAAGAAATTTTAGTTTAATGAGTAAAAGCTGTTTAATATTGCTTTACAGTGTTAATAATAAAAATAAAAATAAAAATAAAAATAAAAATAAAGATAAAAATAAAAATAAAAATAAAAATAAAATACATTTACGAGTAAAATTCGGATCTCAATATATGGTACACGAAGTAAATCACGAAAGAGAGAATGAATGATAAAAAAAGAGAAAAAGTCAAAGAGTAATGGATAAGAAACGTTTCGATTGTTGGGACAGATTTAAAATAATTAATTTAACCGAAGCGATGGCGAAGTCATCGACGGATAAAGTTTGCAGGCCAGATGATCTAGTCGATGGTCTTAATGATTGCAGTGAAAGAACACAATGACGTAAAGCAAAAAGGAAGGAGCGACCGGGAGGATAGGAGTTGAAGATCAGGAAAGGCCGTTGTGTAAGAAAGTACGTTTGATGGACGATGGACAGCCGGGCTAATTATGCCGTGGAGAGTGAAGGGATCACACGGGTGCGTCACCCATTTATGGGCGAACAGGTGGATCCTGCTTTTCTTGGATTTCGCTTAGCTCCGATAGAGTCGTTTCGAACGAAGGCAGACCTCCCGTGAGTATCAGGTATTCAAGAGAGCGCACCCCGTACTCGTTTATTTTTTTTATTACCGTTATCCCAGTAGCAATTGCACTTAATCATCTCTTCTTCTTTTATGATGGTGTCTTGGTTCGGCCTTCCACTGATGTTGATGACAACAACGACGTAAGCATAGCACCAGCGGATAAATTACCAGTTGAACGCAACACACAAACATCCAGTGAGTAATGGCTATCGATTGTAGCTCCGTATTATTTTCCTTTTCTCCGGAAAGCACATGGAAGCTTGGCAAATGTGCGGTTTTTATGCACCTGAGCATTGGGATTGTCCTCTTTTTTTTTTAATGATGATATAATATATATATATATATATATATACTATATAACTATTGTTAAAAATTATAATTCGATTTAATATCGTAATTCTCCGTCGATTTTGAAGGAGGAGTATGGTTCTTTATATTATGTATTATTGGTAAAGGGATAGTTGGAAAGAATACTTTAAATTTAACTGCTTACGATATCAATAGCTTTAAAGGATTAGCCAATGGAGCGGAATAAAGTGGAAATAAACAATAGATTTATCAAAATTTGTTTTTTTTTTATGACCAACTCTTTTACAGTAGCTTACTTTGTAAGATTAAAGGCACTTTTGAACATTGTTTGCAGAATACTAAAAAAAGAGAGATTTAGATTTCCACGCCTAACTTGTATAAATAAATTCTAATTTTAAAAAATCTTCTTTTAAAACCTAATTAAATACTAATAGACATAGTGTGTGAATCAACAAGAACTCTGAATTTTAGAAAGCTATAGAATATTATTTGTCAATTCAATACCCCAGTATGCAAAGTGTCGCTGGAATATAATTGAAAGTTTTCTCAAATTTTAGTAATTTATATGCGAGATGTGTAAGCCATCTAATATATTATTAATTGTATTAATCCTTCAGCTTTATGCACATAATATATAAAGAGTCCTTGCTATGAAGCATAAAGCTTATGCTTATATATAAAAGACCATGTAATTCATAATGTAGTGGCGATAATTTTCTCTATTTTTCCTATGAGTTGGAGTCAGTTTGAGCACGCCCGCACATGTCTAAAGCAGTGATTCGTCTCGATAGGAGTGGATTATTTTTAGGGTCTCTATTTATGCGAAACTCCGGTAAAACCTCAGCAAAGGGTATCAGTTGCTGATTTTGACTGGGAAAGTTGTATTAGCTGTTGTGGGTTGTTCCTTTGTCTCCTTTGTATCTAGAGACTGCGCTCATATGAATACGAGGGACTAAATTAAGGGAAGCCTAACTTTGCTTCGAAAGTACTTTGGTTCTAGTGTGAAAAAACTGCACCTAGTGTTTCTTTCCGAGGAAATTCCTCCACTTCTACGGGGACGCTTCTACGCGCATTTTTAAGGACGGCGATCCGAGGTTCGACGTCGCACGTAATCATTACAAAGTTGAAGCTTTACAGAATTGGAGACGATCACTCGTATGAGCGACACGAGAAATTTAGACTGGACTTTCCGTCCAGTCTGCTGATATACACTTCCGCCATTAACATTGTACTGTTTCTCTCAACGCAAAATTATTTCACTTTTCGTGTGCTGTGTTCAGCGCATAATAATTCTAATTCCAATCATCTAATATACCCTTCCTATTTTAGTATATAATTGTTTTATCGTAAGAAGTTTCTGCACTTTTTCTTTTGTTTTACTACTCTTATTTTTAATTTTATTCATTTGTAAATTAGCAATTTACAAGCAATGTTTAAAATTTTTAAGTTAATGCATTTTTAATATTTATGTAGATTGATTGTACTATTTTCATAATTTATTTTAGCATCAATGTATAAATTTTGTGGCAACAAATTTAATCAACATCTCGTTATACCTCATAACTCCTAATTCTGAATAAGAACAAAATTAATTTTAACATTGTCATTCGTTTGTAGCCAAATAATTGTGTTTATTGGATTGCGAAAAATAGGAGTGCTCCATAGATACTTTAATCATTTTTACTTATGACAAATTCGAGAACATTTTTAATATTTGTTTGTGTTGTTTATTGCGAGTTACACTATGAAATAACTTTTTCAGAATTAATATTGAATTTGTGAAAAAAGTGTCTTCGCTCGAAGAGATAGATTCGTCGGTGTCGTATACTTCCTTATACTTCCACTTAGCACCTTAATACTTAACAAATAATACTTAAGTCGACAGTCGACTTTGCGGGTCTGAGGCGATTAAAGTCCTTTGAGAGCGGCGAGAACTTTTTTCAGCTGATCGATGAGGGTAAAAGACATCGCGGTCGCGCAATATTTCTTATTTTTTTTTTTTTTTTAACTAAACTAACGCTTGCAGCACTCAAAGTGATAACGGTAATAGCGTTTTCACGCTTCGTATGTTACGTGCATTTCTTTGAACTCCTCACGAGTGCTCGAAGAATTATGTACGTTTATCACAGAGGCATTATATTTGTTATTTTTAATACTTATCGTGCCTGTAACCATTTAATTTATTAACTATGGTTGGATTTAGAAACTAATAAAATGTTTAAATAAAAAAATTACTAAGTAAATTTTTAGTTTACAACTACAAGATCAGTACTGCAAGTTCAAAGGATAAGTATTATCTAGTATTTTTGAATATTAACAATTATTAATGATTTTTATTGTCTAGTATATGTATATATTTATACTGTTGATGATGTATTTTGCGTACCGCATTTATTAAACGAATCTTTAAAATAATATCAATTAATAGCAATTGCATTATGCATTGAAATTAATTATTATTCATTTATTACAGGTATTTATTTTAAATATTACTATATATCTTCATAATATTTTTGTATTTAAATATTCCAAATAAAAAGAAATTTGCATAGAAATTATTAAATCATTAAATTATATTCTAATTATTTATTTTGAATAAATATGTAATAACAATTTAAAGTTACATTGTATAAATTAATATTTTATTGGATTTTTATATTGTATTTTATGTAAAATAAATAATTTATTATAAGATATTTAATTAATAGTTGTTAGTATATTATACAAAGTAAAATTAAAAAACTTTTTAAAAATCTGCATAGCATTATATTAATTAATTATTTATTAATTAATTATTAAGTATAATTTTTTTAATGTAAAATAATTTAATTTTATTCAATTAAAATTATAAAATTTATTATAATGAAAAAATGTTTGAATACAAATCAATTATAATTATTATAAATATAATATAGCACGTAGAAAAAATTTCGATTATTTTCTGCTTTAGAATTTTGTCATTTTTGTATGCTACTTTGGATTAAACTTTTATTATTATTAATTATTAGTTCTGGTTAATTAATAATAAATTATATTTTATATTAGTTATTATTTTAAAAGTTCATATATACATATTCTACATATCATTGATTTTCATGCTTAAACATTATTAGTTATTATATACATTTGTACGAATTATTGTGCTACAATGTTTTTAATATTGATTATAGTGTATTTAGTTTAAGTTATATGAGTAATAATTTGGTTTAATAATATAATTTAATTTTGTACTTTGTATTACATTGTATGTACATAAAGGATTTATTTTACGTCATGCATCATAATAATTTAAATTAAAAGCAACTG
Organism: Eupristina koningsbergeri; assembly: GCA_018907245.1. NCBI lineage: Eukaryota > Metazoa > Arthropoda > Insecta > Hymenoptera > Agaonidae > Eupristina > Eupristina koningsbergeri. The sequence goes on from JACCHV010000151.1 coordinate 1,443,744, forward strand.
GATTAATTTTTTAAATTAATAGATAGGAATATAAATAAATGATATCCCTATTGTTAAAGTTCGATTTTAACAAAATTCTTAACTGATACTATATTTATATTCTCATTTTCAAATTGCTGATCCATATCATTTAAACTATAAATATTATCATCATGCATGAGCATATTGAAATTAATATTATTATTATTATGCAACCTTAAAATCACTTGGTGTTATTAAAATTAAAAATTGGAAATCTCTAATATTCTTTATTAATTTTTATTTCTGCATACTTACTTTACTATTATTTCATTTTTTTATTATATTATTTTTTAAATTCATTTTCGTGTTTTTAAAGAAGTGAATGCGATTTCGTTAATAAATAAAAACTATTATGTTTTAGAATATTTAAAATTATTTAATTATATTTTATTTTTTTTCAGTTATTGTTGAATGCTTCTTGCAAATTTACCATCAAAAATAAATTAGATATTGAATATGTATATATTCCAATTATTTAATATTTGAATTACATAATAAAAATACATTAGTGTTCTTGTAATGTTGACACATCAAGTCAATTGTCTTTCGAATTTTTAATTTTTCCTATAATTTTGGTTTGCTTTAAAGTTTACAGTACTTGTAACATTTTTATTAGTAACACACATACCATTCTTATAATAAAATAAAAAGGTATATTTGATGAGAATGACTTAAAGCTTGCATGATATTTTTTTAACACTAATAATACGGGAATTTTGAAATTAATTTTTATATATCCGTAGATTGTGCAAAAAGTAAAAGTTAAGTGGTAAATAAAATATTAAAGGAGACTGGATTCTCGTGTAAATTGTACTAGTATCACTCTAATCTTCACTTGGTAAAATCCAAGTTGAAATGGAAGAAAAAAGGAATATGTGGGAGAGAGTGCGAACCGAGGGCTACGAGAGTTCAAGTACAAGATCTTTCAATAAGTGGCGAATCGGTGTACATTCGCGGTAAGCACGCAATAACGTAGACGCGAATAATGGGCCCTCCTCACCCATTACCAGGTGGTGTAAGTGTGGTCGTGTGCAAGGGACATTGCAGGCCCAACGACCGGACGGGCCCATGGTGGGGGAATTTTTTCCTTCTTTTTCTTGCTTTCCCTCCCTCCAGGGAAAAGGAAAAGAAGGAAAAGAAGGAAAAGGGAAGGGGAAGGAAGGTAGGTGCATACCGGTGCGTGGTGCCCGAGGAAGTTGGGCCCTGGGACTCCTGCTCGTGGGTCTACACCCGCGCCCGCTCCACGGCCCGGCCCCTGTCCTCTTCCTCTTCCTTCCTCCGTCCCTATCTCTCGGAGTCGTCCTTCTCCCCTTTGCGTTTTCTTCCTCTCGGTCTCTCATTCTCCGGTGAGTTTTCACTCGGTCGAGTGCCTGGAGAAGCGGTGCCGAGCGTTCTATGGCTCTCCGATACTCTCCGGACACTGGACATCCGACAGCCGGCGACAGGTAATAACGAGTTGATCTCCGTTGATCAGGGTGAGGGTGCGACTGAGGACGTAGCAATGGTTTCGCAAGCTGAACTACGGCTGGCCATCCTCCTGTTCATCTCTTCGAGTGTCATCAAGACCCAGGGGAAACCACCGCAAACCAAGCCAGGTACTCCTTTTAAAACTTTCTTTCACTCCTAATTATCTCCATGCTTACTTTCGACTTTTCCTAAATTACTTCTCGCATCCACTTCATAATCACTGGGTAATACCGTTTTTATTGCTCTCAATATTACATCCTCGAATAGACAAAATACTTTACATTTTTTAATTTGATCATGTAGCGCAATTGAATTTTTAAAGCATTGTTTTCATTGTATACATATAATACGTACATTTTCATTTTCGAACACAATTTAACCGGATTCCTGCCTTCATTTTAACCCTATTAATTATTGAAAAATACTAATGAACATTCATTTGCCAGATATGGCTTTATTTCTGTAAATCTCTATTATTATTTACGCATCAATAAATTCAAATAATGTGCAAAAATTAATTACAAAATATGTTTTTTCATTAAAATCATTATCATTCTTATAAATCCGACTGTAGTAATTTTATATTTCAAATAATTTAAAAGTAAAATATAAAAATTCAAAAAATCTACAGATATTCATCACAAAAATTCCTTTGTATTATTACTCCATTTAATATCTCGACAGTTAATAAAGTAATAAAATGAAATACATGTGTAAATATACATAAATTTTTACGAAATAAATTGAATATTCAATTTTATTCTTCTATTCTTCACCTATCCAAAGAGATATTAAAAACTTTTGTATTTCAATTCATATTTAAATAAAAATATAATTTTAATAAAAATACTCAAACATATTAAAAATTAAAATTATATATAATTTAAAACATATAAATAAATTATATTATGAATATAATACTGTAATTTTCATTAAATAACGTTTTAAACAAAATTTTACATTGAATAATTTTTAAAAAATATCAGATTTATACATGTATATTATGGTATATTATCCGTATAAAGAAAAGCATTATTCATAAATTTCTCAAAAAATTTATAAAAATTTTTATTTTTATTAAATTGATTATTTATTTATTTACAGATAATTTATAACGACAACTATGATATTATGACATTTTTCAGAAAATTTATATGGATATTAACATAATTAAATATAAAATTAATATTGATCTCAATTAAATTACAATTTTTGAAAATAAATTTCTATAAAATTTAAAATTTTATAGTTTGAATAAAAATATTATTAAAAAACCTAAAAATAACAAATATCAAACTTTGTATAAAATACAAATAAATTATAAAATATTTCTCTTTAATGTTTTAAGTGCTATAATCTATAAGATTTTGAATAAAAATATAAAATTATTATTATATAGTATTTATTAATAGTTCATTAAAATTTTATTCAGTTTGTTAAAAAATAAAAAAAAAGTATGTTTACATTAATATACAAAGAATGACAATACATTTCGAAATGTCTGACTGAACTCTATTCTCAAACTACTGCTACATTTATACATTATGAAATTCTTCCCTAAATTCAATTGAATATCATATCAAAGATGTTCTTGCGTTTATAATTTTACTAAATTTTTTTTTTAATAAATATTTTTGACGAATATTAATTGAAGATAATTCGTACTTATAATTAATGTATGTATATATTACAAAATGAATAAATTAAATATTAACAGAGAACTTAAGAATGTTAAGTATATAAAATTTATTATGTACATAAATTTAATCTAACTTTTATTAATTTTTGTAGCTTAACGAACGTATAAAATATTATTTATAGAATTAAAAAATCTTATTATAAAATCTTTAGATTATTTTATTTGAATAAATTTTTATATTTATAATGAAGAGTGTCAATAATTTTTATACATTATATCATAATATTACTAATTTTTAGTATAAAATAAACTCATTAACTTGCAATTCATCAACATTCAAAAAATTTTATAATTACATTTTAGCATATTTATGCTAATTGAATAATAATATAATTTAATATAAATATAATTTTACCACTGATAAACATGCTTATTTATTGAATAAGCTAAAATTCGTACATAATATCTAAGGGGATATATGTCTTATCGTATTTAAAATTTCAAGACATACAGTAGAATGATATAGCTATATTAAAAATATTACGATTATCCTTATGAATTTTCTGCAATAAAATTATGTAGAAAACCACCTTCAATAATACTCATTCGATCGTATTAATACGATATTTATCGCGCAAAAATCGTTTTAATAGATTTAACAAGACTCGCTTTTTTATTTTACTCGATAAAATACGTGCATTTGGATTACCAACAATAAAAAAGTAGTTTTAATTTAATCATCCTTGGAAATAATTTACGGTAAGCGATTTGCAGAGATCGATTGTACATCGATTGCGGTCAATACATAAAAGTGAGTACGAGTGATTACGGATCGAGCATTATTATTATTGTTGTTGTTATTGTTATTATTATTATTGTTGTTGTTGTTATTGTTGTTGTTGTTGTTATTGTTATTATCATCATCATCATCGTCATGATCGGGGATTCGTTGGGCAGCTTAAATATGGGGGCCGCGGCGAGGCACAAGGTCGTGGGTGAAGTTGGCGTCGGTGTTGGTGAGAAACCGGTCACACGGACGAGTCAGCCTCGGACTTCCTAGCTCGGGTGCGTGTTCAATGACCAGTGTCCGCTGTCCGGTAACTTGTCAATTAGCGAGACAATCCACTTTGCGTTGTCGGCGATCCATCAACCGTAAACGTGCCCGCGCACTCTTTATAGTTTCTCTTTCTTGACTTCGCAGCTCTTAATCCTCTGTCCTCACTTCGCCTCATCTTCCACTTGGGTCTCTCCTGGAAAAGCACCCGTGCCACCAATGGAATTTCATCGTTAGTGACACTAGCGACAATTGGAAAATTCACTTATTCCACTGCAGTCATATCGATCGGACTCCCTGGAAATCATTAACAACTGAATCGTTTTTTTTTTTTTTTTTTATACTTCACTTTAGTAAACCAATTATATAATTCACTTGGCGAGTCGAATTTTTATCTCAGGGGTTGAAATTTATTACAAAATTTAAATACAAGTCAAACGGCAAAATATACTCCATTATTTGATCAGAATTATTATATTTTCAGTTTTATCCAGAAACCATGTTATCGTTTGAATAAATTTGAAATTAATTTTCATAGTCATTGTCAATATTGTTCTCTAAACTTAGAAATTTCTAAAACGTTTTTTTAAACGTGATTTTTAAACGTAGCTAATCCAAATTTTATCTACATCGTTTAGTAACAATTTATAAGATCATTTAGATGTATGAATACCTATCATTCCAAATTATATAAAATAACTTAAAATTATGATGTTAATATCGAAATACACAGACATTTTATATCGTTAGAGTTAAGCTTTAAAACTTAATATGATGGGTGGAAAGATCGTAAATAAAAATACTTGAAATATTTATAGGCTAGACAAGGTAGGCTTTTTTCATTAATTGCTTCTAAAACTTTTTTTCAATATAATTTTTATCCTTTTGTACAAAAATTATATAAAAATAAGTACGTACTTATAGCAATTCTCATAAGGTAGACAATTACTTCATTATTAATAAGATTTTTTGTTATTTTGATCAAATTATATTTTATTAAAATAATTGTAATATTTCATATTTTAAACTTTAAAACAAAAGATAAAATGTAAAAAAAATTTTTCATAAAGGCATATTTGGAAAATAAATTTTTATAGTAGCAAAGTGTAAAGTTAATAACGTGAAATTTTAAAAGTTATAAAAATTTTTTTATACTTCAAAATTTATAGAGCTTTTTAAAATTTTAAAACAGTATTTTTTTTTTAAATTTAATATTAATATAGATTTTTAATTAATTGAAGCTCATAATTATGAAACAATATCGAGAGGAATTAATTTAATTTATAATTAAATTATTTAATTAAGTAATATCATACACGAATAGCTATCTGATTAATGAAAATACAAATTCTGGTATATTTCTGCATACATTATTTGGTGTCTTATCCTGACAAAATTATAATTTGCTTTCCGGATATTTATCAGGTGATTTGATTAAAATTTTTTAAGATTATTGGTAATGTGCTTAGAGCTTTTAGGGACATTTATTTAAGTTCTTGAAATGACGAATTTGAAGAAAAAATTGTGTTCAATACCGAAATATATATTTAATTAAATCAAATTATATCTATACATTAAAGTGTAATTTTTCAAGGAAAAGTGAAAGATAATTTAATCAATTTATGATACTCTGTTTTTTAAGCAATCTATTTTGTGTACTTTTAATAACATTAACATTTATATAATAGCTATAACTAATGTTTCACAAAATTTTTTGTAAATTACACTGATGCAATTGTGTATTCTATATTATTATCTAACAAACGATTAAGATGAAAGATGTTATTGGAAATTTTTAAATTACAATCTTTCAGTTATTATTTTCATTCTATTATAAATTATTTTATCGTTTTCTCTTTTTTTACACAATGTGATATCTAGAGTAAAATAAATTGAATAATTAAATTTCCACACATTCAATTTCCATTATTCAATAAAAATCTTGGCTCATTTTTATAGGATAACACATAGGCCGTTATCAGTCCTCTTCCACATGCGCACACATTTTCCTTCTCTGTAGCACCTCTTGTACACGTCGCATTCTAACTCTCGAGATAAGAAATGTGTCGATGGAATATTTCCAAAAGTAGGTACATCGTATGTAAAAACTAGGAAAAGTGGTTATGCGTATTTCTAAAGAATTCTCAAGGAACACAGAGAAAGGGAAAAGAGCGAGGATAAAAAACGGAATGGTGCATTTCTTGACACTCGTAGTAGAGATTGATGATGATGTCCGTTTCAATTTGGGACTCTTCCGGAAATGCTCGTTTGTGTCGGTGGATGCGACGATCTGAGATCTCCCGGTAGTTTATTTGTGAAAAGTGGGAGAGAGAGAGAGAGAGAGAGAGAGAGAGAGAAACGGATGGCGGCGTTCTGGCGACGAACCAGCATTCGCTTCTTCGCCTCGGTCTCGGGCTTCTTTCCTCTTTCTTGCGTTAGGAGATTTACGAGGCAGTGCCACTGATGTTTGTGCGCTGTAAAGCAAAACTGGAATTTCTGATATGCTGTTTAACTCTTGGGTGTACTTTTATCAAGGTAAACTGGATGCTGCGGTCCTTTCCCTGATACATTGTTTTTCTGTCTTAAAATTACATCCATTGAAATGTAGCATTATATCAACTTCCAACTTTTGTCTTTTTACCCCAATTATATCAAATTTATGGCAACAAATATTTACATCGATATCGTATTCAACTTATTTTTAATGTAATAGGCATTCATTATTACATAAACAGTCGAAACTGATGTCCAGGATTGTACTTTTCAATATATAAAGTATCTATACCTTTATTATTAACTAGTAACTTATTAATTTAGAGTTTTTATTATGTTGGATTTTTCTTATAAAACACAAAATATGAAGTCATAATTAATCTGTAATTAAAATATCTATTCCTCTATTAATTATTATTATTATTATTATTATTATTATTATTATTATTATTCAGACTGTATTATTAAACTTAACAATTAAATTAAACAATTAAAGTGAAACGTTGAATAACAAAATATGAATAATTGTTGTATTCTTTCGTTATTTTATTTAATTTAATATAATTATGTGCGATGCTTGTGTGCGTCAAAACATCTGTACATAATCAATAATATAATAAACATTTTGAACTCTGTACCTTTGCACACTAAAATATTCGTAATGTTTACTATATGAAAAGCTACGGTACTGTTAGATAAACCTAAATAAATTGAAATGCTTTTTCTTTCCAAACTTATTTTAATAAATATTGATATGAAGTTTGACAATATTATATACATACATATTACAATATTTAGCGTAATAACGTAGGAAAGTAATTTTTTGCATTTTGAATATGTGATATTTGATCATAAAATTATATGTTTATATCATCATAATATTAAAATACGTATTTTAATAATCAATACATATGAAGCTGTCAAACATATGATTTATTTAATGTGAAAGTTTTTGTCATTGTATTTAAATTTTTTTTTTTTTAATGTAAAAGTAAATAATGTGAAATTTTATATTACAATTTACAAATTATATATTACATATTTACAAGTATGATAGAAGTAATCGATATTAGAAGAAATTCAGTATAATTATGATTTAAAAAATTTTCTGCACAAACAAGACATTTATAGTAGTAAATCAGGATATTTGTATGTAAATATTATTTGAGTATGCTTGTGCGGTTATCATTCCTAGGTACTATCTTCCTTTAGTGATTTAAGCAAAAAATTCTTTCACCTTATCTGCAAAGGATGCTAGATTACAGCAGCTACAAAAATAAAATATTATATAATGGTTTGCATAAATGGTATTTCATAAATTTAAGACTCAGAAATGCAAAGTTTAAAAATTTTTATCATGGGAGAAATGTAACGTGTAAACACGCGGAAAAATAATGAAAAATATCGCCCAACAGTTTGTTTCTCACGTGGACATGTGGGATCGGCCTCGCGTGCATTCCCGCTTTGCTCGCTAAAATTCTCAAAATACTTCGCGCGTGACATTACATTGAGTACATCCTCTATGCGCGATTTGTGAGAAATTCGCTTTGTGCGAATCTCTATAACGATTCTGCGTTCGAAATTTTTAATTGTTCAAACAGACGAATTTGCAATTAAATTATTGATTCAAGTAGGCGAATGCTTAAAAATGCAAAAGTCGTAAAAGCTCCGTGGGTGTATGTAATAATTGACAATTAGTGTTAATAATTATTTCAAATTATATAAACTATAGGCTAGGGTGAGAATGAGAGAGTAGGGGAAGACAAGATGACGAAATGAAATCTTGCAATTGAAAAAAGTAGCGAGTCCAAGATAAGCGGAAGAAGAAAGAAAAGAGAAAATAAGCAAAGAAAAGGAAAATAAGAGGAGGGATGGCACGGCAACAGAACGTGCCCTGCCCATTAACGTGACTTTTCGCCCTTACCAATGTTAATTAACGTAACTACCCTGGAACAACCCCTAGCAGAATACTTTCCCGTATTCTCGGCACCTACGACTTTTTTGTTACTTCGGTTCCCATCTCAGAATCCAATATCAATTTCACTCTCTCCTTATATATTCAAATGCGTTTTGTTATCAGAATATTTAAAGGTAACATAATACTGGGAATTCCTTAATACTCGAGTAATTTTAATTATATTATGACCATTGTTTTATATCATTATTATAAAATGAAAGTTCCTTTAAAAATATCATTTAAAAGCTTATCTAATTTTAATGTAAAATAATTGATAAAAAATTAATTAATCCAATCTTGTGCAATTACTTTGACGTATAATTGTAATAATTTATTACATTTATGTTATTTTTAACATAAAAATAATAATATCATAAAAATTTAATATTTTAATGTGAAATAAAAATTAATAATAAATTACAAAAAGTATATACATTATGGAAACATCATTTATTAACACGACATATAATTTATCATTTTTTAAATTAAATGTTAAAAAAATTACTTATATTTAATTACTATAATCTGCATAATAATATTTGCCCCAGTAAATTAGTATCTACTAATTGCATTGTGTTTATATTTTTTAAAAATTTTTTAATAAGTAAGTATAATTATTTTTGAATACTCAAATTGTGGTATTCGTCCAATTAAATTCATGTAAATTAATTAAACTTCAGACCTTTCATATAAAATTATTTAGTTAAATCGTATTTTAATTATTGCTTAACAATTGATAAATTTGTTTATTCATACAATACTTGTACATAATTAATCTTTTAATATATTTCTTTGTTGTATATTTAAAGTAAAATTTAATATAATTAAAAATTCAAGTAAAATTTAAATTAATTAAAAGTCTAAAAACTCTATATTTTAAATATGTTTTTTTAAATATGATTTATTATCTCATTTCTTATTACATGCATTTGAAATATTTTGGGCGAAGATATTAAAAAATATAATATTAAAAGTAATAAATTGTAATATTAAACCTACGAATATTTTTTTTAATGTTTAGTTCATGAAACAAATATTTATATTAATAAAACAATATTTGGTGCTGTTCAAGATTATCTATATAAATTATTTTTAAAATAATGTAGACTTCGAATTCTAAATTTTATTTTATGTATTATAGATAATGTATAAATCTTAAAATCTTATCTTATGATCTATTTAGACTTTATAGAAGTACAGCTCTTTTTACTTAAAGCATTAAATACAATAAATGTAGAACTGCTCAATAATATTTGAAAAAGGCAAATTACCGATATTTTCTTAATATTTGAATGCATAAAATGGCTTATATTTTATGAGATTTTGTATCTACGTAAGATTGCATCTGAAGGTAATAATAGTACCCTCAGCGAAATACTATTTCGATCTATTTTTCGTGTTGCAGAGTAAAACCTAAAGCTTAGCTTATAACTAGCTTATTTTGTATTCTTTTATTTTTTTAATAAATTTACGTCTTAAATAATTCTGTTGTCTACTGATTCGATGACAAGTGTCCACGGTTTAATGGTAATATTAATGGTGCAATATTTTATTATAAAAAATACAATGAATTTTGTAAATTATAAAATTTAATTTGTTTAAAATATATTATACTTTTTGTATACGAAATTTCACATAATATTTTAATATAACATATGCTTTTATTAATGATGACCTTGAATTTTCATTTTTATATACGTAAGATGAAAATCTAATAAAATTATTAAAAAGATAGCGGATGAATTTTTTAACAATACTTGTATTACTTTGATGTGCACTAATATATATTAAAATAAATAAATTGGAAATTTTGGACAATAAAAATATCATAAAAAAAAAAATAATTTTATATTTTTTTATATAAATTTATACAATGAATATAAATATGTATATTAGAAAAATCCAAATTGCTTAATTATCTATGATAATTTGGATATTCTACATATATTATCATTTACTATTTTATTCTTTATTATATTAGCTATTATAATATTTTATTATAATAATAAATTTATTTATAAAATTTCTTCGTTACTTTATGAAATTTAAATTGCAAAATATGTTGAATGTTCTCCTACTAAATGTACGTGTGTGTATGTTTGATGTTATGTGTTCTATATACAGATATATATAATTAAAGTGTGTGTATATATATGTACATACGCAGTTTTATGCTGTGTACAATCATGTAGCATCAAAAAAAAGCAAGATCAAATGTCAAAAAAAAAAAAAAATGAAATCAGTACAAATTATCTGTGACTAAATAGGTGGTTCTGTGTCAAAAAAATTTTCTTCTGATGGTCTTTAACCAATTTAAATATAATATTCACTATTTTTCTATTTCGTTATTTTTCCACAAATACATTTTATACGCTATTTATTTTTTTATTTACATATGAATTTTTATTTTTCCTTTTGGCACATTAATCACTATTTTCCAATGGTATAAAAAACATCAAGTGAATATGAAAAAAGTAATATGAAAATCAAAATCAATCAATTTTAAAGAAAGGTCATTAATTATTAATACGTTATTGTTATCATTATTGTTATTATTATTATTATTATTATTATTATTATTATTATTATTATTATTATTATTATTATATTATTATTTAATATTACAATGAATAAAATAAAAATATGAACATAAATACCTAAAATAAGAACAAAATTAAAAAAAAAATGATAGTTTAAATAGTACCTCAGTTTATAAGTAATTAATGAAATCAAACTAGGTAATTTAATGTAAAATTCATATTTTTTTAAGATTAATAATTATACTTTATAATATACAGTAAACAGTGTTGATGTTGAAAATATTAAAATTATGCTTATGTACTAAATGATTAAAACTAATTATGATTCATATCTTCACATTAATGATAATTATTTTAAAACATCAGCGATAATTTAAGAGTACACCATTATAACAGTGTATGAATATGTAAAAAATGATTATTTAATTAGTTGTTTTATTAAATTTTTTTAAATTTAAAATTAATTTTACATAAAACATTTTTCTTAAAAAAATTTTAACATTTTCGAAAAATTTGAACATTAATAATTTTTTAAAAATAAAATTATAGAATTAAATTTTTATTGAATAAATTAAATTGCCTTATTAACTAATTAAAAATGATGATATTATAAACTAGCATTCTTTTTATAATTATAGATGCATCGTTCTGAGGTAGTTCTAATTCTTTCTATTTCCTGCAAATTCTTAGTATAAATTTATCTACAATTTTATGTAATTTAAATCATTGCAAGGACAAATAAAGGACAAATAAGATTGCTTCATATATTATGCTAATAAACTAAGTTCTATAAATATACAGTCTACCGCAATTATTATTTACGAAATTATGATGAATTTTTATGCAATTTAGTTATATTTCTACAATTCCCGATATTAAAGTAGAAATGATTTTCCATTTGAACGCAATTATTAAATTTGAGGATCTGATTATTACTTGAGTTATTTGGTATTAGCATAATAAACTATAATTGTGGCTAATAATGATCGGCAAATAATAATGGGTGGTTTCCGGAGGGAGGCCTCGCGCAGGAATAATTTTAAGTAGCCGAGTTCCCCGTAATGCACCTTGTCACCATAAGATACAAAACACTGCTTAAGAGACGAAAAAATGAATAAAACTTGGAAGGAGATCCGAGCTGATGCTTGAGAGGTACATTAAGAGGCAGATCACGTACACAATATATTAGTGTTTCCCTCCGTCCCTCCTTAGCCCCTCTCCCTCTCCCTCTCCGTCCCTCCCCCGCCCTCCTTTGGCAGCTCGCCGTCATTGACGCGCGCCGTTTCTTCCCGGTTCCAATTTGCTTTTACTTTGTCTCACGAATCAAGGCTTTCACTGAGAAAAACAATTATTCAAATTATCCCTTTGATATCGACTGCTCTCTGTTTCAACTCAAATTAACATTTTACTTTTATCCTTCCTTTTTGAGCAATTATTACTGTATTCGGAGTGTTATCTCCGTCGGCTACAAGTCCTGAAGATCCAATTTAGGCCAAGTATTTGTGACTTTTTACCCGTAACTTTTTCACTTTCAGCATAAAACTCCCATGTAGACATATTCGTTTTAAATATAAATCTTACTATAATAATCCCATCTTTATGTAAAATTTTCGTATTCCTGTAGAGTACAATAGGAATGCACAAATATGAGTCTTATTGTTGTAAAAAACATTACACAAAATATTCAAAGAATCCAAGCTGAAACGTATAACTTAGTCAAAAGAATAAATATACATGCGAAGGAAATATTTATTTTTTAATATTATAAGATTTATATTATTAGTTATTGCATTGAACTCTGCCGATATTGAGACTAAGATAAATATTCAATTTAAACGATATTTCTATTCAAGTATTTGCTCTCGTCGTTATATTAAAATTATATTCATATATTTTATTTCAAATTATTTTTTTTCTTAATTGATATTAATTTCATTTACTTATTCCTCAAACAAAATATTTTCCAATAAATAACCGTGCCATATTTCATAAGAATTTATTTACCCAAAATAATAATTTTATATATTAATCTCAGATATTAACATGAAATAAAATACTTTAAAAATTAATTTGCTTATATTTGCTTATATTTATTTGTAAATTTAAATTTATTTTAATCTCAGTTTCACTAATCTAAATTCATCATCTAAAGTTCAGATAATTTGCATGTATAAATTTTGAGGAAATTATTAATGATCTGTTTAATTAAATTAATTTTAAACCCTTTTTTGCTCAATAATATTATCAGATATTAGCTTTTTCTATATTTAAGACACAATGTATTCCAAATTTAATTTATATATTCTTAACCTATATTTATACTATTTAATTAATTGTGCATTAGTTTTCAAATTTTGACAACTAATAATACATAGTACGATATTTCATTTTAATAAAAGATTATCAGATAAAAAGTATTTTTAAAATTTTGTAATAATTTTATATTAAAAGTTTATAATAATTTTAAATTAAAAACTTTGTACTTTCTTTTTGCAAATTGCATATGATCAAAAAATTTAATGTAATAGACTTGTAGGGGTTCTGATGTACGTATAGTTCAAGAGCTTTAAGCTCTTAAACTGAGAGTAAATTCGAAACTTGCATACTTGAGGATTCACGTTAATGATAACAAAGCTATAAAAAAATAATACAATAGAGTCATAATGATATATGCTATTTTTCAAATGATATTAAAATATTTGTAACAATATATTTAGAATATTTCAAAAAATGTTTTATTATTTATTATTTATAGATTAAGTTAGCATTTTTAATAGTATTAATTTTATTTTTTTCCAATCCTTTTAATTGATATCTTTTTTATGAATTTTAGACTATCCTAGTAATACAACATCTGAGTTATGTAATATTAATACTAAATACAAATTCACATATATTTTGGTGTATCACATATATCTATTCTTTATTTTATTCTACTACAAAATTCATACATTGTACAATCAATATCTGAATATCTTTTACTATCAATATTTTTAATATAAATTGTAGTAATAATTTTGTAGAAATCAAAATATTGTTGTAATAAATTTGTTCAAATTAAAAAATTTACAAATATAAAAATAATTTTTAAATAAATATAAATATGTAGATTCAAAAATACATTTTAATATAAATTTGTACCACCATAAACTTTATAAATCTACGTGTTTTCAATTTAAAAATGTTTATTATGTACAATCAGAAAAGAGCAAGTTTTCCCAATTTGATTAAAAAATTATATTAAATTGAGAACAAGATAATAATATTAATTATTTTTATTTAAAAAAAAAAAATTGCGTAAGAATTAATTTTTTTTTTTTTTGCTGAAAATATATTATATTGTATATTAATACAAAATATTTAGGTAATTTTTTCTTTACGCAGATTTTCTCTATCCTTAAGCATTTATTTCTTGATTTACTGTTTGAAATACATACATATAAAAAATGTTCATAGTTTTCAAGACTTAAAAAGAGTGTCATGAAAATTTTTAAATCAAATCAAATGTTTTTTATTGTCGATATACTTGTGTGTTTCAAATGATATTTGATAATTGAATTTTTTTAAATAACAAGATACATGTATATCATTTTATAATATTTATAATATTCGTAGATTCCTTTTTCTTCATAATCGATTGCATATAAATTATACACAAGAACTCGGATATACTAATGATTAATTCAAAGAAAAAATTTAATTTTTTTGCAATTAAATCAACACATTAAATTAACATCGAGTTTTTTAAAAATATTTTTCTATTTCTTAAATGTCATTTAAACTTTTCATTTGACAAATTAAAAATGTTTTAATATTTAAACACGAGTCGGCGTAAAATGCTTATTATTATTATTATTATTATTTTTTCGATCACTCATACAACTATTTGCGTATTCTTCAAAAAGTAGTGTAAAAGCAATAGTAAACTTGAAATTAAATTAAAATAATGTTTGAATTCTGTGTATGTCATATCATTGTACAGCTGTAATAAATATGCCCCTCAATTTTTATCGGGTAGATGCATATTTGAATTAGCATACAGAGATGCTGTAAGGGCAAACTCACGTGTACCGCCGAATGAAATTACATGCGACATCAGGAGATCCATCCCACCTCGCAAAGGTAGATTCGACGCCGGCAGGTGACTCATGCAAATATAACTCTACTCCTATTTCCGCGTATTTATATGCATTACCGTTCATAAGCATGTATACATTTGTCAACATGCCAATGGTGAGTGTGCGCGTGTGCACAAGTATGCACCGGAAGAAAATTCGGTATTCACTTTGCGTTGATGGGTATCCGGCTTCCACGTCTAGTCTACGACTTCCATGTAAGCCCGGATCTGAATTACTCAGTACTGGGTCAATACTATTTCCGCCGATGCTACTGTTGGCGCAGCTTCCCTCCTCCTCAGCCTCGGAGGGGAGTTCCTGCCTCCAGCAAACACTTCTCCGAGCACTTTGTCTGCTCTGGGATGTTGAGCTTTTTTCCGGGCTACCTGGGCTTTGTGTACTTCCTCGACGGCGGCTTGCATTTTACGTGCCCATGCATCTCCCTTCTCGCGATAATACATACCCCCCGACCCAATAAACCCCTTTGCATATACCGGAATAATGCAGCATTTTCAAGAACTTTCGAATACGCTTTTTTCTTTTCCACTGAGCTTTTTTGCTTAATTTTTTCCTCTGCTAGCTCTTTTATTTCCTGGCTGGCTGGAACATGGAACATGCTGGAATCAAAATTTTCACCAATTTTAAAATATTTTTACTGTACGACTTCTTTCCTCGGTTCCTATTATTTCAAAAAAATAATCATCATTTTCAAATCAAAAATAAAATTTCTACTTAAGATATTTAAAATTTTTTTTATTTCTAATTAAATTTATCGACAAATCATATTCTACAAATATTCATTAATTTTGGTTTTTAGATTATCAGTATTATATAATCTATAAATTATGTATTAAACATATGATGTACAAATATTCAAAAAGTGATTATTTTTAACAAATGACTAAAGTCATTTGTGCATTTAATCAATTGCAGCCATTGAAATAAATGTTATATATCAGGATAGAGAAATAATTTATGCATGAATAGAGAGTTTTGAGATAAATTGAAACTTCATATTTATTGATTCTATGATCTAAAAATTGAAATTAATTTATACAGAATATTTAATTCTTCTTTATTTAATACAACTAAATATACAAGCTAACTGATTAAAAAATACAAAAATCTTGATTTCTTGATTTTTCAAATACTAATTTAAATTATAATAATGTAAAGTTAAAGGTTTTATATATGCCACTGATATTATAACTTGTGGAAATGAAGTCTAGTCGATATTCAGATGAAAACTTAGTATTTCTTTGGCTATCTTAAAACATTTTTATCAGTCTTGTTGTGTTACATAAATTTACTTAAGCTAACAAAGAAAATTAAAATTATCTCTAATGGTTTTTTTTTTATTAAATTTTTTATCTATTCAATTCTGTATGTTAATAAATAATAACTTAATTCATAAATTTATATTCCTATAAATAAGTTCTTGTACTATCTATAAAAAACAATATTAAGCAAATTCGTAATATTCTATATTTTTTATAAGCTCATAGCAACTGGAATGGTAAAATATGCAATGTATATGTGCGTGTGCGTGAGTGTGTATATGTGTGCTTGTATTTTCTAGAGTCAATTATTGTACAAATAATTTTTAAGGAATTTGAAAATACATTTTCTTCAAGTATATATATACAACTATTTCTTGTGAGAAGAGAAATAAATTTTTTAAATTTTAATTACAGAAATGGTATTTCTCATAAATTTATTCAAAATATACATATACTTTTCATGAAGATCTAAAATTAAATATCTTTTAAATAAAGTTTTAATCAATATCAGTGATTTATATTCCTTCATAGAAATTTATGATATTCAAAATAATAAATTAAAGCTATTTTGAATAAAATTAGTATTTGAATAAAGTAGAAATTTATTCAATAATTCTCTACAATTATTGTTATTATTAAAATTAATTTTTATATTTTTTGTAGTACCATTAAATTAAAAATATGTAATTACACAATCTTTATTAAAAAAATAGTGTAATTGCAGGAAGAATGTTTTAATAAAAAACATTTCATTTCTTTATACAAATACGAAAAAGGAAATGAAATATGTTTTATTTTTTTTTTTAACATAAATATAAAAAATGAAATATCAGTAGCTTTGTACTTTATAATATTTAAACTCCGTGTATGCATATTACAAATTTTAATTTTATCCAATAAAATAAATAGTACTCGAAACTTGTTTTGTAAATTTTGTTTTAATTATAAAATTAAATTCATGAAATGAAATTATTAATTTGAATATAAAATCTTTATTTTTATTATGTAGCAATTAATACGTAATTATGGATGATAGCGTTGGTTTAATTTATAAAATTTGAATTAATTTACAATGATTTAATTGAAATTAAAATGAATGATTATGTACTCGATTGACTATAAAATCCTGTATATTAATCAGTAAAAAATATTTTGTTGAAAATAACTTTAGATCTTGTCGTGTCTTCTAAAAGATGTGCAAATTCTATTGGGTAGAGTTGGGGAAAAGATGGGGTCAATGATGATAAAACTTTTAAAAACTTAATAAAATACTTTTCTCCATTGTGATATTTCTGAAATGGAGTATTAAAAATAAAATCAAACAAATAGTATGGCATTAATGTATAGGCAGAGGGCGCGATCCGAAATAAATTTAACAGTATTTATTCGATTGCGAGTTTCAAAGCCACAACTGCGCGAACTTTGAGCTAAATTTAGAAATCGTAACCGCGCACGCCGCAAATTACAGTCACCTATCCAAGGGATTCCATGGCAACAAAACGCTGCTAAACCAGTCTATTTCGATTCTGTCAATCGTACTCCTCCTGTTTAAAATCATTTTTCATTATAAATTCTTTACGGCAAACGCAAATTTTATTTTTTGCAGGTTTGTATATTTGTTTTTAAATGACGTTATTTAATATTAAATTCACTTTAATTAAAATCCAAATTTTCTCTATATTTCATTTCCATTATATTAAATTTTTTTTTTATCAAATATTCTAATATATTAATAATTCAGTAGTAGTAATTCAGTGTAGTGTAAACTGAGTTTTATATTAAGTATTTAGAAGCTTTAATAAATTATTAACAATATTATGTTCATTATCAGTCTTACCAAACTTATAATTTAAAAATAATATAATAATTAAGGATATAAATTAAGGAGGACGTTCTTTATAAAAAAAAAAAAATAAATAAAAAATAAAAAAATAATAATAAAAGTATAAATAAAATAATAAATTGCTTTTGAAACATAAGAAATTCATTTATCGAAGCTGTAGCAGTTATCGTGTAGCGTATTAAAAAAGATTCTCTTTGCTTAAGAGGAGGAAAAAAACTGTTAATTATTAATGGACACAATTAGTTAATTATATAGTGTAAAATAATAACATTACGTTTTTCGGGTTGTCTCTGATATTATTCTTTGTGGACAATTGAGGAGTGATTTTCAGTTCGAACTCGTAATCAAGAAATGAAAAAATTCGACCATGTCATTTTCATTCTTTGCGGTGTTTTTCTTTTCAGTGGCTTTTTTTATTAAAGGATTTCAACGTAATCCATGTTCACTATTGAAGTTTTCTAAGTATAGTGGCTTCTCACAAGCTCACACGGGAGTATCTAAAATTAATGTTGAATATAAAAAAATACAGCAAGCACATCAGCGTATAAGAAGAAATTAATGAGCGAAACTCGAACGAGAATTTATTTGCAAAATTTTAGAAAGATACGGAAATTGATAAGCAAAATTTTAATTACAAAAAAATTAAAAATTATACTAAGTTAATGTATCATATTTTTTAATCTAATCCGTACAATTTTATATATATTACTGAAATGTATTTAATGCATTAAAGATAAAATTAATTCAATTATACAAAATCTAAATATGCCCTATATTATATATTGTATTATATTCTGTAAATATTCTGTATAAGGCAACCATATTGTATTTTATGTTTTCATATTTCATACTATAAGTCGCTAAATTTAAATAAAAAAAAAAATATTCTAGAAAATGACGAAACAATTTTTATTAAAATTTAAAGGGATTTACATTCAATAAAAAATATTATTCATACTATTTTTATTAAAATATATTTAAATATTAGATTTAATAACTATCGAAATACAGTAGATTATAAAGCTTTTATAACATATATATATATATTACTATAATAATTTATCTTAGATCATAATAATGAATCATTATGATATATTCGCATATAAACAACAAATTACTTAAGATTAAAGCATGAAGAGGTGTAACTAAACCCTTAATAAAAACAAAGAATCTACAGTATTAATTTTAAATTAGTAGATCATCCATATTATATATACATTATTTTTAATTATTAATATCTTATTTTAATTATTAATATACGTTATTTTTCATAAAAAATTAATTAAATCCTCTACAATTTATACGCTGCATTTTAAAATATATTTTAAGATTTTTTAAGATAAAAACTTTTTATGAAATGGATAAATATTTTAGGCATAAATTTAATTGTATTAAATCAAGTAATTATTTGAAACTGAAATTCGAATTCGGCCTTTGACTCGCCCTGTTCCATAAGCGAGAATTAGATGGAAAATATGTGTACATTTAACATGGTTTATTTCAGAGATATTCTATAGAGAAAAGTTGTAATAATAAAAAAAAAACGTAATAACAGTGGTTCTTGATTCAGTAGATAAATTAAAATCTCCCTCGCGATGAAATAATAAAAGCCTGTGCGGTAATCTACGAAAAGATGAAATGGCGAAAAGGCTTGTTAAAATATGACCGCGTCCTTTGGCGAAAAAGTTTTCGTGTAATGAAGTGGAAAAAAACCTGTGTTTGCTCAAATGAAAAGGCTCGTCTTTCCATATTCTAGTTCTGTCCCTTGTCAATATTCTTTTTTCTGCCGACATTCTGCTTTATACATCTCGTTATTACCCTAGTGATAAGTTTTATTTCTCGAGGTAAGATGAAAAACAGATGACATGAATAGATAAGATGCAGAATTAAATGCGTACAAATAAATATATTGCTTTTGTATTTTTATTTTTGTTTTGTTTTTTGTTTATATCAGACGCATGGTGCCGAGTATTAGCAAGTAAAATACGCCATTAATGCATATGTCAATACGCACATAAATTCTAAATTTTTATGAATGAAACATAAAAATATCATATAAAAATATTTTAATTTATAGTAACACATTAATATCAATATATGATTATTAGCAGGCAAACAAGAAATATTTCATAATAACAATATAAAATACTGTAGCACTGAAAAAATCACTAATCTAGGTTAACTAACGGTTAGTTACAGCCACATCTTTCTAAAACGACAATATTCAATTAATTATTTATTAATGTTTTATATTATTATCCATAGGAAACTATTTAGTCGTACATTCGTTTGATGTGTACGAGGAAAACGTGTAAATATATATATATATATATATATCTTAGAAATGCCTTTAAATTTGTTGCCCCATTAAGAAAACGTACAACGTAAATTAAAACTCAAGTAGTAATGTATAGTTGTTTTCAAGACAGAGCGCAAGTTGAGCTTAAACTATTCTTTTTTTCATTGTCTCACACGTCTGTTCCTTCTTTACTAATCTTGCACTCTTTTTTCTGTTTTCTTACTTTTTGCGGATCCTTAGTTCCTTAATTTCTTTTCCTTTCATTTCCTTTTTTTCATTCTTTTCATGCACTCTAACAGTTTTACTATTTCACAATTTAAAGATTTTTTTTTAAACTACGTATTCCTATCATACCTTTAATGATACTTACATAAAAAAATGCTTTTTTATTTTTATACTTTTTTATTTGCTTGTTATTACTTTGCGAAGATTTTTTAAATCTTTATAGTATATAACCATTTTAATGTCTTCTTTATAAAAATCAACCAAATATTTCGACGCAAAAATACTCTATTTCATTGATTAACATTCCAGCTGCAAATAATGTATTAATCTTACAGACAGACACAAATATTTCCTTGGATAATAAAGACAATGGTAGTAATTTAATTATTATTGATGTTTTTGGTAAATTGAACTTAATCTGTACTTATTTTTTAAAAGTTTACATTATAAACTCTAATTTAGGAAATAATAGATTCTCTTTAATTAAAAGCATAATAATAAAGTACAAAAGTAATACACCTATTTTTAATAACATTTTGAGTGCAATTTTTAAATCTCTAACCTCCCTGTTAATTATAATATAGATTCTATTTTCTCTTTCACAAGCTTTAGTAAAAATTCATCATATAAAAAATAAAATCTTTGGTTTTAATAGTATTTCTAGTATTGTTCATTCACTCATATGATAATTATTCAGGAAAAGAATTATATTAATTATCAAAAATTGATTTAATGACGTGTACTTTAATTTTATTCACCATCTGCGACCACAATATCATTTGGAGTTTTTCTTTAAATGTGAACACTTCGAGAGACTTTGATTACTGGCAGACGATGCTAGTAATTAGAACACTATGAGTATTACATCTGAAGATAATAGACTCGTCTTTGATGATAGCCATGATAAAGGCAAGAAAATTCAATAGAAAGTTAAGCAAGAGAGGAAACTTAATGAGGAAGACAAATTCAAAATGAGAAAAACTTGAAGTAACGAAAATTAATTTAAATTATTTATTCATCTTGAAAATCAAAAATCGAAAAACTTAATCAAGTCCAACAAAGAAAAGGGGGAACAAAAAATTCATATTTACGTTCTAACTCATTTTCAAATAAATTCAACTTTATCAAATAAGTTATAAATGTATATAAGGTTATATTCAAAAAACGAAATATTCATCAACATAAAAAAAATTTAATCAGCATTTCACTGACCAATGACTTTTAATTTTATTTATAGTTTATTTATTAATTTTACTAAAATGACTTTCCACTATCTAAGAAATTGTCTATGAACTAATTTTAGTTCAAGCCTGAAAATCTCATATTCATTTAATGCCCGAGAAATATTAAGTAATACAATTAAAAAAGTACTAAGTCTTGTTACGTAAATAAGTGCTTATTACTAAAATTTCTAATTCTTTAATAAATTGATATAATATGCTATTTTAATCATTTTTATTATTATCATAAGTATTATTCAATAAGTTATTATAAATTCCATTTGAATCTTAAATTTACTCAACTGTATTAAGTATCTAGAAATTTATAACAAAATAATTATTGAACAAACAATAGTATTAAAGTCTGAATTTGAAATATTTTTTTATATTATATATGATGTACTTATATTTTTTCACTTGCTAATATAATTTTAAAAAATGAGATGTAATGATTTAAATCTAATTTAAAGAAGAATTTCAATTTAAAAAGAAATTTACAAAATTTAGTTTAGGAAATTTCATTCAAATTTCGTAAATACTTTGATATTGATATTGAAATGGATTACCTTGATATATTCCATCAACTTGGTAGGTAAATTGACACAATGTTTTGAATATTCCACGCATATATTTTTATATTATTTTCAATTATTAATAAGTAATAAAACTAATATACGACAAAAAATAAAGATAATATTTATAAATATATATAGAAATATATATACATCTATAGCTGACAACCAAATAATTAACATTGTTTAATAATTATTATAAAATACTTTGAAACAATATTAGAAAATTAAAATGTACATTTCAAAAAGGAAGAATATTATTAATATGAGCAATATTGATAATATCAATTAATAGGCACATTACATAAAGTAAACTTATTAAATTATACAATAATACAGTAAAAAAAATAACGTTAAGTTTCAATAAATTAAAATAAAATTAGTGGTTTTCTAATACTGAAGAAATTCAATTTTAAAAAAATTTTTGTTATAGAAAAAATTATGTAGCTTTCATAACCAGTATTTGTAAAAGCATTTAAGTAAAGTTGTTAAAAATAAATTTAGTTATGAAAATTACAGTAAATATATGCTGAGAGAATTTTGTACGTTCTAAATTTCTAGACACTTGTATGTATTCGCTAACGAATTCTTTTTCTGCAATTTTGGAAAAGCAATTGAAATAATTATTAATATAAAATAATAAGTAAAAGTTCTGTATTCATTTACGTAAGATAAATATTTCTTAATAAAAAGATATTTAAGAATGAGCATTCGTTCGCTTGTAGCTCTAGTTTGTAACTTAATTTTAAAACACTCTTACTGACTCTGATTGCAAGGGCATGGCGTTTTTCAATATTAATGGCTCATAAAATTTAGCTGTTAGTACCACAAGCTTGAAAATTCATATTATTTCCGAAAAAGTAATCATACAATAAGATCTTGTGAAGTGAGGAGATATTGTAATTTAAAAGAAAAAAATATCAATGTCAAACTCCGCTAGTATTAATTACACTTTACATCAATTTCAAAGGAAAATTAATAATTTCTCAAATTCTCTATCATTTATAGATTAAAATGAATATCTGATAAACTTATGCTTTTCCTCAGTTGTTATTAAACGAGCATAGCTGAAATCCAATCCGATTTATATCATTTAAAATAGCACTGATTAAATTTAATTTTATTTAATGTTCAACTGTGATTACGATTATAAAAATTTTTATTAGTTGTTATAAAAAGTTTGGTAGAGTTATTTTTAATAGTTATAATAAGTAGAATTTAGAATAATTTTTATAAAATACAAAATATTTATTTTTAAATATTTATGAATATAAAATTTGATTAGATGAAAGTGTAACTACAATCATCGATTTAAAGCTTCAATTGAATATATATAAAAAAAAATCTCTTCACATTCATTAAAATCAATGCTTAAAAATTTTCTAACATTCCAAATTATATTGAGTTTCATTAAACGGAATATGAATCTATTATTTCTTTATACCATTATGACAGAAAATGTTTAGGTAATTGCATATTTAAAAACGAATTAATAACATCTGAGTTGATAATATTTTCTATTTTTTCAACTATTCTTTTTTATTTTTCAAACATATTTTGAACAGATTGTGTTACTGTCTTTTAGAAAATATTTATTAAAATGTAATTTAATCAAAAAAGTTTGAAATTAGTATTTAAATGGAATTTTTAATTAAAAAAGCTGATTTTAAATATTAATCTTCTATACGCTAGAAAGTAGTCAAGTATTATTTGGTTTTTTCTATGAGCGATATTTAAAGAAGATTTACTTTTTTATAGAATATAAATTTTTTTTGTATTTCATCCCAATAAATAAACAAGGAATTTTATCAAAGAAGTAAAGATAAAATATTAAAATATGTTAAAATAAAACTGTGCAATAAATTTTAACTTTATCGAAGTATTTTATAGGGAGAGTGAAATAAAATATTTACAAGGTTTGCTCGCAAATGAATATTGTCGTGCTCAATGCTAATATGTCAAATACAAATGAATTATGTATTATATGTGAAATAAAAGGAAAGGACAAAAATTAATCGGTCACGTTCGATTGTTAACATAGCCGGGGGGGGGGTGGAGAGAAAAAATGCAGGCTAATTGACAATAGATTGGCAGTTACAAAACATGTCCAAGCTTTTCTCTGTTCTTTGAGTAAATTAATTTCTCATCAAAATTATCCTGTAAAAGATCTCCGGTAGTTCACTCGTTTCCTTCTGATTGTATTTTGTTGTTGGAATGGTAGTGCCTTGGGCTTCCGTAGTCTATTATCTTGCCGCAAACTGGAGAAAATCATGATGCTGAAACAAAATGCGATGATACATCTGTGGGCCATTGGGGATTTAACCGAATTCCTTCCGTCTATCATGCGCTAACGATCATCGCGTTAATAAGAGAACTTTGTTTATCGCATAATAAACAACAGGAAAAGTCTCGCAGGTCGCATAAAATCGTCGCAACCTCATATTTTTCCCTGTTTAGTTTTACTTTTAAACCAGCAAAGTATATGCTTTACAAGTACCTTTAATAATGGTTCAGTCGTCTCGATGAATATATTATTAATAATGATAAGCTTATATACATGCTTAGGGAATTTAAATTAATACAATGGAGAAACGAAAGTAAATGTGAAGTGAAACACTACAATGTACACAGTTTCATCAATCAAGAAAATTAAATAATGTGCAATTTATAAAGCCGCCCGCAATACTAGATGTTCCCATTGAAACGACCATTTCAATCCTAACAAACAAAATAATGTTTCAAAATTATCTTAAAAATTGCTTTTCATTTTATATATTTCATACATAATAATAAAAAAATAAATACTATTTTATAAAATCAATAAAAAACAATTCCTTTTTATGTATAATATTATGATAATATGCAATATTTTAATCTCAAATACAAATTATTATTATCATTATTACTATTATTATTATTGTTGTTGTTTTTATTATACATAGCTTAATGTTATAACAGATTCGTTATGTTACATACTATTAATATCCCCTTCGTTTTAAAATATAAAATAACATTTATTATTCAAAAAAATTTTACAATAAAAATTATACTTGTTGTTAGAAATACAAAAACATAAAATAAAAAATAAAGAATTAAATTTAAAATCATGAATAAAAGCTCATCTTTTCTAAATACAAATGAAATATAAAAATAAATTAAAAGAAAATGACAATTTCATTTTTTTCAGTAGAATTTATATAAATATAAGTAGATGGTATATTTTATTTACTTATTTTAGGTATTTGGAAGTTACATGCTAGATTTTTTAAAAATAATATAATTCAAAAACTATAAAATTAAAATCCATTAGTCATGCGTTTTCGCAAAAACTTGATGTGTAAGGTGAAAAAAATTTACTTAGTATTTGTTTTTAAACAAAATTAAAAAATTATTTACTCCAAAATTAAAATATTACCTTATATTATTTATCGATATTAATACAATGTACAACTTTATAAAACCATTCAAATCGTTGTATCAAAAAATAAATCCAATTGAGTAATAATTTTTTAACTCTTCAATATATTCAATATATAAATTATATTCTATAAAATAATTCTAATTGTAAATTTAAATGGAAACTATTTATAATTTCATATGAATATAAATTGAATATTATAAGAAAAATTTTTCAAGTACAATTTTTCTTAGAGAATTTTATAAAATTAATTTCATTTTTAATTACTTAAGATGTGGTAAATAAAATTTGAATAAATAAATATAATTTTTATACAATGAATATAAAGAATACATAGATTTAAAGGTCAAATTAAATCGTTTCAAAATTAAAATAAAAAATTAATAAAATAAAAAATAGTTGAGTATAAGTAGAAAGATAATCCGTGAAAAAAGAAATAAAAAATCATAGTGTTGTCAGAAATTATAACAGTATCTGAAAAATTAAGTTCATCAATCAATAATAGTTCAAGTAGTACTTTTATTTTCCGCAATTCTTAAACTTATGTCAAAACAACAAAAAACTTTCGAATAAATTTTTTGTCGTTCTTTTCTCTTTTTCTCTTTCCCTCTCTTTCTCTCTCTCTCTCTCACCCTCTCTTGCTTGTACGTTTAAATGAAATGTTATTGAAGCATGTACTTACGCAACTTTGTTACAAGTTTTAGTAATTTACGAGACTGTCCTTTGCCCGAAAATATGAATCTCTCATTAAAATTTAAAATTAAGTTTGAAAATATTCCTATTAGGTTCAATGGAACAAATTCTTCATAAATTATTATTCATATATTCATTTTTTTTTTTAAACGTAAATGTTCTTTTATCATTATTATAGAGAAGTAATTGTTCATCGCAAGAAGGTTTCTTTTCCAGAGTTATCCTATTTTTCATTTATGTTATAAAATGTTTAAATAATAATTTTATTAAATAATTTTAAACACAAAATCTATTGATAATATTTTTATTTTATATTGTACAAAGTTTGATTTACTTCATATAATAAACTTTTCATAAAGGAAACTATTTTTAAATTTTTTAAAGACAGATAATCTTGATGAATAATGTTTAATCAAAATTTTATCTAGGTTCATTAAGATTTTTCACAGTTTGTCTTTGGAGCACATCTATAAATTTTTAATGAATATCATAAAATTTTTATTGCTTATTGTTAAAAGTTTATAATTAAGTTTTAATAAAGTTTATTTAATCAGAAGTATGTGAAAAAATTCTTAGATTTTGTAAATCTGAACTTATAAGCTGTATAAAATTTTTTTGTAAATTTATTTATATAGTATAATGAAAATTATTTAAAGAGAATGCTTATTATAATATACTATTTAAAATATACCAATTAAAATTTTTAAATTTAAAGGAAAAAAAAAAAAATTTCTGGTGTGTAATACAATTATACAATTATATTGTAATAATTTTAAAAAAAATTTTAATTATATAATTGTATTATAATTATAATTGTTACAACACACTTTGCAGTAAGTATTACTCTATTACAGTTTTAAATTGAATTATAAATACATATAAATAAATGAACATGTAAATCAATATATCACATCAATCTTCATCTGTATCAACTAAAAATATGTACGCAAAAAGATTGCAATTCATTTTTTTTTTTATTTTAACTCTTGTCTACAATTTTTTTTTTTATCATTTCCAAAAATTTCTATTGTAATTTTATTGATAATTACTTAATTATTTGACTTCATTGCTGTTTTTTGTCAAGATTGATTTTCTTACTCTTTATTTTTAATCTGATTTTGTTATACTAACTTGAGTTTATTTTGTTGTTGTTTTGTTATAGCTTACATTGAATGTCTTTTATTCTTTATATTGGAAAAAAGTATACGTATTTATATATGACGTTAGTAAATAATAGTAATTAATGGTTTACTTAAAAAGTTTCGTTTTATAAGAGTGTCTAAATGCTACGTGATTAGAAAAATAAGGAAAAAGATTATTAAAGTACGACGTATTCTTTAACAAAAAATTCCTGAACGATAGAGTAAAAAAAGTCTCCAGTATTATAGTTAAATGATAATAAGAACCATAAACTTTAAAAAAAGAAATTTCTTATGAACTTTCTGCTGCTCCTGGTATTTTTCCCTCAGTCAGGATTCTGTCTTATTCACATTTTAAATGAAATTTAAGGAATTTAATTGAAGAACTAAATGTTCGTGAGTAAATTTACTGTTTCTGTTTTGGCTTCGACCCGTCGAATTGAATCCCAGAATGATACACGTCGATAACGTGTGTAATAGTATTAATAAAAATATAGCTATATTTTTTAAAAAACATTTATTTGCAATCGGATTCTGACACTTGTTTAGCGTCTCTTCGTAACTTGATAATACAAAATGTATGCATTCGTATGGTATTGGAATCATATTAGATCAGAATTCTAATTATAGGATCTACATATTAGTTTAATCAGCTTACAGATAAAGTCTAAATTCATAAATTAATAATCTATGTGATTAAAATCAGTCGTATGATATTTCGACTGATATAAACACCAGATAATTTGATATGCTTAGCTTAAATCTAATTAAATTTAAGTTTAAATATAAACGTGATTTGTTTCACGGATAGAAACTTCCTATTTATTTTAAATTACTGAAAATTATCTCTGTTATCTTTTGCTCCTCCAAGGCATGCATGCTTCTACTAAAACTAATTTGTAAATCGTGAAATATAAATATATAAATGTCATTATAATGAACCATTAATCTCTAAAATTTGTACTTGCTTTCACAATATGATCATACCAGTTTTGTTATAATTCTATAAAAATTACGTGCAACAAAGAAAATAGAATTTCTCTATATCTTTCTCTTTGTCTTCCTGTCTCTTTCGAGATGTATTTTTAAATGCAAAATTGTATTTTTGTGTATATGTGTATGTGTGTGTTAATATTTCTATGTTTATATACATATGGATACTGGTGTTGTGATAGTACACGTACAATATATGATAAATTTATTGAGAAAATTGTCACAATATTTAAGCTCAATTGATTATTCTAAGTTTAATAAAAATTCTATAATTATAAAATATACATTAGAAATATTGAGAAATAACAATATTTTAATATGTAATAAACTGTTATAATAATGTGCAATGATGTAGAATTAATAGTTTCATCTTAGTTACGTCACTTATCTTATATTTTCCGCAGCAATAAGTAACTTAATCTACTTACATATATGCTTTGGAAATTATAAAAATATAATAATTACACATAAATTATAATTCATAAATTATAATCTATTATTTATAAAAAATAGTGCAATAATTGAAAAAATGTAAAGTATTTTAGACAAATATGTCTGATAAATATTTACATGTTAAAATAATAAGTAATTATATTATATTCATTTTGAATTTATGATAGTCATTATAGTTATTTACCCGAAAACATTATAGAATTAATTAATATTTAATGCACTTAATGTATTTAGCTACATATAATATCTATGATATAATATTGCTATTTGAAAATAAATTCATTATAAAATTATAATATTCATTATAAAAACGAATTTTTAAATTTTAACATGGATTCATCATGATAAAAAAGTTTCTCCTTTAATATTTATACTAATGTAAATATATCAGGATATCTATTTAAGATGGGAATGAGTAGTATTAATATATACATTTATATATTATTAATATGTAAGTATATTTAAGATGTGAATAAATAATAATACAGAGTTTATGAAAAAATATTGAAACGTAATAATTATTAGAAATAATAATGAAATATAAAAAAAAGATGTATAGAAGTTTATTCATACTTGATGACATTTAAACAAAGAGGGTTTTTTGAAAGATATCTCGCATAATATTCTTATTACCATATCAAAGGAATCTTAAAACTCAGATTAACCTATTGGACAAGTAATATCACTCACACCTCTAAAAAATAAAATTTATACACTTTTTCATTCATGTTTCTCTATAACTATTATGGAAAAATCTTACAATAACATTTGTCTTTTTTTAAATTTTATTTTTAATCATCCAAAATAAAATAAAATTTGGAATCAAAATAGCAAAGTCCAAAGTATGAAACAAGAATATTATTTACTGATATTAAGTTATGTAAATAATATACACACATAATTTAAGAGATATGTGAAGAATAAAAATACTCTTTTACGTACCAAACTTTTGAAGTAATAAATTTTGCAAAAATTGAAAATATATTATGCTGATATTCACATAAGGTATTGATTTTACTGTATACTTTATAAGATTTTAGTTTACATAAATATCATATTATATTTTCTCATTTATAAAATTGTTGGAAAGTACTTTTTATCGTGCACATATAAAATAAAATGTATTATATTTGAATGTATCGTTTAAAAATGTTATCATTTATTTAATTTGATTACTTTATTGATCTATTTTTAATTGTATTTAATTGTAAATTCGAAAGTAAAAATCTTACGAGGCATCTGTTTTACTTCTCCAAGCTATCAAAATATAATTTCCGAAATGTTTTTATTGCATGTAAAATGGTTGTCCATAAAATTTAAAATACATCTTTAAAATAAAATTCTTATCTTCTTTATGCAAAACCCCGAGTATTGAATGTGCATAATACGGACGTTGCTCTTGGGGCTTCCTCGCAATATTCACGTATGTCGATACATTTGCGAATAAAAGAGAGCCAAGAACCAAAAAAGGGTGGCATGCACTTAAAAAAAAAAAAAGAAAAAAGAAAAAAACGCATCAGGGATAAATGGGTTATTTCAGGCTGTCGCTACGAGAACAAGTGGTACCAGGAGGGTGGAATAGTGGCGACCATGGAACCGTGTCTCCAGTGCCGGTGTGTCGAGGGCTCGCTGCGATGTCGCCTGCGGATTTGCCCCCGCATCCCTCAACCCACCCCCGCGGGTTGCCGCACCCGGGCACCCGGGGAGAACGTCTGCTGCCCGGAACTCGTCTGCGGGGCGGAGGAAGGTACGAGTATGAGCGTCGACCTCTCGATGTTCACCGTTCGATCCTCACCGCGAAACGTCGAACGTGACATTAACTTTGCATGGGACATCCCTCTGGCCGAGAAAATCGATTGCAACGATTGCCCATTTAACTGACAAATGTACACACGAGCTTCCTTTCAGCTTCAAGCCCAGTAATCACTTTTAGTACAAGCCCCTCGATATTACGCTTCGCTTCGCATTACCATTTTGTTAACTTTTTCCATTTCCAGGGCAATTACTTCTTACACTTCACTCTATTTCTAATCGTTATTAAAATGTCCTTCAGACAAACGACATTTAATTACTTTATTGCACTTCATTTTTAGTGGATCTACTTTATAATAGTAATTAAATTTAAATCATTAGCTTTAACGAAATGTCCTAAAACAAATCGCTAATTTATTAAAATTCTTCAAATTTATGGACAAACGCTCTCCTTCAAAGTATATTTCATCCTACACTAATTATATTTTATTAAAATATTTTAAAATTCATTATTAATATTAAATTTTTATAGAAACAAAAATATTTAAAAATGCTCTACGGTGTCTAATTACTTTATAAAAAGCATTTTTTTTTTTTTTAAAATCTACCTCAAAATTTCATTCTCTATTGCATTCAATTTGTTTATAACAAATTTACATCAAAGTATATTTATTTAGAAATATCGTGTAATAATTCTTAACTAAATAAATAAAATTTTTTCACTTATTGAATACAATCTATTATAATTTTATCGATTGTGAAAACCTACTCCATCTTTTATTCTAATCCAAAAACATCTTCATTTCATAGTATTCATGTATTACTAGAAGTAAATTTCTTTTCTTAATGTAATATTAATCCATTTTATAAATGTAAAATATTATTCTATACGTTAACTTGGTAACAATATTTTATCAATACTATAAATTAAATTTATTAATTCAATATCCCATGTACACTAGTTTCAAGGTGCTTGATTTATTTCTATATAACGTTGGTTGAACTCAGTTAAATGAGAAATAATGAAACGCTCCAATGTTTTTCAAATTACTAAAAACTTAAATACATAAGATTTTTTTATTAAAAATGTAGTACAAAATTTAATAAAATGCTTACACTTATTAAATTATTTTCATATTTTTATTGTATTACTAGTTTAAATTTTTTTTTTTTTTTTTATTTGATTTTCTTTGCTTTACAATATTTGACCTTCAATCAGTATTTAATTTCTTATCTATATTATTCAATTATATTGATTAGAAAAATATCATACTTTATTAACAATTTATATTTTTTAATAAATATCAAATACGGTTTTTACAAGATTATATACGAATACAGTTGTTTTTTAAATTAAGTAAGATTATTATTATTAAAACCATTAATATTATTTTAGATGAAAATGAAAATATTCTTCAACGTTCAAGTTCCGGAATTTTACATCGAATTAAAGCAGAAGAAGGTAACTAATATTTTTATTAATACAATATTACGTAAGTTATTTGATGTATATATAAATATATATTGTATTATTTTATATTAAATTATATTTTATTATATATATAATTGGATAATATACTGAAAATTATAAATAAAGTGAATTATTCATTATGTTTATTGTAATAGCTTTAATTTCTAATGTTCCATTTTTATTTATGGACATTATTGTCATTTAATTCAATAAATATTGGTCAAATTTTAATATAACATATGCATAATGAAATTTTTTTTAGATTGGATATAATACATATTAAATAATATTAAATAAATATAAAAATAAAATATTCATTTACTAAAACTAAAGTTATTTTCTATAAAATTTATTTATAAAAAAAAATTTTTATAAATATCCTTATTGTATAGGTACTATTTCTTGTTGTAGAATCAATCACTATAAGAAATATTTATATCATTACAAATTATATATATAAATTATAGATTAATTATATTATTTTTTTATAATCTTACATTTTTTAGATTAATACAACAATTTCTTTAGTTTTTAATTAGTTTTTAATTCATTACATTAATAAAAAAAAGTATATTTGACGTATTCTGTTGTAATGTTTATATTATAATAATATTACTATAAGTTTATAATTGACTAAGACTAAAATATATAGAGATAGATAATATTTTTGTAGTCTGATTAAAATTGTTATAAATTTATCATTGCAAAATATGTGTATTTATATTTTCATTGAAGCATGACACGGAAAATTTTATTCCTGACAGAATTCAGACTATCAATCTCATTTATTGCTGTATATATATTTACCCATTTATTGTACGTACATTTTATTAAAAACATTTGAAAACCAAATTTTTATTGATATTCTATTTTTATAAAGATATATATTTATATCAAAAATTTTAGATGAATAATAATTTTGATAATGTATTGAAAATTTCAGTATCAATATTATTTTAAATACATATTTTATGGATATAATATTCTTATTGTTTTGCAAGTTCTATTGTGTAAAATTAAATCTTCAAATATCTGTTTTTTCAGTTTTCTTTAGTTCAATTTTATAACTTAAATTTAAAATTTTAATATAAACTATCATTATTTTTTAAAAAAATAATTTATATCTTTTATTATCTTTTTTATTAAGAACAAAAAAAAAAAATCAGGTTGAAAATTTCGAATGTTGGTATTACTTGCAATATTGAAGTAATATAGCAACAACATAATGATTTAATAAATAAAAATGAATAAATACAAGACACTTTATCTCTCGTAAATATTAGTGTAACTAAAAATGACATGATTTGTCCCATTTCAGAAATTTAATAAAATTTTTAATTTCTCGTTCAATATAATAATAATAATAATAATAATAATAATAATAATAATAATAATAATAATAATAATAATAATAATTTTGGCTCGTAGTTATTGTTTTTATATTTTAATATTACGTTAAACACAACAAAGAAAACCACGATAAAATTTTAGAATTGAATTATTATATGGTTTATTTATATTGTACGAAATAAAAATGACTCTTTGTTATATTTTTATAAAATAATTGAATAATACAAGGATAGATAACGGTAGATAAATTTAACAAAACAAGTTTTACCGACATTAAAATTAAATTTTTTGACCGATAAATCCATCGTCATTATTCAAACAATTGAGAGCACCGGCGCTTCTTTATCCGCTCAAAGACTGAGGCTTCTACTCTTGTAAGATTATCAGCCGCTTAAGATGATAACCCCAATGCTAAGTACCCGTAAAAGATAAAGATAAAACGCTGCTAAGTGTCTTAAAAAGTTGGAGAGTCGAGTCATCCCTTAATTACGCGGGCGATGGGGAGGATTGATCGCGCGCGGAAAAGGGTAGAGCGGGTCGGGGTCGGGTATTGTGGTCTTGGAGTTTGCGACCAGGATGTTACCGCTGTTGCATGCGTGGGTGTGGACTTTTCAGGATGTCTCTACGAAGGCGTGCGGTACGGGCCGGGGTCGGCGATGATGGGCTCGCGCCGCTGCGAGTACTGCTACTGCATTTCCGGTGCACGAAGATGCATTCGGCCAAAGTGCCTCCTCCCCCTGCCCGGATGCTCGCCACTTTACACGCCGCACTCCTGTTGTCCCGTCGCCTACAATTGCACTCGTGAGTATGCATAAGCTCCAAGTGTGCATTGAGCTGGACACCTTTTATTCGAGAATCTTCGTTTATTTCTTCGTTTCTATTTCTCTATGCGTCTCGAGACGATTAGCTAACACACTATACAGACATTCCATTCCACTCGAGTGCATCGTTTTCAAATCCGCATTTTAAAAGAGATGAATGCACATATTGCGGTTCGTGCTTATACTTCCGGTAGATTGCACTCTTTAGCTGCATCGAAACGATAAACGATTCATTATTGCCTTACTACAAGATTTTGTCAATAATTCAAATTTTAATTTTTTTTTTTTTAATTGCTATTTTCGTGCAATCTCCAGGCACTAATGTATTGTCTAGAAATAATAGTGTGCATCCTATTCTTATTTTTAAACTACACTAAAATCTTATCGATTTATCTATTCTGTTTAAATATCATTCGAGCAAGCAAACAAACAAAAGTGCTTAATTTTTTTTAACTACGAGCTCCATGCATGAAACTCAAAAGATGTATTTACATAATGAGAAAGTAGCATGATTTATCGTTATTTATAAAACATTTTTAATTTTGGTTTAATTTAAACATGATTTTTAAAACGCGATTAAAAGAACAAGTTTGTCCTTTGGTACTCGTAAATGCTTTGTTAAATTTACCTTGTATTGTTATAATCCTACGCTCCTTTATGCTTTTCGCAGGTCAAGATCAATTATCAACAACACTTGCCGGAATTTCGAGAAATGGTGAGTATTCGTTTTATGAACATTCTTTATATATATTTTTTTAAAATTTTCCTATTAACTGGTAGTTATGCAATCATTATTGTAAAGTAATTCCTGTGGTCTTCCCTTTTACACCTCATAATTATACGTTGCTTTAAAAATTCTCCGTATTTAAACGCTCCATTTTTAATTAAATTCTTATCTTTATTGTTACAAAAGAATTTAATTAAAAATTAATAAAAACTACAATTAACAATTCAAATTCAAATAATAAAAAACTAAGAAAAATATTTAAAGGTTTTAAAATTTTTAAATAATGTGCACGTAAATTATATAATTTAACTTACATTAAAAATTAAAGAAAACCGTATAGATTACATAATTCAATTATTTAACATTATCTTATTAATTTATTTATTGACTCTATTATGTGATGTTACATGATTTATTATGATAATAAATGTATAATTTATTTATTAATTAAATTTTATTATAGGGAACGCTAAATAAATTGAAACTATTTAAACTATTTATAGTACATACAATTACATTCAATTTTTTTCAATGCAAATTTTTAACTTTGTTCAACTCTATACCTGCAAAAGATAGAATATTATTAATGGTAAACTACATTAAAATATATTTCAAGAAAGTTCATAGAATTTTATGGAGATTTTTCAAAATTATTACATTTCATTTAAAAATACCAAAAAAACATTTATTTTTGAGATATTTTATCGCAAAAGTACATTGAAAAATCATAATTTATAATCTGTTGTTTCCAAATGAAAATTTATAAGGAATTTAGTATCACGTAATACACTTTTTATTTTTAAAGCTACTTATCCTTCATTTCAAAATAATTAACGTTGAATTTCCATCTCTTTGCTTGTTTAAAAATGCATTAATATTATACAATTTGACTATAGAAACACTCGAATTACTAGATTAGCAGACTTTAACATTGGACTCGATGCATGATTTCGTTTTAAAAATTGAAAAATATATTGCTTCGAAGGTAAATTTTTGTTGCGTGATATCTTATTTATGTTATTTATGATACCTGTACTATGTATTTAAATTGAGGAATAGTGCAGGAGGCTGGGCTGGAATGTAGGAACACCGTACTTGGTTTTCGGGAATTCCATTGTAGAGTTTCAGTTATTTCAAATGTATTTCAAAGGTGTTTTATATTTTATAAAAAATGCACCCGTGATTTAATGATATTGATATTGATATTGAGGGTTGGAAAAGCCCTCGGAAGCGTTCAATTCTGGCGGAAGCCGACAGACTCGTAATTGAAAATCGGTTGTTTGCATTATTGCTGTGCCCAAGGGTGTCGAACCGAGGACCGCGTTTACGAGGAGGGTGAAATGGTGCGAGACATCACATGGAAAGCAGCTTGTGATAATTGTTTCTGCGCGATGGGCGCCATACGGTGTGTGCCTCTGGCTTGCGCCCCACCCCTCCAAGGCTGCAAACCCATTGTGCGGGAGGGTCAGTGCTGCCCCTCGACCTACAATTGCAGTGAGTATACATGTATACGTATTTGCACACCTCCCAGTGTGTAACCCTACTACTACTACTACTACTACTAGTACCACTACTACTACTACTGCTGCTGCTATTACAAAATTTACAATCGCACGTGAGGATGTCATTTGAATAATCGATTGCTCCCTTCCAAAGTACACGTGATATGTGAGGTGCCTCTGTTTACTCATCACTTACATTTACTTTACAACTCAATAATTGCGTAGCCTTTATTATCTCTCTTCCTTGAAAAGCTCTAATGAAACATTTAACAAAATATCCAATTTTTTCTATAATTGATTTACGCTTAAATTCAATAAATACTAAATAAGCTCTTTCGGAATAAAAAAAGTTTTTTTTATTTAATATGTGATAATATGTAATAGATTTCTCCATCAAAAAGTATATTATTTAAGGATTTATTTTATTATATATACATACATATATATATATACATGTATATATATTATTTCCAAATATATATATATTTTTTATACATGAGTTTATGTAAAAAAATTTTTTTCCTGAATAATTAACAATAACAACAAAAAACAAATTATTTTATTAGCTAATATTTTTAAGTCTACCTCCCTCTTTCCTTTTACATTGTTTAGAAAGAAAATAAAACTAACAACTTAATAAAAATTCGTAATTCAATTATTGTACTTCGTATCGTTTAAAAAAAAATTTATTTTTATCCTTTAAACTTAAGATATTTATAAGAGGCTATTTAAAAATATATAGTTTATTTAGTATTATCCAATATATTATTGAACTACAATTCAATAAAAATCTGTAAAAATTATTGTTAAAGCAAACAAGTTTTAGGTGGAACTATTGAAGTAAAAGCAGCCCAGAACTACGCTTCATATGCATTTATCAGTAAAGATTATGCAAAGTTTCGCAAGGAAACAAATTTTCTTGTAAGTTTATATTGCTTTTTTCAGTTGGATTTATTTATTAGAGTTTATTAAATATTAATATAAGTGTAGCTGTCGCAAAGTAATTTTAATAAAAAAAAATTATTCTGGTATTATATAAAATCTAATCTATTTCGTAAATTATAAGATTAAGACTAAAATTTAACTGTAAATGAATGGATATAATTGATTTTTAAAGTCAGTGAAAATACTTTGAAATTCTTCAAAATGTATGTACAAAATAAAATAATAGTATAAAAAAATTATGCATATTCAATATTTACATATAAATAATTAACATACATGTAATACTTAAAACAGAAAATATTTTATTATGTGTATAGCCTGCGCTTGACGATATAACAATATCCAATATTGAAGGAAGAGGTCATCGGATTATAAACGAAGCCATTGAATCCGGTACTGTCAATCAAGAATTTATTTCGAAAAAGTCTACTATACCAAACAAATCAATTTTAAATCTTAAAACGCAAACAATAAACAATGAAATCCTTAAGGAAACGACAGATAATCCAAAACATTCAACATGTGATCGAGAACAATTCTCTACCAAATCTACCGAGGTTAGTTGTTTATATTTTTAATTTAAATATTTTGTTATAACTTATGTCATCCTAATTTTTAAGGAATGAATCTTTTTTTTTTAAAAAATTGGAAAAAGTTTAAAAAAATTTATTGTTTATTCGTAACTGTAGCACGTAAAAAGTTATGTTTTAAAAAAAATATCTTAAGAATCGTTTTTTTTTGTGGTTTTTATTGTGAAGATTTTAATGCTGTGGTAAGAAAAATCCCTTCAAAAGTGTCTAATTAATGCGCATTATATAAGAAGTATTTATTGGAAAATGTATTGAAAAATATATACTTATATACGGCACTCATTCCTTGACTTGATTTACTTAATTTTTATTTAATTTAAAATATAAATTATTGTTAGCTTAAGAGTCTCTAAAAATCTAGTTTTTCTGTATAGATTAATATTTCAATATTTTATTCTAATGATTTAATTTCATATATAAAATATAATGATTTTCGTATGTCGATAACAATAACAAAATAATGTTAAAAGCATCTTATTTTATATTTACTCAAATGAATTGCAGTTATTTATTTTTCAAATTTTATATACCTATTGTAATTCGAAAGTACTGAAATATTTATGACATTATAAATTAATCCATCATATTAAAAATTGAAAAGAAAATTAGAATATTTGATAATTGCCGTATGTATAGGTAAAAGAGAATTTCATAATTAATTACGATTGACACCATATTAAATTCGCCTAGTTGTCAACAAATACAGATACGGTAATTTCTGATGAATCTGTAACCGCTACCCAAGAGCCGGTAACCGAGGAATCCACGGAGACAACTTCTCTCTTCACAGCCACCCTTCAAGAAGCCACCACGACCCCGGATGACACTTGGACACAGTCCTCATCGAACTTAACGAGTGAAAGCACAGCATCCACGAATGAAGAGGTTACTGCAACCCCATGTGACACTCCAATAACTGAAATGTCGGTACCGGAGTCCACCTCAAATATCATCACTACCCTCGAGTCATACGACAACCGCGATTCTCAAGGGTAACCCGACTGCTCATCAACTAACTGCATTTAAATTATTCCGATTAATTGCAAGAGATATAATTATAATTATTAGTCAAAATACAAGCAATAATAATAATTAAAATATACCTATACTGATATGATTATTATAAGATTTTTTTACGATAAAAACTTTAAATCAATATCCTCTGTAATTTATGAATTGTTAAAGTTGACGCCAAAGTAAATTTAAATTAGATTTTTCTGTTTTTCTTTCCAGGATTTTAAATATTTTAAAGCTATAAACAAAAAATTATAAAATTATTTATAATATATTTTTGTTAAATTATTAAATTCTGTTAAATGTGGTTGCTGTATATTATTATAAATAAAGCGCTTAAAACTGTATAGATAGAAGAAAGAAAATAAAAATAAAATGAATATAATGTTGAGGCCAATGAATTTAGAAGTAACGATTTCTGTCAATAATATATATCTAATAATAATGTATGTACGACTATTTCCATTACAATACTTTATAAGTTTAATAAACTGTATTCTTTGAACTTATATATATAAATAATATATTTTTACTCGATCAAAAAATATTGATGTTTAAACTTGCCTTATTTTTCAATGCTATCCCTAAAATAGGCTAAAATAAATATTAATAGCTCGTAAAAAAACAAAAAAAAAATTAAATAATACGTTTAATTAAAATTTTTCTTTCATAGGCAAGAATCTCAAATTTCCTCTCATAATAAAATTAACCCCGAGACGATGTCATCCAAAAACCTTAATACAACTATGGCTCCCAAGATTGAAACTATCACTAAGATAAGTTATTCAGTGAAAAAAGTGGAAAAAGTGGAAATAGTAAAAAAGAATGTAGGTGAACAAACAATAAAAAGAATAGTCAGCGCAGAACCAAAAAAAGACGTGGTTGTAGAAAAAGAGAAAGGGGATTTACCAACGATGCCAATAAAAAAACCATCGGCTGGTTTATCCACTTCCTTTATCATGCCAGATGATGTCTTCGTGATGAACGTCACCGTGAAGACAAATGTTGCAGTCGGGAACATACAGGGTGTCACGATAAATCCAATTAGTAAACCTAAACCATCGGATATCGAAGCAATAATCAACATTACAAATCGAGGCAAGGAAGAGGATTACGAGTACGATTATAGCAATCCAACATTGCCACCATCATTACCCAATGTTAGGTGAAATTTTTTGTTCATCTTTTTATATTTTATATTTTGAGGCTTTATGCGAGTACTTTGTTGTTCTGAAATTTTACATCAAAATTCGTTACAAATTTATTTTATAACAATTGTTATACCATATTTACTACTTCCATTAAATTATTTTTTTTAATTTAAATAATACTCTATTTTCATTCTTTTTCTCTATATTTTGTCAGTTTTAAACAATTCTATAAATTTCTATAATTTTACTATTTCAAATTTCAAGTTTAAATACTCTTCAGGTAAATTACAAAAATTATTATTAATATTTTGTATGTATTAAAGTAGAATTTACGCTCTATAATTTGTACGGTAAATCAAATATATTTTTTTGTAACTACATTTTTATTAAAAGATGACTACAAAAAATTTCTTTTTATATATTTATTTAAAATAAAAAATCTTACCTGTATATTTTTTTATTATATTAATTTAATTTTAATTGTACAGAAATAAACAAATAAATTCAATTATTCTAGAAAAATTTGAATCTTTGAAATATATATTAATTCATTTAATTAAATGAAGAATAGTTTAATGTTTGTCTATATATATTTAAAAAAAAACTCATTTATAAATTTTTTAAAAATTAACAACTTTTTTTAATTCAACAACATAATTTCCATTAAATGATAATAAATTATTTCGGAATACTCTTATTTTCTGAAGTATATATATATTTTGTATTAATTAGTACTGCTTCAATTAAATAGAAACGGTTAATTTAAAATTTCAGCTTCTACTAGATTAGCCTAATCAAAAAGAAGGTTTATATATAAATTTTTTCTGTACATTTATTTCAATGAAATTAAAATTTTTCCATAATAAAACAAGAGTGTTTTTTTTTTTTTTATTATTATAACTATGTATTCAAATATTTTATGATAATTATAAATTCTTATATTGATAATTTTAAATATAATTCGTAATTAATCTTAAATATTGTATTTTTATAACTTTTATTTTTACAATCACGTAAATAAATGAAAATTATAAATTTTTAATGCAATTTCATAAATTATTTCTAATTAAAAATGTAAATTAGAAGTTCTGTTAAAATTAATGCTAAAAATTAATAATAAATATATCGAAAAATTATTTATTCATTTTTGAGATTTTTAAATATATGTTTGTATAATTATAAAAATCAACCAAATCCTCATCTCTAAGCTTGTACTTATCTTTTATTTTAATTTTGTTTGAAGATAATAAATATGTATTTTTGGGTAAGTCATATTAAAATAATCATAATCATAAAGTATAAAGTATAATACTAATTTATATTTAAAAATTAATGTATAATTTATCATACTGAAGTTAAAGTAATTCAAATTCTTCGAAATATATTCCTAATTTACAATCATTTTTTGCATAGCGAACTCTTTTAAAACTTTATACGGAGTTTTAATTTGGCTAATTTACTAATAATATCTTGAAGCCATTTAAAATTAAAAAATAAACCTAAAAATTCGTTACATATTTACTCGTGAATTGTTAAAAACTGAATATTTTTTGCGTATTTGTATAAAATTAATGTTAGTTAAAATTTAAAAAAAAAAAAAGAAAAAAAAATATGATGTGTAGAAAAACTTAATTTTCTCAATTAAAAGTTTTAATAAGAATAAACGTG
The DNA here is from genome assembly GCA_018907245.1 of Eupristina koningsbergeri. Taxonomy (NCBI): domain Eukaryota; kingdom Metazoa; phylum Arthropoda; class Insecta; order Hymenoptera; family Agaonidae; genus Eupristina; species Eupristina koningsbergeri. The sequence continues at coordinate 1,486,156 of JACCHV010000151.1, forward strand.
AATAACCTTACCTTACATAAGAATAATCTTCTTTCTGCCAAGAATATTCATGCTGTAATAAAAAGTAAGCACTGAGCTTCACGAAGATAACAATTTCATTTGCATTCGTAAAAGCTTAAAACGCTACAGAGATAATGCCAATAATTAGATAAAAAAAAAATAGTGTTGATAAAGAGTGTACTTTTACTCTCGTGCTCAGAATAATTCCTTTCGTTGCTGCGGATGCCTTGGTCAAGGACAAGGATAACAACATCGCCTCTCCGGTTGCCAATAGATATCCTCCTAATGGCATAATAGTGTCTCCGGAATTGAACTCGAATGACACTAATTTTTATAATATTATTACCAAAAATAACCGATTTCGACCACCTGAGGAAACGGAAGGTACTTAATTGTTCCATTTCAATATTCTTTAACGCCAAACAAGGAAGAAAGATTTTTTAAATTCCAAATTCAAAAATCATTTACAAGTTGATTAAAAATAATTTATCAGTTTATTTATTGTAATATTTATGGTAATTTTAAGTGAAAACATTTTATTTTATCAGTAAAAGAACCAGTGTATTATAAAATTCGAAAAATAGAAAATCTCTTTATTCATCGTGAATTTTATTTTTATACGTTAACATAAATTTTATGAAATAAAAAAAAAGCTTTAGTTTATTCTGTTGTACATTGTCTACAAAATGTATATAATACAATATCTTCTTTCAGTAACATATGACATTTCATAAAATTATAAATTATAAAATAAAAAAATTGTTTGGATAATTATTCTTATTTTATGATCAACAGGTGGCTTTATACCAAGGGAGCCTTCATACTTTAATCCTCTTTTCCATTCGTCTGATATAAATTTAGAAATTAGTATGGGAGTTACAGTTGCTCCAGAAATAGATCCCAATTCAAATTCTCACCGTAAAAGTGATGGTACTATTTGTTTTTTTTTAATTTTTTTAAGGACTTATTTTTATACAAATAAATATAATTATGTAAATTCATAAAAACAGTAACAATAATCGACAACTGCATTAATTCAACTTTTTTTTTTATATATTTATAAAAGAATTGGTCAGCAGTTGTTTGTACGAGCATCAAGAATATGGGCATGGCCAGGTATTACCTAGCGCATATTGTGTTGTATGTATGTGTTACTATGGGGAAATCATGTGTTCCAGTAAAAAATGTCCTCCATTAAAGATAGGCTGTCAACAAATTACTAATCCTCGTGATAAATGTTGCAACGACATTATTTGCGGTACGTACACGGATGCACATATGAAATGGTTTAATTCTCAAATATTTGGTAATTTTTTAAGCTTCTACAATTATGTACTCCAAAAAAAAAAAAAAAAAAAAAAATTAATTGAAAATTGAACATTAGGATTATAAAAGGATTCCAATTCAAAAAATATAAATCGACTGTCAAATAGTGGTGATGAGATAAATAAGAACTTTATCGTCATATTATATTTACTTTAAAAAGCATTCTGCATTAATTAAGGTGGATTAAAAAATGCACTATTTATAATAATAATAATAATAATGATATCGTAAAATTTTTTGCTATTTTAGTCGATGGTTTAGAATCGCCAACGGTTGTCCTCGATCGAATAGACACAAAGTCTTCTCAATATGAGCCAACATTATCATCCGATCCATTTCGTAATGTAATAAAGACGGAGCCAGCACCGGATCTGCCTTCTCTCATTGGAGACATGATGGCTACGTATTTTGTCGAACATGCCGTAACAACGCCAGGGAATATCGTTGACGAAAGGGTCGAACCAACAGTGAAACCCAATCGGACGTTCATTAGTCAGTACAAGGCTAGTAATTTTAGCCCGGATAGCGTCAGTTTAATAAATCCGAATACCATTCCCAACGACGTCATCGATAAGCCCATTCCAAACGACTCAATTTTCTCTTTGGATTCTGTTTTTGATCTATTTTTTAACGAACCCACTTCAGCCGATTTAAATTTAAATGCGACATCGACCGAAGCTGCAACTGTCGATGAAACTTCGACGGAGATTATGTCTACGACAAGTATGACAAGAGTACCACCAACTTCATCAAATTCCACAATGACGACGATGATGACGACGGCAATTACAACATCGACAGCAAATATGTCAACAAAGAGCACCAGCTCCCTAGGAAATTTAATGACGACAAAAGGCCGCGAGGAGGAATCGACAACTGGACCAAGTGAAGGTCTCCTGAAACTCGCAGGTTGCAACATTTATGGACGCATGTACAGGGTTGGGAAGATTATTATGGAGTTATCAAATCCATGCCTCCAATGCAGATGTACCAATGTTGGCGTGCAATGCAAACCCCTCGACTGTTGAATATTGTATTATCAGTAAAAATGCAATATTTTTAAAAGAAGAGGTACATTTTTTTTCATATTTTGCTATATCAAAAATATATAAATACTGACAATTACAACATAAATTAAGTCGTTCATAACCGCCACAGTGATTAATATAATAATCTCGATAAAGTAAATAGAGTTTTTTACAAAAATACTCATTAAGAGGAATTTAAGGATACTCCGAGTTTTTTTAATACTTCCACTAAATAAAATATAAATTTTCGTTAAATGAGTCAATTTTAATTTTGCAATGTATATTTTAAATGAATTGGATACCATATAAAGTATTAACACATTTATTACTATTCAAATTGATGTTAATGATTATCAAAATTTTCATTTAATTTAACTTTTGAATATAAATATAACAAAAGTTAGTACAATCAAATAGAAATACTTTTATTCACAATTTCTCGTACAAAATTAACATTATCACAATAGTAATATTAATTTATAAAAATATAATTTAAAATAATGTGAAATTAATTTAATAATTTTCTTGTTATAAAATACTGTTAAAATATTCATAATTTCTTAAATACTAGAGAATTAATTAATTATTTAATAAATTATTAAACTTGAATAAATTATAAATAAATGTTCATCAAATAAAAGTACTTTATTAAAGTATGTAATTAGTAAAATAAGAATATTAAATATTGTATCCTTCACGAAGAATATTTTAATACAAAAAGTTTTGTTTGTCTTTTTATATTACATTATTAAACATAATTTAAATTTTTTTTTTTTGAATATTGTTTAGATAAATTCGTAAATATTTTTTATATAAAAATATTATCATTCTTTTAATATTTCAAGAAAACTGAACACAGTGATTTATATTTTTAATTGTATATATTTTTGAAATTATTTGGAAAATAAAAAAATAAATTAAAAAATATTTTAAGAATTGTGCACCTTCAAATTTTAATGATAAATTTATAAGAAATGAATTATAGAATTGTTAACATTGTTAAATTAATTTGAATAATTGTATTTCTAACACTTGTTTTGTTTCCACTTTAAACTTTAAACTTTATTTTGAGCTACGACCATTGCATTGTCTTAGATGACGTTAACTAGACTTCAGTAGTTGAACTCAACGAATGATTGGGCGTTGAGAGAAAGCTATTACCAGCGGATTATGGGAGACTTCACAAACGCGACTGTGGAGAAAGTTATTAAGAAGGATTTATACTCGTTTTAAGAGTGATGGACTTTGCTTTATGAGGCCTCAAAAGCGCAATTTTAAAGTTGCGAGGAAAAATCGAGTTTTAATTCTTAACAATGATAATTACATATGATGTTTAGTAGCTAAAAAGAAGTAAATAAAATAATATAATGATATAATGATATAATAATATAATATAATAATATAATGCTGTTCTTTTTATTAAATATATGAGAAATGTTTTGATATTTGTTAATTTTTCTTTTAAAAATATAATTTCCAGATTTTCACGTTTATTTTTTAATGTTTTTAAATTTTAATTTTACATAAAAATCTTGAATAAAAATAAAATAAATTAAAGAAATAAATATATATATTTTTTTGTAACTAAATTTTTAATATAATTTAATATTTAAAGTAAAACAGATCTCAATAATACACGATGATTAATTTTCTTAATTTACTAAGTGCATAACAGATAATCAAAATAATTGAGCTCTAATATTCCAATATTGAACATATTTTACATTATAATTTAATACTGTAATTTTATTATAAACATATTTGAAATATTCGTAATACTGCCATAAATTAAAATAAAACAGTGTTTCTTACTTGGATAAATATTGTCATTGGTATACAGAGAATATTATTTTATTTACATATACACTTTAACGTATATAAAGTTTATTGCAATATAAAAGTTTATATGTATACACATATAGGTTGTGTTAATGTATTTAAACGATTTAAATTATTGAATGATCAGAAATTTGTTTAATGTACTCTAAAATATTTGTGTAAAATATGAAAAATATCAAAATTCTAAAATTTTGTTCTTTAAATGTATATTAAATGTTAATATTTTCCATAGAATAATATGTATTTATAAAAAAGTAAAATTTTTATTAATATTAATTGATACCTGTGTATTCATGTATAGAAATTGATGAATAATATATTTAATTATACAAAACATTTTACAAAACCGTATATTTATAAAAATATTGATGTAATGATAAATATAAATAAAAAATAATAAATATAATATTTTTATACATAAAAGGTATTTGGTTTAATAATATTTTTAAACTTTTATAAAATATTTAGTGAATTTTAATAAGAGTAATTTATAAATATTAAAAGATAACCAATCCTATTTTATAAATTCATTACAAAATTTTTTTATTTCGAAATAAAAATACTGCTGATAAAGAACTGGATGTGTATCATGTAATTCGTAATGGAAATAGCAATACACATTTTCACAGTACTCAATGAAAAACGTTTAGTAGAAACATAAAGAAAGCTATACGTTATATGGTTTATAATCTTGTTTAATGACAACATGTAAATATTTGAGTAAAAACCGATAATATTTTTTTTTCTAAACCGGGCTTTATACTACTTATTTCTAACCCTCTCTTCCCTTTACCCTCCCGTTACCCTCTCCCATTTTACTCAGTGTTAATGTAATCCTAAAGGAAATTCATAAAATGGGGTTGAATATAATACTAAACCGAAAAAAGATTCTATTGTGGTTGTTGTTTTACTCAAGAAATGTCCATCTTCTACTCCTTTTGTCTTGTCTTAGAGCCTCTGCTTATCGTCATAGACAAGTCGCGGGCTTTACCGATTTACGAGCTTTGTCTGACTGATTCTCATTATCCTTTGTCTTCCTTTAATTCATTACTCTTAGGACAAAAGCTTTTCAATATATAAGTACGAGTGAGTGAACAAGAATGATTAAAACTGAAGACAGAGAAAATGAGAAATTAATCCGATTTAAACTTATTACCAAGAACAATTAATCAATAACTCGATTAAATTTTTCGACTCAAGATAAAATTATTATATGTTTCTTTAATGAATATTGAATTAGATTTATATTTTCATAGGAATATTTGTTTTTTATTTCAAATTGCAATTTTTTTGATTATTTAAATAATTGTTTATATAAGCATTCATATATAAATAATAGATATTTAATGTCAATACTGAAAATCTTTTCGCATTCTTAACTATACAATTTCTTTATAAGTTTATATTATTAATAGTATTGTTTATAAATTATATAAATATTTATAATTGTATTTTATTTTCAATTTACTACTTATTATGCATTTGTTCTTTTGTATTATAATTTTCTTATCTTTATTATTTTAAAATTATATATTTTTTATTTTGAAACAACATGTTACTAAATGAATGAAGGATGAACGAAATTTTGAGTTATAAATAAAAATGTTTTATTAAATAAACGTGATTGTAATTTATCGTATAATTCATAAATAAGAAACATAAATTATCTTTATTTAACTTGTAAATTATACACACAATAATAATCTTAAAAATCAACATTCCCCTATCAAAATAACCAATAATTTTCGGTCTTAGTTTTCCAGTTTTAGTTGAGAAATTGCTCCTATTCAGACTTAAAAATTATATTGTATTTTCATATATACAAGACAAAAACATCTACTTATAATTTTAAGAAATTATATTTTCACGCTGTAAATGGTAGTTTATTGACGGTATAATTATAAGAATCTTTTGAAAAGATTTTCTGAATTATGAAGAAAAGAATTTCATAACCAAGATTACTGTATACCCTCAAAAAATAATGAAAGAATTGATGAAGAAAATTCCCAATCTCGGTAAAATAATTAATCAGTGAACGATCCTTCAGGTATAAATATTAGAGATTCAGTCATTTATACACTAGTAAATTTTATTTGTAAAGAATTTATTTTTTGATAAGGTAGGATATAATGTATTAGTAAAGACACGAACTAGTTTCTTATAAAATGAATTACGAACAAGAATTCAGAGGTTCTAATAATTGATCTTCAGACAAAGAATTGGTTTTTCTCATATGATTATACTTAAAAAAAAAATCGTTGAGCTTGTAAACATATTGGTCAATTTTCTGAGAAAAAATAAACCTCGCGTCCTTTACAGAATTATTGACCTCATTATTTTCTTATACTTATGGGTTGCTTCAATATTTCATAAAAAAACAATGTTGCGCTTGATTTCCGATGAGGATAGAATTTGGCACTTGTAGAAGAAATTTTATGAAATTTTTTTATAGTATAAAATTTGAAATTTAGGATTATTATTGTAAATCGTGTGAATTAAAATTTATTTTTTTTATAAATAAAATCATGAACAAAATAATATACTTACGCACTCCTGTGTTCAGAGCGAAAAAAGAATAAATGTATAACCAGAAAAAATTGTATAATATATTTATTGAAGACTCTTCTTGAATTTACAGGAAATAAAAATGCATATAATAAAATTGGAAAATGTAATAGAACAAAATAATCATATATAATTAGATATGGATCTGAACTTATGTAAAAACTCATCTAAACATGTAAAGTTGTTTATATGAAAGGATAAAAATAAATTTTAAACTACTTCATTAAATTTGTATATTTTTTATATTAAATCATCACAATCAATTTATAAGATAATATTTATATTAGTTTTTAATAAATAAAACAAGATCTAAAATCGTAAGCTTCGATAGAATATTTTTATAACAATCTTACCAAACATAAAAACAATTCATGAATACTACGAGTAATTACCAAAATTATTATTTTTAAAATAATTTAATTTTCTACAAATATTATTATATTACTTTTTATAATATAAAAGAAAATATTCACTAAAAACTGATAAATGTTGAACAGAAAATAATTCTAGAGTTTCATTATGTTTATATATAATATTAATTCATTAACAATCAACATATACTCATATATTTTCATTCGTGGTCAGGTGCATTTATTCTTAGATTATTTTAATTTTTCATTACATTTTTTAATAAGAGATATAATATTTTTATTTTATACACTTGAATATACTATATTTATGTTAAAGTAATTATTCGCTTATTCCTAAATATAAAATTACATTTAGCTGCAGCTAAAAAAATACGTCATAGATGAAACATTAAAAGATTTGAATTATATTGAACGATAATATTTTATATCTGTCATTAAAAATTATAAATACCCTTTTCTACATTACACACGTGATTTATTATACCATGAGTGTAATTTATATATTAGAAAATGATATATTTATTAAAAGCATATATGAAAGAAAATAATTGCAAATAAAAAAGTTATATTTTTTAAATTGAATTACAAATGCACATTACAATGGAATGTAAGTTAAGTATCTAGCGAATTAATTCAGCACATAATGACTTTACACCATTATTATACGTAGTTTATTTAACGTGTATCTTTAAAACAGTGACAGATTTACCGCATTTCTTAAATTTATATTAATTAATTATTCATATGCGCAAATTTTTTTTGCAACAATTTCTTTTTTGATTCTTTTTACACGATATAAGCAGTCATTTCCACGTATTTATTATTTTTAGACAAATTATATGGACTTCTACTCGTATTAAAATTATATTGCATTATAAATAACAATTTTTCACAAAAACATTTTAAATTTCATCTTTTTATTTATAATATAAGTATCGCAGAAGAATTATTTTTATTGTTATAACTTTTTATTATTTTCTAATTTTTTATTATATTTTGTATAAGTATCTACATTTGCTGAGTAATGTTCGGCAACTATTTAATAAATATTATTAAATAGAATTATAAAAAAAAAAATTTTTTTATGTTAAATAAAAGTAAGTAATATTAATTGCTTACGAAATACAGCATCATTAAAAATACTTATATATTATTAGTATTTCATTAAATAATGTGAATAGCTATTAATCATTATAAAGTTATTATATTTTAGAAATATTATTATTAAAACTGTATTGTAAGTTTAACATCAGATATACTATAACATTTTTTAAATGATAATACAATAGTAAGATATTTGTAAAATACTAAATTTAATTGAAATTTTTATATTATTGATTTGATTAATGAATTTAATTTTCAGTGTACTAAAGAATGTGTAATTACGATACTTTACTAATTTGTTTAAAATCTAAATTTAATTTATTTAATAAATTTCGTTCGAATATTAAACAAAATTAGAGAATTAAATGTATATACCTGTGTTTTAAGAATTTTTATACAAAAAAGAAACTTAATATTAATTCAAAATTATTATTCTTTATGGCAATATCCATAAATAATAGTAATTAAAAATTCATATATATATATACATACTCTTAATTAAACATATTTTTAAATGATTTGAAATTATAAAATATATTATTATTGTTGTGAATTAAACTTTGCTTAAAATTTTTCGATTGAATCATTTTGAATTTCAATTAATCTTAATAAAAAATTATTGATTTTCATAATTATAAATGAATACAGTAATTGTAAATAAAATTCTTGAATATAATACTTTGTACTAATTAATATAATCTAAATCAGCTTTTATAGTTTCAAAAAATATGTAATTGTCTAAAGAAATTTTTTGTATTATTATAGAGTACCATCTGCAGCATTATAAATGCAATGTTTATACATTAATTTATTTTGAACAACATTTAAATATAGTATTCCTAATATTTTTATTAGAACGTTTTCATTAAAAATGGTTAAAAATGAAATGCGTTAGATAAAAATATACTTTTAAATAAATGAAATAATCGAGAATATTAAATGATTTGGTTACAATTTTATTAACACTTCACTTAATCTGCAACTTTTAAAAACTTACACTTTGTTTTAATCCTCAAAAATAAGTATTACAATTTTTATTCCAAGTGAAAAATCAAAATTATATTATAACTATTGATTATCAACTAATGATGTTTTATTAAATGCTAAAATACTATTCAAATATTTACTTAATTTTTATTTACAATTTTTTTATGAAGGTTTAAATAATTTGGTAAGGTAACATCACAGTCATTATATAAATACTGTTACAGTCGACTGATTTTAATATCTATATAATTATACATGAAAGCTCTATACTGTTAAATGTGAATTTTTGTTTTTCTTAATCTACATTTATTTTTATTTATATAAAATAAAAATAATATTGAAAGTATATATTATTTATTTATATTTAAGGAAATAATTACATTTAAATTTTGTATCAAATGCATTACTGTGTATAAAATTATAAAATTTTGTTATTGAAATATTCCGATTAAGTACTCCCTACTTTCGATTATAAACTCAGATGTTTACTAGACTTGTTATATTTTAAAAACTTTTTTCAGTGATATTAGTAAAGAATAAATAAATATCAAATAGTTTTTAATAATATTTTTCATTGTTTAATACTTTGTTAAAGTTTTCGAATGAATAAAAAGGTTCATTCAAAATAAAATCTGTTGAAAAATCGTTAAAAGAATTAAAGATTTTCATCAAACAAATTAATAGTCAAATCTAAACTACTAATATAATTTAAAAATGGCAAAAATATAATTTATAATAAATATTTCTAACAAAATGTATAAATGGTTCATTACTAACTAAACAAATATTACTATTAAACTGTATAAAATATACGACTAATTTCAAACTTATGAATCTCTTACGATCTTGTGTGCATTTTTTTATAAAATTCAAAGAAATCATTTAAATAAAAGTTATGAACTTTTCAGATTTACCTACCAGGATATTTATAATTCGCATATTTCCCTCTGTTTAGTGATTCTAGTTTTTTATAATAGTATAATAGATTAACTATTGCACATTATAATCATTCGTAACTAAAAACCTAAACATTGATTGGGCTGAATAAAAGGTTTGCGTCAAAATTTCATTACACTATGCTAGTGTTCCGCCGTAATTTCGAAGTTAGTGAACACTGAAAATTACAGGGAAATAAACCTGCATCTCCGGGCCCTTCCACTACTTGAATTCACTCGAAAACTGCGTCGACAGCTTCGCGAATCTTAATTATCAAGAATGACTTCCTGCACATCTGTACCAACATTTCGATTCGCTGTCAAGAGGGCCTTTTCAATTGAGGTAGAGCAATCAGATACATGTTTCCGAGTATGGCACCGAGGATGAGGAGCGTCACACTTATTGCTGATATCGTTCTGACGAAGCGCACGAAGCTTCGGCCTCGCAAGTCCTTTTTGGTGTGATTGGGGAAGATGGCGAGGCCCAGGAGCGGTCCAGCCAACGCTCCAGCCATGTGAGCCGCCCAGCCTACGCGTCCATAGCCCAGGAGTCCAGGGATGGGGAGCGAGACGATGTCCGCAGCCGCGAGGAGGAGGACGGCTCCGAGGCGCCAACCCGCGTACCGTAATTCACCATGACACTGAAACACCGGAATAACATTTCAATAAACTAATTCCCTAAGCTTTATAGAGGGATCCAGGAATTTTTATTGAAATTAAAGCAAGACCGGGTTAAAAAATTGATTAAACTTTTATTAAATCTTCATGCGATAGACCAACCAATAAATGGTCACTAATTAATGAATACCATTAATTTTCTTTATCGTAACATTTATTTGCGTAAAAAATATTAACATGTCAAACCGATAATGGTATGCCAAGATTTAGATTGATTTTGAAAGTTCTTGCAATGGAAATAAGAATAAAGAACCGATTATTAATTTAATTTAATGCTTATTGTAAAAATTTAATAAGAAAGTTTGAACCGACGAGTGGTTATATGATATGGTACATCAAGGATTGAAGATGGATTTTGTTCGTATCCGTAAGTATCCGTAAAAAGCCATTCGACTTGGGATTTAAAATACAAATTTATAAATTCTAGGGCAAATAAAATCTGAGGGATAAATAAAAGGACCATTTTAAAATCGACGTATGAATTTTTTATGGGAACAAAAGTGGGAAAGGGCACAAAGTAAGTAAGTGTAAAAGAGAAACGCACTAAATATAGATGAGCAAGGTGGCTCGTGAGAAGTGCATAGACCCCGGCAGATGCACCCAGGAGATAAAGGTTCGGTTGCATCAGTGAAGCGCCGAGAGCGCCGCAGACTCCGCCGCCCAGATAAATCGTCCCCACCGCGAACGAACTTTGCTCCGCCTGAAAATTCACACACCCTCGTTCACACTTTATAAATAATTCCATTCGCCCATTTGCCTTTTTTTTTTTTTTTATAAAATTTTGAATTTTATTTATAGATTGCAACGCCCGTACCATTGAATGATAACGTATCCATTGAAAATGATAACACCTGATGGATGCTTTGTTCTTGGTTTTACTTTTAAAGAGAGATGCATCGCGGATTTGGCTTTATTTAAAGTTAAATAATTCAATTATGACTGGCAATAAATTCAATACTAATGAATACTATTTGAAAAAATTGTTGCTGTTGCTTGTTACTTTTTTGCCTTATTCAGAAATGTCATTGGTCTTGTTATTTCGAAAGTTATGTATAAATAATTGGTAGTTCTAATAATTAAGCATTGAATTGAATCATACATTAAAAATTTAACATAACTTATTAATAATATGCTCATACAGCATGTACTCGTGTAAAAGGTGGTTTTTTTTGTTTTTTGTTTGTTTTTTGTTTGTTTTTTGTTTGTTTTTTGTTTTACATTAAGAGTCTCTGTTCACTTAAATTTTATTTTTTATTTATAGACATGATGAGCAATAAAGAAAATAATAAAAACTTTTAATTTTTAAAATCTTCGAATTCCTGTAAGTAGCCTCACCTCAAGTGGAGTGGCTAGTACCAGTTGAATGACAACATTCAACGCGAGATGAAGAGCGTTTGAGTGCAAAAGTATGTAAGAAATAAATCTCCAGCCTTGCACCCGTTTTCGGGGATCATAAACCAACCACTCCCTCAACTCAACTTCGTTGATACTCATGCAGTGAACTGTTATCTGAAAATAACCATTATGTGCTTAATACTTTATACATTTCTTCTATTATTTCTTTCAATTTATCTGTAACGAATTTCCTCTCACTCAATTTATTTTTTTCATTTTAGAGGTACTCGACTAACTTAAAAGTCGTAGAAGAATGATTCAAATGAAGGATGGCACTTTTATATATATATTCTTTGCATATGAAATTGACTAGCTCAGTTGGACTTTATACGACAGTAAAATAAAACTGTAAAAATTTCTTTAATAATAAATAACATTTAATTTAATATACTATCTAAGTGTATACAAGCGATATATTACGTAATATATTACCCGAAGTAACAAGTGTTTGCTCTTTTCATGATTATAATTATATAGTTCTTTTTTGTCACCACAGCACCGTGAGAGGCTGATCAAGTACATGCTAAGAGATAATTTACATATTCTTAGAAAATTGCTTAAATTTAGAACATTGTAAAAAAGTTCAACTTATAAAATTCCATAATTTTTTATATATTCTAAAATGAATATTTAAAAAATGCTTATTATAAAACTTTAATTAAGAATTTTAATTGAGTTTATATTGACACATTATAAAACTATATATTCGAAACAAATACGTACACAAGAAATATTTAAAGTTATTTAATTAAATTTTCCCGTATGCTATAATAATAGAAAATACAGAAAAATAAATTCAGATACATACCTCGATAATGCTAACAAAGATCATGAGATAGGGTAATCGCATTCGAAATTTAGACTTTTTAATTATTTGTCTCGTTGACGTAAATTTTTGCGCGATTTCTTCGCCATTGAAATTTTTATTTGTAAATGTGGGAATAATAATTGTTGGCAAATCCAGAGATTCAGAATCCACAGATGTCTGATCATTGCAATCCGAAGATATGATGGACATGGATGGAGAACCATCCAGTAGGGCCTCAACATCCATCGTGTCGCCTGTAAATATATCATTAAATTCTCTCATTGTTTATAATTATCTTTTAAATTTACAAATAAAACTTTATAACATTTATCGATTTATTTTTATTTTTAAATTAGAAAATTAAATATAATTTGGAATTCATTATATGATTAAAGAAAATCGCTATTGTGTTGAATACAAATACCCAATATTATTTAAAAAAAAAAGAAACAGTAAAAATATTAAAAGTTTTATTGTACAATTATTTAATATTGTCTATAATATATATACCATATCTTATACAAATAGAATGGAATTATGGAATTTATTACTTAAGAACTTGTTATATTCAACTCATATGTATATTGTAGCTATTTATATTAAAGTTAAAAAAGTCTAATTACTTTTATCATTTTGTTTAATTAATCATACATTTAATTTTAATGCAAATTACTTTTTTAAATATGCAAATATTTTAGACAATTGCAAATTATTTAATCTTTGGATTTCAATAATATAATCATTTTTAGATTTAATTGAAAACATAATTCTAAATTTAGTCGATATTTTAAATTATAAAATATTATGTTAAAACTAAAATTATAAATGAATGGTATCAACTAAATATTTATTATTTATTATCAAATAATCAATAATAGATTTTGTCCAAAAAATTGGATAATTTTTTAGTTATGTTTCATACATATCTATTCATAACATGTCTGGATTCTTTAATTCTAATTTATTTTTATTCAATCTGCTATTTATTTCTTATAATAAAAATAAATTCTCATAAATTATTCCTTATAAATTATATATATAATTCAAAGCTTTTTTTTTAAAAAAAAAAAGAAAAAAAAGTGATGTATGAAAGTGATGTATGTAATAATATACAGAAATTAGTCAGTCATTCATTAGCAGTTAATAATAGAATAGATAATAAAATAATAAAACTAATTTTAATAACAATTTGATGTATTATAATATTGGAAGACAAAGCACAAGTTATAAATTAATTTTTCTACTACTAAAAACTTTGCTTTTCTCTATTCATTTTTAAAATGATAGAAATTATAAATTTTTTTGCTCACAACAGCATAAATTATAAAGAGATAAGAATAATATAGACAAAAACCTCATAAATTAAATTAATGTACATTCAATTAAAAGTTTTTTACTGACGTAGAATCTTTTTTTTTGTAAGTTATTGCGACATAAAGTTGTTCCGTAACTTCATAGGAGTCATTGATGAGAAAGTTAATGAACATCGAAGAAGTGAAAATTATTTAGTTTAAACACTACGTGTTAAATGGTTAATTTATGCATAAAAAGTACTTAGCTCCAACTTATAGTGTACTATACTCAGTGAAAATAAAAATATACGAAGATAAAAAAGATAAAATGAAATGCATTACGATGAAATTTTTAAAACAATAGGAACAATTTATTTTGTATTTTTTCATACAATAAGAACAAAAATTGAATATAAAAATAAAGTTATTCCATTCTGGTACTATTTAAATTATATTTTTAAAATATATATTTCTTTAATAATAATTAAAAAGAAAAAGATAAATAAAATAATAATAATAAATAATCATAAATGTTGTATGGTAAATATAATAAAATCCTCATTAAATTGTATGATTATGTATTTAAAAATCGTTATAATTTTTTATTTTAATGAATATATTCAATATCAAAAATTTGTCGAATAAAAATATTTTGTAAACAAAAATATTGTTCTCTTTATTTGATCATAAAGAATATTTTTTTTGGAAACTTTAATTTTCTTTCAAATCTGTTGAACTATAAATAAAGAAAAACAAATTCTGTAAATTTAAAAAGAAATTAGTTTTCACTGAAACAAGCAACGAATATCGAATAAAACAGAAATATCTATTTCTACAGGCTGCGAAAATATTAAGATCAAAGAAGCATAATCCTTTGACTCATACTTTTCAAGAAAATCTTAGGAAATATATCTTTCAAACATCAATAAAGAAAGTTAGATAATATAAATATAAAGAATGAACTTTAAATGTTTTAAAAAATTAAAAATTAAATCGTGTATTAGAATTAAAAATTTATATCGCTTAGTTTTTATTATATCAATTCAATATTTTTCAGAGGTAATTGCTTTTTTTACATTGTGAAAGTTTTATAAATTAATAATAAAAGTGATAAAAAATTTTAAGTAATATTAAATTTTAAATAATATTTAATATATTTATAAAAAAAAAAAATATCATGTCAGAATATACATAAAATGAAAGATATAGTTATTGTAAAAATAATGTTAAAAATAACTTGTAAAGATTAAAGGAAAGTTCACATATAAATTAAAAAACAATCATATTCTATTTAATTATACAT